>JAZGLO010003237.1:1675000-2359831 GCA_036873155.1 Biomphalaria sudanica | reverse complement strand
TCTATGTGCATTATACGCTACACAGATTGTTTCTCGCCAATACAAGGCTTTTGTAAAATTGCTTAATTTACCTTGCCATTGTTATCACTATTATTTGTGTGTCCTGCGTCATTTGTGTCCTGTATACTTGTGATCGTTTCTGTTCATTAACAATTCCTCTTATTAGCTTGCAGCTCTTCTCTGTTTCCAAATGTTGAGGGGATACTGGGAGGACACGATTTTCGAAAACGACAAAAAATTTGAGAACAAACAAAACTATTTCATGGGCCAGACGGCGAAAACTCTGGTTTGACCGTTAGAATTGTTCAGACTAGAGTCATCTTCAAATTCTATTTTGCTTACGTCTTTTTCTATTCTGAATGAAACCAGCTAGAGCGGGAATTCCCGCATCGACTCCAATGTTTGGTTTGAAATAGATAGACGTACAGCAGTGTAGCACCTTATGTAGAGGCTCCTGTCCACATGTACTTGTAATATCAGTAGGTGGACAGGTACTAGAAGAACTTGATTGTTTAAAGCTCACAGGAAAGTCTCCTTGAAAGAGGAAAGTGCTATAAGAAAGAAATAGAATGAAAAATGGCTGACCACCAAATTAATAACTGACCAATTGATTTTAACAAATTTGATGCTTGTTTCTCTTTCTCTCATTTTTTTCTTTCTCCCTCTCTCTTGTCTCTCTTTCTTTCTCTTTTTTTTATTATCTCTCTTTTTTCT
The DNA here is from genome assembly GCA_036873155.1 of Biomphalaria sudanica. Classification (NCBI taxonomy): domain Eukaryota; kingdom Metazoa; phylum Mollusca; class Gastropoda; family Planorbidae; genus Biomphalaria; species Biomphalaria sudanica. The sequence goes on along the minus strand of JAZGLO010003237.1, from coordinate 2,359,117 downwards.
CTCTCTCTTTTCTCCCTGTCTCTCTCTTTTCGCCCTGTCTCTCTTCTCTCTCTCTTTTCTCATTTTCTCTTTTCTCTCTGTCTCTCTCTTTTCTCTCTACTATTTCTTTTCTCACTTTCTCTCTCTCTTTTCTCTCTCTCTCTCTCTCTTTTCTAATTTTGCCTTTTCTGTCTGTCTCTCTCTTTTCTCTCTACTATTTCTTTTCTCACTTTCTCTCTCTCTTTTCTCTCTCTCTTTTTTATCTCTCTCTCTCCTCTCTCTTTTAGCTGTCTTCTCTCTCTTTGCTCTCTCATTTGTCTCTTTCCCCCTTCTTTTGTCTATCTCCCTCCCCCCAATCATACATATTGTACAAACAACTGAGTTCTGGTACACACGCACCACTCACTCATCCTATACTGTCTCACCTAATGAGTACACCTCTCCCCACAAACATACATATTGTACAGACAACTGAGTTCTGGTACACGCGCACCACTCACTCATCCTATACTGTCTCACCTAATGAGTACACCTCCCCCCCAAACATACATATTGTACAGATAACTGAGTTCTGGTACACGCGCACCACTCACTCATCCTATACTGTCTCACCTAATGAGTACACCTCCCCCCCCCAAACATACATATTGTACAGACAACTGAGTTCTGGTACACGCGCACCACTCACTCTTCCTATACTGTCTCACCTAATGAGTACACCTCCCCCCCCCAAACATACATATAGTACAACAACTGAGTTCTGGTACACGCGCACCACTCACTCATCCTATACTGTCTCACCTAATGAGTACACCTCCCCCCCCAAACATACATATTGTACAGACAACTGAGTTCTGGTACACGCGCACCACTCACTCATCCTATACTGTCTCACCTAATGAGTACACCTCCCCCCCAAACATACATATAGTACAAACAACTGAGTTCTGGTACACGCGCACCACTCACTCATCCTATACTGTCTCACCTAATAAGTACACCTCCCCCACAAACATACATATTGTACAGACAACTGAGTTCTGGTACACGCGCACCACTCACTCATCCTATACTGTCTCACCTAATAAGTACACCTCCCCCACAAACATACATATTGTACAGACAACTGAGTTCTGGTACACGCGCACCACTCACTCATCCTATACTGTCTCACCTAATAAGTACACCTCCCCCACAACATACATATTGTACAGACAACTGAGTTCTGGTACACACGCACCACTCACTCATCCTATACTGTCTCACCTAATGAGTACACCCCCCCCCAAACATACATATTGTACAGACAACTGAGTTCTGGTACACGCGCACCACTCACTCATCCTATACTGTCTCACCTAATGAGTACACCTCCCCCCCCCAAACATACATATTGTACAGACAACTGAGTTCTGGTACACGCGCACCACTCACTCATCCTATACTGTCTCACCTAATGAGTACACCTCCCCCCCAAACATACATATTGTACAGACAACTGAGTTCTGGTACACGCGCACCACTCACTCATCCTATACTGTCTCACCTAATGAGTACACCTCCCCCCCCCAAACATACATATTGTACAGACAACTGAGTTCTGGTACACGCGCACCACTCACTCATCCTATACTGTCTCACCTAATGAGTACACCTCCCCCCCAAACATACATATTGTACAGACACTGAGTTCTGGTACACGCGCACCACTCACTCATCCTATACTGTCTCACCTAATGAGTACACCTCCCCCCCAAACATACATATTGTACAGACAACTGAGTTCTGGTACACGCGCACCACTCACTCATCCTATACTGTCTCACCTATGAGTACACCTCCCCCCCAAACATACATATTGTACAGACAACTGAGTTCTGGTACACACGCACCACTCACTCATCCTATACTGTCTCACCTAATGAGTACACCTCCCCCCCCCCCAAACATACATATTGTACAGACAACTGAGTTCTGGTACACGCGCACACTCACTCATCCTATACTGTCTCACCTAATGAGTACACCTCCCCCCCCAAACATACATATTGTACAGAAAACTGAGTTCTGGTACACACGCACCACTCACTCATCCTATACTGTCTCACCTAATGAGTACACCTCCCCCCCCCAAACATACATATTGTACAGACAACTGAGTTCTGGTACACGCGCACCACTCACTCATCCTATACTGTCTCACCTAATGAGTACACCTCCCCCCCAAACATACATATTGTACAGACAACTGAGTTCTGGTACACACGCACCACTCACTCATCCTATACTGTCTCACCTAATGAGTACACCTCCCCCCCCCAAACATACATATTGTACAGACAACTGAGTTCTGGTACACGCGCACCACTCACTCATCCTATACTGTCTCACCTAATGAGTACACCTCCCCCCCCCAAACATACATATTGTACAGACAACTGAGTTCTGGTACACGCGCACCACTCACTCATCCTATACTGTCTCACCTAATGAGTACACCTCCCCCCCAAACATACATATTGTACAGACAACTGAGTTCTGGTACACGCGCACCACTCACTCATCCTATACTGTCTCACCTAATGAGTACACCTCCCCCCCAAACATACATATTGTACAGACAACTGAGTTCTGGTACACACGCACCACTCACTCATCCTATACTGTCTCACCTAATGAGTACACCTCCCCCCCCCAAACATACATATTGTACAGACAACTGAGTTCTGGTACACGCGCACCACTCACTCATCCTATACTGTCTCACCTAATGAGTACACCTCCCCCCCCCCAAACATACATATTGTACAGAAAACTGAGTTCTGGTACACACGCACCACTCACTCATCCTATACTGTCTCACCTAATGAGTACACCTCCCCCCCAAACATACATATAGTACAAACAACTGAGTTCTGGTACACGCGCACCACTCACTCATCCTATACTGTCTCACCTAATGAGTACACCTCCCCCCCAAACATACATATAGTACAAACAACTGAGTTCTGGTACACGCGCACCACTCACTCATCCTATACTGTCTCACCTAATGAGTACACCTCCCCCCCAAACATACATATTGTACAGACAACTGAGTTCTGGTACACGCGCACCACTCACTCATCCTATACTGTCTCACCTAATGAGTACACCTCCCCCCTAAACATACATATTGTACAGACAACTGAGTTCTGGTACACGCGCACCACTCACTCATCCTATACTGTCTCACCTAATGAGTACACCTCCCCCCCAAACATACATATTGTACAAACAACTGAGTTCTGGTACACACGCACCACTCACTCATCCTATACTGTCTCACCTAATGAGTACACCTCCCCCCCCAAACGTACATATTGTACAGACAACTGAGTTCTGGTACACACGCACCACTCACTCATCCTATACTGTCTCACCTAATGAGTACACCTCCCCCCCAAACATACATATTGTACAGACAACTGAGTTCTGGTACACGCGCACCACTCACTCATCCTATACTGTCTCACCTAATGAGTACACCTCCCCCCCCCAAACATACATATTGTACAGACAACTGAGTTCTGGTACACGCGCACCACTCACTCATCCTATACTGTCTCACCTAATGAGTACACCTCCCCCCCAAACATACATATTGTACAGACAACTGAGTTCTTGTACACACGCACCACTCACTCATCCTATACTGTCTCACCTAATGAGTACACCTCCCCCCCCCCAAACATACATATTGTACAGACAACTGAGTTCTGGTACACACGCACCACTCACTCATCCTATACTGTCTCACCTAATGAGTACACCTCCCCCCCCCCCAAACATACATATAGTACAAACAACTGAGTTCTGGTACACGCGCACCACTCACTCATCCTATACTGTCTCACCTAATGAGTACACCTCCCCCCCCAAACATACATATTGTACAGAAAACTGAGTTCTGGTACACGCGCACCACTCACTCATCCTATACTGTCTCACCTAATGAGTACACCTCCCCCCCAAACATACATATTGTACAGACAACTGAGTTCTGGTACACGCGCACCACTCACTCATCCTATACTGTCTCACCTAATGAGTACACCTCCCCCCCAAACATACATATTGTACAGACAACTGAGTTCTGGTACACGCGCACCACTCACTCATCCTATACTGTCTCACCTAATGAGTACACCTCCCCCCTAAACATACATATTGTACAGACAACTGAGTTCTGGTACACGCGCACCACTCACTCATCCTATACTGTCTCACCTAATGAGTACACCTCCCCCCCAAACATACATATTGTACAGACAACTGAGTTCTGGTACACGCGCACCACTCACTCATCCTATACTGTCTCACCTAATGAGTACACCTTCCCCCCAAACATACATATTGTACAGACAACTGAGTTCTGGTACACACGCACCACTCACTCATCCTATACTGTCTCACCTAATGAGTACACCTCCCCCCCCCAAACATACATATTGTACAGACAACTGAGTTCTGGTACACGCGCACCACTCACTCATCCTATACTGTCTCACCTAATGAGTACACCTCCCCCCCCCCAAACATACATATTGTACAGACAACTGAGTTCTGGTACACACGCACCACTCACTCATCCTATACTGTCTCACCTAATGAGTACACCTCCCCCCCCCAAACATACATATTGTACAGACAACTGAGTTCTGGTACACGCGCACCACTCACTCATCCTATACTGTCTCACCTAATGAGTACACCTCCCCCCCCCCAAACATACATATTGTACAGACAACTGAGTTCTGGTACACGCGCACCACTCACTCATCCTATACTGTCTCACCTAATGAGTACACCTCCCCCCCCCCAAACATACATATTGTACAGACAACTGAGTTCTGGTACACACGCACCACTCACTCATCCTATACTGTCTCACCTAATGAGTACACCTCCCCCCCCCCAAACATACATATTGTACAGACAACTGAGTTCTGGTACACGTGCACCACTCACTCATCCTATACTGTCTCACCTAATGAGTACACCTCCCCCCCCCAAACATACATATTGTACAGAAAACTGAGTTCTGGTACACGTGCACCACTCACTCATCCTATACTGTCTCACCTAATGAGTACACCTCCCCCCCCAAACATACATATTGTACAGACAACTGAGTTCTGGTACACACGCACCACTCACTCATCCTATACTGTCTCACCTAATGAGTACACCTCCCCCCCAAACATACATATTGTACAGACAACTGAGTTCTGGTACACGCGCACCACTCACTCATCCTATACTGTCTCACCTAATGAGTACACCTCCCCCCCCAAACATACATATTGTACAGACAACTGAGTTCTGGTACACGCGCACCACTCACTCATCCTATACTGTCTCACCTAATGAGTACACCTCCCCCCCCAAACATACATATTGTACAGACAACTGAGTTCTGGTACACGCGCACCACTCACTCATCCTATACTGTCTTACCTAATGAGTACACCTCTCCCCCAAACATACATATTGTACAGACAACTGAGTTCTGGTACACACGCACCACTCACTCATCCTATACTGTCTCACCTAATGAGTACACCTCCCCCCCAAACATACATATAGTACAAACAACTGAGTTCTGGTACACGCGCACCACTCACTCATCCTATACTGTCTCACCTAATGAGTACACCTCCCCCCCACAAACATACATATTGTACAGACAACTGAGTTCTGGTACACGCGCACCACTCACTCATCCTATACTGTCTTACCTAATGAGTACACCTCTCCCCCAAACATACATATTGTACAGATAACTGAGTTCTGGTACACGCGCACCACTCACTCATCCTATACTGTCTCACCTAATGAGTACACCTCCCCCCGCCATCTTTTTTTTTTGTTTCCAGAACCATCCATTTAGTTCACCAGGTTTGTCCAGCGGTATTTGAACAGCAAAAGACAGCCCTTCCCATTTAAAACAAGAAAAAAGACTCCAGCCATGAACTCAAGGGGCTCTGCCAGCCACTCCATTTTGTTTCGTCGTCTTCTCGTCCAGATCTTTGCCAACAGGCTCTGGTTACACGCATGCGCCTTGCGGATTACATCCTAGTAGCGCGTGCGCTTATCTGCTAGTCAACTTGAGAGACAGTTGGCCTCGTGCCATGGTCCCAACTCATTTAGTGACATGACTCCCTGAGATGTTGATTCAGCATGGCATTTATTTGTTCTGCACCTGAGTCTTTGTTGTTGGTTTGGTATGGAGTACTTTTTACAAAACTTATATGAACTCACTCCGTCAGTCTGTCTGTCTAGGTAAATTTTTTTTTGCACGTTTTTTTTTCTCACTTCAAATTCTCTGATCACGATGAAACTCTACACAATTATTCATAGTCGACGACAATGCATTAATCAATCTTAACAAATTAGTTAATCAATAAGTGGTAATTAATTTTGTTTCATATAGGAAAAGGGGGATAAACTTTACAGTATTGAGATATTGACATGGTTGTGCGGTACTTTCCATTATATAGGCTTTATTGTTGTTGTTTTCGTTTTTTACAGTATTTTGTCTTCTTGTTGGATCTATTATGTATTGAGGACTCCTATTTGAAAGCCGTACACACTTGTTATTAATAATGAAAAACTCTTTTTCGCTCCAACATTTCTCTACAAATGTTTCTATGAATAGTATTCAATTGATTTCGTGTTATATCATCCAACTACGGACAAGTTTAGAGGTAGAAACATTGAACTAATCACTTTGGTGTCAATGAGACAGAAGCTCAGAAGCTTATCGTATTGCTATCATGATGGGAATAATTGCATTAGATCAAAAGATGTTGCATTAGAGCCTGCGGCAAAGTTGCGTTCCTGGGGGATGCATTAATTAAAACATCGTGTTGAGTGCGTCTTGAGGCAGTAGGCTAAGGTCAGTTAACTCGTTTGATCAAACATACTTGACCTCTTTGTGTAAGAAATGGTGTTACAATTAGAAAGTATAACTTGAAATTTCTTAAGAAGCCACTGTCTATTCTTTATTGATAATTTCTTGTCACTTCTCCAGAGATCACTAGTAGTCACTTCTCCAGAAATCATCACTTGTAATTTTTCCAGAGATCATCACTTGTCACTTCTCCAGAAATCATCACTTGTCATTTCTAAAAAAAAATTATCACTTGTCACTTCTCCAGAAATCATTACTTGTCACTTCTCCAGAACTCATCACTTGTCACTTCTCCAGAAATCATCATTTGTCACTTCTCCAGAAATCATCATTTGTCACTTCTCCAGAAATTATCATTTGTCACTTCTCCAGAAATCATCACTTGTCACTTCTCCAGAAATCATCACTTGTCACTTCTCCAGAAATCATCACTTGTCACTTCTCCAGAGATCATCACTTGTCACTTCTCCAGAAATCATCATTTGTCACTTCTCCAGAAATCATCATTTGTCACTTCTCCAGAAATTATCATTTGTCACTTCTGCAGAGATCATCACTTGTCACTTCTCCAGAAATCATCACTTGTCACTTCTCCAGAAATCATCACTTGTCACTTCTCCAGAAATCATCACTTGTCATTTTCCCAGAGATCATCACTTGTCACTTCTCCAGAGATCATCACTTGTCCCTTCTCCAGAGATCATCACTTCTCCAGAGATCATCACTAGTAACTTGCAGATCAGTTCATTGCTCTGATTTTTAAATGAGGCTTGTCCATTCCTACATGACCTCCGAAGTTATCACACAGTAAATGTGTTACTGTGACATGAAAAGATAACTATACAATTGGTGGAACCTAGCCCTCATTACGTCTGTGTGGTCTAACCCGAAATAAAAACTCCATTTAGTAAAATCAGTCAAGGGGATGTAATCCCTGTTCACCACTTGAGAAGAACCAATCATATGTCCAGGAGCAGAAGAGATTTATGGGAAAAGGGAAATAATCACTACAATACTAATGGGTATTGGTTGCTGTACTTTGGCTAGTGAGAGCTACGCGTTTAAATAGAAGATATGGCTCAATGTCTACACAGTGCTGACTACTACTGAAATGACATCTTCACTGACGATATATAGTAAGATCTAAATCTAGCTTGAGACGTCTCATGCCAGCTATTTACACATTAATAATTCTTTATTTCCAAATATTATCTAATATGGCTATAGCTATATACATTTGTGTTCCTCAATAGACAGACTCATTTTACTTATAGCTCCCTGAGACTCCCTCCCCCCCCCCCTCCCCAAACCAACTTTTCATTTTCGAAGTAAATAAACTAGAGATACACAAGCCATTTCTAGATTTGGTTTGAAATACAAATCCTTAAATTGTGATTACAAACCCGCAAGTCTATTCACTTTTCAGTCTTTGGAGAATAGTTTCATCACAGTTTACATCTCGCCAGCGACCTCATGAACTCATTCCATTATTTACAGCCGGCGTCACCCATGTATTGACCAATCAGGCAAAAGAAAACATTTCGTGGAGTTCAAAGCACTTAGACACCAACTCTTGTTTCCCATTGGCTGGGCTATCACGTGCTTTGAAAGTTGTCCAAACCGTGACCTCCGTGACGAAGGTGCCTTCCAAACTGACATTATATTATTTTTAGAAGCACTCACAAAAAAAAAAAAAGAATGTTGATCTATAGATCTTTTAGCTACTGGAGTATTTGATCTTGAGCTATATGTGCCCTGAATATGTGCGTATTGTGACTGGCCTGTACTGTCATGACGTGTAAGCTAAGAATCCAGCTTGTGAGGATTGTAATAAAACAACTGGCGGATCCGGGGGTAGGCGGTAGGGGCGATCGCCCCCCCCCACTCGGCCGATTCCCCCCCCCCCCGAAGGAGGGGGGGCGGACGAATTTTAGTATAGAATTTACACAACTTGTATACGAATTTATTACTTATGTTAATAATGTATACTAATTATTTATATTTCAACCTATCTTTAGATTATTTCGCCCCCCCCCCTCAAGTATGTTGGCCGATTTAGTGGGGTCGGGAGGTGGCGATGCTATCTATCCCGCCCCAGCATACACTTTTGAGTGGGGGGTGCGGTCCAATTTATTTGTAGAAATCACAGCTTGCTAACAGAATCAATTAAATATCTATATGATTAATACTTGTTATTGATATTTTAACCGATCTTTATATTATGTCGTTCCCTGTTTACCGATTTGGGAGGGGACGAATACCTCAACTGCCCTTCCCACCTAAACCCTTTGAGTTGGGGGGGGGGCGGTCCTACTTTTATGGAGAAATCATAGTTTGTGAACAAAATTAGTAGAATTAATATATAAATTTTATATTATGTCGCTCCCGTTCTGTATGTTGGCCGATTCGGTGGGGTTGGGTGGAGGTCGATTGTATGTACTGCCCTCCCCACTCTACCCCTCTTATTTTTATGGAGAATCATAGTTTGTGAACAAAATTAGTTGAATATCTATATAATATAAACTACGTATTGATATATGAACCCATTGTATATTATGTCGTGCCACAATCTAATCTCAAATTTTATCATTAGTAAATTTAAATGAAAAAGGGTTGTACCAGGTGGGAGGGGCGATACATGCTATCGCATTTCCCCCATCGGACAAATCATACTTTTTCTTTTTGTATTATATTTAAGAAATTACAAAATTAAAAAAAATCTGTCACTAATATAATGTGTATATACTATAAATTAAATTCTTATATCGATTAGCCCAACCCCTATTCTTTGATGCCAAATGTAATCTTTAGCAGAAATTATTAAAGGAGGGAGGATTAATCTTTTTCACTTTACCGCCCCTCCCATTTCCAGAGAGAGTTATGTAATGTCATAATTAATTTATCATAATTATTTTAAGAAAGACTTTGCATTGGAAAAGCTAGAATTCAAACGAAATTTTTCAGTATAAGAGTCATGATTGAGATAAGTTATAAACCCAATTAATGTTTTCATAGTCACCTTTTCCCAACCTTTACTCAATCTGATATTTTTCTAGTTAAATAAATTTGGGACTATTAACTCAATAATTTTTTGTCGGCGGCGATCCTCATAGCCAAAATCTAAATATCTTTTCAAGAAACAAATCGGTTTTATTTGCAAATGTATTTAGGGGCCTAAAAATTCATATTAGAATATTTTTCAAGTACAACATTATTCAAAAAGTCCTTTTTTAATAGGATGAATAATGAGCTTTAGGTCAGGAGAATACCTTTCTTTTGTGATGTATGCAAGAAAACGTTGTTGGCGTCGGGGCTTCGCCCCGAACCCCACTGATGAATAATGAGCTGTGGTTGTCAGGAGAATGCGTTTCTGCAGTGAAGAATTCAAGAAAACGCTTTTGGCGTCGGGGCTTCGCCCCAAACTCCATTGATGAATAATGAGCTGTAAATGTCAGAAGAATGCATTTCTGCAATGAAGAATGCAAGAAAACGCTTTTGGCGACGGGGCCATTGATGAATAATGAACTGCAGACGTCAGGAGAATGCGTTTCTGCAATGAAGAATGCAAGAAAACGCTTTTGGTTTCGGCGCTTCGCCCCGAACCCAACTGATAGATAATGAGCTGTGGTTGTCAGGAGAATACGTTTCTGTAGTGAAGAATGCAAGAAAACGCTTTCGTCGTCGGGGCTTCGCCCCGAAGCCCACTAGAGAACCATATAGCGCTGCCCCAGTTGTTTCGTTTTTGAGAAATGCTGCTTTTTTTTAATTCTCATATATATGTGTGTGCGTGTGCGTGTGTGTGTGTGCTGTAGGCACGTTTATGCATAGGGTTAGGGTTTACTGGGCGTTAGGGTTAGGGTTTAGAAAAAAATCGCCCCCTCCACTCCAAAGTTCTGGATCCTCTAGTGAATAAAACTTAGGCAAATTAATAAATAACAAGCTTTTTGGTGTATCCGCCAAAATGAATGCGGAAGTATTGAGAAACTCTTATGTGTTGGAAACCATGAAATAATTTTTTTCTGCATTTTTTAGCAAAGAAGATTCAATTAAAACACAAAATGTATAGAAAGATATTTCCAATGGTAATTGTTTTGATAGGCCTTCATAGAAATTGTGTTTGGTGTTTGCTTAGACCTAACAAGTACTATTCAAACAATATATGTATATTTATTGTAACATTTTCATTATAATTATTGGAAAACTTTTTTTAAAAAGGTTTCCTCTTTTGTTCCAGAGCATAAGACTAAAAGGTTGTGTTATTGTAGTGAGTTAGATTTTGTTTTGTACCTTTACCTATCCTTTAGTCTGTTGGACTGTTGGTATATCCTCATTGACTGCCCCAGATACCAGGATGTCAGGGGAAAATATTTTAGAGCCACTAATTTAAAAACACTATTCAATAATGTCGACCCTGGGAAGGTACTGGGCTTTATCCGGGAAGTGGGATTGTCTACGAAGATCTGATTTCTACTTTTTACATTATATTTTTACCAAATTATTAAATTTTTACTACCTCTACTATTTTAATTGTGAATAGACCTTGATTTTAATTATTTGACTGTATAGAATTTGACCTTTGTTGTGTGGAGGGAGAGTGGCCCTTGAGGGACTGCAGGCACGACATGGCCTAAATTGTGCCGATGTGCCCAAAATCACAAATCACAAATCTTTCCCAATTTCTCCCTGTCTTTTGCCTTGTTTAAAATTTCTATCATTGATAGATTTTGTTAGGAAATATCATTTCTAAACTCTAGTGCATTTATTTTATCTCATATTAACTTGATTTTTACCTATATTATAATAAAAATTATATTTAGTTTTGTTCACAAAGAAGTTACTCAAGTCTTTTCAAGTTTTATAGCTAAGCTGTAATACGCCTACACCGGTTTAAGTTGTCTACCAGCAGTTTGGTGCTACAGGTTAGTTGTCTACCAGCAGTTTGGTGCTACAGGTCAGTTGTCTACCAGCAGTTTGGTGCTACAGGTCAGTTGTCTACCAGCAGTTTGGTGCTACAAGTCAGTTGTCTACCAGCAGTTTGGTGCTACAGGTCAGTTGTCTACCAGCAGTTTGGTGCTACAGGTCAGTTGTCTACCAGCAGTTTGGTGCTACAGGTCAGTTGTCTACCAGCAGTTTGGTGCTACAGGTCAGTTGTCTACCAGCAGTTTGGTGCTACAGGTCAGTTGTCCACCAGCAGTTTGGTGCTACAGGTCAGTTGTCTACCAGCAGTTTGGTGCTACAGGTCAGTTGTCTACCAGCAGTTTGGTGCTACAGGTCAGTTGTCTACCAGCAGTTTGGTGCTACAGGTCAGTTGTCTACCAGCAGTTTGGTGCTACAGGTCAGTTGTCCACCAGCAGTTTGGTGCTACAGGTCAGTTGTCCACCAGCAGTTTGGTGCTACAGGTCAGTTATCTACCAGCAGTTTGGTGCTACAGGTCAGTTGTCTACCATCAGTTTGGTGCTATAGGTCAGTTGTCTACCAGCAGTTTGGTGCTACAGGTCAGTTTTCTACCAGCAGTTTGGTGCTACAGGTCAGTTGTCTACCAGCAGTTTGGTGCTACAGGTCAGTTGTCCACCAGCAGTTTGGTGCTACAGGTCAGTTGTCCACCAGAAGTTTGGTGCTACAGGTCAGTTGTCTACCAGCAGTTTGGTGCTACAGGTCAGTTGTCTACCGGCCGTTTGGTGCTACAGGTCAGTTGTCCACCAGAAGTTTGGTGCTACAGGTCAGTTGTCTACCAGCAGTTTGGTGCTACAGGTCAGTTGTCTACCGGCCGTTTGGTGCTACAGGTCAGTTGTCCACCAGCAGTTTGGTGCTACAGGTCAGTTGTCCACCAGCAGTTTGGTGCTACAGGTCAGTTATCCACCAGCAGTTTGGTGCTACAGGTCAGTTGTCTACCAGCAGTTTGGTGCTACAGGTCAGTTGTCTACCAGCAGTTTGGTGCTACAGGTCAGTTGTCTACCAGCAGTTTGGTGCTACAGGTCAGTTGTCTACCAGCAGTTTGGTGCTACAGGTCAGTTGTCTAATAGCAGTTTGGTGCTACAGGTCAGTTGTCTACCAGCAGTTTGGTGCTACAGGTCAATGATCGTCAGCAACAAAGATATTCGAGTAAGATTGAATTGAAATCACGAATCATTCAGATAGTGAGTAGGTCACAGTTTGGTCACGTGATCTCTTTTATGACCCAAAAAAAGGACACAATGAAATGCTGACAATACGTAAGAGAAAAGCTACTGCCAAAGACCGTCGCAGAAGACAGCTTTGTAGACCTTATTAGTGGCAAAATATCTAGGTCACGGCTGGGTCTAACTGTATCTAATAAAACACATAATCTTTGCACTCAAAAGACATACTTTATTAGTTGGCTGTTCCTAATTAGGTCAGACTAAATGACAACCTTTGGAAATACACCATTCTCCGGAACTCCGTGCTGGGTTTTAGCCTCTTGCAGCACGAAATGGTTAGTAGGCAGTCCACCAGTCTCTCTTTCTCTCTCTCTCTCTCTGTCCCTCTTTGTCTCTCTCTCTCTCTCTTTCTGTCTCTCTGTATCTCTGTCTGTCTCGCTCTCTTTCTCTCTCTGCCTCTCTCTCTCTCTTTCTATCTCCCAGTCCCTTACACTGTCTCTTTCTCTCTTTGTCTCTCTCGTTCTCTCTTTCTCTCTCGTTCTCTGTCTCTCCCTGTCTGTGTCTCTTTGTCTGTCTGTCTGTCTCTCATGATCACTTTGAACACTAAGACCTTGTTCTATGATATTGTAGCACTAGTACCATGTAAAGTACCATCACCATTTCTTCTAGACCATATTTCATTGCGATCCACACTCTCCTTGCTTCCATCACGTACCTGGCTACCGGAAGTACATCTATGACTTTCGTAAGACGCAGTTTCGTAGCAAGATCTCAATTTTTATCATGGTCCAAATTTTATGTATCTCGAGACCAATTGTCATTGCACTTCTACTGAGAACATTGAGAGCCATAGATTTGAGTGTCCGCGTAAAGCATCTCAAAATAACTTAAGGGAAGGGGAGATAATGTGGAGAGTAAGAGGAATAACTCTTGCCCCAAGATGGTTGCTATAGATCAAACGAGGGCAAACATCACTAGGGACAGCTAGGAAATGAAAAGGCTTGCTGATTTGGCCGCGGGTAGAGTCCGGGTAGTTGGCGATGGGTGAGGTTCGGAGGGGGTGGGGCGAGCCAGATCAATTCTACCGGTCATTAAATCAAAGTATTGAGAAGGGAGGGAATGCGATGACGTAATTATCAGACTGTTGGGACGTGACTTTCTTTAATGGTGACGCCACTGTATGCAGAGGCGCAGCAGGGAAAGACAGATTGTTGAGATTATTCGAAGTGACACTATTAGTTGAACGCAGGCCTCGCTTTCAAGAGGAGCAGAATGAAGGGAAAATTTTTGTACAAAGCTAACTAGACTATATGGGATTTTCATTCTGAAGTTAATCACAGTAGTCTGCCCTTTGCTGACACTTTGATTTTAAAGATACAGTTTACATTCTCTCAAGCAAATACAGTAAGAAAAGAAGACAAAGAGTTAAAGAGAAATGTGGGGGATATTTAATGGAACCTAAAATAAAACTTGGGAAAATGAAAGGGGAAAATAGGGAGATATTAAATATAGCGGTAAATAGACAAGACAATCTAGAATCCAAAGATGGCTGTAGTCAACTTTCACAAATTAACAAAATAAAAACTTGTGCCACAAAGGGAAGAGATTAGAACTGTGTGATTCTGTAGAGCTACAAAATAATTAAAATAATTAATGTTTATCAATATGTAGAAGAGATAGGTAGGAATCTCTATTTATGAAGGGTATTGGGTTCGAATCCCGGTGAAGAATGGGTTTTGAATTTCGGAATTTTTAGGACGCTCCTGAGTCCACCCAACTCTAATAGGTACGTGACTTTAGATGAGAAAACAAGTAAAGGCAGTCGGTCGTTGTTCCGGCTACTTAACACCTGGTGAACCGTCGGCCAGAGGTCGCTAGGTCTTTACTCTTGTTTTTTTTTTTACATGTATGTAAGTCATAGCTTATGAGTTGAGAACTAGCCACTTTCTAATAGGACGGAATGTTATTGCTTTGCTAAAGAGATTTGTAAACTAAGAAGCGACATAACCTGAATGGTGTCAAGTGTCAAATATCATAAACATAACTCCCTAATCTCGTTTAAAAAACCAAGCATAGACTAAGGTCAACCAAGTCTCAACGAATGCTCATTTAAAAAATAGTCTTGATCTGAAAAATTTATATATTGTGTCTATGTGTAATGATATATATATATATATTGTGTCTGTTTGTAATGATATATATATATAGATATTGTGTCTGTTCAAAGTGTAAGACGTGGTTGCCCTGTTGCTTTACAATCTTTTTTCTCGACTGGTTTACTACTTACTAGACTAATATCTCGGGATCAAAACCTTGGTAGCTAGTTGCCTTAGGACCAAATCTTGTAAGCACAATGTTTTAGGACCAAATGTTGGTAGCAAGATGTCCCAGGACCAAATCTCGTTAACAAGATGTCTCAGGATTCAATCTTAATAGCATAATTTCTCAGGACCAAACATTGGTAGCATATTGTCTCAAGGCCAAATCTAGGTAGCAAGGTGTCTCAAGTCCAAATTTTTTTTCAGTTTTTTGTTTTCGATTTCTGATAGTAGAATGCAAAAATCATGAAATAATATAAGTCTATTGTTGCTGGGTTTTTTTACTCTTCACATTGACTTAAATCATCATCTACAATACAATTGAACCTACAATGTACTGCCATTCCTTCTGTTTCCTGTAGTCTCCTCTTGATCTGTTTTGTCTATTCACCAAACCGTCCGATCAAATCCCAGCATGATCTCGTAGATGGACCACGTGGGATCTACATTGACTCAGTCACCCGGAAGTGAGCTCTGTTCCGGTCCTCTTTCCTGTCAGACGTTATGTTTCTTTTATTTGACCAATCTGGAAAAACAGTTCGTTGGTCACAGCCTCCACTAGTGCGGTTAGGGATCGTCCTGTAATGAGGACGCAAGAACCATTAAGGTTCTATATCTGTCCTTACATCCATGTAGACCTAGACGTTTCCTGTGGACATCTTACAACTTCAGCTTAATGTTTCAAAGAGTTGCTGGTAAAGTGAGAACACGTGGACTGGGACATTGGATCAAGTCTGTTGGTCTAAAGCAGGGGTTCTCAACCTGTGGGTCGCGACTCCTTTGGGGGTCGATTGACGATTTTCCCAGTGGTCGCCTAAGACCATAGAAAATATCGATTGTTTTTGTCTATTCTTCTATTGTTGTATATGTGTCTGGGGGGGGGGGGGTCGCGTCAGAGTGGGGGATTGTAAAAAGGAGTCGCCGAGCATAAAAGGTTGAGAACCGCTGGTCTAAAGTAACGTTTAATAGATATTAGACAATACACGTTGTTGTTATTTTGTATGAATACACTCCCCCATTTTTACAAAGCAGATATCAACTCACTCCGTCTGTCAGGTACAAATCTTGTATACGTTATCTCTCGCGCTTCCCATTCTCAGATCAAGTTGAAATTGGGCACAAGTATTCATAGTCGATGACAATACATGAATCAGTAAAAAAACCATTAACCAATTAAGTAATCAATTAGAGTTAATTAATTAATTTTGTTTTATTTTGAAAAGGGAGTTAAAGCTTGCAGCATTGAGCTGTTCTTTATTTATTATTTTGCCTGAACTCTTTCTTTCTTCTTTTCATTCTTTTACTCTTCATCGAAAGTATAAATTAGAGTTTAGTCTAGCTCTATAAGATCCATCCATGTTCTAACATTCAATCTTCTTACAACTTATAAATAATAAGTTGCCACATATTGTTACTGCAGTGTCCTGTATTGTCCTTCTCTGTCCTGTGTTGTCTGAGTGTGTCCTGAGTTGTTCTGTTGTATTCTGTATTGTCCTGTGTCCTGCATTGTCCTGTTGTTTCTTAAGATATCCTGCAGTGTTCTGCAGTGTCATTTAGTGTCCTGTGTTGTCCTGCTGTTTGTTGTATTGTCCTGCTGTGTCCTGTGTCGTTTTGTATTGGGTTCTCGTTGACCAAATGTTGGAGACATTATTTGTACATTTCTACAAGAATTTCGCACGCTCTCTCTCTGTCTCTCTCTCTCTCTCTGTCTGGCTGCATTAATTTTAATAGTGTTGAGATTTGATTGTAGTTCCAGCAATATAATTAACTCACACACATACTTGAATAAAAGCTGGAAATCCGCTTGTAGGAACAAATTAAACCTAACTTTTTATTACAAATATTCACATGCTTTCAATATCAGTTTAGAAATATAAAAAAAAAACTTTGAGATCTCAAGCTGTTAAAGAAGTTTCCATTCTCGCTTAAATCATTGAAATCTTCTGATCATTCGAGTCTCTCTTTCATCTGCCGTCTTTCACTTTAATACTCGGCACATGCAATAGTATCTTTGTCATAGTAGACATGTTTTGCATCAGCCACTACACACACACACTCACCAAAACAAGTCTACATTTTGTATTTTACTTGTAAGAGTTGACCTGCTCTTAGAGCCATTCTAGTTGACACCACACACACACACACACACTCAGTAGGCGTGGCTTGAGATGGGGAAAACATCAGGGTTAAAAAAAAAAAGCTAGAAGACTCAATACTGTGGTACATTTTAAATGTAAATAAACACTGACAGGTTTCACTTCATTTTGAGAAAAAAAAAAGACATTCAAGAAGTCGAACAGCCAGTTTTTTTTGTTTTTTTTTTATATTTGTGGCATCCATTTCAAACATAGACCGTTATTTCTAGTTGAATACATATTACTGTTGTTGTGTTTAACTATGCACACATTTTTATTGTATTGTCCTAGTACCAGAGTTTCCTTTCAGACCAGTTTCATATTCAAACGAGCGACACTTAATTCACTTCTTCATCTCTCTTTGTTTGTGAGGTCAGACACCCTATCCCCTAGATTAACATAAATTAAATGCGTTTACTTATCTGTTATTTATCTCCGCACCCCCTCTTTTTCCCCCCTCCGATCTTTCCTCTGTTCTTCTTTGTATCGACCTCATAAATGGATGATCCCGAAGATTACGTTTTCTCGAGTTTTTGGCACATCGGCACAATTTTGGCCATGTCGTGCCAGTAATCCTTCAAGGGTTAGTCTCCCTTCATATCAAAAGGTCATTAAAAGCAAGGTCTATTCACAGTTGTTTCCTTGTCCAAGACCTCTTGCTGATGTCTACCAAGCAATGCTAACTTGCTAAGGTGACTTCCTGACCTACTTGCGATCAGTTATACACTCCATTCCGACCTACATTATCACTCCAGTTTTTATGTATCCCTACTCAGTGTGTGTGTGTGTTTGTGTGTGTGTGTGTGAGTGGTTGTGTGTGGTTGTGCGCCAATCGACCTGACAGATTACATCCCTTCGACGTATCGATTATATGACACTTTTGCATGACACATTAATCGCTGCAGAGGTCAGATGTCATGTAACAGTTGACATGACGGATATTGAAGAAAGCAATCCCCCCCCCCCCCCAAATAAAAACATACGAAACTCAGAATGGAAAAGCCTGGCTTATCTGACCCGGCACTATTGAAGAGCATGCCCGGCTCTGGGAGAACGACTGATAACATGGCCGTTAGCAACACTCTAAATGTTACTTTAATAGTACCACTTACACCTGGTCAAGTCAACCATCGGTCACCTCGTCACAGCAGCAACAAATATCATCTATTTATTTAGTACAAGGCGAGTGTTTTCTTAATAATTTTTATTTTGCCACGAAAATAAAAGTAGAGTGTGAAAATGGGTTTACCCGTTCAGCCGACATATTCATATCAAATATAAAATACTGGGGGAATGGGTTTACCCGATTTGTTAAAAAGTTTCTTTCTTTTATTATGATACCTAAATTTAGTTGTTTAAATATATATTTTTTTACTACTTTTAGGGCCTTGCGGTTGTGGGAGTGACATTAATAATACTCTACGGTCTCCGCCATGATTAAAGAAACATTTATCCCTAGTTTTATCAAGATTGGTCAAACAGTTTTGATTTATATGCGGGACATATATACATACATACAGACTCATTACATTCTACTTAGTATATTAGATAGTGTGTGTCTTTGTATAGATAGTACAATCTAGAACTGATTTATTCACTGAGGCTTTGAAGTATTCTCAATAGCAGATTGTTTTAAAAATATAATAGTTTAATTTGGCTTTCTTACAAAGCTTCTATCAACTCACTCTATTTGGCCAAAAGTGTGTACACGTTATTTCCCCCACACCCAATCTCGGATTAAGCTGAAATTTTGCACAATTATTTATTTTACCTGAAAACATAAGAATCAATTTAAAAAAAAAACAACAAAAATTAGTTAATTAATTATTGGTAATTAATTAATTATTTTGTTTGTTATCTCGAACAAGGAAAAGAAATTGTACTTAACTGAAGTAATGTATAACCTGAATTAGTCAACTTAATAGGTCGTCGACTGAGGCTTACTGAGCACAAACATAAAATAGGACAATAAATAACGATACAATCTTTCCTATTATTAGATAATTATTAGCAGAGTGGTTATCGTTTTGCCTTGAGAAGCCTGAAGGCTTTACTCAACGATTCGAGTATAGGTCGCTCACTTTTTTTTAACACATGTAAAAAGCGATCACCCTGATACCCCCTTCATTCTAGGGTTGACTGATGCGCTTATCTGTTAATTAAATTAAGAAGAGCAATCTTTGATTGAATGGGTTGGGATGAAAGAGAGTTGTAATGGGCGTCTCTGGATTCTTGGAGGGGGTTTTCCCATTTAAATCCGGCTCGTTTAATCAAATTTAAAGTGATTTGTGAAAGTGAATAATGTAGAAGCCTGTTGATGATGTCCCCATTGACATCATTATATTTGGACAAACTAATGGTGCATTCTGTTTAGTCTGTTATGAAGGTAACATTGAGAATTGTTCTTGTCTAGAGAGAGAATTGAAGCTTTTGATATTTCTATTTACAAAGCTTGAATTTTCAATAGCTGTAAACATTCTAGTACACATAATTATCGAAGGTACATGGAGGTAGATCTATAAAAAAAAATGTTGGTGTATCCGGTGTACCGGATACAGAAGTATTAATCAACGAGGTATTTTATTACATCCAAGAATACTATTGGTGAACGTGTGGAATCAAATATCAAAAAGCTCTTTCGCTTCTAGCACGAACTATTTAGTTTCCAATACATTTAGTCATCTTTCTATACAGAGTTATCGACATTGGTTTGTATGTTTTAAATATTTCACAAATTTCTCTTTTCATGTTTTGTTTTGTTTTTTAAGTTTGCACTATATCGCAATCACATTTCTTCATTTCTTGAAAGGTTTGCCATGGTGACGCTTCTTCCAAACGTTTCACACTCTTTCTCGTCCTCCACCACACACACACACACACAAACACATATACACATTACACACACTAAATAAAGATTGAAATTCCTGGATTCAGAGGGCAAGTCATGCAAATGTGTTCATTCATCTGGAACTGTGGCGCGTGGTCTTCCAGACGCACCTCAAACTCATTCCCTCATCTAATCAATAGATCAATCAATCATTTAATAAATCAATCACAAACTCATTTAATCAGTTAATCACAAAATCATCTAATCAATCAATCAATCACTTATCAATAAATCAATCACAAACTCATTTAATCAATCATCTTTTCCTAACCCACTTAATCAATTATTCAATCAGCTGATTACTTATTACCTCATTCACACACTCACTCAATCAGTCGATCAT
Organism: Biomphalaria sudanica; assembly: GCA_036873155.1. NCBI lineage: Eukaryota > Metazoa > Mollusca > Gastropoda > Planorbidae > Biomphalaria > Biomphalaria sudanica. The sequence goes on along the minus strand of JAZGLO010003237.1, from coordinate 2,338,381 downwards.
CTAATCAATCAATCATCTAATCAATCAATCAGTCGTTCAACAAATCATTCATTCACTTATCTTACCAATCAATCATTTACTTATCTATTCAATCAACCACAAAACAATCTTATCAATCAATCACGAAATCATCTAACTAATCAAACATTTACGTATTTAATCAATCAATCACAAATTCATCTAATCAATCACGAGCACATATCTTCCTAACCCACTTAACCTGATTACTTCTTACCTCGTTCACTCACTCATTCAATGAGTCGATCATCTAAACAATCAATCTTCTAATCAATCAATCAGTCGTTCAACAAATCAATCATTCACTTATCTACTCAATCAATCACAAACCCATATAAACAATCAATCAGTCGACCATCTAATCAATCATTCATTAACTTATCTAATCAACCTATCATGAAATCATCTAATAAAGCAACCATTCACGTATGTAACCAATTAATCAATCAATCACAAACTCATCTAATCAATCAATCACAAACTCATCTCTTCCTAACCCACCTAATCAAATATTCCCTCATCCGATTACTTCTGACCTCATTCACACACTCAGTCAATAAATCACTCAATCAATCACTCAATCTATCACATTTGCTACGAACTTACAAACAAACAAAAAATGAACGCTACCTGAATCATCATTGATTGATTCGTCTCATTGTAATAATGAGTCGTTTTCTTTGTAACGATTTTGTTCTAGAGGACAATTGGAAAGGGGGGGACGAACTCGAATCATTGTTAGCCTACGCATTTTTACACCACACACGCACGCACGCTCGCACACACAAACCCACACAAATACTGCGCCGCCCACACTCGTATTTGAAAGTAAAAGTATGTTTCTGATTATTTTGTATCGCTCTGACGTCAATATAATACATGCCCCATGAAACAAACACACTCATCAACACACCCTCACACCAAGGGGAAACAAACGTGTCCGGGAATGGAAGGTAAAAACAAAAAGATCGAGAGAGTGAGAGGGGGGTATATAGAGAGCGGGGATGGGAGAAAGAGAGAGAGAAAGAGAGAGAAATAGAGAGAGAGAAAGAGATAGAGAGAGAAGAAATGAAGAGAAAATAGAGAGTTTTAAAGAGACATGTTTCTACCATAGTAAAGTAAAGTGAGAAAAAAAAGTAAAGTGCTCCTTCTTTTCAATCAACCATTTCAATATCAACAGGGTCCCTCTGTTTCTACTGCCGATGGTTAACTAAGGTGTTGTGTAGCCAGCACAACTATCAACCGCTTTTACTTTCCCCGGGCGTGTCAGGTCCAATTAAAGTTTGATGGACTCAGGGGCGTCCAAAGAATCCCGAAACTCAAAATCCAAGTCTTCAACGACATTCAAACCCGACAACCTCTAGGTTTGGAGGCCAAGCATTTTACCACTCAGCCACATCGCCATCCCCAACCCCTACCATACAATGCGTGTCACACCCGCAGACATAGACGGTCCGTGCGTATGCTGTGTTTACATAAGTATGATAATTATGAGCGTATGTGTTTTTCAGCGAGAGAGAGAGAGAGAGAGAGAGAAGAAAGAGAAGCAGAATGTAACAGAGAAACTTGCGCTTGATACTTTCAAACAAATTCAAAGCAGCGGTCCCAAAGTTTTACAGCATGGAAGACCAGACCAATTTTCCTCGCTCACATCCTATGCCGCATCACTAGGGAAAAAGAAATGTTGCGTCCAACAAATACCATTTTCTTTTTTTTGCATTTTATTCATACTTTACTAAGTACAACATCACGGTCACATTAACTTTACGAGCCATCTACAGTAGATTGTAGTTTTCAACAAAAACAAAAAAAAAAGCATAAACATTCAGATATCGCTTTTGTCGTTTTACGATATCGAGGTTTGGATTTAGATTTATATGCCAGTGACTATTTAAGTAAAATAAGTATTTGAACTTCTTGTTTTGGTTAACATTCGCCTGAATATTTCACTTTTATTAAATGAAAGCTTGCAATGTCGTTTTCTTTACATCGCGAGTAGGATTGGAGTTTTCCATATTAAATGACACCCAGAAATGACAATTTTGTCTGTTTTTAAGGAGATTTGCATGAATTTTCAGAAAATTTTAATAATTTCAGGAGATTTTCATGACTTTTTTCCTTATGTTTTGCAATTTCTGGAGAATTGCAGGAACCCTTTAATAATAGTTAAAATGGTTTAAATTAAAAATTTAATACAGCTAATCCGACACCGTAGGTTAGCCATCACTTAAACCGAACATACAGTTAAAGTAGAGAAGCGCACATTCCCCCCACAGAGCAACAGAGAAACATGATAAACTCCTCAGCTCACATAGCCACGTACTAGACACATACTGTTAAAAAGGACAAACTCCTCAGCCCACATAGCCACGTACTAGACACATACTGTTAAAAAGGACAAACTCCTCAGCCCACATAGCCACGTACTAGACACATACTGTTAAAAAGGACAAACTCCTCAGCCCACATAGCCACGCACTAGACACATACTGTTAAAAAGGACAAACTCCTCAGCTCACATAGCCACGCACTAGACACATACTGTTAAAAAGGACAAACTCCTCAGCTCACATAGCCACGCACTAGACACATACTGTTAAAAAGGACAAACTCCTCAGCCCACATAGCCACGCACTAGACACATACTGTTAAAAAGGACAAACTCCTCAGCTCACATAGCCACGCACTAGACACATACTGTTAAAAAGGACAAACTCCTCAGCCCACATAGCCACGCACTAGACACATACTGTTAAAAAGGATAAACTCCTCAGCCCACATAGCCACGCACAAGACACATACTGTTAAAAAGGACAAACTCCTCAGCCCACATAGCCACGCACTAGACACATACTGTTAAAAAGGACAAACTCCTCAGCCCACATAGCCACGCACTAGACACATACTGTTAAAAAGGACAAACTCCTCAGCCCACATAGCCACGCACTAGACACATACTGTTAAAAAGGACAAACTCCTCAGTCCACATAGCCACGCACTAGACACATACTGTTAAAAAGGACAAACTCCTCAGCCCACATAGCCACGCACTAGACACATACTGTTAAAAAGGCCAAACTCCTCAGCCCACATAGCCACGCACAAGACACATACTGTTAAAAAGGACAAACTCCTCAGCCCACATAGCCACGCACTAGACACATACTGTTAAAAAGGACAAACTCCTCAGCCCACATAGCCACGCACTAGACACATACTGTTAAAAAGGACAAACTCCTCGGCTCACATAGCCACGCACTAGACACATACTGTTAAAAAGGACAAACTCCTCAGCCCACATAGCCACGCACTAGACACATACTGTTAAAAAGGACAAACTCCTCCCTCTCTTCCCCCTCCCTCCATTTCGGTTTGAAATGGTGACCCCTGGTGTGAGTAATAAAAGGAAGGACAATCGATATAGATCAAAGCTTCGGCTCAACTCGTGAAAGGTCGTGCATATTTTAAAGATCGTAGACATAATCCCTCGACCAGGGAGACGGCAGCGGGCGGAAGATCGACAACAACACATTTTTCTCCGGGGAAAACCAAATACAGACAAAGTAATTGGAGGAGGAGGGCCGGGTAGAGAGGACGGAGAGAGAGAGGGATGAAAGAGTGAGAGATGACGAAAGAAGGAGAGAGGCAGTGGCAGGCAGGAGAAAGAAGGATGAAGAAGGCAGAAGAGAGTGAGAGATGAAGGAGAGAAAGAACAGAGAGAATGAGATTTATGTAGGAAGGAGAGAGGCGTGAGAAAGAGACGGATGAATAGCATAGAGAGGAAGGAGAAAGAAGGATGAAAGCGAGAGGGATAAAGAAGGAAGAAAAGAGGAAGAGGTGTTAAAGAGAGGAAGGAAAGAGGGAAAATGGAAAGAGGAAAGAAAGAAACATGAGAGAGTAGATAGGACCAAAGAAACAAGACGGTCAGACCAGCCAGAGAGAGGAAAGGAAACAGCCAGCCGACTTGTAGATTTGTTTTAATAATATAGATAAGTGATTTCCCACCCTACGGCCCGAGATTCCAACCCGACCCTTGTCGCAATGCCTTCCGTAACATCTACCTATAAGGCTGGCTTGTTGAATGCGTTGGTTACATCAGAATCGAACTTTTTTTTTTTTTTTGGATTGATTGAGTCAAAATGTTTTTAGTGTCAGCCCTTCCCCTCTGTCTTTTGTTTGCCACCAGGCGAGAAAATGTTTAGCAAAACTTATATCGGAGATTTGAAGAAATTGAAAGTAATCTAAAAATTCAAAGATTTTTGGTGTATCCGTTATACAAAATAAAGGAAATATTGATAAGCTTTTTTTTTAAGACTACGTACATGCATAGGTTATGTCTGAAACAAAATACTTTTACTTTTATACTGCTCATAACTGCTGTAAAACAGTAAAACAAAACTCTTTTTTTCAAAATTTTTCCTTGATCAAATCTTCTGTATTGTCCATCCTATATTTAAATATATCTATGATAGCATGGTTATTTTTTGTGTGCACAATTGTCTAGGCTCTTCCGTTTCTAAATTTCATGTTCAAAGCGCGTCCTTGACCTGGTTTAGTGGATTGTGAATATCTCCAAAAAAATATAACAATTTTTTTTTACTTCAACCTAATAATATCTAATAATAAATGAAAAAAAGAAAATATGGGAATCTAAGCTTGGAAATTTAGCGGGTATAGAAGTTGTCTAAAATAACAATATACCCTGTTGCCATATCAACTAAAGCCATAATGACAACCTCGCAGATACCTTCAAGATCCTTAACATTCCTAAGCAGATTCTCGTTGCCTGTCAGAGGGCGGTAATGCTGCAGAACTGCCATATCACTAGGACATTTCTCAGTGTACACTGTTAAAGGAACTACATTGAATAGTGTTTCTCTCTAACGAAGCTCGACCCTGGCGATGATGTATTACAGAGTAGTTTTATCATTTCAAATTTAGAACTTGCATATAAGGAAAGACCCCTGCGAACAACGGGTGTGCCAGAGAATGAATAACAAATCATTTTTCACATAATAATAAAATTATATGGTGAAATAGTAGTAAACAAAAAAAATCAGCTGAACTGGAAAGGTCATATTAGGGGTGGGGAGTGCGGCAGCATTTGGCAAGAGTCGCGCAGACGATCATTTTATTTTAGAAATACTTTGGCAGCATGGTAAGTGTACGGATACAGGATGTTCTTCTCTTCCATGTCATTCTGTGATACAATGCTACAGCGAACAAGTGTTTGGTGTTTAATGTTTCCCTGAAGAAAAAAAAATCTCATGGCGGAAATATCAACTCAATATCTGGATGAACTAAGATCGATAAGAAATAATGATCCTTCATTTCTGCTTGTGAATGTTAGGAAAAAAATGTCAAAGATTGAACAAATTTAAACTAATAAGTCAATGTCTAGTTCAAATTTTATTCAGTTCACATAAACTAAAGAGTACCTCTTGAAAGCCCGATAAAGACCATTACCTAATGAGATATACAGGGAAAAGGACTTGTGTATATTACTGGAAGTGGGGTTTTTTTTCAACTCAGATCCAGGTCTATGTCTTTCAGTATAATAAAGCAATGCCTTCGATTCGGAAGATTAAGGATGAGTGTAGTTGCGGCCTGCATATATTGCCACATCTGATGCCAAGCCGTTGTCCGCAAGGGTCCGTCCGTAGAGGTCAGTTCTAAATTGGAACGGATAACAAATAGTTGGACTTTGACCCAAGCATTGCCCTGACAACGGAACCCTCAGAGGGTCGTACTGTTCATTTCCTGAGGCGTTCAAAGAAGACAGTAGGTAATTAAAAAACCTTCATTAGGACAAACAAAAATCTGGATCTATGTAACGAAACAATAGGCCTACAACTTTATCATTCTTTTCTCGACTCTTGTCTCCATGCCAACCCCGCCCCCCCCCCAAACAATAAAAAACTTGCTCTTAAAAATATTAAATGGAATATATCCAGAGATTCTGGCAAGTTTTAAAATAGAAATGGTTCATGAATGCATCGCTTCTTGTAAAACAGAGTTGTGGCTTTGTTCGAATAGTATTTTCACTTTTTTAGTTCTCTTTTTTCGTTGCATACTCAAATGTAAAAAAAAAAAATTCATATTGTAACGGATTTCTCTGTGAGACAATTCCACATCCTTTCCCCCCCCCCCCCTTAAGAAAGGTTCTGGATGGATCACACCCTGAGTTTACATAAGTCGCTGCCCAGCCAGCCGCCATATTTGTCAATCGCTGGCATTGTCTGCGTGGGTGAAAGTGAGAGGACCTGGAGTTATGGACGGGATTGATTCTGCAATAAAAGCTTCCAAAAGTGACGTAATTCTCGTTCCAGACAGAGTTATGAAACTTTTTTCGGAATTCATCTCGAAAACTGATTTAAAACAAAAACGTAACCAGACTCAATGTACTTTGGTACAAGCTTTCTGATATAGAAGGAATCGAATTTCTGACAGATTTACACACACACACACAGACGTAATAATAGACAGGCATTAGCCAAACTGAGTGACAGAAAGTTGTGGACCTTGGTCTAGGTTTTGTCTCCAGTATTGTTCATTCGTGACATAAACATAATGATCATAAATGCGAACCTGGAGGCTATAAATTCACTGCTCGTTGCAGACGATTAGTGGCAGGGGCAGTGTCGAACACGAGACTCGAATGGAACTATGCTAGTTAGCTCCGGTTTCAAAGGGTCACGTCTAGGGGGTGTCAGAGGGGATAAGCGCCTATTGTCTATAAATAACTCCTGAACGGTAAGCGTCTCAAATAGCCTCTGCCAATTACGTTCAGCACCTGGCCTACTCTTGTGGCTTAGTGAAGAAGTCCGGCGAAACTGATCCTACTAACAGATGAAGGGGTGCAGTTGGATACCTGGCGACTCAAAACCAGAAGCTTCGGACAGATGGAGCTCGTCAGCCAAGTAAGGTATTTCATCTAGGGGAGGGTACTCCGACTTCAAACCCTTGCAGTCTTGCAGTAATAAGCAGACAACCTCGAGGAAGTGAAGCTCCTAAGGAGTTAGGAGTATCGACTACGATCTTTTTTCCTGCAGTTTCTGCAATTGACGCATGGGCCACCCATGATCTCTTAATCTAAGGCCTAGGAATACGTCCCGGAGAGGAAACTCTGGTGCAAAGGGACTAAAACAACTCAGGAGGTAACAGTTCTCCTGCCCTGACTCTGGGCGCATCCATTGCCTTTCGAGACAGAAGGATCCACATACAGTGAGCTTCACAAGAATCTGGTTAACAGAGAGTAAAACAAAGGTCAAGGACAAAGTGTTATGTTAATCAGACAAAAACAGAACTAGATCCCAGAATTTAAAGAACGAAGATAAATAGAACATTTCAAAAATAAACATAATTATCAGATCCTCGGCTCTAAGATATCAAAGTTAACGCTTTTAAGCCATGTTTTTAAGCAATGTTTGTCTGTGTGTGTGTGTGTTGACAAGACCAACACAACCAATCAATCCAGAATTGAATAGACTCCATACCTAAAAGATACTAAGAGAGACAAGCTTTATGTCTCGTCAAACACTCCTGCTCTCAGTTATCAATGTTCATAGCACAAACATGGGTGATCCTCCAGATGTAGCCAAATATTTGAAACTGAAGACATGGCAAAAGAGTCTTCTCGCCGAGAATCTTCAACACCACGTTCTATTGTAGGTCTATAGCGCTGCAGTTGTCTGTTAGTTGTCTGTCATTTGTCTGTCTAATGTCTGTCAATGCTAATATGTTACATAGACTATCAATAGATCTATAGCGCTGCAGTTGTCTGTCAGTTGTCTGTCTAATGTCTGTCATTGCTAATACATAAGAGAGACTATCAGTAGTAGATCTATAGCGCTGCAGTTGTCTGTCATTGCTAATATATAAGAGAGACTATCAGTAGTAGATCTATAGCGCTCTAGTTGTCTGTCAGTTGTCGATCAATGCTAATATGTTATATAGACTATCAGTACATCTATAGCGCTGCAGTTGTCTGTCAGTTGTCTGTCAATGCTAATATGTTATATAGACTATCAGTACATCTATAGCGCTGCAGTTGTCTGTCAGTTGTCGATCAATGCTAATATGTTATATAGACTATCAGTACATCTATAGCGCTGCAGTTGTCTGTCAGTTGTCTGTCAGTTGTCGATCAATGCTAATATGTTATATAGACTATCAGTACATCTATAGCGCTGCAGTTGTCTGTCAGTTGTCTGTCAAAGCTAATATGTTAGACAGACTTTCAGTTGAGACCCAAGGAAAACGTACAAAAGAAACTGTTAGAAGTACGAGAACTTACAAACTGACTTTTTGTTAGAAGTACGAGAACTTACAAACTGACTTTTTGTTAGAAGTACGAGAACTTACAAACTGACTTTTTGTTAGAAGTACGAGAACTTACAAACTGACTTTTTGTTAGAAGTACGAGAACTTACAAACTGACTTTTTGTTAGAAGTACGAGAACTTACAAACTGACTTTTTGTTAGAAGTACGAGAACTTACAAACTGACTTTTTGTTAGAAGTACGAGAAATTACAAACTTACACATTTGTGTCAGCAAGGCTAAAATAAAAGTAAAAAAAAAAAATTATAGCCTACTTCTTTTTTTTTAATACGTAGACTATCAATACGTCGTGCGCCGAATACACCAGATACTCCAATTATGAAAATGCCTCTTTAATGACAAGGATAAATATAGAACACACACTTTAAAAACAGCAGAAAAATAATACGAAACCAAAAAATCTATAGAGATTTTCAAATATATTTTCCTTTGTTCTTTTAGCGGCCCCCGAAAAGGGAAAAGACGCTATTAGTTTTGTGCGAAATGTCTGTCCGTCTGTCCGTCTGTTCTGATGCAAAGGCTACTTTTTTTTTTCTGAGAGCGAAAAATCTAATTTTTAAAATTAGTTATGCAAGTATTTTTTTAAAGAGAAAAAGCTAATTAGTATGCATTATAAGTTGGACCTAATTTAAAACGAATGGTAATCTTATAAGTTTCATTTTCCTGAAAAAAAATGTTTTCCTTTATTTTTTTTTTTTTTTTTTTATTTATAAAGATTCCAATTAGTGATTGAGCCTTATTAAAAAATTAGATCAATTATAATAAGACATCAGTTAGACCAGGGGAGGCGCGGTGGCTGAGCGGTAAAGCGCTTGGCTTCCGAACCGGGGTTTCCGGGTTCGAATACTGGTGAAGACTGGGATTTTTAACTTTGGAATCTTTGGGCGCCTCTGAGTCCACTTAGCTCTAATGGGTACCTGGCATTAGTTGGGGAAAAGTAAAGGCGGTTGGTCGTTGTGCTGGCTACATGACACCCTCGTTAACCGTAGGCCACAAAAACATGAAATTTACATCATCTGCCCTATAGACTACAAGGTCTGAAAGGGGAACTAGTTAGGCCAGGTTCACATCTAACTTTACATTCACTTTTACATATCCTTTGATCTGCTGGACCGTTGGGGCACTACACAAGATCTGTTAATCTTCTTTCTCCATTCTTATCTCTCATTTTGTCTTTGATATAATTTCATTCGGATGTTTTTTCTGCCTTTTGTTCTTATTTGATTTATAGAAATTTCTTTTAATAAAGCCTAATGCTTGGTTTGATTTTTTTAATAGTTTCATCAATATGTGGATTCCATGACAGTTTTTCATTTATTATAACACCTAGGTATTTTGCGTTTTTAGTTTGTGTTACTGGTTTACCATGAATAAGATAAGTGGAATTAATTTGTTTTAGTTTTTTTGTTACTCTTAACAACTGAGATTTTTCTGGGTGGAAAGACATGCTCCAATTTGATTCCCATTTCTCTAATTCATCTAATTCTCTTTGTAAAATATCTGTGTCTTGTGTTGTTTTTATTGTTCTATATATCGTCTGCAAATAATCTGACTTTTGTTCCTGAAGTAATGCAATTTGTTAAATCATTTATGTTAATTAAGAATATCGTCATTGATTAGGCTATATACTTGACAACAATCTAAATTACTATAAATAGAGGCCAGACATAGATCTAGATTTAGATTTAATTGTATTAAACAAACATTTACATTTATAATCTATTAAGAAAATAGTTTATCTTCTAATAGCTTATGGGTGCAGATTTATTTATTATGTAAGCAGTAGTATCACACCAAGAAGTGAATCTGATGCGAACAACATAAGTGCACTATAACCCAGTAGTAGGCCTACTAACCCTGATCATAATATTGACCTAGATCTAGTTCTAGTATTTCTAGATTTCTAGATCTTGTCTAGATTCTAGTCTAGATTATGCTATAGATTTAGTTCTTGGTCTTTATCTAGAGTATATTAAGTCTAGACCTAAATTTGTCTGGATGTAGCTTCTAGACCTATTCTAGAATCTAGATCGAGATCTAGATATATCTATGTTATGAAAATTATATTCTGTATCGGTTATCGTTCTTATGTTTACATGTGCTTGTAACTCGTCCGTGAGAATGTGTTCACGAAATGTGTGTTGTGTAGTCATTCAGTGTATTAAAGCCATGCTATACAGACATGGTTTTTGACTCTCTCATCTTTATGTTCAAAACAATTTAATACACTGAATCCAAAACTGTGAAGTTGTAAGAATTTCGAAATGGATAAGATATTTCGGCCAGAGAAGTTTGACATCGAGCCCACAGCACCTCAAGCAGCAAAGCATTGGCAGCACTGGTATGAAACTTTTTAAAATTTTATATCAGCAGTATCAGTAGATAATCTTGATACTAAGAAACTACTGATAAACTATATCTCTCCTGCTGTATATCAAATGATACTTGATAAAGAGACATTTGATGAACCAATCCAGACTCTAAATGGCATCTACATTCAACCAAAGAATGAGGTGTTTGCTAGGCACAGGTTAGCTACTTGCAAACAAGAGCAAAGTCAAACTATAGACGCCTACATGCAGAAATTAAGAATTTTATCCAAAGATTGCAACTTCAGGGCGGTGACTGCTGAACAACACAGAGAAGAGGCTATTAGAGATTCGTTTATCAATGGACTAGTGTCCAACAGCATTCGAAAACGTTTGCTTGAAAAGACTGTTTTGAGTTTAAAGGACGCCTTCGAGGAGGCTCGCTTACTAGAACATACTCATCAGCACTCATTACAGTATGAATCATCACAGCCGGAAACTAATTGCGCTGCAACTACTCCCACCAATTCTTCGGCCTCACCCTTGCCAAATGTAACGATTCCTCGAAATGCATTAGCTAGCAAGTGCTACTTTTGCGGTAGGGTTAAACATCCCCGCTCTCAATGCCCTGCAAGGGAAGCCACATGCAACCAGTGCTCCAAAAAGGGCCATTTTCAGAAAGTTTGCAAATCTAGGGCTTCAACAGTTTCGGCTATCGCTACAGTACAGCCTATGAATCTAAACAAGTCTACAATACCTATTTGCATCAACAATGTACTATTGAAGGCCCTAGTAGACACTGGGAGCTGTGAAAGCTATATTTCGACGCACATTGCTAAGAAGCACAAATGACAGACATGTTCCTCAGGCCACAGAATCTTCATGGTTTCCACCCATCTATCTCGAATCACTCAAGGACATATCTACGTTAACATACGTCTCAAAAATGAACGATACGAGGGAGTTAGACTTTCTCTACTAGACAATTTATGCTCTGACGTAATTCTTGGACTTGACTTTATAAGTTTGCACCAAAACTTGTTTATTCCTTTCGATGGTCAGAAACCATCGTTGTGCCTGAATACTCTCCAGCCAGCGAAGGTAGAAGCTCCTAGCCTATTTAGTAATCTGTCACCAAACTGTACCCCAGTGGCTACAAGGTCTCGCAGATACTCAATTCCAGACAGAAAGTTAATAGAGAAGGAAATTCAACAACTAATAAAGGAGGAAATTATTGAACCGTCTAAATCTCCCTGGCGTGCACAAGTCCTAGTCACAACAAATGACAGACATAAGAAAAGAATGATTATAGACTACAGCCAAACCATAAACCGGTTCACTCAACAAGACGCCTACCCTATGCCCAGAATTGATGAACTAGCAGAAAAGATTTCCCAGTACTCTGTTTATAGCACTTTAGACCTGAAAAGTGCATACCATCAGATTCCTATAAAAGAAGAGGAAAGGCCGTTCACAGCCTTCGAAGCATGTGGGAAACTGTATCAATTCCGTCGGATTCCGTTTGGCGTTACGAATGGAGTCGCCTGTTTTCAGCGTACGATTGACAAAATCATCGAAGACGAACGACTCACTGACACTTTTGCTTTTGTGGACAATGTGACCATCTGCGGTATGGACTCTGAATCACACGACCGAAACCTGCAGCGATTTCTTGATAGTGCTCAAAAGTATGGAATCACTTTTAATGAAACAAAAAGTGAAATTAGCACTGCTAAAGTGAGACTGTTAGGATACGAGATTTCCAGAGGGCAACTTAAGCCGGATCCTGAGAGATTTCGCGCTCTAAGTGGCCTGGTCGTGCGGTTTGCGCGCTGGACTGTCGTTCGGATTTATCGACGGTCGAGGGTTCAAACCCTACCCGCTCCCATCCCCGTCGTCCTGCGGGAGGTTTGGACTAGGAAGTAAACTCTTCAACTCTGAAGGAACATCCGAAACATGTCAAACATTTTACAAACATCATCATCAATTCCCCGTACCAGTGAACATGCGTGAACAGAAACGAGTAGTGGGTCTTCTGGCTTACTACTCACAGTGGATACCTAACTTTTCAACACAAATTAGCCTGTTAACAAGAAATCAACAATTTCCTGTCTCCGAAGAAGTCAAAAGAACATTTGAAAGTTTGAAAAATGAGCTTGAAAAAGCCACCGTATATACTATTGATCCGAATCGCCCTTTAACCGTTGAGACGGATGCTTCTGATATAGCCATTGTAGCTACCCTCAACCAAGATGGCCGGCCCGTTGCTTTCTTCTCTCGCTCATTAAAAAAAAGTGAAAGAAAACATTCTTCAGTTGAGAAAGAAGCATATGCCATTGTTGAGTCGTTGAGGAAATGGAAACATTTCTTAGTTGGTAAAGCGTTCACACTTGTTACGGATCAGCGATCTGTCTCTTTCATGTATAACAGGTCAAACAAAGGAAAAATTAAAAATGAAAAAATCCAGAGGTGGAAACTAGAACTCTCGTGTTTCCACTATAACGTCATCTATCGCCCTGGCAAGCAGAACACTGTAGCTGATACATTTACCAGAAACTATCTATCTGCTACCACTCGCAATGACCTTAAATTGCTGCATACTAGTCTTTGCCACCCGGGCGTTACTCGACTATTGCACTACGTGAATCTTCCATTTTCCTGTGATGACGTCAGAACTGTGATAGAACAATGTCAAACTTGTGCAGAACTAAAGCCCCGTTTTTTTCGACAGCCGACCGGTGAACTGATTAAAGCAACTCAACCTTTTGAGAGAATTAGTATAGATTTCAAGGGACCTCTCCCTACTGTTTCAAGAAATAGATATCTACTTACCATTATAGATGAATTCTCTAGATTTCCATTTGCATGTCCCGATATGTCTTCCTCTACGGTCGTTAAATGTATCAATGAACTATTCGCAATATTTGGATTTCCAGCGTACGTCCACACTGACAGGGCAACTCCGTTTATGTCTACAGAGGTGCAGCATTTCCTCCACGAGAGAGGAATTGCAACCAGTAGAACGACCCCTTACAGCCCGAGAGGGAACGGACAAATAGAGAAATTTAACGGGACTTTATGGAAAGCCATCACCTTGGCTCTACATTCTAAGGAATTGGACATAGCCAAATTGGGAGCTAGTACTAAATGATGCTCTGCAATCCATCCGGTCGTTACTATGCACTGCAACTAACAGGACACCACATGAACGACTTCTTGGGTTCAACCGAAGAAGTGGTTCCGGGACATCCTAGCCAACATGGTTGACCAGTCCTGGTCCTGTCCTGCTGAAGAAGAACGTTAGATCATCTAAATACGATTCCATAACAGATGAAGTTGATTTGGTAACATGCAACCCTCAGTACGCTAAAATCCGAACACCAAACGGCCGAGAAGAAACTGTCTCATTACGAATGTTAGCCCCTAGGGAGGAACAAAAAGTTATAGAAAATGAGAATCAGAGTAGAACAGAGCTTGATATTGGCTGCCCCGTACAAAGCTCACCTCCCAAGAATCAACCGACTGATTCTATCATGCCGGAAGAAACCACCAGCACCACCGAAGACAAGCAGATGAAACCACACATACATACAATCTTAGAGTAAGGAGAACTAAACATTTCTTGCTATTCTACGTTGTTTGTTTACTTGAATCTCTATTATTATTCTACACTTAATTCTTTTCCTGTTTATAATACTAGTTAGCATAATTTGAACCGGGGATGAATGTTATGAAAATTGTATTCTGTATCGGTTATCGTACTTGTGTTTACATGTGCTTCTAACTCGTCCGTGAGAATGTGTTCACGAAATGTGTGTTGTGTTGTCATTCAGTGTATTAAAGCCATACTATACAGACATGGTTTTTGACTCTCTCATCTTTATGTTCATAACAATCTAAAACTAGACTTAGATCTAGTTTAGATCAAGAGTCTAGATCCATATCTAAACTAAATCTAGAAATAGTCTAGAAATCTAGAACTAGTCTAGAAATCTAGTTCTATCCTAGATTCCATATCTTGCTCTAGTCTGAATTCTAGTTCTAGATTTTAGTTCTAGATTTTACTTCTATCTAGATCAAGTCTAAATCTAGATCAAGAACTAGTCTAGAGATCTAGTCTAGATGTATATCTAGATTCTAGATCTAGACTTTATCATATCTAGAACTAGTGAAGAAATCTAGATCTTGTTTAAATCTAGATTCTCTCTCTATATATATATATTCTATATTCTGGATCTAGTCTAGACCTATTAAGTAAGTAGAGCGATTATGATCAGGATTAGTAGGCCTACTAGTGGCTGCTATGCTGTTTGCATGGGAAACTTTTGATGATTCATTCCGGACCTACGCTCTGGCTGGCTTGGCTTATAATGTTTTGATGATTCATTCCGAACCTACGCTGTGGTTGGCTTGGCTTATAATCTTTTGATGATTCATTCGAAACGTACGGCCTGGTTGGCTTGGCTTATAATCTTTTGATGATTCCTTCCGAACCTACGCTCTGGTTGGCTTGGCTTATAATCTTTTGATGATTCATTCCGAACCTACGCTCTGGTTGGCTCTTAATCTTTTGATGATTTATTCCGAACCTACGCTCTGGCTGGCTTGGCTTATAAACTTTTGATATGAGTCATTCCAAGCCTACGGCCTCCGGCAGCGTTGCTATCCGGCTCTTTGAAACATCTACTCACAGTGCCTAAAGAAGACGCACGGATTCGGATCCCTGGAACTTGTTGAGTATTGCGGCCTGTAACGCGCATGTCCCTCCGTGCCGAAAAAGGGTTGGCCACCCCTGCTCTAGATGGTTTGGACGAATGGGTTTGAACGAGACGGTGCTGTGGAAAAGATGTTATCAGCAATGGGGGTGGGGGGATGGGGGGTGAGGAAAAGTGCTTGCGGTTTACTACCACGTGACACTTCAGACGAAATTGGTTCGCTTCTAGTTAGGGCGTAATTGCGCCTCAAGGGGGAAGGAACTGATCGAGCTATTGCCGGCTTGAGGGATTGCGTGCAAGCATTATCTCCCTTAGCACAGGTGTCGACTAGTGCGCGCAATGCTAGTTAATGAAAGAACTGTAAGCCTCAAACTCCAAGGATTCTCAAACCTTTTTTTTTTTTTGGTCAGAATAGACCTTTACGGTGAATGTTTTGTTTAAGTTACTAACATATGCTAATATAATACATGTCTTGGACTCTCGGATGTTTATCACGACAATATTCTGTTTAAGACTATTTATCTTTTTAGTTTCTATGTTTTTAGTTTTTATATTTTTACTATCTCGGTTTTTAGATTCTATGTTGTTACTATCTATATTTTTTTAGTTTCTAAGTTTTTATATTTATGTTTTGAGTTTCTATGATTTTACTGTCTATGTTTTTAGTTCCTATGCTTTTACTGTGTTTTTAGTTTCTATGTTTTTACTATCTATGATTTTAGTTCCTATGCTTTTACTGTGTTTTTAGTTTCTATGTTTTTACTATCTATGATTTTAGTTCCTATGCTTTTACTGTGTTTTTAGTTCCTATGTTTTTACTATCTATGATTTTAGTTCCTATGATTTACTATTTACGTTATTATTATTATTATTATTATTACCACTGTTTTTTTTAAAATTCTTCTGCGGTTTCAATTATTTCGTTGAAGGGTTCAGAAAACTAGTCTAAAATCTGAGATGTAGGCTTACTGCACGCTAGTTTCGACCTTTCCATAAACCTTTTCTTCTTTTGGACTCAAGTGTTTTTTTCGGGCTTCTTAGTGAAGATTGCAGTCATGTTTATGACATGGTCGCATTCTCTGAGACTCTACAACGTGCAAATTTCACTTGTTTACCCATGATTTAAGTTTAAGCATTTAGGTATTTAACTATTTATGTATTTAGTATCAATTTTTTTAAAACTATCTAGTATTTAAATTTTTGTTTGGATGTGATAACGCTACCTTCACTTCATCAAAGTTATATGATCTCTCGAGTTCTTGAGACAACAGCTTGAGAACTGCTGCGGTGACGTTTAGCCATCCTGCTTTTAATGGGTCTCAATTTGCTACACGTCAAGTCAAAATCAACAAATCTAAACTGGTTTGTTTCACCAAAAATCTCAGGGGTTGATCGATTGGGACTTGAGGTAGGGGCCTTTGGGTGGGCGTCAGGAGTTTTTAGGATCTCCCCCCCCCCCTATTCCCCATTGACATTACGAGGTAAGACAGTTATCAGCCTTAGTTTTTTTTCTCTTTTTTTTTCCTCTACAAATAAAAAATTAAAATGACATATTGAACAAAACAAAAATATGGCAATCATGCAGCTGAAAATAGAAAAGTGTTTGGTTTAAAACAGGTGAAACGTATTAAAATAATAAGATTTAAAAAAAATGGGTTTGATTGATGTTCAATGAACGCTGAATTCCACAAGGAATTCTTGCAAAGCGAAAAAAAAAAGGGGGGGGTTCAATTTAAATGATCTATTTATACCTTTGTTAGTTATTTTGTTCTTCGACTGGAAATAAAAACATTGGGAAAGTATCTCCTTGATTTATTGCGTTGTTCTTTTAGCTTTGACATGTTCAAAAGTTACTGATCGCTTGTCAGTCTGAGTCTCCGTGGGAAAGAGAATCCAAGACCAATCTGGTGTAATTTGGTCAGAGCCCAAAATGTATGAAAATAAAAAGACCAATGTTCATCTTTCTCAATTTCGTATGTAGCAACTTTACCTTCACCTATCCCTGTGTTGAACCGTTGGGGAACCACACAAGATCTGTTGACCATCTTTTTCCATTCCTCAGTCTTTTGCCTTTGATAGGATCTCTTTCAATGAGAGGCCCCTCCATTCTTTTGTTGTTTTCTCATCGCTTTCTCTGCCTCTTCTTCTTTTTCCTGGGACTGTTCCCTAAAGGAAAGTTTTTGCGAGTAGTGACAATGCATATAAATAAAGACTTTTTTTAATGCTGTATATAGGCCTTAAATAGGGACTTTTAATGCTGCATCTATATATCTACACTCTGATAGTATATTTAAATATCGACTTGTTGATGCTATATGGAATGTGTACCTTCCTCCTCCAGTGATGACAATTTATTTAGTCTAGTTCAATATATAGATAGAGAGAGAGAGGCATATAGCTGAAGCACTTTGTTAACGAGTTAGTGTTATTTATAGTTCATGCAAAATATTGATAAATAAAATATAGTGGAGGTATAGGCTTTACGACTGAAACAAAGGGAAGTTTGAGGCTTTACGACTGAAACAAAGTGGAGTTTGAGGCGTTAAGACTGAAACAAAGTGAAGTTTGAGGCTTTAGAACTAAAACAAAGTGAAGTTTGAGGCTTTAGGACTGAAACAAAATGAAGTTTGAGGCTTTAGAACTGAAACAAAGGGAAGTTTGAGGCTTAAGGAATGAAACAAAGTAGAGTTTGAGGCTTAAGTACGGAAACAAAGGGAAGTTTGAGGCTTAAGTACTGAAACAAAGGATGACTCAACATGACTGGACACGTAAATTCATAGTCTAAAAAAAAAAACGACCACAATGTATTAATTGAGTTAATCTCGGTCCATGGCAAAACCTATTTGTTGCGTATGTGTGTGTGTGTGTGTGTGTGTGTGTGTTACCATCAAGAGGTTAGATGAGCGCCCTTGCCCACCCCTTACTTCGTAGAAACCAATGACTTGCCCAGGGAGACATAGACAACAGGGAAAAGGGGGGGGGGGGAGATGCGAACAGCTGGACACTTTCATTGGGGAAAAAAAGAAGTCAGCAGTGACATGTTTCCTAGTTCATTAATAGTTTGGACTCGTCTCACAATGTGTGTGCTTATGTGACAGTGTGTGTTTATGTTTAGATTTTTGTAAGCATTTCTGTGTTTGCGTGTGAATGAGTGTTTGTCTTAATGGGGTGCGTTTTTGTGTGAGCATTTTGTTTTTTATATTTAATCCTATGAGCTAAAAAGTCTATGAATATTAAAAATGTCTGTATATGTTGCTATCCTATTTATGCGAAGGTCAAATACGCCCTTGAAGTTTTGATCCAATAACATTATAAAGCTTATATCAATTAACTCTGTCAGGTAAAAAGTTAAAACTCTGCACAGCACGCGATAACACAGCACATGACAACACATGAATCAATTTAACACTTAGTTAATGAATTCATCTTGATTACTTTAATTTCGTTTTATATAGATATGTGCTATGCTAAGTGATCCACTAAGGCAAGTAAAAAGGCAGGTTTCAATATTTTCAGAAAGATTATCAGAAATTATGAACTACAAACTATTAAAAACTACAACCCTATCTCCGTCGATACAAAAGGAAGAGACGTGCTCGTGTCCAAAGTGTTGCCGAATTTCTTTGAATTTTAGAAAAAACAAGATTACAAAGACAGTTTGTGTAGAAACACAAACTCAAATCGGCCCACGAAGTGGTCCACCCAGGCAGGCTTCAATATTTTCAGAAAGAACATCCAAATGAAATTATATCAAAGACAAATGAGAGATAAGAATGGAGAAAAGAAGGTTGGCAGATCTTGTGTAGTGCCCCAACGGTACAGCAGATCAAAGGATAGGTGCAAGTGAATGCAAAGTTAGATGTGAACCTGGCCTAACTAGTTCCCGTTGCAGACCTTGTGGTCTATAGGGCAGATGATGTAAAGTTTATCTGTTTTTGTGGCCTACGGTTAACGAGGGTGTCATGTAGTCAGCACAACGACCAACCGCCATTACTTTTCCCCAACTAATATCAGGTACCCATTGGAGCTGGGTGGACTCAGGGGCGCCTAAGGATTCCGAAGTTGAAAATCCCAGTCTTCACCAGGATTCGAACCCGGGGCCCCCGGTTCGGAAGCCAAGCGCTTTACCGCTCAGCTACCGCGCCTCTCCTGGCCTAACTAAAGTCTTATAATTAATGGGATTGTTTTGAAAAGGCTCAATCTCTTTTTTTAAGAAATTACAATTCATTTAATATCTACTAATTTGTAGTCATTTTCAAAATTATAAAAAAAAAACATGAGTGGTCAAGAAATTACAATTCATTTAATATCTACTAATTTGACAACGCTAAGGTTGTCAATTGTAGTCAAACTGAATTTAAATTATCTTATCTTGTAGACATTTTCAAACAAATTAAACGAAGCAAAAAGAACTCTGTAGTGTAATTGTATCCAATTAGTTTATGTTTCCTTTCAAGCACTTGGCATTTGTCGTTGTCACTTTATGGCTAATGGGGACATAATGTATTGAACTTGGTGGTAGTGCGAAGAGGAAAAAGTGACGGATTTCATCCTAAGCCTCCATTCTGTCTCATCAAATAGTATTTTAGACATATAATAATATTTAATTTTACACATTAGAACCACATCTTTTCTATGAAGTAATACAGAGAACAATGACTTCCTTGATAAGTAGACTCAGTATTATTGCTTTAACAGTAACAATCTTCAGCATAAATGAGTTCGTTAACAAAGCTGCACAGAAACATAAACAATCTTTCAGGCTCCATTCAGTCCCAGGTACGCTGTTCTGCCTCATCGTGGCACCTGGGTGGAAACGGCTACTTGAGGGGGTAGCTAGGCTAAATGAATGGCGAAACATAACTCCCGTGGGGATGCCCACAGGTAGACGAGAGTTTTCCCCTTGCACGGGCGGGGTTGTAAAAAAGTCCCCACGACCACGTCCCACATCCATGCGCCGTTCCTCAAAGGACCGTTATATAAATGGCGAGTCCCCCACGGTTAGCTTGGTATAACGAAGGAAAATGACGGAGGCTCCCGGTGTCCTTGGCCTTCGGCCATGAGCAGCGAATCATGCGTCGGGGGCCAAAGGCATTGGAAACAGCAATGTTTTACATAGGCATTGACTTGGGTCGCTCTCAAACAGAACTGTGCGTTCACACAGGTTTTTGTTTTTTTTTACTGTTTCGGCTGGACGACCAAACAGGGTTTTTTTCAAACTTCGGCTCAGCTCTTTTGGACATCAAGCGGCTCCATTCAGTTGCGTCTTGTTTTCTTGTTCCTTTGTTTCCCAGGATGTCTAGGATGAGGCTGCCGCTAAGATATAGACATTGTCATAGTGTTCTTGTTACGTTTCCGGGCTTGCCGTGTTCTGTGAGTGTAGTACAGACACACTTGATGTTGACTTGTGACATGCTCTCCGATCAAGTGATCAAAGAGGACGTAACCGCGAGGGAGAAATAATTCTTCAAAAGTGTTGACTTCCCTTTACAAGACAGTTCTTTAGTAGTTTTCCATAGATAAATAAAGGTCAATTTGATTCCTATCCCGCATCTCTCAGCCCAAACTCTCTTTAACCCAGGTACATACACACTCTCACACACTCGCATAACCACTTAAACTAATTAACATAATACCAATAGAGTAGCTTTACAGATTGATTACAGTATTTAGATTTTTATCTCTGAGGTCTGACAATTTAGTCAAGGACAATAAATTATACAATAATTACAATTTCTATCTAACCAGTATAGTTATCAATTCTATGTTCAATTATTTTTCTAAATATTAACTCTAGATTATAAGGATTTAAAGATACATTGTTATTAACAACTTTAATTCTACTGTGCCACACAAGACTTCAGTATTCACTCACTATTATTAGATTAAATTTATGAATCATCTTACTTTTGATTTTAGGAAATTTATTTAAAACAATAGCTAGGTTAAGATTAACATTGGTGTTACAGTTTGCCTCTAGTAGGTCTTTCATAGTGCATCTAACATTATCAAATATTTTACATTTTAAAAACATATGGCTTTCATTGTTACCATTATCTTGTGACATAAAACACATGTGTGTACATTTCTTTTCTTCCTTCCTACAGGGGTCATCCCGAAGATTAGTCTGTATGTTATTTCTCTGGCTTTGGGTGTAATGTGTTTGCTGTGTAGATTTATAAAAGTGTCTCTGAAATCTATTACACCTAACTCTCTACTCCATTTGATCCTATTGAATAATCTTTCTTGTAACTGTTTCTTAAGTGTTGTATATGTGCCTTTTAATTTACTGTGTATTAGATGTTCATTGCCGGGGAGTATTCTTGATATGGATCTGTAAAATGGATGTGTGTTTGTACCAAAGTGGTGTGAGGTGTCATTTTTTATTGGAATTATTTTATTAAACCTTAAGCCGTAGTAGTATATTGTTAATGGAAAATTGTTTGGGTTCTTGGCTACTTGTCCTATGTATTTTAATCTAAGTGCTTGTATTTTGGTTCTGATGTCCTGTAAGTTTATCCCCCCCCCCATCCTCTTTGTTTTGTATAAGTGTTGTGTGTTTAATGTTTCTGATAGTGCTTTTAAATATAAAATTCCTAATGATTGTATTTATGCTTGGTATAAAAGTTGGTGGAGGTTCTGTGATGTATGCTAAATAAACTATCTTCGGGATGACCAGGTTGTTTACTAGTATTGCTCTACCAAATATAATAGTTGCTGCATAATGAAATCTTTTAAGTGTGTTTTTGGTTTTCTTTAAAATATTTTCCCACTGCTGTGTGTGGTAATATGTTGGGTTGCTTGTCCACGTGATGCCGCATATTTTAATTTCCTTCTCTATTTTAAGGTTAAAGGGGATGTTTGAGGGGATTTCCCACCTGCCCAATCCCATAATACAAGATTTATTTATGTTGATTTTTGACCCGCTTGCCCTCCCAAATTGAATAAACTTATCTATGATTGCGGCTATGTCTTTTTCTGAGGAGGGAAAAAGGGTGGTGTCATCAGCGTATGCTTTAACTTTAACTACGGGCGTGGGGCCTGGGATTCTTATCCCCGTGATTCCACTATCTAGCCTGATGGTTTCTAAAAGGGGTTCTAGGCAAAGGGTGTATAAAAAGGGAGAAAGGGGACACCCTTGTCTTACAGATCTTCTAATAGGGATACTGCCACTAAGGGTTTGGTTTATTATGAGTTTGCTTGTGGCATCAGTGTAAACTAGCTTTATGTATTTCTTCATTCTTCCATCTGTCTTCGTCTTGTCTAGTATTTTGAAAAGGTAGTCATCGTCTATTCTGTCAAAGGCTTTTTCCTGGTCAATAGAAAAGATGGCTGCTTTCAAGTCCTTTTCCTCTACAGTAATATATAATGTCTCTTTAAAAAATGGTTAAGTTCGTCGATGTTTTTGTCTGGGTTGCTACAGTATTGGTCATGTCCTATTAAGTGTGGTATGAGGGGTTTAAGTCTTTAAAAAAATCATTTTCGTCGGGAGTTTGTAGTCGGTGTTTAGAAGTGAGATCGGTCGAAAGTCGCTAGGTGGGGTGTTGTTTTCTTGTTTTTTTGGTAGAAGTGTGATGTATGCTAAGTTGAAATCTCTAGGTAACTGTTCTGTCACTAACATGTCGCTGTATAGATTTAATAGTAGGGGTCCTATTTGGGGAAAAAAGGCTTTGTAAAATTCAAACGTCAGACCGTCTGGGCCAGGGGATTTGTTGTTTTGTGTTGTATCTAAAGCAGCCCTCAGTTCGTCTAGCGTAAAGGGAGCGTCTGTCTCTATCTGTTCTGTCATTGGTATTTCTTTGCAGTTCTGTACAAATACTTTTTGTGCCTTGTCGTCCGTCTGTTCCTTGTCATACAAATTAGTAAAGTGTTTAGTAAATGTGTCTGTTATTTTGTCCATGTCGTGTATAGTTTCTCCTTTACTATCAACAATGTTGTCAATAGTTCTGTCAATTTGAATGTTTTGTTCTGCTGAAAAAAAAAATTTGTTAGGCCCTTCGGTTATTTTTTTACTTTTGCACCTCAATTCCGCTCCTTTGTATTGATAGTTAAATAGTTCTTCTAGTTGTGTTAGTATATGTGTTTTGGCTGCTTCGTCTTCTTCGTGTGTTAGTAAATTTTTAAGTCTTTCCTCTTCTTTTTTCCATTTTGAGTTGACTAGTGTGGCCAGTATTTGGCTTTGCTGCTTAATGGAGCTTTTAATTAGCGTCCATATTTGTGTGACTTTGAAATGGGGTGTGTTTGAGTCATGTATTATATTTTTGAGGAGGTTTGCGATTGTTTTTAAATAGAGCGGGTCATTTAGGAGGTCGTTGTTAAGTTTCCAGATCGGTGTTTTTTGTTTTTTCTTTTCTAGTTTTGGGTTCAGCAGTTCCACTAAGACTCCTTTGTGGTCTGTATATTGTAACGTCTCTACGAGATGTGTTACACTTTTTGTTTCGCACGCCCTTGGCACATACACTCTATCCGTGTTTCTATTTGGTGTGCTTTGTCCCTGAACGTGGTGACCCGGCCCGTGACCTCTGCTTCTCTATAGGCATCTACTAACCGGAATGCCTTGATGACTCCCCCCAAATAGTCATGCGTTTTAATTGTTACATGAGGAGCAGGACCCTCTGCGTTTGTGTTTTGCTTGTCTAATTGGGAATCAATGTAATTTAAATCACCCCCTACTATCAAATTTTCTCCTGCGTACTGAGTGTGTTGGATGTTTGTAAAATGGCTGTCCCTCGTGGCTTTCTACCTAAACTAAAATAACCCTCCCGGAGGCCCATAAAAGAGACTGCTTTTTTGGCCTTGTACTCTAACTGTGTGTTGGTCTCTTGCAAAAAGATAAAATCTGGCTTGTATTTCCTTGTGAGGTGTGCTATGTATGTGTGTTTATTGTTAAGCCCTCTGATGTTGAGTGTCAAAATTTTGATGTCTGCCATGAGTGTGTGAGATTGGTTTGCGTGTTTGTTATTCTATTGTGTGTGTATGCATCTTATCTTTAAGAGTTGCTTTGTTGTTTATGTGTTTGAATGTGTGTTAGGGTCCTCGCCCTCATCTATGACTAGCACTGACGGGGAGTCTGGAAAGTTCAGCTCGAGCTTGAACTGTTCTTCCTCTCTTTTCTCCTCCTCTACCCGGGGATCATCGTTTAGATCTTCTGATGAGGAAGAGAGAGAGAGAGGGCCCTCTTTCTTGTTATTTTGGTTGGGGTGGTGGGTGCTGAACTTGCCCCTCCGGATGTTTTAATTTTTTTTACTTTGCTTAGATTTGTTTTCAGGGCTGTTAGGTGGGGGGAGACCACTTGGAGTAGCTCCCATAGCTTCTATTTGTTTTTTTCCCCCTCCTTTACTGCTTTCAACCATTGTGAAGCCATCTTTTTTTAGCTGTTGATCAATCTCGGATTGCTTTTTCTCTCCCTCACCTTTAAGGGACATGGCATAGGAGATTTTCCCTCCTACCTCCTTTGCACCTTCTGTGGGGTTTTGGTCCCGTCTGGGTTCGCCCTATTTGGACACTGGTTTGACCAGTGCTGATCCTGTCCGCAATGCCAGCACTGTTGTCTACGTCCCGGGATGGTCCTCGTATCGTAACTGAATATAATGGGGGAGTTTAGTCTGTTTGCGGATTTTTATCCAAGCCGCCCACTTATCTGAGTTGCCTAGCTTGATTGGCTCTATCTTGGAGCCTTCTTCTGCAAAGGCTCCAAAGATTTCTTCTATCTTTGATTTGTTTATGGTTGGTGCTACCCAGTGAAGGGTAACCCTGATTTTTTCGTCTTCTAAGGTACAGACATCTACCTTGAAGTCCTTATCATTCCCGAATGATTTCCCTAGTATACGGGTTCTCAATCGGGCGGATGTTGGGACCAGGATCCAGACAAATGGGTTCTCGAAGCGATAGAGAGAACTCACTTCGTCCGGTGTTAGTTTCAGGCACTCTATTAGGCTCGCCCTAGTGGCCTTAACAGCCCCTTGGCCTGACAGCTTTAGAAGCAAGGTACCTGAGGCGTGGACAAGTCCACCATCCAGGTCCTTTTTTTCAATAAAAAATGTCTTAACTGACATTTTTACAAGGGTTTATCACAAGTAGAGACAGAAAAGAGACGATAACTACACTACAAACTACTTTACTACACAACCCTCGCATAACTGATTTTAAAAATTAGATTTTTCGCTTTCAGAAAAAAAAAAGTAGCCGTTGCATCAGAACTTTGAATGGTCTAAAATATTGTGATGTCGGATTTTCAATATCTTGTCTAGTTTACGAGATCTAAACGGGACAGACGGACAGACATTTCGCACAAAACTAATAGCGTCTTTTCCCCGTTCGGGAGCCGAAAAAAAAAACGTATTTTAAAATGTACTGAAAAGTTATCTCCCTTAGTAATTTAGTGCCCCTGTTTTTATAACAATTTCTAGTTTTTTGAGCTGTAAAGTGGACGACGGACAGACCCTACAAAACTAATAACGGCTATTCTCCTTTCGGGGAGGGCCGCTAAAAACATTTACATTGGCAAACATTTATTATTCTTTGTCTAGATTTATTAAAATTAATTTCATGATTGATTCAAAATGATTAATAATAATAATAATAAAAATAATTTCATTTCATTTTTAAAAAACACTGTTAACAAACATTATGTAAGCTTATGGCGCTGTGATAACATTACAAACTAGGTAGGACACATTTGTACAAATGCTTCTTATTCCCTAGCGCTAATAGAGCATGGAATGGGTTGCCTGAGCTAGCCAGAAAAAACAGTGATTTGGCCGAATTTAGGTCATTGGTTAATATGCATGACTAAATGCATGACGCGTATGACGTAATCATCTTCTTTTTTGAAGTAACGTCTGTATTATATAAGATAAAAGAGCTAAAATGATAAACTAATCTAAAAAAAAGTTTTGAACAGATAGGTCTTTATGACAAAGTGTGGCCACCTTACAATTTCACTCTATAGTGATTTTCAAACAAAATAGGACATTAGGTCTTCCGTTGAATGCACGTGTCATTTGCTAGCATTGCTAGGTGGAATATAGACATTGAGAGTGAGGATATTTACATTAAGTATAAGAATAACGACATGGAATTATTTAGAATTACAAACAAGACTAAAATCTGACATTGGATATAACAACAACAACAAAATACTGGACGCAGCTTGTGTTCAAAGAACACACTCTAGCAGATAATAAAATAAAAGTCTATATACTACCAGTTAAAACCTACGCCCATTGTATTGAAAATTGTGTTAATGGCACGTAATGTAAACTCAAGAAGAACAAGGTTACAAAGTTTGTGTGGAAACACAAACTCAAAATCGGCCCCGAAGTGGTCATCCCAGGCAGGGAAAAGACAGGTTTAAATATTTTCAGAAGAATATCTGTATTAAATTCTATCAGAAGTGGTCCACACAGGCAGGTAAAAAGGCAGGTTTCAATATTTTCAGAAAGAATATCATAATGAAATTCTTTCAAAGGCAAATGACAAAGAAGAATGGAGAAAGAAGGTTGACAGATCATGTGTGGTGCCCCAAAGGTCCAGCAGACCAAGGGATAGGTGAAAGTGAATGTACAGTTGGATGTGAAGTTGGTCTAACTGATGTCTTATAATAAGTAACAAATTGTTTTGTAAAGGGTCAATCTCTTTTTCAAAGCCTCAAGAAAAAGAAAAAGTTTCCGTAAAAAAAAATATTTAAAAATCCTTGATTAAAGTGTTCCGTGTCAGTACACATATACATTGCAGTTCACACGATGATAGGGAACAAATACTTATTAATTGTTGCTTTAAATTGTTAAACTTATTTCCATAGTAAATAGATTTTTTCTCTTAAAAAACAAAA
Source organism: Biomphalaria sudanica (assembly GCA_036873155.1). NCBI lineage: Eukaryota > Metazoa > Mollusca > Gastropoda > Planorbidae > Biomphalaria > Biomphalaria sudanica. The sequence continues at coordinate 2,311,164 of JAZGLO010003237.1, read as the reverse complement.
GTTAACATTTTTTAATTTTTTTTGTAAATGTAGTATTTAGTATGACAGAACTTACACAACTTAGCAATACAATTGTAAAAAATAATATTTTTGATCAAAAATCTAAAACCATTTGCATAAATGTTGTAACAATATGTTCACATCATATGTCCCTTACTAAAAAGCCCACAGTGTTTGTTACTATCAATAGTGAATAGTTGTAAAAATTGTGTATTTTTATGAAAAAACTGCTTGCATAGTTGATTTGAAAAATTAAATTTTTCTCTTTTTAGAAAAGAAAAAAGTAGCCGTTGCATCAGAACTTTGTATGATCTAAAATATCATGATGTCCGATTTTCATTTTCTCTTATAGTTTATGAGATGTAAACGGACGGACAGAAGTACAGACAGGCCACACAAAACTAATAGTGTCTTTCCCCTAAAAAAATATATACTTGAACTGATAAAGGGAGACAAAAGCTTTGCTTAATACAAAAACTAACATGAATGTTTAGCCTGCACATAGGTGGCTTGATTTTATTTCTTGTCTGGTTTGAGCTTCTAATTAACTTGGAATGAATCGTGCTTGTTTTTTTTCTTTCTCAGCAACTTTTTTATGTTGTGTTTAAATTCACTTGGTCTAGTTTTTCCCCCTGCTTGGGTTTTTGTGTGTCTTTTTGTTAATTGAACTCTTGGGTGGGTACATCCGGGCTATGAAGTTCACTTCAGACGTCCATTGACGATCTATATTTAGATTATCATTAGAGGTGCTGGAGTATCCTGGTGCTGACAGATGGATAAAGATCAGGGAAAATAGACAAGCAGATGGGTGGATAGATAGATAGATAGATAGATAGATAGATAGATAGATAGATAGGTAGGTAGGTAGGTAGGTAGGTAGGTAGGTAGGTAGGTAGGTAGGTAGGTAGGTAGGTAGGTAGATAGATAGATAGGTAGGTAGGTAGGTAGATAGATAGATAGATAGATAGATACATAGATAGATAGATAGATAGATAGATAGATAGGTAGGTAGGTAGGTAGGTAGGTAGATAGATAGATAGATAGATAGATAGATAGATAGATAGATAGATAGATAGATAGATAGATAGATAGATATGTGAGTGTGTTTGTGAAGTGCTATGTTTGTTTGGACTGAATCGCTGTCCATCTGGTAGGCGCTGTCGTCACAATGGTCCCTAGTTCGAGCCCTGTCATCTCTTGTCGTCCTACACGGGGTTTGGACTAGGATGGAATCAAACTAGCAGGGCGTATTGATCTTCATGTCTGAGAGAACGTCTGAAACTTCACATTGTACGTTGACATGAAAGATCAAGTGAACATCAATTGTACATCAAGTGTACATCCATTGTAAATCAAGTGTACATCCATTGTACATCTATTGTACAACAAGTGTACATCCATTGTACATCAAGTGTACATCCACTGTACATCAAGTGTACATCCATTGTACATCAAGTGTACATCCATATTAAATCAAGTGTACATCAAGTGTACATCAATTGTTTATCAAGTGTTCATCAAGTGTACTGAAATATAATTATTTGATTTTCTTTCAGGCGGAAACGGGGGATGGGAGTAGAAGTCACTAACATATATAAAGCTTTCCAGGCCTCCTTTTTACTAAACCTTTTAGCCCCCAACTTTTGATATAACCCGCCTCCGCCTTCCTCTGCACCCTAAACACATCGCAATGCAATCAACTCGAGCCTTCTAATTGTCCAACCCCCCTCCCAATGTTCAGACAACTATGCGTCTTTACTGCAATCATTTAACATTATAACCAATCGTCTTTGATGCCAAAGATTTTTTCACTTTTGGTTTTTATATTGACCCAGTTGTGACTGACCTATTTCTGAAATCCTTTGCTGTGAATGATAAATCTCTTTTTTTACCAGTTCTTGACATTTGTCTTCCCCTCAGGCTGTTCCGTTTGGAGCCATCAACCCAAATTCAGTTTAAAAACATTAGACACCTAGAAACAGAAGACAAACTGCGCATGAGCGAAGAGCTGGAAAAGCATGCCGGGAAGATGATGGCCTCACTTGACGACATCGTAAACAATATCGATGACGTAGACTACGCCATGGATAAAATTACCAAAGTCGCACAACAGCATGAACAATTCCAAGGTTTTGCCCCTGAGCAATTCTCGGTAAGTTTCTTGATCTATAAAGTCCCAATAGGTAGCAGACGATATCATCAGATAGTTCCGTTTCTTAATTATTTCAATTTTCAAATAATCCAATCCATGTTTTAGTTGTTAAGATGTCTTTGTTTCTAGATATAGATCTATGCTGTTTGTACTGTTTCTTGAAGGAAAGTAACAGAATCCTAATTATATAAAGTTGAATCTCGTAAAAACAGCACTAGTAGAGTATGTGAACTGAAGCAAGCAAAATTTAAAAAAAAAAATACTTAAACAAAAAAACTTATCTAAGAGGAAGAACTCTGCATTTGCAAATATACATCTCAATGATGTAGAATTTATTTTGATATCAAAGAAAATAATAAATTACCTAAAATTAATTGACAGATTGGTTAATTTTTTAATTGATTCGTGTTTTGCTAGGTACAATACATAGTTGCGTAAGGTTTCAACTTGATCTCAGAATGGGTTTGGGACAAACAACGTGGGAAAAATAACGTGTACAATTATCTTAGAGGACAAAACCCCGCATAGTTAGCCATATCTCTTAATACTGAAGGATCAATTTCCCTTTTTGTATCATACATTAACGTTATTATTGACTAAATGGATAATCTCTTTATATTGACTCATGTTTTTTTTTGTAAGATAAATAGTTGTGTAAAGTCTAAACTTGATCCCAGAATGGGTGTGGGAGAAATAACGTGATCGACATTTTGTACCAGACAGACAGGCAATTAGTTGATATATAAGCGGGGAAAAAAAAACTAGTGAAAAATGGACAAAGCAATAAAAACAAGCTCCGACGATGGCAAGAAACATGGTCCTTCAACTCAACAACACCGCTGCTAGAATCTCAAGCCCCCGCTTTCTTTGTACTCTCCTCTCTTTCTCTCACTCTTGTTTTTCGTTCTTTCACATTTTTTTTCTCTTTTCTTTCTCTAATCTTTTAATGTCTTCACTTTCTCTTTCTCTAATCTTTTAATGTCTTCACTTTCTCTTTCTCTAATCTTTTAATGTCTTCACTTTCTCTTGCTCTAATCTTTTAATGTCTTCACTTTCTCTTGCTCTAATCTTTTAATGTCTTCACTTTCTCTTTCTCTAATCTTTTAATGTCTTCACTTTCTCTTGCTCTAATCTTTTAATGTCTTCACTTTCTCTTTCTCTAATCTTTTAATGTCTTCACTTTCTCTTGCTCTAATCTTTTAATGTCTTCACTTTCTCTTGCTCTAATCTTTTAATGTCTTCACTTTCTCTTGCTCTAATCTTTTAATGTCTTCACTTTCTCTTGCTCTAATCTTTTAATGTCTTCACTTTCTCTTTCTCTAATCTTTTAATGTCTTCACTTTCTCTTGCTCTAATCTTTTAATGTCTTCACTTTCTCTTTCTCTAATCTTTTAATGTCTTCACTTTCTCTTGCTCTAATCTTTTAATGTCTTCACTTTCTCTTTCTCTAATCTTTTAATGTCTTCACTTTCTCTTGCTCTAATCTTTTAATGTCTTCACTTTCTCTTGCTCTAATCTTTTAATGTCTTCACTTTCTCTTTCTCTAATCTTTTAATGTCTTCACTTTCTCTTGCTCTAATCTTTTAATGTCTTCACTTTCTCTTGCTCTAATCTTTTAATGTCTTCACTTTCTCTTTCTCTAATCTTTTAATGTCTTCACTTTCTCTTGCTCTAATCTTTTAATGTCTTCACTTTCTCTTTCTCTAATCTTTTAATGTCTTCACTTTCTCTTTCTCTAATCTTTTAATGTCTTCACTTTCTCTTGCTCTAATCTTTTAATGTCTTCACTTTCTCTTGCTCTAATCTTTTAATGTCTTCACTTTCTCTTTCTCTAATCTTTTAATGTCTTCACTTTCTCTTGCTCTAATCTTTTAATGTCTTCACTTTCTCTTGCTCTAATCTTTTAATGTCTTCACTTTCTCTTTCTCTAATCTTTTAATGTCTTCACTTTCTCTTGCTCTAATCTTTTAATGTCTTCACTTTCTCTTTCTCTAATCTTTTAATGTCTTCACTTTCTCTTGCTCTAATCTTTTAATGTCTTCACTTTCTCTTTCTCTAATCTTTTAATGTCTTCACTTTCTCTTTCTCTAATCTTTTAATGTCTTCACTTTCTCTTTCTCTAATCTTTTAATGTCTTCACTTTCTCTTGCTCTAATCTTTTAATGTCTTCACTTTCTCTTTCTCTAATCTTTTAATGTCTTCACTTTCTCTTGCTCTAATCTTTTAATGTCTTCACTTTCTCTTGCTCTAATCTTTTAATGTCTTCACTTTCTCTTGCTCTAATCTTTTAATGTCTTCACTTTCTCTTGCTCTTCATTTCTCGCATCTCTTTTTTGTTTCCTTTTCCATTGGCTTTTTCTCTCGTACTTTTTCTTTTTACATCCGTTCTCTCTCTTTTTCTCCATTTGTTCTTATTCTTACTGTCTTTTAGTATTACTTTCTCTCTATCTCTCACTCTCCCCTTCTCTAATCTTCATTCCTTTTACACTTTTTCATTTCTTACTCCCCATTTCTTATTTCTTCTTTCTCTCAGCCCTTACACTGTATGTTTTATTTTTACACTTTATCTCTCTATCTCCGTCTTTCTCTCTCTTTCTTATATTCTCCATTTCTTTATCTCTTTCTCTCGAAATCCCCCTTTCTTCTACGCGCTCTTTCTCTTATTTGTTCTCTCTTTTCTCTTACTCATCACTGAATGCAAACATCACATTCTCTTTAATGGCTATTTGTTTCTTTCAATGTTCAGACATTTGTTCAACTTTAAAAGAATAGATTGTCACAGTTTGGTGTTGTCACAGTTTGGTGTTGTCACAGTTTGGTGTTGTCACAGTTTGGTGTTGTCACAGTTTGGTGTTGTCACAGTTTGGTGTTGTCACAGTTTGGTGTTGTCACAGTTTGGTGTTGTCACAGTTTGGTGTTGTCACAGTTTGGGGTTGTCACAGTTTGGGGTTGTCACAGTTTGGTGTTGTCACAGTTTGGTGTTGTCACAGTTTGGTGTTGTCACAGTTTGGTGTTGTCACAGTTTGGTGTAGCAGCTCTCGATATTGTCCTTGTGTTGTTTTGGCTCCTCGTTGATCTAGTGGTCAAAGTAAAGCTCCCCTTTCAGACCTTGTGGTCTATTGCGCAGATGATGGACAGGTCATCTCTTTCTGTGGCCTACGGTTAACGAAAGCGTCATGTGGCCACCACAACGACCAACCGCCTTTACTTTTCCCCAACTAAGGTCAGGTACCTATAAGAGCTGAGCGGACTCAGAGGCGCCCAAAGATCACCAGGATTCGAACCCGGGACCCCGGTTCGGAAGCCAAGTACTTTACCGCTCAGCCACCGCGCCTCCTAGTGGTAGATAGATAATATGCAATTTCTAGAAAACTCTCTTTCTCTTTCTCTCTGTCACACACATACATTACAACAAACACCGTCTCACCCTCAAATCTAACACCCACACATCTATCACCGACACATCTAGCACACAAACATCTAAATATAGTTCGCCCATCGTTGTTTGATGCTGACCACTTTTGTCATCTTGGGGGCTGAGAACTTTGCACTGTTGTTTTGTACCTTCTTGTCTGGCTGGTGAGCCCTATGTGATCCCGAAAGTGCTTCCGTCTCCCAGGTGGCAGGGTTCAATGCTGAAGATATTCAGACAAGTTTGAGGGTGAGCTGAAGCGTTTTATTTGTCTATCTTGGGATCGCTTCCCTTTCTTTAATTGACCATGAAGGAGTTGTTAAGTGATGCTGGATTCTTCCATTTTGCAGACGTGGCCTGTCCATCGCAGCTGAGACTGCATAAAGATTTTTGTTGATGCTATGCAGACCCGCTCTTTGAAGGACTTCAGTATCAGAGGACAGCTCGACAGACCCCTAGCTTTGTGCTTGTGGTCATTCCATGTCTATTCCAAACATTTTTTAGACAGTCTGCCATAGGATGCACTGGCCTTGGCGATATGCAAGTCAATTTCATTGTCTATGTTTACGTTTCAGGAGAGTGTGCTGACAAAGGAGTTGAATCTGTCCATCGCTTTTATTTCCCGACCATTTATCTTGGTGCTTGGATCCGAGCTGGCTTTACCTGGAGCAGACAAATTAAGACTTCAATCTTTTTTGTGATGCCGAAATCTGAACATGCTCTTGAAAAGTCACTGAAAATGCTCTGCAGATCAATTTTGGAGCAACCATTTAGGGAACAGGCATCAGCGAATAAACGGTCCCTACTTTTGCTGATTTTTGTTTTTGGTTTCGCTTTGAGCTGTCTCGGGTTGACGAAGTCTCCTTCGAACGTAATCGTTATATTTATTATGTTACTATCTATGAATACATCTAGCACCCACACATCTAGCACCCCAACATCTAGAAACCACACTAGCAGACACACATCTAAGACCCACACATCTAATACCCACACATCTAGCAGCCATACTTCTAAGACCCACACATCTAGCAGCCATACACCTAATACCCACACATCTTGGAGACACACATCTAAGACCCACACATCTAGCAGCCATACATCTAAGACCCACACATCTAGCAGCCATACATCTAAGATCCACACATCTATGACCCACACATCTAGCACCCACACTAACAGACACACATCTAGGACCCACACATCTAAGACCCACACAGCTTGCAGCCAAACATCTAAGACCCACACAGCTAGCAGACACACATCTAAGACCCACACATCTAGCACCCACACATCTAGCACCCACACATCTATTACCCACACATCTAACACTCACACATCTAAGACCCACACAGCTAGCAGACACACATCTAGCACCCACACATCTAGCACCCACACATCTAAGACCCACACATCGAGCACCCACACACCTAAGACCCACACATCTAGCACCCACACATCTAACACCCACACATCTAACACCCACACAGCTAGCAGACACACATCTAGCACCCACACATCTAGCACCCACACATCTAGCACCCACACATCTAAGACCCATACATCTAGCAGCCACACAAGTAGCACGACGTTAAGAAGGATATGGTCTCTAGTGTCCAGTCTAAGTGTTGCTGCTTGAGGACAAACTTTCTCATTCTTCCTGTTATTGATCGAACTTTTGCTAATCTTCTTCTCAGATTTCTGTAGAACTGAAGACTCCACTCGCCGGAAGTATTGCACCCCGTCTCAATGACACGGGCGAGCTTGTTTTGGGGCCACATGCCTTGTACCCTCCTCCATCGTTTGTAACGATTGCGTAGGCGACTTTGTTTTTAGAAATATCCGGTGCGCAATCAATCTAGAAGCAGGTCTTGAGAGCCTCGTGGGTAGAAAGAAGAACCAGGCTTGGGCAGAAATACAAAAGAATTTTTTAGTGGTTTAGGCAATTAGTATTTAAAACGAGAACAATGCAAGACTTGATATTGCAGATATAGTTGTTTTTTTTTTAAATACCGATTTTTTTAAAATAAAAATTATAGCTTTTATATAGCGTTTCTTTCATGCTTATAGCATGCTCAGAGCGCTATTATCCAATCTCATTTGTGGACCTGTGGGGGTGGGGGAGGGGTTGCTGGGAGAAGGTTTTCCGTGCTGCCTTTAGGCGCTCAGTTAACACAATTCTGCCCGAGTCGGGTAAAGAATCTCGAGCCCTTTCAAAGATAGCCAAGCCAAACCAAGTTCAAGTATACTTAGCCCTTTCGACCACGCTTCCCACAGAAACTCTCAATCAAGTATGTCTGTTTCAAACTTGTGAAGAAAACCGAAAATTGGATTTTTATATCCAGGCACTTTTGTCTTATGCATTCAAGCCCTTAATCTTTGGTTCCCCCTTTGCCTTGTATGTTAAAGCTTTTAGCCTTAGAAGCCCGGGACCTTTTGTCTTGTGTTTCAGCCCTTAGCCTTAGATGCCCGGGCCCTTTTGTCTTATGTGCTACAGCCTTTAGTCTTATTTGTTAAAGCTTTTAGCATTAGATGCCCGGGCCCTTTTGTCTTATGTGTTCCAACCCTTAGCCTTAGATGCCCGGGCCCTTTTGTCTTATGTGTTCCAGCCCTTTGCCTTAGATGCCCGGGCCCTTTTGTCTTATGTGTTCCAGCCCTTAGCCTTAGATGCCCGGGCCCTTTTGTCTTATGTGTTCCAGCCTTTAGCCTTAGGTGCCCGGGCCCTTTTGTCTTATGTGTTCCAGCCCTTAGCCTTAGGTGCCAGGGCCCTTTTGTCTTGTGTTTCAGCCCTTAGCCTTAAGTGCCAGCGCCCTTTTGTCTTATGGGTCGAGACCCCCTAGCCTCCTAAGCCATTGTCTAACCTTTATATGCACAGGTGTTGTTTCTACTGCTTAGCTAACTATGCTTAGCAACGTAGGTAAAAAAAAATGCACTTAAGAGAAATCGAAAAGAGAGAGAGGGGGGGGGGTGGAAGAGGAGAAAGAATGAAAAAATATTGAAATGAGATACATAAAGATACAATTAGAATGTAAGATGAAATGGAATAAATAAAGAGAATGTAAATAACAATGAATAAAGAGAATGTAAATAACAATAAATAAAGAGAATGTAAATAACAATAAATAAAGAGAATGTAAATAACAATAAATAAAGAGAATTTAAATAACAATAAATAAAGAGAATGTAAATAACAATAAATAAAGAGAATGTAAATAACAATAAAAAAAGAGAATGTAAATAACAATAAATAAAGAGAATGTAAATAACAATGAATAAAGAGAATGTAAATAACAATAAATAAAGAGAATGTAAATAACAATAAATAAAGAGAATGTAAATAACAATGAATAAAGAGTAGAGAAAGTGAGGGAGGGAGGGAGAAAAAAGAGTTGAAGTTTGGAAAAGAGAAATAAGGGAAAAGAGCAAGAGGAAGAGGAATAGAGGTAGAGAGAAAGGGGAGAGTGTGGAGTAGAGTTGGTAAGGGGAACTGAGACAATGAGTGAGAGAAGAGCATAAAGAGAAAGTTTGAATCCCACGTTGAATGTAACACTTCCTGTTGCGCTGTTTCACTGACGCAATGTAAAATAAAAAAATCGCTTTCCTTTCTTGTAACTCAATTAAAATTGGCTGTAGCAACATGCATGTTTAGTGTTCAGCTCTTATTGTCATGGCTCGGCAATTAGCTCCAACTCAAAAGAAGCAGTGAGATTCCCCGCGCAAGGTTTTATTGCTAATCTAATTAATCGTCTGCTTTGATGAACTGGAAGTTCCTCCTTATGTAATATTAATGTTAATGAATATAGTGCACAGCGAACAGACAAATTTAGAACAGGTGCCAACTTTGGAACGGTCAAACCCTTTATCATAAAGAGGACATTGATTGATTACAATATTTGTTCTTGAGAGATTTTATTTAATTCGTGTTTTTGTTGTTTTTTATTTTAAAACGATAAGTTTGTCAACATCTTATGTCACCAACTGAGACCCTAACTAACTACTGAAGCCCAATATTATTACAATTACCTTCTAAAATGGGCGTGAATTTTTACAAAGTTTATATCAACTCACTCTGGCTGGTAAAAAGTGTTTACACGTTATTTCTCCCACACCCATTCTCGGACCAAGCTGAAACTTCACACAATTATTCATTGGCGTATACAAGACATGAATCAATAAAAAAAAACAACCAATAAGTCAATTAGTAATTAATTATTTTGTTTGATACCAACAAAGTAAATTAATCCTTCAGTATTCACATATATGGGTTAAGTATATTAAATTTTGTAAAGCTATTTCTCCCTCACGCATTCTCCGATCAAAATGATACTTTAAACAATTATTTATTGTAGTTAACAAAACCATCAATTTTTTAAAATACCCAATAAGTCAATTAATTATTGGTAATTGATTATTGTGTTTGACATCAAATAATAGAAATAACTAATAATTTTGGAAAGATATAGTTTTAAGGGCGCGGAGTTCTTCAGATTAAGTTTTTTTTAAGATTGTTTAATATTTGCTTGTTTGGTTGGTACATTCATGTAAAACATACACACACAAAATGTTTAGCTACTTTTTAATTTGAATGTCAATATAAATAACTATATACGACTTAGCAGACATTTAAAGCTTGGGAAATGTTCAAAAAATGCATAAGTTAAGCAAGGGCGCTACCGAAAAATGGTTAATATGGCAAGGGGTCTACGAGACTAAAAATGTTTGGGAACCACTGATGATGTAGAAACATTACGAGGAGAAGAGAAAGAGAGTGAGAGATCGTAATTGGCTGAATAGGATGAACAGGTTGAGAGTAAGGGGAGGAGAGAAAGAACGAAAACAAATTTAACTTTAAAGAGAGATTTTTTTGTTTCAGTGCTAGAAAGTTATCTGATTATTATTTTCTATTTTGTCGTGTCCGTCAGGATTGCTGTGAGAGTAAACTCCCTTGTTTCTTCAAGTCTCTAATATTACGCATTTCATCTGCAACTAACATAATCTAGTCGCCATCTAGTTGCCATGACAACAGTCTTAAGTTTATTATTTTGGATTGCGCGAACGCCTCAACTCATTAGACCACTTTCAAAGACATCAATCAGCGTTAATTGAAATAATAGCGGATACAAAGATTATCAAAACAAAGACCGCTCTGACCTGAACAAGCAACGAAATTCATTAGCGCACTATAATAAGACAAGATTGTATCGGATTGTATCCCAACCTTGCCTGCTTTACGTTTTTTCGTTATTGCAAACTTTTTAAATGTCTTCTTTGAAACAAAACAAAATTCACCCCATTCTTTTTTTTTATACTCGGAGTCGTTTGCGTTCCATATATTGCAATCTAAGCTTTTAATACCCCGAGTTACCTCCGCTGATTTGCTTATTGACTTTCCACACTCGTCACTTGTCTTGTTAAAATATTCTCATCATTCTTCTCGTTCTCACCATCATCATTATCATCATCCTCGTCATTCTAATCTTCTTCATCATCATCATTTCACACTTACTATTAGATTCCAATGCCTCTATCTTGTTTTATTACTGTCATTATCATTATCATCACCACCAACATCATTAATGTTGTCGTCATTGTTGTCATCATCATCATCATCATTATTATTATTATTAACATTGTCCTTATCTTTATTATCGTTATTATCTCCATCATCCTTATTATCGTCAACATAAAAATTTTAAAATGTTAGCAGTACTAACACTGTGGTAGAAGACACTGGTGACTGTAAAATGTAAGCTGCAACAGCTGGACAAGCGCGTTTAAGTGGACCGATTCGCACTGAACCTCCGCATGCCTCATTCCGGCCTTAAATCATGGTCTATTTTTAGTTCCAATGTTGTTGAGACTTACACATTAATTTTTTATTTATTTTTCAGTTAATGGAACAGCCATTCCTTGACTCTGTGAGGATCATCTTGGAGGATCGCTACACGGACAATATGGACACAATCTATCGAATCCTCATTAAGTTCATACTCAGTAACTTGGTCAAAGCTTGCAGGTGATAGAAACCACCCCTCACAAACCCTCAAGGTGGTCACGTGTCGTATGCGGTTTTATTTCGTTTTTGCTGTTCACCCCCCACCAGAAACAATTTGTCTCTATTTGAATCCACATCTGTAGGTGTGACCAGCCCTGAGATTGGAGTGTGCCGCCCATGTGTTTATTGTCAACGTTTTTACGTCATATCTAGAAGCAACGCCCCTGGCTATCCAAATTCTCTGGTGTGGATCTGCTAGGACTTCTAAATTACGTGTGCCCGATTCTTCGCGTCTGCTACACTGAAGTGTTTCCAGGATAAAGTAACAAAAAATAGCAAAACACGATTCAAAATTTGTCCATCAACATATAAATCTACATCTCAAATATGTGCGCAAGTCTGAATGGTATGTTTGGCGGGAAAGGATACAGCCAATCAGAGCAAACATTTTTTGTGACGGCTTTTGTTTTCGTCATTTAGTTTGGAGTTAGTATACATTGATCTCAATTCCGCCCTACATCTTCAAGTATGGTAATTCTTTAAGAGACATTCTCGGGTTATCTCTCTTGCAAGGGAAATCCTAACTTCAGCTTTTGGTTCAAAGTGCAACCTTATCTAGACAAATCAATCTTTATAATTATTGTTATTATTTTGTTTGTTTGTTGTTACGAGAATATATTTCACTTTTTTTTTCTTGAGTGGCTTTTCAATTTGATTCCTATACATAGATATTGTTCTTTTCAATGGAACTGTGCGTGCGTTTAAGAATCTCAATATTCTATTATGCATAAATCACATTTATAAGTAGTTATGCTTTATACTATCTTGGACGTAGGGAGAAAAGGGGCTCCAGATCCTTCCCTTTTTCCCAGCAGTGGAATTTTATTTTCCAAATGACTCGAGTCCAATCCATTTTCTGAGCGTGTGCGATAAGAGAATAACACAAAACGAATCTGTTCTAGATAATTGACCACCTACACCCGTCAAATAGAACATTCACCGACAGATAAAGATATTCTCAGCAGTCAGTGACGTATATTCATCTTAGCAGCAGACGATATATGAGCAACAAGTAGATATGGGTCAATTTACTGTATCCATGTTTCGTTTTCAGAAGGAGGCTATAGCGTAAATACAAATAGGTAAATAGGTCGCAACCACTTCTATGCCCAAAAACAAAAGGCTTATATAGAGAGCAAAAGTATTCAAACAAAACATCCCACACATCCGACACTACGAAATTGGTGGAGCTATTTTTATAATTATTTTTTTTTTTTTTTGTATTTCATTTTCCCCCTTCTGGTTTCAGTTTAATAAGTGCGCTTGTACAAATATATACTCTTACACAAAAAAGTTGACAGGAATTGTGCAATAATAGGATTAAACTTCTGGTGCATAAAGGGGAAACAAACGTGTTATTTGAACTATATTAGATATAAATATGGTCAATGTTATGATGCACTTTTTTATGACCAGTATTATTATGACTAGGCCTAGTTGTTTTTTTTATTTTAATTTTTGTTATAACTATGTAGGCCTATACATCTAAATGCATCTTACATTTGTTTAAAATGATAGAAAAAAATCACAATTTTTGAATGATATGAACTCATTTTGTTTTACCTTGTTTTTTTTATATCTCATTCATATTTGTCTTTCTTATTTTAAATGATTAAATGTCTGCATTAGAGGTTCAGGAATAGTCAACATACATATGATCATTATTTATATATAAATATCTGATAATGGAGGCTTCTATTGTGCAACCTCAACCGGAATCGGCTGAAACGTCGAGGTCCATACAATAGTAGAGCGATACGAGGTAGATGTCCTCATGTGTCAGGAAACTCAACGCTCGGAGTAGTGACCACTCCTTCTTTATGTCTTTACGGCTTACCGTTGTTCCTGCTCACAGTGCCAGGTACTCGTAACGTTTGTGAGGAATTCGTTAACGGCCCGTATTGTGGAGTCCAGCGACCCTGCGAGACCCGGACAGTCGGATACGCTGACAGTTGAGGTGTTCAAATTTCATCAGCGATTCACATGCGTAAACCTTGACAACCCACCCAAGTCCGAGTTGCAATTCAAATTGCGTGAGTCCAACGGCACAATGACGATCGTTGCATGCCATTTGAACGCTACGTCACCCACCTGGGGGGGGGGGGGTCCGGATATTGACGTTCGAGGGCGGCGACTGCTCGAGATATGTGACGAAACAAATCTGGTTGTTTTGCAGGGTAAAGACTGCCCCCCCCCCGACCTTCTTGCACACTGGCAATGGGGGCGTGTCGCGACTAGACTCGTCACTAGTGTCAGCTGATTTAAAGTTGCAATCAAGAGTGGACGTGCTCGAAGACGTCGGTAGCGATCACCTGCCGGTCTTGGTCCCTATCGAACTCTCAAAGCTATATACGAAGACCCCATACACAGAACCAAAATGGGTGTACAATCGCGCCCATTGGGGCCTGTTTAAGAGTGCATCGGATGCCTCTTTGAGCGAGCTGGAAATCCAAGTTGGATGCATTTAATGAACTACGTCAGGTCGTCGCGAAGTGGGCGACTGCTGTCAATCAAAACAAGAACGGAGCGGTACAAAAACTCGTTTATACCTCACTCGGTCAGACTCTATCACCGCCACGCATTGATCAGGGAAAATGAAATGCACCAAGATACCTGTGTGTAGTCGCTGAATAAACTCTTTATGTTGTGTCTGTTGTATTTATGTGTATTTTTCTGTTGTGTTGTCTTTATATGAGAAAAGAGTCCTTGTAATCACAACAAATTTCCCTAAGGATCAATAAAGCAGTCTTAGTCTTAGTCTTAGTGTCTTTACCGACTCTTCTGAGCGCCGCTCGTAGGGCTATTCCGCGGTCCTACGGTGGGCAAAAGTTTAGGCCCTTTTGGTCTCCCGCTTTGGCACGCCTAATTCGACTGAGGAGGGCAGCACATAGGCTGCACAGTCGTCGACCAAACGATGATACCAGACGTGCTTACAATAAGCTGTCGGTTGAGGTAAAGGAAGTCATCGCAGAGGGTACGAGACTAAAATGGACCAAGATCTGCGCTATTCTGGATCTTGCGGATGGGCGACAGGCTTAGAAACTCCTTAATAACTTGGCTAGGGCGAAAGAACCAAAAGCAGCAGCGCCCCTGCTTACGGCTCAAGACATGGTCGTCACAGACCGTAAAAGGTCGGACGCTCTGAACCGTGCCTTTGCGGCTATATCTAAGTCAGCGAAACGGATTGACACGTAGGAAGCCCTTAATGGCACAAGAAAGGCCAAAGCCAAACGCAGCATGGTCTATGGCGAAGATGAGATGAGCACATTCACTAACGTATTTACCCATGGAGAGCTAGCCTTTGTACTTCGGAAGTGCAAGTTACGAACAGCACCGGGGCCAGATGGTCTAAGCAACGAGATGCTTAAGAATCTCGGCCCCATCGGCAGACGGAAACTGTTGGAATTGGTCAATCGAACTTGGACTAAAGGGGATTCCCCTAAGGCTTGGCGGATGGCAACGATCGTACCCCTTCTCAAGAAGGGGAAAGTCCAAGACCAGGCAGAAAGCTATCGACCCATCTCGCAGACGTTGAGAAGACGGCGGAACGCATGGTCAACAAAAGATTCGTATGGTTCCTGGAAAAGAAGGGTCTCATTGCTCCTGAACAGGGCGGGTTCAGGCAGCACCGAAATGCGATCGACCAGGTGACACTATCCATGCAGAAGGTGGCGGACGGCTTCCAGTGGGACAACACAAATCGACATGGTAAGTCGACGCTAGCGGTTTTCATCGATCTCAAACAAGCCCATGACAGAGTTTGGAGGCCCGGTTTGTTGCTAAAGCTCATGAACCTCAGAGGGCTGACTTTTTAGCGAAGTCCGCGGCTGCAACGTGCCGCGAGTGTACGATCCATAGCCGACACCCGTTTGTCGGCACTTTGGTACGACAGTTGGGAAGCTTTCGACATGGGCTGAGAGGTACAGACCAGACCGAAAGGACGCATGGAGGGAGCTGTGCCGTGCGAAGCAGGCAGTCTTAGCCCAGTTCCGAGTCGGGCATTGTCCAAGAGGCGCGTACTTTGGACGGTGGAAAGAGAACTACGACACACGGGGCCGCCACTGCGTCGAGGACGACGAGACAATGGAGCACATTCTTTAAGAATGCCGAGCTCTGCATCAGGGACGTTTGGGACAAGGAATTGGAGAAAGAGAGAATACTGATCCATGTGTGGCAAAAGATCTGTGCTTGTATGGGTGACAAGGCGACCTTACAACTCACTTGCCCGCTTCCTCTTCCGTGATCTAAGGGAGTCATTCTCAGCATGGTTCGTTACTGGTGGGCTTTCTGATTCTGGTGTGCATCAGTGACATAGAAAGGTAGTGGTGAACTTTAAACTGTAAAACGAAACAATTATTCTCCACATACTTTATGGCTCACTCAACTGATAGTACGCTTTCCACCCTTTCAAACTCTATTTTATTTATTTATTCATGAAAATCATTCGATTATTTATTCATGACTCATGTTAAATACATTAGAAGCGCTGCTTGTGTGTGTGTGTGTGTGTGTTACAGCGTGCAGCTGTTCATTACATAAGCTTACGCTATAGGTGAATTATATTTTCTAAATGAAGATATTATATAAATATAAGTGTTCATGTTAATATGGCCTATTAATAGCATTGTGTCAATCTAGATACTCAATGTATGATAGTTCTCTAAGTTAAATTTATTTGGAGCTATCTTTATTGGTAATGTGATAGTGAAATGTAACCTGGTTCACTTTAAATGTTTTTATTAATGCGTTGCGGATGTTTAATGTCTATTTTAGAGGTAACTGGCCTGGCTATTCTGGGGCTCTATAAATGTTATAAACAGCATCACTTTGACAGTCGATAAGATTATGCAGACCTACTATGCAGTGTGGGTCACAAATATACGAAACACACCTGACCTGATAGGTTATTCCAATCGAAGCACTTGACAGAGAATCGAACTGAAATAGCTGAAGACGTGTGCCAGCACTTACGCTTCTCGGCCACATCATTAGTTACTATCAGGGTTAGGGTACCAAATACTCTTAAGGGGAGATGGGTACAGTTCGGTGAAAGACTTAATATTTAGATTTGTTCATCTATATAGTTATTTTGTATAGTAGTATTACTATGCTGAAGTTGACTATCAGTGTCAAACTGAAGTTCCATTTGTCTCGACCAATCAGATTATGTTACCTTTTATTATATAAGCCAATATATAGGCCCCTATATATATATAACATAAATATGGCTGAGTGGTAAAGCGCTTAGCTTCCGAATCGATGACTCCCGTATTTGAATCCTGGTGGACTGGGATTTTTAATTTCGGGATCTTTAGGGCGCCTCTGAGTCTAGCCACCTCTAATTGGTACCTGGCATTAGATGGGTAATATTAAAGGCGGTTGGTCGTTGTGCTGGACACATGACACCCTCGTTAACCGTGGGCCACATAAACAGATGACCTTTACATCATCTGCCCTATGGGTCTGAAAGAGTAAATTTTACTTATATATATATATATATATATATATATATATATATATATATTTATATATTTATATATACCGTGCTTTTTTGTGACGGTACGTACCGGTAAGGCGTACCGGCACCTTTTTCAATGTTGGGAAAAAATTATTATTCCTTGTATTTTAACGTTTATTATTAATTTATTAGTAGGCCCCTAGTTAAAAGTTAGGCAATCCATCACTGAGTACCGGCACCTATTTTGTTTTTACAAAAAAAGCACTGTATATATATATATATATATATATATATATATATATATATATATATATATATATATATATATAAATATATCAAAGAATACCCATATTCATAGGAAAATACTAAGCTATATTGATCATATATATCTTCGCTCAATCCAAGAATTAGAAGGCGATGAACCAACTAAAGAATTGAGCTCTTTTTTGTGTGCAAGTTAACCATCAATACATTTCGAATAGTCTAGAAAGTATGGGTTAGACTCGCTGTCATGCAGCTGTGTGCAGCTGAGACATTGTCTCCCACTTTTGAAACAAACATAGCACTCCTATAGCGTCCATCATTTCATAGAGATATACATTGTGTATACTGGTACATTTTTGGAGTGCTGTAATGTTTCATTGCTTACAAGAAGAACTACGATTGATCCTCTTTTGCCGCAAGCCGTCTGCCATTTGCTTTTTTCAACACAAACTGTGTCCATTACAAACTATATAATGTTCTTGATATTTTTTTCTGACTTAAAAAAAAAATCGTTTTGCTTCCTTTTAAAATTGTGGATTAACAAAAATACGTTTGTCCCTATCCGAAACAAACTGTTTAATATTTTAATTTGTCTGTTTCGCCATACGTTTAGCCCTGACCTTGTGCTACGTCTGTGATTTATCTTCTGATTTGTTTATTGTGATTCACAAGATAATACATTTTTTGACGTTGTCAAAGTGTCCCACATTTGCCCAATTTCGCTGTGGAATCGTGAACATGTGTTTTGAATCAATGGTATTATGTCCTGTCTGATGGAACTATTACAACATATGTGTTTTTCTTTTTATTTTACTGTGTACAAATATAAGACATTTAGGCCTGTGTACATCTTCGAGTTACATTGCAGCTTGTCTAGTTTAAACTAGCTGTAGACTTTATTACGCACACGTGACTTGTGTATAATAGACCCCAATAGAACCCAAAATAGGTCTATCACTAAATGTACTGGTTACGTATTGAAAGTGATTTTCTATCAGGGAAAGAGTTGTCTAGCTTGGCATGAATAATAAATGATTTAGAGCAGTATTTAAATCTCTTGACGTGAACTCTAGTGCTCACGTGACTATGCCCAGGGCAGAATAATATCTTCTGTTTCGTTGTCTCTCTTTGGCCAGAATGTTTAAAGGCATTTGAGTCGTAGTGTGACTATAAGTAGAGTCTATTGACATAGATACCTGACAGAGGCGTAGCTGGGGGGGGGGGGGAGGCATGGCGTGCATTATGCCCTAGGCGCCAGTTCTGCTTCTGATAACTGTTCGGCTTATTAATAGAATCACGTATGTTTGTTTGAGCGAGTGATTGGCTAGGTCATTGGAGTTACATGAGTTCTTGGCTGATTAAGCCAGTGATTGAGGATATTTTGAATAAAAGTGCCAGACGAATGACATTTAATGATTGTTGATGTCGTCGCAGCATTTAACTAAAGAAGATCTTCTATTAGTGCTTCATAATCGGTGATTAGCGATTGTTCAGTTTATAGATATTAATACTTTATAAATAATAAATAAACTCAGCTATATAAGAATTTACATAGTCCTCATGCATGTATCGTCATTGTCTTTGAATTTTCTCCTTTCTAACGAAAATGATATAGAAGTCTATGTGATGAATATATATTTAACATAATGCTTTTAATATAATATAAGCCTAACGATCCCCTGTGTGCATATATGCCTACAATATGTTTGTGGCTACGTTGTTTCTTTGCCATTGTACTTTGCATCTAATGCCTCGATTATGTGTTTTTGCTGTGACCTACTTTTGAAGTGCTAATAGGGTCAAGCTTTTAAATAGTCTATATTTATACAATGACAAAAATGAATATTTTTTTTGTGGGTATGTTGGTACGAATGTCGGTATACGGCACGTGTAATCATGCTTTAGCTGTGATGTGATATGATGATCATATGTAATGTGACGCGTTTTAGTTCATTCTGGTATTATGGTACCTCATTAGGGTCATATTTTCCATTTTCATTATTTCCTTGTCATTCCGTTTTGTTTTTTCAATTTGATGTCTGTTTATTCCTAATTTTCGTTTATTTTCCTTGCATACAATTTATCTGGGTGTATGCTTCATATGTTCTTTTGGAATAAAGAAACAAATTGATTTCCCAAATAAATAATTTGAATAAACTTATCTCATTATGTCTGTCTTGTTTATATAATTATTCTTATTATTTGTTGGTTTATGTTATCACTACAAGAGAGTCAGAGAGACCATGCATGGAGACATACGACAGAGCTAAACCTTTAGTTTACGTATAATAATCAGTTCTAGCGTAGGATTTTATTAATACAGCTATGCATTTTGTCATTTTAAAAAATTCAGTTATTAGATCTAGTTAACAGTTTTTTTGCAACTTTTATGGAGTAGAAAAAATGGAAGACCTCCGACCAAAGCTCAACGATTGCTCCATGAAAAGAAACATTGTTTTTTTTTTAAAATATAAGCGCCGTAAATGGGCTAATAATACCTCAATCGAAACATTGTAAATGAGAAACTACAATATAACTTGCTGTAAATTGTAGACTAAATACAACTTGCGTTTCCTTTAATCTGGTATCTAACCATAACAAGCAACATATAGAGAATATTTTTTAAAGTTTATATAGCGTCAAGGGAGAACACCGTTAAGTCGCTTCAGTCTGTAATAGATAGAGTGGGTATGTCCCTTAGCTTCATTTCATAGACATATATATACTTTTTTGTAGGCTATTGTAGTAACCAATAATTGATCAACTAAATGGGTTTTTTTATTATTATTATTATTATTGATTCACGTGTCGTCATACACAATTAATAATTTTGCAAAATCCATTTCCTAGATCTGATCTAGTTAGCAGAGATGACTTTTGAGAGTAGCGAAAGAAGGACGACCACCGCCCAAACTCCAATGCCTACTCCGTTAAAAGAAATTTTATATATATATATATATATATATATATATATATCATGGGCGTAGCCAGGGTTTTTTTTCGGGTTTCAAACACCACCCCCCTCGAAATGAACCCCCCCCCGGGGGGGATCGAAATTTAGTGACTGAGTTTTTGCTTTGATTTTGTTTATTTTAGGTGAGATTTTAATACTAAACCATCACTTGCCCCAGCACAACCAAGGGGGTTTTGAGTTTAAAACCCCCTACCCTGGGTTTTGAGTTTAAAACCCCCTACTAGCGGGTGGGGTCAAGTTTAAATTCCCTACCAGGGGGGTTCGAGTTTAAACCCCTACCAGGGGGTTTGAGTTTAAAATCCCTACCAGGGGTTCTTGCAGTTAAATCCCCCTCTTCTATAAAAGAAAAATGCAAACGACAATCCCCAAATTCCAAGAGCACAGTTAAGGAAGATTTTGATTTTAAAACCCCATCAAAATTTACGATAAACCCCCTCTTCAAAATAAAAAAAAAAATTGCACACTCAAAATTCCATGAGCATAGCCAAAGGGGTTTTGAGTTTACCCCCCCCCCCCCACCCTCTCTTCATTAGGGTTTGAAGCTAAAAAATACCTCTTCAATATAAAAAAGCTAATTACGCACTCAAAAAGTTATGAGCTTAGCTAAATGGGTTTTGACTTTGAGTTTAAACCCCATTTCGGCGGGGTTTTAAGCTAAAAAAATACCTCTTTAATAATAAAAACAAAGCAAATTATACACTCAAAATGGTATGATTGTAGTCAAAGGGGTTTTGAGTTTAAACTCCCCTACAGTGGAGTTTGAAGCTAAAAAATACCTGTTCAATATATAAAAAAGCAAATTACTCACTCTAAAATCTATGAGCCTAGCCAAAGGGGTTTTGAATTTAACCCCCCCCCCCGCCAGCGGGGTTTGAAGCTAAAAAATACATCTTCAGTGTAAGAAAAATAAGCAAATTACACACTAAAATTATTTTAGCGTAGCAAATCCTATTGGGGTTTTTAGGTGTAAAACCCCTCTCCTACAGATGGATTTTTTTAAAGTTTAAAACCCCTCCAGGTGGTTTTGAGTTTAAAATTCCCCTACAGAGTGTTTTGAGGTGGAAAACCTCTATCCTAAATATTATTCTAAAGCAAACTACAGGAATTTAAAAAAAAAACCAATAACTCCAGAGATTTCTTAGTTTAAAACCCCCAACCGATGATTTTGACGATAAAACTTCCCCTTTCGATATAAAATCTAAAGCAAACGACAGTCACTTAATTCCAAGAGCGTATTTAAGATAGGTTACACAATTCTACCAGTGGCGGGGGCTCCATTAATAAAGTGCAGTAAATAGTCATTTGCCGAAATTGAAAAACACTAAATGTGGCTCAACAAAGGTGGCTAAGACAGATTTTTAGAGTCAGTTATAGAGATCGGGTCTAAATCAAGGAAATCCTATGCTGAACTGGGAGTCGACACCTTAGTACGATTGTGACAGAGCGTCGCATGAGGTTTGCTGGGCATATGAATTACGCATAAGAAGAGTTGCGATGACATCCTAGTACAACTTGGCGCCACACATTCATGGAGGTCCTCAGAGCAGGTGGGAAGAGGCTTCAGACATTACCAGTGACAGATTTTTATGGAAACAGCTTGACGGCAAATGCACCGAACGGCGCGGGAGGGTCTAAGTCAGTAAGAATAGCACATTGGGTTTTTGAAATAAATTTTGTTTCTAGCAGGAAAATGCAATGTAGATACCTCAGGATATGCATTTTGTTGGCTCTCAATACCAGAAATAGTGCTTGGCGGTGGGGCTCCGCCCCGCGATGGAGGAGCTCCTTGCGCTCCCCCAGACCCCCTTGCTGGCAAGGCGGGGAGTCTACAATTTTCTCACTAACTTCAGGAAGAACCTATTCTAGGGCACAATAAAGGTCTTCTGAAAGAATGAAGGGTCAGATTGTAATAAAGATGATGTACACACACACAATGTTTCTCAATCTTCGGTGAGGCCTTTCTTTTCAGAGCTTGGGAATCTGGGGGAGTGATGTAAGTCTCCCTAGTGGTGTTCGGGGCGATACCCCCGACGCCAAAAGCGGTTTTTTTTTTTGCATTCTTCACTGCAGAAAGGCATTTTCCTTACATCTACAGCTCATTATTCATCATATTACAAAAGGACCTTTTTAATAATGTTTTACTTGAAAAATATTCTAATATGAATTTATAGGCCTTTAATACATTGCTAATAAAACGATTTGAAGATACCCACATCTTTAGGTTTTGAGGATCGCCACCGAAAAAAAAACTATTAGAAAAATAATATTTAAAAAAAAATGCTTATTTGTAAGTGATACATCTTGTTCGATAGGCATGTTTGTAACTTTGTTTTGTTACAAACCTTTAATTCAAAGCTCTAAACAACAAATTTCGGAAGTGGGAGAAGAAATTAAGTGTACTAACTAGATTCTACTCTAATTTTTTTTGCATTTTTAGGATGAAATCATAAATTGTGAACTATAGTCGCAAATTTATTTAACTTGAAAACTATCAGATTGAGTAAAGGTTGGAAAAAGGCGACTAGGAAAAGAATATTTGGGTTCAGAACTCATCACAATCGTTACTTTTGTACTGAAAAATTTCGTATGAATTCTAAATTTTTCAAAGCAAAGTGTTTCTTTATATGATAAATTCAAGTGAAATTACATAAACTCTGTCGCCATATTTGACTATTATGTTTTAAAACGTCATGTTTTCGTCTGGAAAGGGGCAGGGGGCTGTAGAGTGAAAACGTTAATCCTCGCTCCTTTTTATTATTTCTACTAACGATTGCATTTGGCATTAAAGAATAAGGGTGAGGCGACTCGATATAATAATTTTTAACGCATACATAAATTATATTGTGACAGATTTTTTTTTATTTTGTAATTTCTTAACTATAATACAAAAAGAAAAAGTATTTGTTTGTCTGATGGGTACAAGGCGATTGAATGTATCGCCCCTCCCACCTGGTACAACCCTTTTTCATTTAATATTTACTAATGATAAAGTTTTAGATTAGAGTGTGTGTGCGACATAATATACAAATGGTCTATCAATACGTAGTTTATATTATATAAATGTTCAACTAGTTTTGTTCATAAACTAGTATTTCTCTATAAGAATATGACCGCCCCCCCCTTAACTCAGAGGGCTAGAATGGGAAGGGCAGTAGATACAATCGCCCCCCCCCCCTTTACCCCGACGAATCGGTCAAAATACCAGAAGGGGAGCGACATAATATAAAAATTATTATATTTTAATTCATCTAATTTTGTTCACAAACTATGATTTCCACATAAAAGGTTTTAGGTAGGAAGGGCAGTAGAGGTATTTGCCCCCCCCCCCCCCAATCGGCCAACATAATATAAAGATTGGTTAAAACATCAATAAGAAGTTTTAATCATATAGATATTTAATTTATTCGGTTAGCAAGCTGTGATTTCTACAAATGAATTAGACCGCCCCCCCCCCACTTGAAAGTTTATGAGTGGGAGGGCGGGATTGATGCTATCGCCCCCTCCCGACCCCACCAAATCGGCCAACATACTGGAGGGGGAACGAAATAATCTAAAAATAGGTTGAAATATAAATAATTATTATATATTTTTAACATAAGTAATAAATTCGTTACATAGATGTAATAAAACGGGACTTCAAACAAGTGAACATCAATACTGAACATTGGGAAGACATAGCTCTAGACGGCAATAGATGAAGAGAGACAGTGACCAAGAAAGTTATGGACAATGAAAGAACATGGATCTCAGCTCAAGAAGAAAAACGTACAGTACGAAAAATGGCCAGCTCCTCTACCACCGAAGCAAAAGCCTGCGATAATTGTGGACGGGAGTGTCTCTCCAAAATAGGGCTCCACAGCCACATGAGGAAGTGTGCGAGATGAACCATAGTCGTTCTACGACTGAAGGAGGCCAACACAATAAATTCGTATACAAATTGTGTGAATTCTATACTAAAATTCGCCCCTACCACCCCAACCCTGGATCCGCCAGTGCCACTGCCCTGCATGTTTTTATATAAAAAGCTGACACTAGTTTCCATAGTTTATTTGGACAGCCAATTTTCTCTAGTACGCCAAACAGACCAAAATGTCAAAAGACTTGGTTAAATCGATCAAGTTATAAAGAGGGGACGTTTTTGTTCTCTGCTCTTTTCCTGGAGCTGCTACAAAGGGAGAAAATCATTTTTGTTGTAGATCTACCTGTTTTAAAGCCACATTATGACTTAGATAAACGTTCTTGCATAATCTGTACACATGATCCACATCGGCACCTCCTGTAAACGAACAGTATTATACACAAAATCCTCCCAAAAACACACACACATACACACACACACATACACTTTTAATACGCCCTCGCAATCACTGTAACTATTCTAGATTTAGAATTCATGTAGGGCCTACCCCAGATCTAGTAGGCCTATTAATTGTTATAAAAGAGTGCTTCCCATTATGTCATTTACATTTTATTTTGTAGTAATTTTCTCCATACACGCCGCGCGATCTCGTACTGAAACTCCGTGTGCTCGAGAGGAAATAATGAAAGTATTAATTTGGTTTTATTAATTTAATTTTTTCTAAAGTGTCTACTGCGGCGAGTTATGCACAAACAAATAAAACAAAAGACGGAAGTTTATTTTATGCTATTAAAAACTTTGTCATCAGTGTATCTGGCTATATTTTTGTATATTGAAGAGGTATTTTTTGGCTTCAAAACCCGCTGAAGAGGGTTTAAACTCAAAACCCCTTTGGCTACGCTCATAGAATTTTGATTGTGTAATTTGCTTTTTTTTTTACATTGAAGAGGTTTTTTTTGGCTTCAAAACCCGCTGAAGAGGGGCTTAAAGTCAAAAACCCCTCTGGCCAGGGCCGCACTAGCGGATCCAGAACTTTGGAGTGGGGGGCGATTTTTTTCCAAACCCTAACACTAACGCCCAGTAAACCCTAACACTATGCATAAACGTGCGTAGATATATATATATATATATATATATTTCTATTGCAAGCTTGGGGGTCTGGGGGAGCGCCGTAAGCTTCCCCAGTGTGGTTCCGGGCGAAGCCCCGACGCAAAAAGCGTTTTCTTGCATTCTTCACTGCAGAAACGAATTCTTTTGAAATCTCATCTTTGAGGTTCGGGGCGAAGCCGCGACGCCAAAATCGTGTTTTTGCATTCTTCACGGCAGTAACGCATTCTCCTGACATCTACAGCTTATCATTCATCAGTTAGGTTCGGGGCGAAGCCCCGACGCCAAAAGCGTTTTCTTGCATTTATCACTAAAGAAGCGCATTCTTGTGACCTATAGCTCATTATTCATCGTATTGTAAAGGACCTTTTGAATAATATTTGAAAATGTTCTAATTTGAATTTATAGGCCCTTAATACATTGCAAATAAAACCGATTTGTTCCTTTAAAAGATAAGATACCCCACATATTTAGATTAAGGCTTTGAGGATCGCCGCCGAAAAACATTATTCGAAAAAAATATTTAATAAAATTTAAGCATACATTGTGAGTTATAGTCCCAAATTTATTTAACTTGAAAAATATCAGATTGATTTTTTTTTGGGAAAAAGGCAACTAGGAAAAGATTATCTAGGTTTAGAAATCATCTCAATCGTGACTCTTTTACTGAAAAATTTCGTTTGAATTATAACTTTTCCAAAGCAAAGTCTTTCTTAAAATAATTATGATAAATTCATGTGAAATTACCTAAACTCTGTCTGGAAAGGGGAGGGGCGGTAGAGTGAAAATAATTCAACCTCGCTCCTTTTTACAATTTCTGCTCATGATTGCATTTGGCATTTTATAAGAATTTAATTTATAGCATATATGAATTATATTAGTGACAGATTTGTTTATTTTGTAATTTCTTAACTAAAATACTAAAAGAAAAAAATATTGGTTTGTCTGATGGGCTGAGGGCTATTGCGTGTATCGCCCCTCCCACCTGGTACAACCTTTTTCCATTTTATATGTACTAATAAAAGAATTTAAGATTAGAGTGTGGTGCGACATAACATTTTATGTCTTCGCATATTAATACGTAGTTTATATTATATAGATATTCAACTAATTCACAAACTATGATTTCTAATTAAAAGTAGGACCGCCCCCCCACTCAAAGGGTTTAGGTTGGAAGGGCAGTAGAGGTATTCCCCCCCCCACCCCACCCAATTGGCTAACAGGGGAAAGTCATAATATAAGTATAGGTTAAAATATCAATAACAAGTTTTAATCATATAGATATTTAATTGATTCTGTTAGCAAGCTGTGATTTTTACAAATAAATTGGACCGCCCCCCCCACTCGAAAGTTTAGGGGGGGCGGCATTGATGCCATCACACTCTCCCGACCCCATCATATCGGCCAACATACTGGGGGGGGGGGGGCCAAAAAAATCTAAAAATAAATTGGTATACAAACTATGTGAACTCTATACTAAAATTCGTACGCCCCCCCCCCCGATCCGCCAGTGCAGGGCCGCCCCTACCCATTGTGCAATGTGTGCTTTGCACGCAGGCGGCCGAGTTTAAGGGGCGGCCAAATCATTATTACAAGGTTCCTTTTTTTTAAATTTTAGTTTAATAAAAAAAAATTCTTAAATATTTTAATATTTTATATAAATTATAATTATTCCATTACCTTTGGGAAAAAAAAGATACTCGTACATAAGAAGTTATTTTGGAAACTTTTAAAAACCATAGATCTGTGCGTGAAGGATTCCCCCGGGTTTTCCATAGGCTCGAATTCATTTCTGAGCTTGAATTTTCGCGGTTGGTTTGTATACTTGTTTTAAATGACACTTACAGAAGCAAATCAGTCAACTTATTTTTTTCTTTGTAGCATCTACTTACTAGTGTGAGCAGGTCAGGAGGCTCTGAGTGAGAGGACCTATTCTCTGCTAAGCATTGAATTTTATGACAGTAGGCAGATGTTAGCGCTACTGGGTGGGCTCAATGTGTGCACCTCGGTATGGTGACCAAGGGGCTAGAGTCGCCTAAGTAACCAGACATAATAACTATACTAACCTAAACTAAATAAAAGCAAGATAACGAAACTTTAGTTTAGGATAAATAAACAAAACGGAACTTTATTTACATAAAAATAAATGAATTAAAAATAAAATATAATATATACACTAACCACTGCAACTAATTCTAACCCAGCAATTAACTAAAACCCTCTAAATCTACACAAACACACTACAATAAACTAGTCTAGATCTACAATATTCTACTACTACAACCAACTCATAACTAAAACTAAAACTAAAACAAGAACACCTTAGCCTTAGTACCTTACTAGTAGTATTCACTAAGAACAGAAACAGACTATAACTAGCCACTAATGTCTAAGGCAACACTACACTAGTCACTACAGAAACAAACTAAATCTACAGCAGCAGCTTAAAACAGCAGCTAGATCTCATGTCCAGCAGTAACAATAGTAAGCCGTCTCCCAGGTACAGGAATAAAAATATTGAGAACAATTACTAGCATTTAAGATCACCAAGACCTCTCGTCACACAGACAAAGATGCTGTACTGACCGTACACTAGTCAACTGTCCACTCAACTGTTTTAAAACAGCGTGGCATCATTTTTTATACACCCCACCCTAACCTACATAAAAAGCGGAAGTACACATAATAAATTTGGCACTAGCCTATAAAAAATAGAATACATAAAAATAGATCTAACCTATACAACAAAAATGCATATAAAAAATAGCTCTGGGAGCGCAAGCTCACATTCATCCCGCCTAAATTTTTTGCGTCCTCGCAAAACAAAATACTAACAAATTACTACAAATATAATACACACATAGTATTGATACTTTCTATCAATTGGAAAAATATAAATTACACAAAATATTAGAGCTTCAATAATATGACAAAAAGTACTTAATAATAATGCATCATATTACATAGAAGTATAGCAGCATAAAAAAATAAAAATAAATTACGAATACAATAATCCATAAGGGGAGGGAAAAAAACTTCATTGCCTCCTCCCTTACATATATCTGTATGTACTGCCGTCTTCAGCTTCTACCATGTACCATCCTGAGGCGTATTTTGGAACGGCAGTAATTATGTAACATGAGGGTTCATACTGCATAAACTGTCTCTCTGGCCTTTGACTCTTCGTTCGACTAGCACTCGGCATCCAATGTTCAGAAGATCATTTCTTTTCCTCTACAACTCAGGAACCTCGTGGGAAAGCAAGGTGGACTCCGGTTGAACCGGATGTAACTGTAGGAAAGGATTTGTTTCTCTACCTCCTTCTGCACGATGACTAGAAGTGTCAGGTGAGGCAACTTCTGTATGAATCGACATCATTTCTGCCACTGCGGGTTGGCTTCTGCGAACAAACGAATTAGGTGCAGTGTTGGATCGCTTAGGATTCTGTGGCACCTCAACCGACAATTCTGTTGGCTTGGGGGCAGGTTGTAGTTGTACTGCCCGTGGTTGTTCCACTGAGGCAACCTGAATGTTGTTCACTGCTGCAGTGGCATTAGCGCAAGCCCGGGTAAAGTGGTCCCGGCTGCCACAATTCGAGCAGTTGCTTCTAGAAGGGTGTTGCTGGTGAGCCCGATTTCCTGGCTTCTTTCGCTGACCTTGGAACCTGTTCTTCAGCCTGCAATTTCTTGCAAGA
The DNA here is from genome assembly GCA_036873155.1 of Biomphalaria sudanica. Classification (NCBI taxonomy): domain Eukaryota; kingdom Metazoa; phylum Mollusca; class Gastropoda; family Planorbidae; genus Biomphalaria; species Biomphalaria sudanica. The sequence goes on along the minus strand of JAZGLO010003237.1, from coordinate 2,282,189 downwards.
TGGCCAGGTTTGCCACATGTGTAGCATTTTCTGTTCTTCATCAAAGGCCTCCTCTGGCTAAGGGTGCGCTTTGGTTGTGAGGCAATCTGTCTAACACTGCCGCTGATTTGATCAGGTTGATGGTGGTTGCAGTGGAGACAGCTAGAGTTCTCTGGCCCTGAAAGTTGTAGACGTACAATCTGGGCTGCTAGCTCCTCTACTTGTTTGGAAAGTTCTGCTAGCTGGCCTTGGATCTTTATCTCACTGCATGTGAGATTGACTTGCGGTGCGACATTCTCGTCCTGTGCCCACCTAATGGCAATGTCTCTTAATGCCAGGAATTCGATTTCTGGCCTATCGAGTAGTCTCTCTCGCAGCTCTCTCCTTAGGGTCCTGTCACTAAGGTTTTCTACGAACTGGTCTTTCAGGATAGACTCGCTGAAGAGAGTTTCAGATAGAGCTCTCTGCCTGTCAGTGAGCGCTTCAAATGCCTGAAGGAGACGGTGTGAGTAGGTGCGGACAGACTCATTCGGGTGCTGGCTTATTCTGAACAGCTGCCCAATGAGGCAGTTGATGCTCCGCCTTTCTTCATAAGTGGAGCGTAGAACTTGTATCAGGGCATCTGGACATGCCCTTGTCCTCTGAGGGTGACACCTATGTTCGGCCTTCACTGCCTCACCTAGATGTGAAATAAGGAACTCACACTTCTCATCTGGCTGCTGTATGTGCTGGGACTTCCAGGTTCTCTCTGTGTCTTGATGGCTGGAAGCGTGGCATCACTTTGTATACACCCCACCCTAACCTACACAAAAAGCGGAAGTACAAATAATAAATTTGGCACTAGCCTATAAAAGTATAGAATATATAAAAATAGATCTAACCTATACAACAAAAATACATATTAAAAAATAGCTCTGGGAGCGCAAGCTCACACTAGATATAAATATTGTTGAGTTGAGCATCGTACACTGAAGTAGGCCTATAGTTACATTTAGTTCTTTTGTGTTCTAGTCGTTTAAAATAGTCTACATTTTAATTCTGTTCTTTTCGTAGTAAAACTTTGTTAAATAAGTTAAAAACGGAATCTGTTTTAATATTAGATTACTTAATATTTAATAATATATGACGGTAATTATATCTCATTTTAGTGTTTTACTTTTAAAAATTGCACAAGTATTCCGTATTGGTGTTTTATTACTATTATTCGTCTCAGAGTATTGATCTTCTATAGCTTTACTGCAACGTTTATCAAACTTTGGGCGCAGAGTCCTGTCAAAAAGGGGTGTTATGGAGTGTGCATGTGTTTCCTAAGTGATGGGTAAGAAGAGGCTATGTGATAGATTGGTGGTTATGCCAAAGACTGACCAACAACAATAGGGGGGTGGGGGCGGCGAAAAAAAAATTATTTTCATTGCAGTTATTAATCCGTGTCTGAATATTAGTAAAATTTTATTATTATCAATATTTTAACATTAAAATATCTTACGTAAGAGACGTCGTTTCATCTTCTAAAAAGACCTTGTCAAATGTCAACTGTTTTCGCGAGAAGCGTATGCAACAACATGGGTAAACACTTTTCTGAGAAAAACATTTCAAAACGTCACCGCTAGTGTGATTCTTTGGATTTTTTTTGTCATTGGATGGTTTACTTTCTTCCCACTATTGCACTTCATTGTAGTGACTACTTTATTGGGAAAAAAAAAAGGTCCGCGACAGAGATGTCTTTCTAACACGAAGATCTTAAAAAAGATCACGCCCATTTCAGAGGTCCGTGCGCTATAGGTACATAGAATGTCCCTCGCATATCTCTATATTGACCTGGCTACCTCTTTATTATTAGACTTAATATGGAGCTGGACTTTTTTAAAAATAGGATGGATGACTATTGCGTTCTGAAAGAAAACACATTTCAATTTTCGCATTTTTAATATTCTCTTTTCTTACTACGAGAAAAATAGGCGTTATAGACGCTTGGAGATAGAATTTCTGAAGTTGAAATCGCCGGAACACGCTCAGTACTGGGACCCGCCCCTAAATCAGAGGCTTTGTCGACTTGAACGCATCTTCAATTCTACCTCCAGGAAAAACTTTTTCCAGCTGTTAAAAACTATGTAGGCCTAGCTGGTAACACTATTTCCACACACAAAAAAAAAACTTTTGTTTTAGTGAAATTTCAATGTGTAAATTCTGATTCTAAACATAGTATTAAATTAATATAAATGAAAAGCAAATATTAAAAACTGTATTTAATTATGACTGAGTTTCATTTCTTTTTCATTACATTATTTAAGAAAAAAAAAAACTCACGGGCCTAAGTGTGGGAGCCTAGATCGCTGTCCTAGGTCCCCAGCTTCTTAGGGGGTCTCGAACGTAAATTTTATCATCCAAATGGTCGCCACACGGAAATGTTTGAGAAACAGTGCCTTACTGTGTTTTATTTCAAATCATTGTATAAGTGACTTGTACTTAGTTGCTTCATTTTGTACTGAGTTGCTTCATTTTGTCCTATTCATTCCAAATACAATCCTGATCTTCATGATCAAAGTTTACTGAACGTTGAAATAAAAGTAAAAATTAGAAAGGAAACATCTAAGAGGGGCATGAGGGAAACGACAACGGTGCGACTGTAAAGAAATAAAGGAATGGTCTACATAATTATATTTAAATCAAATGGCGCTTTTGGTACTGTGTCCAGATCAGTCTTAACTAATTTCTTTTCTAGAAAAAAAAAAAACGGGGGGGGGGCGACATTTTTTATTTCGCACGCAGGCGGCCACAACCCCCGCGGCGGCCCTGCCTCTGGCTATGCTCATATAATTTTGAGTCTGTAATTTGCTTCTTTTTTATATTGAAGAGGTATTTTTTTAGCTTCAAACCCCGCTGAAGGGGAGCTTGAACTCAAAATCCCCTTTGGCTAAGCTAATAACATTTTGATTGCGTAATTTGCTTTTTTTTTATATTGAAAAGGGGATTAAACTCAAAACCCATTTGGCTACGCTCATAGAATTTTGAGTGTATAATTTGCTTTTTTTTTTTTTTACATTGCAGTGGTGGTTTTAGCTGCAAACCCCGCTGGGGAAGGGGGGTAAACACAAAACCCCTCTTGGCTACGCTCATAGAATCTGGTGACTGATGTATGGATAGTCTGATATTGAAGAGGGGATTTATCGTAAATTTCGGAGGGGGGTTTAAAATCAAAACCCCCATTAGCTATGCTCTTGGAATTTGGGAATTGTCGTTTACATATTTTTTTTTTTATAGAAGAGGATTTTTTAACTGAAAACCCCCCTGGTAGTGGGTTTTAAACTCATACCCCATTTGGCTGCGCTGGTGCAAGTGATGGTTTAGTATTAAAATCTCTCCTAAAATAAACAAAATTAAAGCAAAAAATCAGTCACTAAATTCCGACGGGGGGGGGGGATCTAATTTCCTGGCCCATGGAATCTACTATTATTAATATCATTATTTAAGCCTAGTCATATTCAGTTTTGTTTTGTTCATGTTTTAACACTGAAGCACAGTTCTTATTTTATATCATTATAAAGGTCACGTGATGTGGAAGTTTGACAAGCAGTTTCTAGTCTGTTTCATGTAGCTTATTGGTTTGTTTGTTTTTTATATCTAGATCTAGAGATTTAGATCTACTCAGATATCTAGTCTTGATTTAGATCTATATCTAGATCCATAATTCTAATATAGAATCTAGATCTAGTCTATATATCTAGATCTGCATACTAACATAGTGAATAGTCACATAATAATGCATTTCTCACATCAGAGATCAACCAATGCATTGATTGGAATATTTGGAAGAGTCAACTCCCAAGAAAGTGAGTTTAAATTAAAAATTATCATCAGTGACATCAGACGATCAGTTAACTCACAGTCACAGTCTAGGCCTGGCCCTGCACTTCCACTCAGTTCAGTACTTGCTTAGTGAGCTAAGTCACTAGCCTACGTTACCTAAGACTAGTAAGACTAAATTCTAGATCTATACTGTCTATAGTAGGTATGTGACAAAATTTTTTAAAATAAAAAAAATAATAATATGATATCAGATTGTTAAAGTGCTTTTTCTGAGCTTTCCAATGATATATAGATTGTTGGTATAGGTGCAGCGAATAAATTTAAAAAAAATTTTTTTACGCATTTTCACTTAACATTAACTTGATTAAGTCAATGGAAATGATGACACCAGATTTTATGAAAATTGAAGGAAAATTGCTAATATTTTCACCAATTTTCAAAGCCCATTTAAAAACCATGTATCAAAATAAAGCTCATAGTGTGCTTAATTGAAGTATGGTATTGTTTAATACAATTTATTTATAATTTTTTTTTTTTTTTTTTTTTAATAAGCCAATATGACATTGTTATTTTTAATTTATTAAATAAAACTTTAATTTTTTTTTTTTTTAAATTTTATGAATAGTATAATATTAAACCACTTGTTCTGAGCTTTCCAATGATATATAGATTTTTGCTATAGGCTCAAGGGTTAAAAAAATATATAAAATTTTAACGCGTTTTCACTTATATTGTAAAGGGTTTTCTGAAAATGTGTAACAGTTCGCTAATTTTTACCTCACAGCTAAAAGCTTTGTATATATATATAAAGATTAGGATGTGCTTAATAAAAGTATACTGTTTTTTTTTTACATTTAGATTCTATTGAATTATTTTTGTGATATATTTACTTTGTTGTGTTTTTTTTGTAGAAAGACATTACTTAGTAATATGTTATATCATATTTATATACATGTATATCTAATAGATATAATGATCTTAAAAAACCAAAAACTCAGTAGGAACATTTGAAACAAACAGCGATACTTATCTTCATGTTTATTTAAAGAAAAAAAAAACTAAATTATTTTGTATAGTAAAAAAAAATAAAAAAATTAAGTGCTTACATAGATTTTTTTTTAAAATGGTAATTGAAATTGATTATATGACGTTCATTGTAAAGTATATGATGGTAAGCTGACCACGTTTATTGATTATAGAAGGCACAAATGATTGCTGAATTTGTGCTGATAACGTAAAAGATGAATGTGACGACATATACATTAATATCCACAAAATGATGATGAAGTCTTAGTAACAGAGTGAATCTTATAACATGCAAGTTAGGCTGTACTGAATGATGATTAAGTGAATGGTGGCTTCTTTGTTAATAGCATCATGAATCAGATATCATGCAAAGTAAGCAGCATAGAATGATGATTAAGTCAATGGTGGTTTATTTGTTAGTATTGTAGGGGCTATGACAACATTCAAGTAGTGGAAGGACTGCATAACAGTTTAAATAAAACAATGACTATAGGGCACATGTGGGAATTTTGAAATGTTTAAATTTTGGATTTAATAAAGGCTTTGCAATAAATGAATTTGAAAAAAAAAAAAAAAGAAGTTTATTTTGGGATTTATGGAAAGGTTTATAGGATATACAATGATTATTGTTGGAAAAACTACTTTAAAAAAAAATCAATATTAAGCAGTACATAAATATAAAAAGGAAAGTTTACATATCTTTATAGTCACAAACTTGAAGTGAAGAAAATTTTATAAAAATAGAAATATTAATGTATATAAAATTATTAAATAAAGATTTCAACTTTAAAGTTATAGCTTTACATTACACATACTGTAAATTGTTTATTTACTATCATATAGAATTTTACAAAGGAACAGTATCTAAAAAGTGTTGATGTACCACATATCATTAATCTCAATATAGTAAAAATGGCAAAGAAAGTTAGTTAATTAGCTTTATTTAAGTAGATGCTATTATAAAAAAAAAGTGTGCTAAAAAAGCATTATTGACAATGCAAAGTATAGGTAGACAACAACTGGTGTTATTTCAGATCTACTTTGAGGATTAGAAAAACACTTAGTATGTTGGTAAGTCATGATCATTGTTAAATTTAAAAATTGCAGTATTGTATGTGATGCAATGGGAAAAAAATCTTCACATTTTAAAACAATATGTAGGTTTAATAATTTTAAAGTTATACTAACATAAAGAAAATAAAAAATAAATATTAAATGTATATATCTAATATACTGAGATATTTATATTTTTAAAACTGACACTAAAATTATATACAATCTTGAATAAGTATCACTAGTGATACTTGAAGTAATTTAATTATATAAATTTTAAAAAATCCACGAGTCATAAAGAAAAATAAGGTATTAAGGTCAATAGAGACAATTTTTAAATTGTCAATTACCATCATTTAGAAAAAAAACAAAACAACTTATACAGGCCTAATTAGTCACTATTTAAAGTAAATTTATATATAAACCAATATAAAGATTTAGCGGGATTTCTTTATTTCTTTTTCTTACAAAAAAATAAATTCTAGATCAAGATACTCTTTTAATAGGTCTAGATCTATATAAAGACAAACTAGACATATAATGTAAAGATAATTATATTCTATATAGCTACCCTGTATAGATATAACAAGACAGTGAATGCACCGCAAAGTTATATTATAGATTTACTATAAATGGGAAGCATGGTCGAGAGGCCAAGTGCACTTGAACTTGGCTACCTAGAAGAGGGCTCGAGGTTTGACACCCGACTTGGGCAGAGTTGTGTTTACTGAGCGGCTAAAGGCAGCACGGAAAACCAACTCCTAGATACCCCCTCACTGGTCCACAAATGAGATTGGACCAAAAGCGCGATAAGCATGAAAGTAGCACTATATAAAAGCTATAATAATAATATATAATATTGGTAGATGGCTGTCCGGCCATGCGGTTTGCGCACTGGACTGTCATTTAGACTTATCAATTGTCTACGGTTCAAACCATGCACGCTCCATTTCCCATTGGAAAAGGAAGTATATTATCTTCAACTCTGAAGCAATATCCGAAACATGCAAACATTTTATTATGATTATACTTTGATTCATCTTGACCTGTTATATCTAAATTTGTAATATATACTATCTATTACTATTATAGATCTATATCTAGATGATGATTTAATCCACTCAAATTGATATAATACAATATGGATCATTGGATAATTTCCTATACTCTATATATTATATATATGATATATAATGATAATCATTATCATCACAAAAATCATTTCATTTTAGCTTATATATCTAGATTTAGTAATATTTGAGTAATAGTAAAATATATATATAATATAGTAATATTTGAGTTAAAATATTATAATTAATATTCATCTTATTATTCTTAGTTAGAAACTTTAGTTTATGGTCTATACTTAGTAGACTCTAGTTATAACTTATTTATTAGGTTTAGATCACTTTAGTTTATTATGTCTATACTTAGACTCTTAGTTATGACTTATTAGGTTTAGATCATCATGACTCCTGATGATTGATTTAGAATCTAGATTTTAATATAAGATAGTTAGATATATCATAAAATCATATACACTATAAAGATATAGAGTAGAGTATAATTAGATCTAGATCTATAGTATTATACTATTCTATACTGACTATGACTATACTGTAGATTTAGATCTATTAGATAATTAGTATTGGAGTATTGCTAATAAATAATTATTAATATTTATTTATTATGATCTCATATGATGATATGTCTATACTATTAGTATTAAGTATTAGTCTATAGTCTAGATCTAATAATTTATCTAATCTACACTTTAGAATAATGTACCTAGTATTGATCTTTCACTAAGTCAATACTATATATAGATTCAACTTATTACTGAATAAACAATTTGATCTAGAATCTAGACCTATATCTAGTATTTAGATCTAAGATCTTCCATTCTCGAATTGAATGTTTACACCTGACTACGGGGCAAAATTGTATTTTTAATCATGTGATCAAATAATTTGTATTCGCCTTTTAACATATAACCTGTATGATTAAAAACTAAATAGGAGCATTTGTGCATTTTAAAACTTATAAAAACCATATAAAATAAATGCACAAATGCATATTCTACACAATGAAATCAATTTCAATGAAACAAAATCACAAAGTTGTATTTTTTTCAGCTAGAACTATACAATACGGCAAGGTCATGTCGATCTGTCCCATTGGACGCCATTTTGTAAACTAGCAACTCACGGTCACCTCACAGAAATCAAAATAGAATTAGATGTGCGTTATATAGGATAGTTACTTTTCACTGATTGTATGGTTGCATTAATTAACTACACAAAAAACAAAGCTTCTAAAGAACAAATTCAACCTACATTTTGTGGTAGTTCTGCAAAAATGACAAACTTTTATCGAGATTATGTAAAAAAAAATTTTTTACATAAAATATTTTTTTCTTGTCATATTTTAAATTAATTATTTTAGAAAATATGTTCCCACTTCTAAAATAACAGTTGAAATCCTTTCTAACACAACTATTTATTTATTGTTAATTAAAAATCAATAGCACTATTACTTCAAATAAAAATAAAAGTTCAAAATGGCGGCACACTTTTCGCGCCACTCAAAATTAGTAAACATCCGGGGAATTTCGCATAGCTATCTATAGATCTATAATATAATTAAATATAGACTAACACTTAGTAATAGAGTCAGTCTAGAGTTCTGTCTTAGTCTAGAATAGTCTAGATATTAAGATATCTATAATACTATTTAGTATTTACAATTTAGGGATGTGAAATAAAAAAATGATCTTTGAAAAAACAATTTTTCGCTAGTACATCATTAAAATACTTTGAAAGAACTTTCCAATGGTGTATAAATTATGTAATGTAAGTTAAACAGTTAAAAAGTTATGTTTTTTTTTTTGTGGTGTTTTGACCTAACATTGGTTGACATGGAACAATGACTAAATGAAGATGAGAGCGTCTAGCTGGCTCAGCCCGCGAGACACACACACACACCCCTGCTCAAAATGTTAAAAAGTTGAATTGAGTTGCATGGACGATAGATCTACTTATTAAATGATAAATTTAATAGTAGATCTAGTATTCATAGTAAATTTCTAGCTCACAAATGGGATTCCATTCATATTTATGAACTTCACCTGTTTAGAATGTAAATATTGATGAAATATACAATTATCGGGTCTAGAGCTACTAGAAATGTCAAGGGGTGTGGACAAAATGGCGGCTTTGTGATGGTAGAAAATAACCAAATATTTAAAAAGTGGGATCAAAACTGTCTAAAACAATATTTTTCAAATGGGCTTTAAAATTATAAAAAAAAATAGAAGAAATAAATAAAAATCTTTAAAAGATTTTTAGACCTATACATAATTGCTACATCATCTACTAGCCTAGGCAAGTGATCCGATAAATAATTTAGTAGATCCCAGTAGGCAGGAGATGATACTCAATAACAAATAGGCAGTAGTGCAGTGCTGAATAGCACTAAGTACATAGGCAGACACCTGAGGGAGGCTGCGGATAAACAAAAACAGATTAGGGCATGTCTCTCATGCATCTTATTGATGCCTTCGACTGAGGTGCATTCCTCAGATTGGAAAATTGCTTTTGAGCACAGTGGGGAGATGATGACAAATAGGATTGGGAAAATAGATGGCTGATAGTAGCAATATAAAATGTACATAAAAGAGGAAATAATAATCTCAAATAAACAACACAAGTGGAAAGAGAAGGGGGGGGGGGGGGCGAACGCTGGTCAGCGACCATGATGCTATTGTTTACACATGGCCATCAGCCAAGAACAATGGAGAGTGTCCGTTCAAGGGGCGCAACTCTCGTCAAAGTAAAATGAGTAAAGGGGGAGATAATTCTCATATCTTCTCTAAGCGCAGTGTTAGTGCGCTAGTAAAATTATCAAGGCGGTCAGCAGAGATAAAGGAAATAAAATAATATGTATAAATATATACAATGTTGCGTCAAGGATTAATTGAGCAACGTGGCAATAATTTTGTGGACATAGGTAAATGTAATATATAAATATACACATATGCAATGTTTTGTTTCCTACTTACGACAGTGAGAAACACACAATGCCCTAATTAAACATAAATGAAATAATAAAATCCACATGATAAGATCCAGTGAGAAATATTCACAAAGTAATTAAGTGGAACTGTAATTAAGTTCTGCTTACCATCAGGTATTCCTCTAAGAGTAAGAATAAATGAAATAGTCCAGACTCGATTGCCAGTGAGAGAGAAATGAGCGGGTCTGGTTTGACTTAGTCTACCTTATAAAGGTCCGGGAGAGGTGGACAGAAACAGGAAATATCCTAGGCTAAAGATTATCTCTCACATGGGTGAATTTGACTTGAGATGGGAGTCACACCTTGGAGTGTACAGGGGCGTGTTGATCCAAGTGATCTCTTTGATCAAAGAGAGAAGTGTGAGAGGGGGGGGGGGAGAACGAGTGATTTGTATTCCACCCAAGGTGGAGTCATCTGCGACCGTCAGACATCCGGCGGGCAAGACCAAAGAGACTGTGTTTATCTTTCCCCAGTCAAGGGGAGATAAGTGAAAAGCCGCCAAGGTGGTGGACTCAGTCTAGTGAGAAGTGAGTGACTCTGACAGCAAGCTTTTGACTTGTCACACCCATCTTACGGATTTTCACATATCTATACTATTATCTAAATCTATACTATACAGATATTACCTGCTGCCCGTGGGTCTTAACTTGCGTATTGCTGATGTAGTCACTGATGTATATATAGTGCATTAGAAACAAAGAAAATAATAAAGTAAAGCGAATGCATGAATAAAAAAAATTTATGAATGGAGATAAAATTGACCTACATTCACGTGCTCTTAAGAATAGAGTTGCACTCATGTAAAAAGGCTTTAGAAAAACAAATTTGATTGTTAATTTGATTAAAATATGAAATGAATGGACTATAATTAGTATGTTCATGTGTTAAAGTATAAAACTATCTTTGCGAAGAGAAGTTTTATCATCTTAAAGATGAATTAGAGTTTTAGACCTAGGAATGGAAAGATGTGTAACATTACGGTATTGTCTAATGATAGATTGTTCGTCAGGAAATCTAATTCGCAGATATAAGGAACGAATTTATGTAAAAAAGGCTTTTGAAACACAAATTTGAAAGTTAATTTTATTAAATAATGAAATCAATGGACCTTCTGTTGTATTTTCAAATGTCAAAGTAAAAAACTATATGCCGCAAAGTGTAATTCTTAAAAATAGATCTACATCTAAATCCTTTCGATCTTTTCTCATGTGAACATTGTAAACAAAGCCTAGATCCATAAAATACTATAGCTTTAATAGTCTGTCAATTTTTTTTTTTTTTTTTTTTTTGAGGGTCTGAAGTTTTAGGGCTACAAGACAATACATACACTACTGTCTAAGTTGGTACCCAAGGAACATTTCTGCCAAGTTTTATCAAGATGGGTCAAATGGTTTTGATTTCTATACAGGGATATACATACGCCTCACAATCTACTTTATTTTATATATTAGATAGATCTAGATCTACTTCTCTTGACTTGGCTTGGAATTTGGCAACTCACTGACTGTAGTTAGCTTTAGACCTTATATCAAAAATGTATTGTCAAAATCATCTGTTGGAGGGGATGGGGGTAAACTAAAAAATCACATGTATTTTTTAACAGAATCAAAACCCCCTTAGCTACCCCCATAGAATTTGTTGACTGTAGTTTGCTTTAAAATAATATTGATGAGGGAGTTTTCAACCTCAAATTTATCTGTAGACTGTAGGGGGATTTTAAACTCAAAACCATCTGGAGGGTTTTTAAACTAAAAGCCTATTGGAGGAGAAGGGTTTAAATTCAAAACTCCCCCTGGATGGCTTCGCTCATAGATTCATAGAATTTTGAGTGTGTAGTTTTCTTGTTTTATATTGAAGGGGTGGTTTGTATCTTCAAACCACACCGGAGAGGATTATAAACTCAAAACCCTTTGGATGGGGTTTTAACATAAAGCCCTCTGGAGGGGCTTTTCAAACACAAAACTCCTCTTGGCTACACTCATAGAATCTGGTGACTAATGTATGCTGCAGTCTTATATTGAAGAGATTTTATTGTCAAAAATTTTGGAGGGGGTTTTAAACTTAAAATCCCCCTTGGCTATGCTCTTGGAATTTGGGGATTGTTGTTTGCATTATCTTTTTTTGTTTGTTTTACAGAAGAGGGTGGTTTTAACTTCAAAACCTCCTGGAAGGGGGTTTTAAACTCACCCCCCCCCCCCTTGACTGTGCTGGCCTGCTGGGGCTAGTGATGGTTTAATATTAAAATCTCACCTAAAATAAAAATCAAAGCAAAAATCAGTCTTAAACCTCTAAAACACCCCACTGGCTATGCCCATGCTTATCTTTCATAGTTCTCATGTTTGTACTCATCCATTACCTAAGAGTAGATTACTGATCTGATGAATATTAATTCTCCACTATATTAAACAAAAGAAATGATGCCTATTACAATATATACTAATGTTATTAAAAATGTTATACTCTCACAATGGAAAGATATTAATATTTAAACCTTATTCTATTTGCTTTCCTTTCAGGCATGTTAACAAGCCTAGCATAATTTGTCGTTGGGTTCTCATTAGTATCCACATTCAAGTATTACAGATCTCACCTGGTCTCTACTTTGAAAGTAAATTTGTTTCTTTATTACATTTTTTATTTCGTTTTATACCTCAATTTAAATATCGGTACTAGAAAATTCAAGTCTCAATTTGTCACCATTTTAAGGTTTGACTTAGCTTTTTTGTATCTCTATGCATTTCATTATATTGGTGTCTAAATTTGTTTGGAAACTAAAAATTTGTTAGTCAATCTGCTTGGGTCGCAATTATTTTTAATATCTGAAGGGTATTTATTATATAAACAGTGTTTCTTGATTAGGCTAAAGAAAAATAATTTTTATATTTTTTATGTAATCTAAACCAATAGTGTGCAGTTTTAGGACTACAAAGCTAACAAATATAATGTTTTTAGAATGTGCTTCCTTTTGTTGTAATTCTATGATGATTTTTTTCTGTGTACTTATAAAATATATTTTTAAAAATTTACCTGTGGTGTACAGTAAGCTATTAATAGAAATTAATCTAAGATAATTATGCTAGTTTAGTTAATAATGTTAGCAGAACTTATTTTGCATTTTGGAATTTCTTTGATTATAGTTAACTTTTTTAGAAGTAGGAAGTGTGAGCATTTATTCTTCTCTGGCCTTTAACATTCATTGTGTCTCTATCTGTCCATCTGTTTACACAGAAAATGCATGCTTTATCTGACTTTATGGATATTTCTGTCAGGTAATTAGATAATGCTTACTATCTTGCATTTACCTGAGTACTAATGATTGTCAGTTAATCTTTAATTTTGGAAAAAAGTTTATATGTTGGAAAGAAGAATGTTGCTTTTTTTACTCCACAATGGGGTCAACTTACCTTTGTGTCAAGGTTGCCAGGTTGTCAGTACCATATTCAGGCCTGTACCACCTTTCTCCTGGCAGGCAAAGCCTCCATTCCTAGGTCACGAGGGGTGGCAAAATGCAGTATAAAATGTATTAAGTGATGTTTTAAATGATGTTCACATCTCTTTTTCTCTTTTACAAATTGATAACCCTTTCAATATTTCAGTATTTAATAATATATTATACAAACAAGCTACTTTTTTTTTTTTTTTTTTTTTTTTTTTTAAAAACTTTATGTACTTGAGTTATTTTACGTTGGGATCACCTCACAGCTTTACTGTTACTATATATGCTAGTTTCTGTATTTTGTATGAGACCATGGCATTCAGTAGCAATGAGTTTATTCAATTTGGTATCTAAATCACACAACTTATGCTTTCCTTATTGCTTGCATATATGAAAGCACATAATATGTTAGTATTAAATTATATTTTTTTACATGGAAGAGCTTATGTAGATCAGATGTACTATTCTCTTCAGCTAAGAGTGCATTGTATAAATAGCTTTCATTAGGTCAAACATAATTGTTTTATAATTTGTCTTCTGTTGCTTCCTAAACAAAATAGGTGTCGTAAAATATGAATTTGTTTTTATTCTGCAGCGCAATTGTTAGGTTTGGGGGGGGGGGGACTTATCATTACAATCCATTCATTACTACTGGGGAAACAGTGAGATCATTAGTGAAATGTACAAGTTGTAGTAGAAAGTCTAATTTTCTTGGTGTTAGAGCCTTGATTTTGGTGGAGATGGAGGCATGCTGTGTAGATACTGTTGCACAATTAAAATAACATCTTCTCAATGTCTGTAGTGAATAAAAAGATACATATACATGGATGCAAGATCGCTGGCTATGGCCGGCAAAATCGAAGGTAAAAAAAAAAAGCTTGCCGACAAATGCCAGTCCGACTGATTTCCGGCTCGGAATCAGACTTTTTTTTTTCACATTTACGTTTTGATCTTTCAAACTAAATCTTAATAAGTCGAATTAAAAGAAAGACAGGAAGTTACAATTCTTAAGTTACGGCACATGCGCTTTTTTTCCGAACTTTCGCTTTGTATCAAAAACGTAAAGAAAAGCTAGAAACAAGCCAGTTATGCCCCGGCCTGAGACGCCTAATTTAGTAAGTAGATCTAATTCTAATAAGTTTGATCTGCCGGCATAAAAATTCAAACCAGACCTAGAGTTCTAGATTTATTTCTACATTTTAAAATGATTTTAGAAGTTGAACGTATTTACCCGAAAATTAATAAAATACTCTGAAAGACACAAAAATAAAGGCACATTCCTCGTCCCATATGCTAGGACAAATTTGTACAAATACTCTTTCTTCCCTAGTGCTATTAGAGCATGGAATGGGTTGCCTGAGCTAGCCAGAATAACCAGTGACTTGGCAGAATTTAAGTCATTGGTTAATATGCATGACGCGTAGGACGTAATCATCTTCTTTTTTGAAGTAACGTCTGTATTATATAAGATAAGATAAGAAGATATAAATATAGTCTAGTCTAGAATAGTCTAGATCATCTCAGTAGATGATAGTGATAGATCGATATCAATGAGTATTAACTATTAGAGTAAAGTGCGAAGTTCGAGCAGCCCCGATTTGTCAGGAGGTTCGAACAGTTCACTTTTTATTGCTATAACTTTTTTATTTGAATGTTTACCAAATTACTACTATATTGCTACTGTGCATGCACCTTTTTTCTTTACTTCCGACACATACTATTTCCTTTTCCTTGTAAAGGCTAAGTTCATGGTGAGGTCAAACACAGGAGGTGTGGAATTATTCTTTTTTACTACCCGGTAGTGAAGGAAATGGGCAATGGACTTAAGGGTATTTTTAAGTCTGATTGCTCATCAGCGTAAAGAGACTATTTGAATTGTGGAGGGTGGGAAATGGTGCAATGGATGGTGTTCTTGCACTGGAGTAAAAAGAAAATGACTTTATAGTGAAAATTAAATTTTAAAACATGTTTTTAGATATATTTCCTTTGATCTGTTCGAACCTTCCACCAACCCGATCGAGCTTACTAACTGGGGAAAAATCCGCTCGAGGAAAAGTACGCTTGGCGATACTTACCCTACACCTCTTTGACTTCGTATTTAATTTTAACTAAGCCTAGTGATACATTTAATCCAATCTATTTTTATAGAAAAAAGGACGAGGAATTCAGAGATACTATCAGTTTTTTCATAGGTCAGACCGTTACGGTGCTATAAAAATCCAAACTTGAAAATTGCTGCCAGCGGGCTTAATGCGCTCGAACTTCGCACTTTACTCTAGATCTAGATAATTAGAATAATTAGTTAGAATCTTACAGTTACAATCTACCACTAGGTCCACGTCTAGTCCCTGGGCAGAAGCAGCATAGATCAAAAGTAGATCGTATCTAATCTATTATAATCTATTATCAGATATAATATTCTACTAGAATCTAGTAAAGTCTAGATCTAATTAAATCTAGATACTAGATCTAATAAAAACTTATTTTAAAAAAGGCAAGACTCTAGATCTAGTAGATGATTCTAGCTAGGGCTAGTCTTCTATCTATGATCTAGCATTACTAGATAAGTCATAGTGTCTAGATCTAACTTCAAGATCTAGAACTAAATCTAGAGTATGTAATTTGGATTTAGGTCTAGTATAGACCTAAATCTAGAGAAAATCTAATATCTATTTAACTAGTAGCTCTAGTACTCTAGTGACACTCAATTCCTAGACAAGTTAAAGTCTAGACTTAGACTCAGAGACTATTGTGAGTATGTCTAGATCTCTAATACTTAATACTTACTAGTTTGTTTATTAGACCTAGATATAGATAGGTGCAAATTGATGGATCTACTCTTTTACTATTATAGAATTAAAATGACATCTTGACTAGATCTAGATAATCTAGTTCTAGTCTAAAAAATCAGTCTAAGTACTAAGTTAGAAGATCCAGTTAATTTGTTCTATATTTGATAAGATTTACTGACTACTCTGTCTGCCAATAAATATTTATAGATCTATTAGATCTTTTATTTGAAATAGAGTTAACTTTTAACATAGGTGCTACAAAGTTTGATTTATAGTAATATAGACTATAGTAGAAGTAGGTAGGCCCATCTATGTCCATATTATATATTAATATATAAAAAAATGAAATATTCAAACATACATGTAGATTATAGTAATTAAAGTAAAAGCTTAGAATTTATAGTTTGTATTTAAAGATATATATATATATAGTGGTAAATGTTTTATTTATGTCGTGAAGATATAAGAGGCATCACTGCTTGCAGGTTTTTTAGGGTTGCCGACTCCCCTTCCAGGCAAAACGGGGCTCTGTTGCTTGCATCCATGCATATAAACAAATGTTATCAGTCTAAGAGTATAGAGCTAGTCTTAATTTTAATCTGTGTCTAAAATACAATATAAATGGACACAAATAAAATGTTACAAATAACATCTCTAGGTTTACACACACAATAAATATTAATAATAAAACACTTATTAGCAAAGTAAAAAAAAATCACCAGCCTCAAATCTAAGTCAACTATGCATAAGAGTGTATGCTGGCATGTCTATGGTGCAAAAGCTGATGAGTTTAAGTTATTCAATTGTTTCTTGAAATCAAACCATTATTGTACTAGGATATACGGAAAGGGAACAAAAGACGAATGTTGTGTTTGCTCTCTGTAAGTGTAATCTCAAAATTGTATTGACCTTCTGCCTGCCTCAGTAAATTGTAGTACCTCCTACCTCTTTCCCATTGTTTCTACCATTTGATCTTTGTTGGAACTACCAAGAGATCTAATATTTTTAGATTTATAGTATTGGAAACTTGTCATTTTTGCTAGCTTATAAAACATCAGTCATAAACAATGGTCCTGTTTCCCTGTTCATCTCTGTGGTCGAGTAATTTTTTAAAATGAGTACCATCACTTCTATTTGTTTGGAATTCAATGTGCAATTTCTAGTTTCAGTATACATTAGAATTTTCGGAATCTTGTGACTGTGAACTGCTTCTTGAATGTTCTTATATACACCTGAGATTTATTGCTCTGGTCTTTTCATTAGTTGCTTTATTAATACATTTTATTAATAGATCTGTATATTAGATTCTTATCACATTTAAGTAGTTGTGGAAGACAATGCAGTGAGCTGTTTATTTTTTTCTAATTTCATGTGAAAAGAAACACTGGATCTCTTTCAGTAAAATGATAGCTTGAACTTTAAGGTGTCATGAATGCAATATAAATTCTGAACATTAATAGTAGTTGATCAAAGTACAATGAAACAGTACTGAATAGAACTGAAAAACTGTACATCATCTGAATAGGAACCACGCAGCTGACTAACCTCTTGACCTGCACATTTTTCATTTTTAAAGCCTCATTATTTCTTGATAGAATCTTTGTATTTGTTTCTTGGTGAAAGTCTCTACATGCTTCCAGCATGCATTGGTGACCAGTTAACTTTGACAGTTAGTCTCTTCTTTTGACCAGTTAACTATGACAGTTAGTCTCTATCTTCTGTGCAACTCTCCAAGTAACCCCATTTCAGTCTTTGTTTCATGAGAAGCCACACTTGTGTGTCATCATGTGTATCATAGTAGAAAACTGTTGTAATTATGAATTGTAAGTTCTGTAGTTTCTCTCTGGCGCTGTCTTCTTTATCAAGTTCTCCTGTTCTATTTTCAGATGTCCTACTTGGTGGTGGGTCAAGCTGAATGGAATCTCCCAGCCATCTTGACATTTCTTGTTTGAGGTCTAAAATGTTGTGCCTCAAAATAACTCACCAAATGACTAGTCTGGCAAATGTTAGATCAGGTGTTTTCATAGAGCTTATTAATAGTGAGTTGTTGATTTGCTGCAGACTGCTCAGAAGTGGCACTGTGCTTTTTTAATTCCTTATTGATCATACTGAGCAAATGATCTGAATTAACACTATTTTCAAGAACCAGCTTACTGTACCTTAAAGATATCTATTGATGTTGGCTATTTGCTCAGCTTTTTATAAAACTAGTGAAATAGAACTGTAAGTGTTCATGGTTGAATGCTTGATGATCACAAGGCACCTACCTTGATGGGATAAATCATCTAGTTTAGAAAAGATAACAGTATATATTTTATCTTCGAGTAATTATCAAAAGATTGCACATCTAATTCCAATTCTGAACCAGAAATTGATTTGGTTTTAATATAGCAGCCTGTCCAATATGCAAGAGAGAAACGAAGAAAAAACTACTGAAACTGCTGCTCAGGTGGCAAAGCCAGAAGTCGATGTAACTCATAACTCTGTTGAAACATGCATGAATGCTAATTTAAATTGGAGAAATTTTATCAAAATCATCAAATTTGATGTAAAAAGTAAAAAAAGGAAATTGCCTAATGCACTTCAAAAGAATTTAAAGAAGCAATCAATTCAACCCTCAATCAAAACAGGCGATTCAGGAAATTTATTGTCAAACATGAGTGAAAACAATCCAGATACAACGCATTCCACATTGGCAGAGCAAAACGGAAATAACTTAAGCACAACTGGTGCAATCACATGCCAGTATTGTAGTACTGCATTTCCAAACAAAGAAGCTTACCTAAACCATACGAAGCTAAGCATGTTAGCTGGTCCAAATTCTATTCATTTTCAATGCCTAGTCTGTTTAAAAAATTTTGCATTCAAAGCTTACTTAGAAGCCCATATGATTGTCCATCACATTCAACTAAAGGAAGGATGTAATCAGAAGTTTGTATTATATAAGTGTAATTATTGTGACAATAAAATCACAAGCCCTTTTGGACTTAAAAAGCACATTATGCGACACACTATGGAATCTGAATTTAAATGTTGTGTCTGCAGCAAAGAATTTCGCCTGTTTAAACAATTAAAATTACATTATGATCATCATTCATTGGAGGACAAGGTCAAATGCAGATGCTGTAACAAAGTCTTTCCTAACAAAGCAGCATTGGGCCAGTACTATAGGACCTCTAACATGGACAAAATGAATGTGACAGAGCCAGACTGTGATAGTGAGACTACTGGTGGTGTAATGTGCCCACATTGTGACAATAAGTTTCCTGATAAGCAAGCTTTCTTGAACCATAGAAAGCTAGTCAGGCTAGATAATTCTGAAATTGATACATATCAGTGCAGTAGCTGTCCTAAAGTGTTCCCTTACAAAGCGCATTTGAAAGCCCATATGATCTTCCACCATACTCAAGGAAGGATAGAGAAATTTCCACTCCACAAGTGTGATTCTTGTGACTCTAGATTCAAAAAGTATTGTGACTTGAAAAAACACATTTTGTGTCATACTGGGGAATGTGACGTAAAATGCTGTGTTTGTGGCAAAGAATTTCGTGGCCTCTCAGGTCTATATGCTCACTACATTGATCACTCATCCGGGAGCACAGTTTGTTGTAAGTGCTGCAACCAGTTCTTTCCTAACAAAGCCGAGCTGGTTAAGCACAAGATTTTAGCTCACTCACCCAATGATGTTAATATGAAAAAACAGATGAAGAAACCTGGTTCAATTATAGATGCAAGAGGGACAAATAATAAAGTCACATGTCCACACTGTGACACTGTCTTTCCACATCAGCAAGCATTTTTAGACCATATAAAATTAAGCAAATTTTTAAGTCCTGATTCTGTTACTTTCCAGTGTATTCATTGTCCTAAAATTTTTCCTTTCAAGGCTCATGTGCAGGCCCATATAATTGTCCATCACACACAAGATGAAAAACCTGACTATAAATGTAGCTTTTGTGAACATATTTGCAAAGATTATCATGACTTGAAAAGACACGTTATGTGTCATACAGGGGAATATGATTATAAATGCTGCATCTGTGACAAAAGATTCCGTGGCGTTTATGCATTAAATGCTCATTACATGCATCACTCATCTGAGGACATGGTTCGGTGTCAGCCCTGCGACCAGCTTTTTCCAAACAAAACAGCGTTGCACCAGCATAAGACAAACTATCATCCTTCTAGTCAGGATGGTAAGAAAATGCGTACAAGAATACCAGACGGAGAAGTAACTTGTCAATTTTGTGCCACAGTGTTCCCGCATAAGAAAGCCTTTTCAGACCATACAAAAATAGACAAATTATCTGAATCTAATTCTGTTACTTTCCAGTGCAGTAGCTGTTCAAAAGTTTACCCTTTCAAAGCTCATTTGCAAGCCCATAGGATTGTTCATCACTCCATTTCTAAAGATACTGAGGATGCAAATTCTGATCTATACAAGTGTGACTCGTGTGACCATACATGCAAAGATTATAATGACTTGAAAAGACACATTATGTGTCATACAGAGGAATTTGACGAAAAATGTTGCGTCTGTGGCAAACAATTTCGGAGTATTTCAGCTCTTCATGCTCACTATATTCATCACAAGTCTGACAGTAAGCTGACCACTCACTCATCTGATAACTATGAGAATGGAATTCGGACAAAGCAAAAAGATGTTCGCATTTATAAGCCACATATATTCATAGAAGTTACTTGTCCACATTGCAACACTGTGTTCCCCAATAAAAAAGCTTTTTCTCTCCATACCAAAGTGAACAAGTTTGACAATAACAATTCTGCTGCTTTTCAGTGCAACCAATGTCCAAAAGTGTTTCCTTTTGATGCTCACTTGCAAGCTCATTTCATTGTCCATCACACTCAAGCTTGGGATGAAAAGCCTGCAGTATACAAGTGTAATTCTTGTCATCATGAAAGCAAAGAATTTTATGACTTGAAAAAACACATTATGAGTCATACTGGAGAATTCGATGTTAAATGTTGTGTCTGTGGCAAAAAATTTCGTGATCGTTCATCTTTAAATACTCACTACTTTCATCATACAATAGGTGGCATGATTCGGTGCACATGTTGCTGGCAATTCTTTCCCAGCCGAGCCGCATTGGGTAAGCACAGGGCAGCCAAGGTAGAAGCCAAATGTCACCTGTGTGGCCAGGTGTACCCTAACAAAACTAGCAGGAACCAACACTACCGACAGATGCACCAGCATGACATACTTAGGTGTGATAAGTGTACTTTTTTGTTCTCATCACAAGAGGAGCTGGCTGCACACTTGAAAAGACACAAAATAAATAAGAAAAAGCCATGCCCCATCTGTGGTAAATTGTTTTCTCGAATCGAATTTCATATGATTGTACATAGGTCAGAGCCAGGAGTCAAGCTTCAGCATCTTATGTGTGATAAATGCCCCTACATGTCATACAATAGAGCATCATTTCAGCGTCATTTAGCAAATCACAGTTCAGACAAGCCTTACAGGTGTCCCAACTGTTCCAAAACATTTAATCATTCTACATCTTTGAGGAGACACCTTAAATCACATTCCTCTTCCATGCCGTATGAGTGTGGTGTATGTGGGAAAAGATGTAAAGAAGTAGGAAATCTCAGAGTCCATCAGCGTATTCATTCGGCAATCAAACATTACTCATGTCTCTGTTGCACTAAAATGTTCAACCACAAAAACTCTCTAGATTTACACATGAAAAACAAGCATGCTGTTATTAAATGCCACCCTGACCCTGTATCGGGTAAAAGACTTTTGTCTCTGCCTCCAGATATTTCTAAAAATTCTCAGACTCAAGTTTTCACATCGCAGCAAACACTGAATGTTGCTGCTACTCATGATGGTCTTATAATTCCTAATGAACAGCAGGCTGAGAGCATGGCCACTGATTTGACACAAGATGTCAAATGTGTTTTTGTGGACGCTGAGACATTGTCAACTGTTTGTGAAATCAAGAAGGAAAACTTTGATCTTGTGTCAGTAGAGGAGGCAAACCAAGTTGAAGATGATGTTAAGCCTTTGCTAAACTCTTGTGTGTTACCATTATCCTAGTTTATATGTTTCATAAAACTAGTTCCATAATAAGAAAACCATTATCATAATGTTTGTACTCTGTGGTGCCTAATATTAATTTGGTTATTTTACTCATGATATTTCTTTTGGTTTTTATTTTGCTGGAATCATTTTGTGTGTATTGATTGTTTACATAGAAAACTATGTTTACTATTTATGAAAACAAAAAAAAAACATTTTTTCTTAGCTTTCAATGTCAGCTTTTCAACACTGAGGTGTTCAGAGAAATACTATTATATTTTTTCAGATTGCCACTTAAGAAGCCTTGAAGGATACTTCAGCACATCTACCTCCTCCACCACTTCATCTCTTCTTTTTTTATTCTGATTTGTTGGGTTAATGAGCTCAGCTCCAACATTATTGCAGTATTGGAGCTATCGTAAGATTTTGCAAAGAAAAATCATTTGCATTGGCCTAATGCAATGGATGCATTTCAAGAGGACAAATGCGTGTATAAAGTTGATGGCAGGGGTGGTTTTATTACACTGACCATTGATGGAGGTTCTCCAATATACATCTTCTTTGAACATAGTGTGAAGGTTCAAGTCAAGTTGAATCCAATGAAGTCAACTCAACTCAGCAGTGTTGCCAGAGATGGTGATGTTGATGAAGTAGCAAACCCAAATATCCCTTTACTGCATGAGCAAACCCCACTTCTTACAGCATCAAACACATTACCAGCAGAAAGTGTGCTAGATCAAGCTTTGGCCTTGCAGGACATTGACAAATTGGTCAAAGGCAAAATGGCAAAAGAGCAAAAACTAGAAAAGACCATTAATAAAGTTAACATCCCAGCCATAAGAACAAGCCTTAGAAGGCAGGCGAAAGCAGCCCAGTCAGCAGCTGATGTCATTCTGACTATTAAAGTTGGAGAGAAAGTTGTCCAAGACAGCCCAGTAGCAGAAGATCAGGCTATTATCAAATCTGAGTCAGAGAGTGATTCCTCAGAGGAGGATCAGACTGAACCAGATCAAACTGAGCCAGATCAAACTGAAGTCACTGATTGTCAGTACTGTTTCCAAAGCTTTAACAATCGGTTAGAGTTTTTCAACCACAGGAAACCAAAGCCTGAATCTCACAGATGTGAAACCTGCAGAAAGATGTTCCCATATCGTGCATACTTACTAGCACACGTGAAAAAGCATCACCCTGCTGGTGGACAACTACTGACCCCACTGGAGGTGTGCGATGTATGTGGTTTAAAACTAAAGAATTTCCTTAGGGTGAAGAAACACATGCTGTTGCACACTGGAGAGTATCCGTACAAGTGTTGTATCTGTTCGAAGAATATTGCTGGCTTTGGTGCACTCAACACACACATGGCTAGTCACAAAAATGCTGGGATGGTCAAATGTACTTGCTGCAATCAGATCTTCAGCTCCAGGTCAGATCTATCCAAACATCAGCTCAACCTGCTGCAGATTAAATGTAGCTTGTGCGGAGAAGTTCTGCCAAACAGGACAAGCCGCACAGCTCACTACCAGCTGGCTCACCCTGACAGCATACTGACATGTCACATCTGTTCTCGCTTGTTCTCTTCTGAAGAAGAGCTCTCAAGCCACATTGCCTACCACAGCAGGTACAAAAAGAAGCAGTGCACAGTGTGCGGTAAGTTTGTTTCACGGCTGGAGCGGCACATTCTGAGCCACAAGGCCATGAAAGATGTAGATGAGAGTGACCTTTACATTTGTGACAAGTGCCCCATGAGGTTCAAGATCAAGGCCTCCCTTCAGAGGCATCAGAGGTGTCACAGCCAAGAGAGACCCTTTTGTTGTTCCTTATGCCCTAAATCCTTTGCTCATCAGGGTGTATTGCTTAAACACATTAAGACACATTCCTCCATTGCACCATACGAGTGTGAAGTCTGTGGCAAACGCTGCAAGGAAAAAAGTAACCTGACTGTTCACATGAGGACACACTCGGGTAATAAAGCTTATTCATGCCAAATATGTTCTCAGGGCTTCAGCTGTAAGAGCTCACTTGAAGGACACATAAAGACAAAACATGAGCAATTAAGTCCTAATGTATCAGTGGAAATTATACAGGAACAGCCAGAAATTCATGATGGAATTCACTTTACTATACCTCTGATAAGCACAGAAGAATTCCTTCTTAAAGAAGATAAAGATTTAGATTTTTAACCTATAGTTATTTCTCAATGTATTATCAATACAGTAGCCTTCTCAGTGTGAGTCTTTTCACAAGAATGTCTGTTTTATTGTGGTCAAAACAATAAGTTGAAGTTTTTGATATTGGTTTATCATTTTAAATTCTCTCATTTAATTTTAGTATGTATAGCTCCCACAGATTATTTTTATTTCATCATGAAGGTTTGTTGCAGCTACATAGTTACAAACACTTTGATCTGTTGATTTTCCCCCTACCACTAGACTCTAGATCTGTTTAGCGAAGAAAAAAAATGCCAGCCAACATGCTTCAAGTGCTCCTGTTATATTTTCAGATGATTGCATCATTGATGGAAGACCTGCCAGATGGCAAATCTCTTACTGGATTTATATAAATGTGTCTACTGGATGAATTTTACAAACAGTACCACTGGTGCTCAAAGTCACACTATGTACCACTAAGACATGGAAAATTGTCAAAGAAATCACTTGTTTGAAGCAAGCTCAGTCAGCGGAGTATTTGTCTACTCCATAGACCAGGAGGAGCCAGTATATCTTAAGTTCACTCATACCATCAGGATCAAAATTCTCTTCGACACTTTGGATAGGGCTTGTGGTAAAGCTTTTGATGTGGTCACAGCTGTGCTGCACCCTCCGACTCAGTGTGCTGAGCAGCCCTGTGAAAGCTTGTCAGTTACAGACAACACAAGCCAGTATGGAGATGAGGCTGTAGAACAAAGTATGAATAGTGAGCCATTCCACTCAGAACCAAGTCATCAAGTGGCCTATCAGAATACTTCAAATACTGGTCAGTGCAAATTAAGTATTGATTCGGTGAGAAAAGCAGACATCTCTGATAAAAATAAAAAATTCAAGAATTTCAGGCATGAATCAAAGCTTATAACAGTATCCCCTAGAGAATTTCAACCAGAGATCAGTCATCCTAAGCAATGTCAGTCCACAGAAGACTCTCCAGAAACATTTCAACTAAAACTGAGAAGCTCTTCTAGTAAAATTCATGGAGTTCAAAGGATCAAGAAAAAAATTATCAAACGAAAAACTCAGAAAAATAAATTCGATGGTTTTCTTAGAGTTAAGAGAAAAAAAAAGTCAAATGAAAACAAAACTGTTAAAGAAAAATCTAAGCCAGCACAGGAGGAGACCAAAAAACTGCAGAGAGAAAAGCAAATACAGTGTGAATTCTGTGGAGTAGTTTTCAGCAACCAGCTGCAATATTATAATCATAGAAGGGCTGAAGAGTCTAAGCACACATGTATTGTATGTGGGAAGGTGGAACCTTATGAAGCACACCTGATAGTTCACATGCAGAAGCACAGACGTACTAAAGCTGATGTTTCTAACCTTGGGCAGTCTTCTTCAGAAAATGCATTGCCAGAAGAGCTTAAGATCCAACCCAGCAGTGGAAAAAGTAAAAAGAGCAAAAAGGTGAAAATGAAGTGCAATGTGTGTGGCTTGGTCCTGTCATCCAAGGACAGTTTGAAAATTCACACCATGCTCCATACTGGGGAGTGCGCCTACAAATGTTGTGTTTGTGGGGAAATGTTTTCATCCTTATCTTCCCGCCAGCATCATATGGACACTCACGTCTCTGTCCAGAGGTTCAAATGCAACCCATGTGGCCAGAGATTTGCTTCCAGGGCTGAGCTGGCCAAACACCAGCTTACCCATGAGATAAAGTGTGCCTTGTGCGGTCAAGTGTTCCCAAACAAAACCAGCAGGACCTGCCATTTCAGGGTGTGTCACCCCCAGGACATCCTCAAATGTTCTTTGTGTTCCAACATGTTTGCCACTGAAGAAGACCTAAGCAGACACATGATTTACCACAAGAAGGGCAAGAAAGAACAATGCCCAGAGTGTGGAGTTGTTGTATCTAAATTGAAAGATCACATGTTACTGCACAGTCAGCAACCCCAGGAGAAAATGTTTGTGTGTGACCAGTGTCCCATGAGCTATCTCAGGAAGTCAAACTTAGAAAGACATTTACGTACTCATACGGGGGAGAAACCCTATGCCTGCAATGAGTGTACCAAGTGCTTTCGAAGCAATGGGATGCTGAGGAAGCACCTTCTCACACACACCCAGGAGAAACCATACCAGTGTGAGGTTTGTGGCAAACGCTGTGCCATTCGGTCCAATCTAAACATTCACATGCGTGTACATAACAATGATAGAAACTACCCGTGCTCCCTTTGTCCACAAGCCTTTAGCTACAAAAACTCTCTTCATGGTCATATAAAGAGCAAGCATTCAATGGAGACAGATGGCCAGACTCACTCTGTCAAGCTGACATCATGCCACCATCCTAGTCAGCAGGCAGCACAGCATTTAATGACAGAAATGGACCCCTCCATCCAAGATATCCCACTAGGTTTGCAACCCAGCATGAGCCCAGAGCTCCTGCTCAAGTCAGACAGCAGCATGATCCCCCAGCAGAATGAGTTTAGTGACATACACCCCCACATGAGTTACACATCTAACATTCACAGCCTATCTACCACCACCACCACCACCACCTTACTCTTAGACACTGACAGGATGTGCCTCTAATCATGCAGGCTCAGAATTCTTCAAGTCACCAGTACTAATGTCATTTATGTCTTACCTTTTTCAATATTACATTTTTTTTTACTAGTAACTGCTTTTTCTAGTAGTAGCAGTAAATGGGGTATATCCAGTGACTGTAAAGTGTAGCAGTTAGTACACAAACTGTTAACATATATTGCTTGTTATTTAGCTAGTGGTAACCTGTTTAACTAGTATACACAGTACTATACTTACATATGGTTTATTCTGATGACCAGGGTTGTTGGGGGTTTTTTTGTCACGGTACCTTCACATCAGCATTAATCAAATTTTAGTTTTTTCTCATAGGATCACAATGAAATTTGTAACCGTATTTAAATGTATAAGGTAATAAATGTATTGCTCTTAGAATATAAATGAAAAAGATATTGTTTGGTAGATAGAAATGTAAATACTACTATATAGCAAAATTGCTAAAAAGTCTTTTTTTTTTTTTTTTATATATATATTCAAATACTTTTAAAAGTCTAATGATCTGTTTTACATGTTATTAGGATTTTTTTTTCTTAATCATTTCACCCTTAGTTCATTCTTTCTGTAGTTTATTGGAGATAGAAGTGGTAGCTAAGGCATATTGCAGCCAGATGAAAATAATGAGAGCTCAAGATGAAATGGTGAAAAGTTTTGATTTTAAATGACATTGTTTGAAAAGATGTTTAATTCTAAAGAGTATTTAACTCTAACATTCTCATCTCTGCATTGTAGTATTACATTTTGTTAATAAACTGTATTACAAATTTGGCAGTTCCCACTGAATTGATAATTCTATTTAAAACCTAGGTAGAAAAAATGCCAATTGACATACCAATATTGTTTCTAGAGCTAGTTTATAAATATATCTCACTTATCTACTGTACATGTCCATAGGTTGCTAATTTACTTATAATTTGTTATTTTTGAATGCATGGATATATTATAATTTATATCAGGCATCTGTTGTCATTAGACTATGATATTAAAACTGAAGAATTAATGATTTAATATCATTATGATGTATTTTTGTTTGTGTAATGTCAGATAAGTTTTTACTACTGGCATAGATTTAAAATAATTCATGATGATGATCATATTATCATCCTTTCCCTTTTTTAAAAAAATCTAGTTACCCAGTACGGGTACAGGAATTTTTTTAAAATGTTGATTGAAGAAATTTGCTCCTGTAGATTAATAACAGTGGCGTAGCTAGGGTGGGGGGAGGGGGTCCAAATTTGAAAATCCTTCCAGACCCCCCACTTGAGGAAGGCCCCCAAATGAGTGTAAAAAAATTGTTTTTACATTAAATATTACAATTACGCCATTATCTCATGTCATGATGTTGGGTCCCCTAGCTTCGCCACTGATTAATAATACACTATTTAACTGAACTACTGCTATTTGTAGGTGATGTATGATTTTACTACTGGTCTTGATTAGCTATTTTTCTTGTTTTTTTTTTTGTTTTCCTCAAATTATGTTCTTTTCACTTGTTTGACATGTCTATATCTTTAATATCACTGCTTTGTTTACTCTTGTAGATAATTGTTTCAGTTGATATCAACATGTGTTTTACTTTACATGAACATATTTTTAATACCACT
Source organism: Biomphalaria sudanica (assembly GCA_036873155.1). Classification (NCBI taxonomy): domain Eukaryota; kingdom Metazoa; phylum Mollusca; class Gastropoda; family Planorbidae; genus Biomphalaria; species Biomphalaria sudanica. Next base: position 2,253,633 of record JAZGLO010003237.1, on the reverse strand, counting down.
CCATTGTTTCATCTAAGAGACGATTGTTTCAGTGGATATCAGCACATGAAATCATTGGTCTCAATGAGACCTATACATGGTGTGATGTCTGTTCCCAAAAAAACACTTGGCGGGCAATATTGCAATAGGCCCAAACTGCCCATGCCATTTCATAATGAATATTGGATTTTACATCTTTGCATCTTACATCCATCTTTGAACTCCTTAGCAATTAGATAGTGCTTCAATTGATCAACTTGAGAAGGGGAACATTTACTGCCAGTTTGTAAAGTGGGATACAATTATGATTCAAGTTTTATGCAAATTATTCCATGTTTTATCTTTTAAACCATGATTATTATGCACCACTATGTGTTGAATTGTATCTCACTCAAAGTAAAGACCACTTAGCTATTAACTAGGTAGACAATAAATTTTAGTTATATTTTGTATCTCTACAGTTAAGTAACTAGACTTGTTTAGTACGTTTCCTTAAAGTCAGTTTTGTTAAATAAAGTTACATTTGACATATGTTGTTGTGTTGTTGTTTTTTTTTGCTTGTATTTTTTCACATGTCCTCAGTGCTGCACTAAATCTTGCAAGGATAGTAAAGAAATTCCCTTAGTTGAATTTGAATACATGAGAAAGGGGGAGGGTATAAAAAGTTAACAATGTATTCAGTCCCTGTTTAAAATAATGTCCCCCACAACTCTTTTATCTGTGGTGAAGTTCGAAAGGTTTATCTATTTTACTTAGATTAAATAAAAGTCTAGAATGATTGTGTACATGTTTAAAGTTTATACGAGCAGTAAACAGTTTGAATGGCATCACTTCATACTGTGTTCACAGGCCTCCCTGACGTTACCAATTCAAAATATGAGCAGTAATAAACGTGTTTTTTTACTCGTCATTCTCTAGCATTCCTATGTGCATACACTGAACAAACCCTATTTAAACAACTATTTCAGAAAAACATTGATAACAAATTTTAAAAGATTTCAAAGATAAAATATATATATATATACAAAATACTTTTTTAAAAACAAAAAGCTTATATAAAGGAAAGAACTGTTCAATACTAAGGGTTATTTCCTGTCAGGGTCCTTTTCTTGCTTGGTTCATTAGGGGTTAAATGATTAAGAACAATTGTTACTAAATAATCTTCAACTCCCAACTCAGGATATCCATGAATAACAATAATACTTTAATATTCAATAATACACACAAAGACATCAACTCTCAAGAAATATTAATACACAAAAAACACCAGTCCAGGAAGTAACCATCCAACCTTCCTGGACCTGGAACAAGCCCTCACTGCCCAATAGTCTCTCACACATTCAAGGAAGACTAACCCATTCAGTTCATAACACATGCAGACTGTTCACATTCATAACCCGGGAGTACATAAACAAAGGGATATATTACTATCATAACAAAGTAACATTTCACTCTTGCCTTACCTCCTCCCCCTGACATTTCACATTTTCTATATTAAAATAAATATTTTTTTTTTATGTTTCGTTAGGGACAAATGAATAATTGGGCAGTTTCAACTTGAACTGGGAGAAATACCTACAAAATTTGTACCAGGCAGGGCCTGACAGGCATAAGGAGTTGATAATAAGCTTTGTAAAAACACCCTTTAGATCCCTATTTTACCATCACAGAGGAGACACAAAGATACAGATCACAAAATCAGGACACAAATATTTTGATCTCATGGCAATCCAACTTTCTGATGTAAACTATGCATGAAATGTTTAAAAAGTGAAGACTCAAGGGTTAAAATGTAGATAAATAGCTACTGGTGAACAAATAGTTCTAGTCTACCTCTAACAAATGGAGTTAAAATGAAAACTAATATTTGATATGCTGGACGACAAGCCCCTCCTCACCATTCCCCCTTCAGTGCAAACAATGGTAGAAGTAGAACATAAAACCTCACATTTGTCATTTCTAACTCGCTTGAAGCACAGGGTAATTTTTTTAAAATTATATCTAATAGTTGACAACGATAATCTTTCAACATGGCGATTTTAGAAACTGTTAAGATATAGAGTTAAGTCTACTTGTCTGTTTCAAAACCTCTCCCAATCTTCCTCTTTTCATTTTCAAACGTTTTATTACATCGCCACCACATTTCTTTCTCTTCTTGATCTATTTACCCTCTTCATGCAATTTATTACTTTCAATTTAATAATGAAAATCGTAATCAAAGAGCAGATTACTCTTAGTCTTATTACCGTTTATTACGATTAACTTGGAGTGTGAAAAGTACCAAAGAATTAGAAAGAATAGATCTAGAAAGATAAATCTAGACTCAAGATCTGGATTTCTAGTCATCGAGAACACACTTCACTTTGGTGTCTTTGTGACTTTACACACTATAGGCATAGATATCTATTATATTTAAAAATTTAATAAACCTGTAATACAGCTCTAATCTTTATAGAAACAATCCAAAATCAAAGTCGTTCGATATCTTGACTTAATTTTAATAATCTTTCCAGCCCAGGATCAATAATATAATTAAAATATAATATAGTCTATCTAATACTCTGTAATAGTAATAGTTCTAGCTCTAATTCTAATAGTTTAATAATAGTATTAATAGTAAGTCATTGGTTAATTAAGTTAATATGCATGACTAAATGCATGACGCGTAGGACGTAATCATCTTCTTTTTTGAAGTAACGTCTGTATTATATAAGATAAGATAATACTAGACTTAGCCTCCTAGGAGTCTTAGATTTTCTAGGACTCTGTAGCTGTAGCCAGATGAGCCTTACTTAGAGTTAGATCTATCGAGAATTTTGATAAAAATTTAAAAACTGCAATACACTAATAAAAACCTACATTGTTAAAAAGAACTTGACAAAATAGGATTCCTGATCACACCAAATTTATATAGACTCTAATATATATATTTATATATATATTACAATTTTTGAAGATAAAAGAAATTATAAATTATTTATTGAAAATTTAAGAACATGATGTTGGCATAGAGCACTTGCAGAATTTAAATTTAAGTCAAGTTTTTCTCACTTGCATTAAATTTGTAGGCCTACATTGTAATGAATTTTAGGATTGAATTTTGTTAGTTGATGTTGTAATAGTATACTGTGAAAATTTTGTCTTCCGATTCTTTATATGAAAAACTCTTACATCCTGGTTGACAGAGATTTAGCATATCTAACCTTTGTCGATATAAAATATAAAAAAAACACATTGTCTACTTTTTCATTGCTAACAATATGTTTTATTTTTTCAGGATGACTCGATCATCTCTCAAATTGAATTTCAAGTTTTTCTCTTGATTCTCCACCTGACTTTAAGCAGATAAAAAGAATTTAAAGATTTTGTTATCCTACACAGTTAATTTAATATAAATATACATTTATTGAAAATGTTTCTAATGGAAAATGTGAGCTTCAATCAGGAAGATGCTACTATAGAAACTCATCAAGTGAAAGGTTATCTTCTTATCTACTCAGATGACAGTGATGTGATGGAAGTAAATTTTAATCATAAAGTAAAAATTCATTTTGTCTTACACGAGACACTGAAACATGTAGCAGCTGAAAGCTCTACTAGTGTGCCACATCCAGTGAGTATGACAGATGTGAAATGTGAAGACATTCAAGTTGATGTTGTTCCAGCAGAAAATGAGGGCACTTTTTATGATGGAAGTTCTGAAGAGGACATTGGATCAAAATCTTTAAATGATCTAACAAGTCACTCTGCTGACTCAGTCAATCAGCTCACATCTCCTTGTAGCATTGTTTTAAAACCTAAAGATGATCTACATACTTCTGCAAAAGTGCCAAGAAATCCTTCAATTGTTTCTAAATTGACAGCTGATTATGCTAGTGATGTTATTGGCAAAAGTATTAATCAGCCAAACACTTCTATTCTACATGTTTCAAAATCAGTCGCCGACAAGACAAACACATCTCTATATGGTTTGCATTGTCAGCTGTGTAACTCATGGTTCCCCAATACTATAGCAGAAAATAAGCATAAAAGAAATCCTGATACCCAGTCAAGCTGTGGGCAGTGCCCAGCTGTTTACCCCTGCAAGGCAGATTTATTTAGTCACATATATGAGATGCACAATTTTATCTTTCTGAAAAACCAGTTCCCAGAATGCAACTTGCTAGATGAAATACAGTGGCCGAAAGACAGAAAGAGAATCACATGCCCAATGTGTGGTCATGTGACAAGTTACAAGTATCTCAAATATCATATAGACACTCATTTTGATGATCTGTCATACAAATGTTGTCTCTGTGGATGTGCATTAAGAAATGGTTACAGTTATGCCAAGCATTGTAAAGAACACGTCCCTGAACTACCTTCATTAATTGGATTAGAAAACAGAGAGAAGGAAACAATGGCAATTCAAAAAGTCAGCTCCACAGTGAAAGTTAAAAATAGTAATACTCAAAGTAAAAATACTCAAGAAGTTAGTAAAATTAAGATAAAGAAAAATGTATGTGTTGTTGATGAAAGAAGGGAGACAACAGGCTTTAGTGAGATTGAGCTGAGACAAGAATCAGATCCTAATTGTTTAGATGAAGTTATAGAACTTGGTGTCAGAGATAAAGAAGAACAAAGAGAACACCACTGCATCTATTGCAAGAAAACATTTTCTTCTCAAAAACAATTTCGGCTTCATCGTGTTACTTCAAGCTTAAATCTTAAGTGCCACATGTGTGGTGTAGCGCTTCCCTCACAAGCTTTGTTAATCATACATGAATATGAGGTTCACAGGCTTCCATGTATCCTGGCTGAGAATGACAATGAGGCTGGTAAAGATTACCCCACTGAGTCTAGGAGAAGAAATATTAACAAACAACAGAGGTGTAGGGGCAAACAGTTTGTTGCGTGCCCAGTGTGCACTGCCCAGGTGACCAGATTTACTCTTCCACTGCATATCATGCGAAGGCACACGAATGAAAGCCCTTTCAAATGCTGCATTTGTAATCATCCCTGCTCGAGTATAAGGATATACAAACTCCATTGTGATGAACACAATGGCCAGCTGAGACGAGGATACTTTCACTGCTCGTCCTGTCCTGCTGTGTTCAATAACAAAAGTGACCTGCATAAACATGCTGTTGTTCACAAGCGGATTTGTCATTTCTGTAATGTTGACTTTGAACATGTCAACTTGCTAGAGGTCCATTACAACACCGAGCACTTCAATGAGATGTTAAAATGCAAGCACTGTAACAAAAGATTTGCCAATGAGCATAAGCTTAAAGAACACGAGAGGCATCACAGGTTCACTACTGCTAGGCCATGTCCCAAATGTGGGATTATGGTGAAGCGTCTTAAAGTTCACTTGCTCCGCCGTCATCCTGAACCTGGTGTTGAATTCCTGTGCTCCCTTTGCCCTAAGAAGTATACCAACGAGGTTGAGTTCAATAACCATCTTCGTCGACATAATGACTCTGAAAATGGTGTGAAATTCACTTGTCCTAAGTGTCAGAAAACATTTAGTTGTCGCAGTTACCTCAACGACCACATTAAAGTTCATTTGACTCGCAAGCTTTATGATTGCCCTATATGTGGGAAACAGTGCACAGAGAAATATAACTTAAAAATTCACATGCGCATCCATTCTAGTCATAAACTGTTTCACTGTGATCAATGTGGTCAGGGTTTCAACTATAAGGCATCACTTATCAGTCATCAGAAGTCAAAACACAAGTTGATCACTTCATAGCATTAAATCACACTGCTGTTGGAATGTATTATTAAACTGTGATATTGTTTAATGTGTCTACAATCACTGTGTTGTCCAGTAGAGTGCTAAATTTGTTTTATATATATATATATATATATCATGAAATTTTTAGTTGTTTTTTATTTTCAGTGCATTACTTTATATTTTTGCAGTCATTGTATGTTTTGTATAAATGTGATTTTGGAAATATGTCAATGTGATACTATTGTTTAATAAAAGCAACTTCAGTGCATTGAAAATGATGTGAACAAATCTCACTGGATTAAGTTCTACATAGGTTGTGCCTCTGACATTTTATGTGAAGCTAGAGTCTTAGCACTGGGTTGTAAGATATTGAACATTATTTTAAAAACCTAACCTCCACCAATTCATTTCAGCAGCCTAAATCATTAGCATTTCCCCCCCCCCCCCATTTTTTTCCCCCAGTTATAATTTTTCCATTAACCCTGGAAGACCCACATTATCTTACAGTGGTTCTAAATTATTTCCTTTGGTATACATATATATAATATGTTGATAATTCAATATCAACATTAATTTTTAATGTCACGTGACCTTGACCTACTTTTTCAATTTGTTCCACAGGTGACCAACTGGGTTATGTTGGTATTAATTATTATATTTTCATGAAAATACAAAAAATATATTTAGAATGTTAGAAAATTTTATTTAAGAAACATGAAAACTTCTAAAACAATGTCTTTGCTCTGTATAACACAGATATACTTTGCACTTCTCACAAATGTTGTTTGTCTTCATACTACACAACTTGCAGCGCTGGCGATCTTCCGTTTTTATTGGGAAGTGGAAAAAGACTTCGGTTCTGACTTCTGGTTCAGGCATAGGTCTCAAGGCAGATTTCTTTCTTGATGGGCCTGCAGTTGCACCTTCTAAAGATCTTCCTCGTTTTTTTTTTGTGTATGCGCATGTAAATTGATCAAAAGGGATGCCAGTTTTGTTTGGAAGTTGCGTTGGTTCAACACATCTTTTTTAGACATCCCTATGAGCTGACATGCCTGACGATAAGAGAGCCAAGCATTCACAAACATCATGCGTATGGTCTGCCAAAATATGTACAAATACCAACGCTTTGATCTTATGTGAAATGAATGGTTGGCAATAAAACAGTTGTGAAGATCTACGCCTCCCATGCTTTCATTATAAAGTTTTATCACAGCAGGCTGCTGGACCTGAACATAGGCTGACTTAGCTTTTTCAAATCTGTTGACAGTTGCTTGGTTCGACACTACTCAAAGTTGAGAGCATATTGACAGCTTTTGTGTCACACCAACGGACAGCTACTATGTTGGTAGACGTTTCAACACATTGATCCATTGTGCCACGACCTTTTTTCTTCATATTTTTCTCGGAATCAAGTAAAATGCCAGGAAGACGATTGGGTCTAACTGTGCCAGTATAGTGAATGCCTTTTTTCTGCAGATCTTCCAAGAGAGGCAAAGTTGTAAAGAAATTGTCCGCAAATATTTTGTAATTTAGTGATGGCTTATCCGGCTCATTCTGTGGCAACGTAGAACTAAGCTGAAGTACTACATCAGGACCAACACCAATAGAATCAGCATCCTTTTTATCCTTCTTGCCTTGGTAAACATCAGAATCACATAGCATACCTGCTGACGAGGTTCTAGCCCACACTTTTATTCCCCAAGGATGGGGCTTTCCCTTTATAAACTGCTTAAGCTTGCTGAACTTTCCTTTAAAGGGAATCATCATTTCGTCAATGCTGTTATTTTCATGAGCAATAAATTTTAAACAATTATTTATAAACAGTTTGAGCCAAGGGCGTATCTTCATTTGTAGCTAAATTGTTATTAACAAAGTGCAAATTTGAAAGGAGCGACTGAAACCTATTCCAACTCATTACTCCAGCAACTGGATCATAACGAGTGTCTGTTTCCCAGTAACACTTAACACCAGGCATCTTGGCTAGGCCCATTCTCAGAAACATGCCTATGATTTGCTCTATTTCTTTCTTATTGGTGTCAATACTTTTTCCACTCTTTTCAACACTGTACTCATTTGTAAATTTAACAATCAACTCTAGCATGTCATCTGTAAGAAAGTTTTTGAAATAATGCATTGGTGACTGAATGTCATAGTTTTCAGGAAGCTCTAGAACTTTGCCCCGGAAAACTGAGTCTGGTGGATTGAAATTATCTTTTGTCCACTCATAGACTTTCTTTTTCTTATTCCTAGCAGAGGCACTAAAGTAGATGGCATGGGTTCTGTCACTTCTTCATCGGAAGAGGATTCAGAAGAACTGAGGTCTTGTGTTCCTGTTTCCTTATCAGGTTTTGGTTCATAGTCCTCATCATCAGTTGAATCATTTTCCAAATCACTTTCATTGTAGTCAATGACTTCTAAAATATCTAGAACTTCTTGAGCAGTGAATTTCTTAGGGAGTGAAGCTGACATTGTATATTCTGGTGAAAAAAAAACAAGATTAGATATATATACCAGATATATAGTAAAAAAATAACAACTTTGTATTATAGATTTATCATTTATAAAAGTAGTGCAGACTTTAAAATCCAGTTCTTTAGAGTTCTAGTTCAAAATATTGTATTTTAAATACTAAAATCAAATACTGACAATGATACTGTTGATCTACATCTAGATTAGACGTCACTAGATCTATAATTTTTTTCCCCTAAAGCCCCAATGGGTCACCCATGACCCAATGATTTTAAACATGTAATTAATACTAAACAGAGAACTAATTCGTATTAAATACTATATATAATCAGGTAGATAGCATTTTAATAGGGTAATCATGAAGATGAGCGTCAAAAATTAATGATTCACTGAAAATTCAATTTTTTTTTAAAAATACAATTAATAAATGTAAATAGTGTTTTAAAAAGATTTTCTTGTAAAACAGAGAACTTTTATATTTATATGACATCAACAAAAAGCATTAGCAACGTCAAGGTTGCTCAGCACGCTGCCATTTTGTTTACAATGATGTCACAGAGGTGTTGCCAACTTAGTATTCTGAGATTTTCTTTTTGTTACACTTGCTTAAACCGGTGATGCACGCTTGTTTGTAGGCATAAATTACATAATTAACTATATAAACTCTTTTTTTTTTCTAACAATTATATTAATAAAGTTGCAATAACACAAATATATGCTGAAATTGTTTTTTTGTGTGTTGATTTGCTTTTTTTTTCTTCTGTTAAGTCTATATAGCCTAGATCTAAATATAAGATCAATATTATGTTTTGTTCTGTTGTATTTGAGTCACTGGTAAAATAGTAAGCCTGTGGCAGTTTCTAATATTTAGGTGATTTTGGCCAATATAGAGCGTGAAAGGATGACATTGTGACCCACTTCTATTGAACCACGGATAAAAGAATCAGCCAGGCTATAAGCCATTTTAGAAGAAAGTCAAGCTGTATAGTAGCCGTGTAAAACACAAACGTAGAAGGAAATCCAAGTCTAGTAACTAAGTAGGCTAGTAGTGGGTCGACCTGAGAGTTGTTAGAAGTCTAGTCTTATCTTATATAATACAGACCTTACTTCAAAAAAGAAGATGATTACGTCCTACGCGTCATGCATTTAGTCATGCATATTAACCAATGACTTAAATTCTGCCAAGTCACTGGTTTTTCTGGCTAGCTCAGGCAACCCATTCCATGCTCTAATAGCACTAGGGAAGAAGGAGTATTTGTACAAATTTGTCCTAGCATATGGGACGAGGCGTGTGCCTTTATTTTTGTGTCTTTCAGAGTATTTTATTAGATTTTGTATTTGAAGATTATGGTTCAGTGTTTTATGTATAATTGCTACTTTACTTTTAAGTCTTCTGTCCTGAAGGCTTCCTAAATTTAGTGATTTTACTAATGGTGTTACTCTAGTCAAATGTGAATATTCGTTTGTTATGAATCTCACTGCTCTATTTTGTGTTTGTTCCAGTTTCTTAATGTTTTCTTGAGTTGAGGGGTCCCAAACGGTGGATGAATATTCTATTATTGGCCTAACCAAGGTTAAATAACATTTTAGTTTTATGTTCTTATTTGATTTATAGAAATTTCTTTTAATAAACCCTAATGCTTTGTTTCATTTTTTTATAGTTTCATCAATATGTGGATTCCATGACAGTTTTTCATTTATTATAACACCTAGGTATTTTGCGTTTTTAGTCTGTGTTACTGGTTTGCCATGAATAAGATAAGTGGAATTAATTTGTTTTAGTTTTTTTGTTACTCTTAACAACTGACATTTTTCTGGGTGGAAAGACATGCTCCAATTCGATTCCCATTTCTGTAATTCATCTAATTCTCTTTGTAAAATATCTATGTCTTGTATTGTTTTTATTGTTCTATATATTATGCAATCGTCTGCAAATAATCTGACTTTTGTTCCTGAACTAATGCAATTTGGTAAATCATTTATGTAAATTAAAAATAGTAGTGGACCCAAGACTGTTCCTTGAGGTACACCTGAGTTTACTGTTATTGGTGTTGATTTAGAGCCATTTATTATTACAGTTTGTTCTCTCCCTATCAGAAAATCTTTAATCCACTGATGCAGTGGACCATTAATGCCAAAATATTTTAATTTTTTAAGCAAACTATGGTGGTGAACTTTGTCAAAAGCCTTGGAAAAATCTAGTAAGATAGCATCTATTTGTTCACTATTATCTAAACCTTTTGAAAAACCATCAATTAGTCCTATTAGTTGTGTTTCACATGATCTATATTTCCTAAAGCCATGTTGGTATGGGGTGAGGACATTATGTTTGTCTAAGTGGTTTATGATGTTACTACATATTATGTGTTCTAGGATTTTACATGTGATGCTGGTAAGTGATACTGGTCTGTAGTTTCCTGGATCAGATTTTTCTCCTTTTTTAAATAGGGGGGTGACATTAGCTTCTTTCCAGTCCTTTGGTACTCTGCCCTGGTTAAGCGATGCCTGAAAGAGTATTTTGAACACTGGGGCTAGCTCATTGCTTAGTTCTTTGAGTAATTTAGCTGGAATACCATCAGGTCCAGACGCTTTATTTGGTTTGGTGTTGGCTAATAGTTTTTTAATTCCATTTTCTTGTACTACTAAATCTTCTATGTTGTCTACTTGGTTCAATTTAAGAGTTATGTCTTTGTCTCCTGGGGCTGAGAATGCTGATGCAAAGTATTTGTTTAGGATGTTTGCTTTAGTTTCATTATCATTATGTATTATGTTATGTTCATCTTTTAATGGCGCTATGCCTGTTGTTCCCATTTTCTTAGACTTAATGTATGACCATAGGTTTTTGTTGTTATCTTTAGATATTACATTGTTTATGTATTCACTCTGCAGAATGTTTGTTGAAAGTTTAATGCAGCTTGGTGTAGTTGTGTTAGGTTACATTTATTCCAGAGTAAGATTTTTCTTTTGGGTTTTGTATTGGCTACTGCTTTTATCTGACTGTGTATTTTTATGATCTCATGGTCTGATAGACCAGGGATAATATCATAATCAACTACTTATCCAGGTCTGTAGGTTAAGAAGAGATCTAATGTGTTGTTTAATCTAGTTGGCTTTTTAATGATTTGATCTAAACTTAGGTTGTGTAAAGTTTCTATGAAAAGCTCATTTATGTCCTTAAGGTTTTGGTGTTTATCTATGGTTAGTGTTTTCCAATTTATATCAGGTAGGTTGAAATCACCCATAATCCAAAAAACTGCATTTTTATTTGTCTCTTTAAATGTAGTAATCTGATTACATAGTTCCTGCATGTATTCTAAACTAGAATTTGGTGGTCTGTAAATGTTGCCTATTATTAGGGATGTTGAGGTTGTATTAATTTTACAAAATGTAGATTCTATATTTTTTGACTTAGTAACTAAGTAGGCTAGTAGTCGGTCGACCTGAGCGTTGTTAAAAGTCTAGTAACTAAGTAGGCTTGTAGTGGGTCGACCTGAGAGTTGTTAGAAGTCTAGTAACTAAGTAGGCTTGTAGTTGGTCGACCTGAGAATTGTTAGAGAAGTCTAGTAACTAAGTAGGCTAGTAGTGGGTCGACCTGAGAGTTGTTAAAAGTCTAGTAACTAAGTAGGCTAGTAGTGGGTCGACCTGAGAGTTGTTAGAAGTCTAGTAACTAAGTAGGCTAGTAGTGGGTCGACCTGAGAGTTGTTAGAAGTCTAGTAACTAAGTAGGCTAGTAGTGGGTCGACCTGAGAGTTGTTAGAAGTCTAGTAACTAAGTAGGCTAGTAGTGGGTCGACCTGAGAGTTGTTAGAAGTCTAGTAACTAAGTAGGCTAGTAGTCGGTCGACCTGAGCGTTGTTAAAAGTCTAGTAACTAAGTAGGCTTGTAGTGGGTCGACCTGAGAGTTGTTAGAAGTCTAGTAACTAAGTAGGCTAGTAGTGGGTCGACCTGAGAGTTGTTAGAAGTCTAGTAACTAAGTAGGCTAGTAGTGGGTCGACCTGAGAGTTGTTAGAAGTCTAGTAACTAAGTAGGCTAGTAGTGGGTCGACCTGAGAGTTGTTAGAAGTCTAGTAACTAAGTAGGCTAGTAGTGGGTCGACCTGAAAGTTGTTAGAAGTCTAGTAACTAAGTAGGCTAGTAGTGGGTCGACCTGAGAGTTGTTAGAAATCTAGTAACTAAGTAGGCTAGTAGTCGGTCGACCTGAGCGTTGTTAAAAGTCTAGTAACTAAGTAGGCTTGTAGTGGGTCGACCTGAGAGTTGTTAGAAGTCTAGTAACTAAGTAGGCTTGTAGTGGGTCGACCTGAGAGTTGTTAGAAGATTTTAGAAAAGTAGCGATGTAAAGAGGAGTGATTAGGTCATAGTAGAAGTCACGTGAGAATTTAAGCAATTATAAAGTCTGTATGAAGTAATTAACTAGTTTTATGTGTTGAAATTGATGTGCTCGTCTTTAAAAGTAGTTAAGTATCTGGGCAACAAGCTGCTAAGAACATGTAGATTTCATTTCACATTCAGACATATTTCATTATATATTTCATAGACAAGGTATTTCGGGTGTTCATAGGCGCCCGCAGGATTTTTTGCAGGGGGATGCAAGTTACCACCTATGGCTCAAAGTCGTAGCTTCATTTTTTCCCCCGAGCATATTAAAGAAAAGAACTGATGTCCCCTCGCCCCCCCCCCCCCACCTATACGATATTAATTTCACTGTAAACAGTTTGGTTTTTGATTATGTAATTAATGTGACTGCTGGCGTGCTTTTGAGCGGCCACTTATGCTAAGATGGACAGACTGCAACGTACAACACGGAAACTGGTTCAAGAACAGATGAATAATTGATTACAATTAAAACACACATCAGAAGCACACGAGAAGCAGGCACTGATTACAAATAAAGCAGTTTGTCTGGTTTCACTTATAGTAGGCCTAACTATTTTAAAATGCACCAAACATGTTGTTTTGTTTGTTCGTAAAATGTTTGACATGTTTCGGATGTTCCTTCAGAGTTGAAGATAATTACTTTCTAGTCCAGAAGTAAAAGGGAACATTATTGATAAAATCAAACTTGCAAAATATTTTCCCGTCATTCTTGACTACACACCTGATGTTAGCCACAAAGAGCTGATGTCCCTTATATTGAGTTTTTTGGACGTATCCTAATGTTGGCAACTTAACAGGAAAGGGTTGTCATGACGCTTCTTGCTGCGCTGGTGAACGTTGGTCAGGACATTGACGATTTTCGAGTCCAGGGATACAAATACAATGGTGTAAACTTGAAAGGAAAGCACCAAGGAGTCCAAGCACACGTTATTCACATCAACAATCGACTTTTTGCGCTCTTCTTGCGGCGGCCATAATCTTAACCTTCAGAGTGTTTAGCAGAAATATTATTATGTAGTTTGTTGATTGTTCATGAACAAATGTCTTAATCATTAGTTACGTTTTATTAAACTTTAAGGCAAAATCTTTCATAAAGTACATTATGTAATGTAGCCAAACAGCCAATTGCACAGTACATGCGTAAGGTACTATGTTTTGTAGCAAAAATAAGACCTACAGCATTAGAGGCGGACGAGACATTAGCGTGATGTGGTATATAGCCTACACTTACGGCTTAGGGCCCCGCGCACTGCTAAGGCCGCCTCTGCCCATGCCTCCTTCAGTGAAGTCCAGTAGGGCGTCGGCGCCGTAGGTACCATTATCCCGTTGATGGTTAAAAAGGCTTTTATCCAACCACCAAGCCTGGACATGGGGCTCTTCACGCCTGTCCTGCCTGAGGCCTCCAGAGTGTCGAAGTCCGACAGCCATCAAGAAATACAAGGCAGGACTATTACAGTAGGCCCACACAGAAAAGTATCTTTTTTCCATAAATTGTGAGAAGTCACCTTCCAGGAGCTTCTTGTTAACCAGAAGACCACGGAAAATCTGTTATAAGTTATAAAATGGTTTCGTTTTAATAATTTACACCTAGGATTAAAGTGGGTTCTATGACATTGCATGGCTCACTGCGGTCGCATAGGTTGCAGTGACCTAAGGCAGGCTCTAAAAAATATCGGCGTATGCTACTCACTGTATAATAATAAGCTTTTTTTAAAAAAATTAATTAATTACCCTTTTTAACATCGTTTACCGTACTTTCAAAATACCAGTACAGCAAGAGAAATAAATAAATAGAAATCGCTATATGACAAGCGTGAGAGACATAAAACCTTGGGCTTGTGATAGCAACATATAAAGAGGCTCGAGGTTCTCAACATCGGACTCAATCAGAGTTGTGCTTACTGAGCAACTAAAAGCATTACTGAAAACATTTTCCCTGGATACCTCCCCCCCCCCCCAGTGATCCTGAAAACAGATAGGACCATAGTGCTCTGAGCATGCTATAAGCATGAAAAATGCTCTTTATGAAAATAAAAACTATTTAAACTAATATGGAATCTGGTCTAGCAATTCATAAAAGCTATTTTTAAAAAATCTCAATCCAGATCTTGTCCTATAAAATACAGACGTAGGTAATTCACAAAAAGAAGTATTTACTCAGAAATTGTAATAATTCATAGGCGGACCCTATTCCCAACCAGTTGTGAATAGGCTTCAACCCTATTCCCAACCGGATGGATGGGTCAAATGAGGTCAAAACCCTATTCACAGTCAACAGGGTCAAATTAGGTCAAAACCTTATTCCCAGTCCACTGTGTTTAGGTCAAATCCTATTCAGTTAAATGTTAAATGTTTTTTTTTTAAGTGATTGATTTAAAAGAAAATAGAAAATAGTTATAAAATAAAATTTGTTTGATATTGATAAATCTTCACAATTTATTAAACTTCTATTATTTTTTCCCTAATGTAATTAAAGGAACAATGTATACTTTATAGGTTATTTTATTATAGAATTGTTGGGTCATATTGTTGTTAAATCTTTGAGCTGAATATTTGTAATAGCTATAAGATAAATAAAATATATTTATTCACTGTTTTTGTTTTCATTTCATTCCTGGTCACATCATCTCCAATTAATTATTTTTTTTTGACTTGGCTTTGACTTAAGCACTCAATTCAACATTTTTTTTGAGGCCTATATACTGCTTGTTGATATTTTTTGACATGTGTTTACAATGTTCCCTCACCCATCTTCATTATAAAACTTAGTGCATTGAGGATGGCTATAATAAAAAAGAGGAACAATCAAAACTAGGCAGAGATAAAAATGTAATTGGGGAGAATGAGGTTTAAAGTTTATTGCAAAGCAATAGCATGTGTAGACACATAGTAAAATGCTATGTATATTGTAAAGCTGAGAGTTTTTTCATTTATGTTGATTCTATTCAATATAGGATAGGGGATATCAAAGTTTATTGTTCTCACTAAGGTGAAATAGGGGAGGCAGATGGGTAGGATATATCCTAAACAGGATTTTATAATCTAAGGCCAAGTTGTGGTGGAAGTAGTGGATATCTTTGAGAGATTGTACCGCAATAAGATTCAATGGATCATGTTCTCTACCTATGATCATTATCCAACCAATCTTAGCACCATTTCAATAAATAAATATTTCTCTCATTTGATGTCAGTAATATACTTGTATGATCTCTTGGTTTGAAATTTTATAAAATTGAAAACATACACATTACTTTGTTAATTTCCATTTTTCTATGTCATTTATGTTTTTTTATATCAATAAAATATAATGCCCCTCCACCAACCAAAAAAAAAAGTTTGTCGATCAACAGAGACTTTGTTTTTGTTGGGGGTTTTCTTGGTCATATGTATGACATACATTTATTAAATGAATAATAATAGAGAAGAAATGTTATGTTCAACTATTACTGCTAGTTTTATATGTCATACATATTTGGTTTGTTATACACCTTTATGTATAGTAGAAGAGGAGATTTACTGAGAAAAAAATCTTTACTTATTAAGTCTTTCTTTGTTAGCATTCTTAGTTTATGTTTATAATTTTAATTTATTATTTATGAATGACCTATAGACTAATTTGTTTTTTAGTTTATGTTTATAATTTTAATTTATTATTTATGAATGACCTATAGACTAATTATAATTTATAAACACTTTTAAAACAATTCATATACAGGGCGATGGGACTTTTTTTTTGTGACTGTGCGATCCGATACGGCACCTTTTTAAATGTGGGGAAAAATTATTACTTTTCTTGTATTTTAACCTTATATCATTAACAAAGCTAGAAATCAATGTGTCCTTGCTCCTTGCCATGCAGTTTAAAATCTCCTACATAAATAGCACAACACAATCAACAGAGACTTTGGTGTTTGTTTTTTTTTGTCTTATGTATGACATACATTTATTAAAGCAAATAATAGAAGAAATACTATTACAACACTACATTTAATTGTCATTGCTAAATTCTTTTCATGCTGTTTTTTTAATGTAATGAAACAACTTTAGATTCTAGATCTAGTCAATTTAGATAAAGTGAACAATACTATATCTAGATTTACTAGATCTATGTTAAAACTCTAAATCAAATCAGTGACTGTGGACAAAGCATGTATGATTGATTCCTGCCATCTTGTTTGACCTTTAACATAAGAACCACTTCCGGTTCTGGGAATAAGGTTTTGACCTTATTTGACCCATCCATCCGGTTGGGAATAGGGTTGAAGCCTATTCCCAACTGGTTGGGGATAGGCACTTCGTAATTCATAATTCAGTGACAATGAAAAGTAACATCTATTTAGCACATACAAAAAAAAAATGATTGCAATAAATCTTTAAAAAAAAAGAACTATTTTATTGTGGTCTAAATTATTTTGTCTAACATTAATACATCTGTAGATAATGGGTGTTTCTCATTTTTAGTTGGCAGCACTTAATGATGCCAAAATTATTTTTGATAAACAAATCTTGATTTGTTTTTGGCCAGGAAGAGACAACAAGGAATTTCGCGAAAAATAATTTTTGACGCTCACATTCATGATTACCGATAGCATAATCATTAAATACATTATTTAGATATTTAATACAAACAAAAAGATTGTGTCTTACCTTGTATAAAGCAGTAATTAAATATTTTTTTCAGTCGAAATCTGAGTTCCCAGCTTCACATGGAGGTAGCCATATGCAAAAGGGATATTATTCAGTAATAAGAAAAATTTAACATAATAGTTGTTTCCCTTGTGTTCCATAGATGGGCCACTGGATATTGATGGTTAAAATTACATAAAAAATGAAGCAGACATTTACTTAAACGTAGTTTTGTGTTATGGGTCACCCGTGACCCACTGGGTCTTCCAGGGTCAACTGTCACCATGCTAGGATACTTGCATATAAAAAAAATTGCAAGTTTGTATTAGATTAAATCAAATGAGTCCTCTATAAATATATACTAAACATATATTTAAATTTTCTATCAGCTACTCTTCCACTATACTACATAACACTTCACACTCCACAATTTACCTGCTAAGTATGTCTCTCCTCTTTATATTGCTAATTACTAATGATTAGTTAAAATATTATTATAATTCGTATATATGGATCAATACAAACATTTTGTCACTATTTAAAACAAAGTTGAACTTTTATTATAATGCTTATATTAACTCATTATGTTTCTTTCTTGTATGTTTCTTGTATTAACTCACTTTGTTTCACGGGAAGGGGGTGAGAGTAGGCCTAATGTTCTTTTTTTTTTTGTATATAAACATTCATCTTGATATTAAGAGCAAAATAATCAATAAAAAAAAATTCCTCTGCATAAACTTAACCTTTTTCTTACTTATGAACATAGACGGACACGGGGTACACAAGGAAAAATGATTGCTCTACCGAACAGTTTTTAAGTTTGTTTCTTGTTTAGTCAATTGAACACAAATCTATTTTTAAAGCATCGAAATGCACTCAACTATAGTACACGGTAATTACAAAAAAAAAGTATTAATTTAGGCCTTCATTTTTTATCGGTAGGCCCGTTGGCTGCGCACTTGGCTGTAGACTGGGATTTTTAATTTCGGGATCTTTATGGCCCCAGCTCTAATGGGTACCTGGCATTAGTTGGGGAAAGTATATAAAGGCGGTTGTTCGGTGTGCTGGCCACACGACACCCTCGTTAACCGTAAGCCACAGAAACAGGTGACCTTTACATCATCTGCCCTATAGATCGCAAGGTCTGAAAGGGGAACATTACTTTTTGAAATCTTTAATGCACTTAATTCAATTAGTATCAGATGACACAGCCTCGTTCGTTTAAATCATTTGATGAGGAAATATATTGACTTTTTTTTTATCGGGTAAGTTGCTTTCGTGTTCCTTTAGTTCTAAATGTCAATGTACATGGCGATTAGAAATGAAAGTCCCCATACAGAACTCGCGTAGGACGTAGGCTAATCATCTTCTTTTTTGAAGTAACGTCTGTATTTCATATGATACAGTCTAGAAAACCGAAGGTCACGTCGAGTAATTTACATTGCCTAAAAGTATTGGGCTATTATTGGCTTGGAAGAAAGTCTTTGCAGTGTAACGTCTCAAATGGTTACGTTCAGACATTAATATTGCAATTAGTATAAGTCTATAGTACGAAACATCAAGTGACGCAAAATCTCTGTTATATGGTTAAACATGCACTTTGTAACAAAGTAAAATGGCCTTTTTTTTTTCCAAAGAGATTTAAAAAGATTGCGTCAGTATTCTAAAGAAGCGTTTTCGTGGGTCATCTCAGTTATTCCTACCACGTAATTTCAGCTCACTAAAAAAGATTGCCTTTGTCATTTGTTCGTCCTCCATACGGGAAACGTGCCATTAGTTCCGTACAGTCATTGCTAACCCTATCTACCACATAGGTGAAATGGTCCGATCGAGGATGTTCTCCCCCTGTAGTACGATTGGGTTCTCTTGTTTGTTATTGATTCTCATAGTTTCGGTTTTCTATTTTTTAACACTATTCCAGTCTTTTCGGTACATCTGAGAGTTTGATCAGTTTGGCCTGAGCGCTTTGTTATGTATGGAAGAGGAGACAGATGTCATCGGCGAAATCCAAGTCTTCCAGATGTTGAGTTAAGATCTACTCAGATTCCACTTTAAGCGTTTTTTTTTGGCGACTGTCTTTCTCATGACTCAATTAATGATTAACAAATAGTAATGACAAAAGTACGCATCTTTGTCTTACCTATATGTTTACTGGAAATGAATTGGTAAACTAACAGTTGTATGTTATTTGGCATGATGAGTCACCTTTTTCAATGTGGGGAAAACAAATATTACTTTTCTTGTATTTTAACCAGTGGTGTCACTGGGGGGGGGGGGGGGGGGACACCCAAGGGAAAAAAATGGAATACCTGAAAATTTTAAAAAGGTAAATTTCAGTGGCTAAATATTGGAATATGTTATCCACAATTGATAAATAGATCTCTCTGTATATTTAAAAATATTTCGGTTAAAAATATATTTTTTTTAAATTAAATTCTACAAAATGTCCAAACGTTAAATCATACTTTAAATAAAAAGCAGATGTGAAACGTTACTTCCAGCTGTATATTAGCTGCATGCATATAAACACTGAAAAATAATTGTATCGAATCTATTGAAATAGTAGCTAACATTGTAATATCAGGATGCCAACCAATTGTCACTGTTTAACAAATGACGACATTCTTCAGACATAATATTTTATTGAAATCTCAAATGTAATTAATATAAATTTTGTAGAACTCGAAAGTAAATAAGTGACAATTGGGATTTCTGAGGCGGATGATGTAGTTTCAGAACTCTAGCCAAGGGGAAGGAAATGTTACAATGACTCAGTTTAATGATATAGACTTCAATTTTTTAGGGGATAGTTTCTTCTTGTCGTGGGCCAATTTCCCATGAATTGCGCAGAAAGTTATCGAGAGCAAAAGGAAAAGTACGCCAGTTGTTAAAAGAAGGGTTTTGGGGATGATTTAGTCACTTAATAGCAAGAAATTGTATGATTTTGTTTTGTCGACTATTTTCAACTAATTCTATAGAAATGATATAGACATGAGTCACTTCATTAAATAAGTGGTGGATATAAAGTCCGAAGTTGGAACATCAAAAGACGTGTGAAAACTTAGTCATCAGGAAAATTGGAAAACAAGAACATATGCGTTTATCAAAGAAGTCGTTGCTATGATTGGTGTAAAGAAGAAAAACAATGGAAAGATAAATTGCACGGATTGTTTCTATAAAATCGGAATAGTTAACATTTCCTGAGCATATTTACGAAAGTCTTTACTGAATAGAGAATCTCCATAAGATAATGGAAATGTTATGTATATAAAACCCATAATTGAAAGTGTATCTATAATGTTTAACAGTTTATGTTTTAGAAAACCACGTAAAAAGATATAGGCCACTTAGAAGAGTCATAATGACTGTATTTTGTTTGAAAGTACAACTGTTATAGTAGGCCTACACACTGATCCGATTCATAGGTTAGACGATTTTAAGGTAGAAAAAAGCTAGTGATATCTAGATACTATCTTAAAATGTCTATAAATGAATGAGCTTGAAACTATGATATGCCAAAATCAGGAATATAAAAAAAAATGCAGCTACGGTGAATGGAGGCGCGGTGACTGAGTGGTAAAGCGCTTGGCTTACGAACCGAGGATTCTGGGTTCGAATCCTGGTGAAGACTGAGAGTTTGAATTTCGGGATTTTAGGGCGCCTCCGAGTCCACCCAGCTCTAATGGGTACCTGACATTAGTTAGGGAAAAGTAAAGGCGGTTGGTCATTGTGCTGGCCATATGAGACCCTCGTTAACCGTGGGCCACAGAAACAGATGACCTTTACATCATCTGCCCTGAAAGGGGTTCTTCACTTTTTTTTTAGCTTCGGTATATGGAGCCAAAAAGGAGTACATGAAATTGAAAGAACCAACAGACAAGCTGTTTAAAGATGTGTATAACATTCATTTAATCTATGCGGTCAACATTCCTTTTCAGAAAATGCTTCTTGCCCAAAAATTTTTGGTACAATGGTAATAATTTTTTCGTTCTAAAATTAGTCTTTAATTGCGCAGCTTAAGATCCATTGCCAGACGACTTTTATTTTACCTATCTTTGGTGTTTTTTTTTGTTTTTTTTTTAGGAGAAGATGTACTAGAAAGCCAAAGATACATAAACGAAGGCCTTTAAACTATTGACAAAATGGTGGCTAATCCAACTTTCTATTTACCAAGATTGAACTATAGATAATTTGTAACTGAATTTTAAAATTTAATTGATGCTCATTTCATAGTTGTTTAACAATCAATATATTCTCTTCTTCGCTCAACAGTTTTGGACGAGCAAGAAGTAAAGGAAAGATCACTCTCTTATTTCTGCGGATAGTCACCCCATGAACAAACAAGAGGGGGGAGAACAAGTGGTATTCACATGTTATTACGGATGGCTGCCTGGTCGTGCGGTTTGCGCGCTGGACTGTCAAGCCCTGCCCGCTCCCACCCCCCTTTCGTCCTGCGGGAGGTTTGGACTAGGAAGTAAACTACCTTCAACTCTGAAACATTTTACAAACATTTTACAAACACTAAATAGCAGCGCCGGACTTAACCATTGTGACCAAGAAGTCATGGAAAGAGAACAATTAAGCAATCTACTATGTATATTTACAGGTCACTAAATTGCAGGGCCGGACTTAACAATTGTGGGGCCCTTTGCGAAACGGATTTCGCGGGACCAAGTTTGGGTAGGGAAGCGGATAAGTGAAATTTAAGAGTTTGTATTAGAAAATAAATTCGTCGATGCATTTTATTCATTCTTTACTACGTACAGAATTATTTTACGAGCCTTGCCTGTAGCAAAGTCATACAGTATATCATAATAATTCTGTTTCCCACATAGATCCCGCTCAATAGCCAGAATTACCAAATGTTTCAATCTATCTTTGAGAATTGTTGACCTCAAGTAATTCTTCATTAGTTTGAGGCGCGAGAAGCTTCTTTTACCTGATTACACAATTACGGCTAATGCATAATGCCGTTTTTATTTAACGCGCTTAGGATTGGCCTTTTTCATATCGAATGACACCCCAAAATGGCATTTTTGTCTATATATTTCCGTATATTTAAAGGCCTTTTTCGTATATTTTGTAATTTCGGGAGATTTCCAGGAGCTTCTGGTAAATCGACAGGAGGGCGCGGGAAATCTGTTGTAAGTTATAATATGGTTTAATTTAATAATTTATACACCTAGAATTAGCGCGAGTCCTATGAAAGTGCGGGGTCCACTGCGATCGCATAGCTTAAGGCGGTCCTGCAAAATAGCGGCGAATGCTACGCCGCCGGTCGACTAGTAGATCTATCTATTTAATATATATATTCTTAATTTAAAGTAATAGAGTTTTGACCCTCTGAATTTAGAACCGATGTGCCTTAAGTTAACAATAACCATAAGCCCGATTAAACTAACAATCATTTATTTTTTTCAGACTAATCTCCCTTCCTTAGTAATTTGTCGACACGTCAAAAAACAACATGGCAGAACATTGAGAAACTAACCTAGATTCTATTTGTTTACTATTTTACTAAGGCGATAAAATATTTTCATTAATCTTTAGCAGTCTTTTGAAATGATTCTATAGATCTAGACTATATCAAGTATATCTATATCCTATTCAATTTGTAACTATGTCATGGATTGGAGGCAGCCTCTCTTCCTTAACTGGACAGTTATCGAATTTGACAAAAGATATTTTGAATGAAGGAACTGAAGAAGTTACCGGTAAATAATTAATCAATTCAGTTATTTCAGTGTCAATTATTCATAATCATAGACTCAAGAAGTTGAATAGCATAGACTCTAGACTAGACATAGAATCAAGATCTATATACTAATATAGATCTCTCTCTAATGAATCAATGATTCTATGACAATTAATGGTTTTTAACTGTAAAAATTATCCTTCCCCCCCTTTTTTACACTTGAGTAGTCAATATAAGTCAGTACAGAGACAGTCACTAAACAGGTGACTAGATATTTATAATCATTATATATTCAACGTGTATACACATCTAAAAAACTTCTGTTCAATAGTCCAAATGATGCAATGAAGGCCAATGAATGAGGTTGTTCCGGATTTCTGACATTTAATTTTTATATCAAGCTACTTTAACTTAAGCTAAGTCTAGTCAATCTAGTGGAGAGGAGGATGGTCATGTCTTCCTATATTTCCATTGCCGAGCATTTCCGTTGCTCCTCTATTTTTAAAAGATTTTACATTCACAAACATTTTAAAATATACAGAGTACATCAACGAACTTCATGAATGTTCAAATAATTAGATCTATACAAATGTTTTAATATTAAAGGGCCAAGAACTGTTTAATGATGGGTTTATCAGTGATATTTCTTTTATAGTCCATGACAAGCGTCAACACATTGCAGATGATACATTCACATACTGAAGATGTTTTTACAAACATTCTTGCAAGATTAAAAAAGGCTTGGTGTAAACTACACAAACATATATAATTGGGATAATATGCATATTAGTGGAAACATTGTTATAAGGTTATTTTCATAATAAACTTCAACTATTTTTTAAAGTTGTGTATTTCATATACCGGTACTTCCTGATACATTATGCACATCGGTGACATTAAGAATTATTAAAATGTGTGTATTATTACATTCTTAAAGTTTTTGCATTTTTAAGAAACTCAATGAGGTACTTTATAAAAATACAAAATGTTAGTTACAGTAAAGTTTAAAAAATGCGTAGATGAAATAGATCTAGATCCATTTTTCTTAGTAACCAACAATGAAAGGGTGGGGTAAGACACATTTGGCCTGTGTAAGAGTAGATCTAGATGTATCCTTGACAAGCAGATGTGTTATTTGTTCGCTAGACAACTCAAGCCTATTGTGCACAAGGAAAAACACATGGCAGTCTTTTCATCTTTTATAGCAACTAGTCGGTGTATTGACTATACACTAGACTTAGACTAGGCCTAGAGCTATCTGACCAATTCAATACACACTGGTCTTCTGTCCAACTTTTAGTGTTCTACTTAAGTTCAAGCTTGTTTACTTTTGGGCAGAGAAGGAGGGGTGGATGAAAGTGTTAAAATTTTTTTCCTAGGGTTGGTTTCCCAAATGTTTAGAACTTAACTGTAGGTGTAGTCAGTGTAGATCAAGAAATCTAGAGCTCAGTATGGCAGACTGTAGGTCAATGCTTTGGTAGCTTCTATCAAAGGTTTAACTATCTGTTTTAGTTGCAACTATTGAAAAAATGTATCTCTAGATTCTCCTGTTATTGACAAATTATAGTTTGGCGCTTATGAATAAATTAAAACCACTAAATATTGACTTAAAAAACGCTTCAGATTCCCACTATAAACTAACTGAAACTAAGCATGGCACACAATGTAAACACAACTCCCACAAGACTCCGAAGAAATCCAGAACAACCCCATAGGTTATTGAATGAGTCATTGAAAGATACTGATAGATCTAGAGTCAAGATCTAATCTAGTAGATCTACTAAGCTAAGATCTAGATTAGTAGATTCTCTTGATTTTAGTCGTAAATATGATCCATCAACTCTATTGTGTCTCTAATTTAAATTTAGAAGATTTTAGCTAGATCTAGATCTGTCTACAAATATATAAATCTAAATCTAGATAAAGAGTTTATCATTATCATTATAATCTAGACTCTAGTTGATAGACCTCCATCTAAATCTAGTTCTAGAAATTCTAGAATTTTCTAGATCTATAAAAAGATCTAATATTTCTATAATAAAGATAAATGAAAGCCAGATAAGGAATTGTAACATACATCGATTTCCTACTATAGTTAGTAAAATAAGCCTGAGTAAGCTTGTATTGTGGTCTACAGAACTCTAGTCACTCTAGATTTGAAGACTGTAAATTAAATTGAATTATAATTTAAAATATAATTCCAGTATTTCTGCTGACTGTAAGAAAAAAAACAACCTTTGCTTCCCTTTATCCTATCATACCTGAAGTCCTGAACATAGCAGTCCTCTCAGGGACTCACCCCCTTCTCTTACTAAGGATCTAGCTTTCGATAAGGTTCAAGATTCTTCTTATCATTTGAGCTCTCTTTGTTTTCATAACTTGAAATAGATTTGTGAGAACCTAAATCAACAAAAAAATCTGGATGGTAATAGGAGTAGACACTTTGTTGACATGCTTGGTCAGCTATGATCTTTGTGATATTTCTGCACAAACTAAATCAGTTAAAACACATGGAGGCCTTTGGAGGCGGAGATTTGCGATTCAGCTAACAAAACATAACACAATTTATGTTGCTAGTACTGATAATAAGGCATCATCTAAAAAGTCATCTTTAATTCTGAAGATTAAAAAAGAGTACAGTATTTTACATGTTTACGTAGACATCACGTTAGGTTTGACAAAGCTGTTGTCTATTTGCGTTCTCTTCACCTGTTTTCAGTATCACCATTGGTTGCCACGTCACAGGTCACTGTTCATGCCTTCTATAATGTTTGTTCTTTTTTTATCTGTACTGTTTTCTAGCACTCTATCCAATCTTTCATTTTTTCTGAAAGGTTTTCCAAAATTTGTAATAAATTTGGCATTAGTTCTGTTCTTCTCTTATCAAGATATACTTTTTTTTTTTTCTGTAAGTTCCGTGGCTGTTTTCTCAATTTTCAATTCCATTTTGTAGAGCTTACAAAACATGCAAAATTGCCAGGTTTCTGTAATGTATTTGCAGCAGTTCCTGCCTCAGATTGCATTTTTCATCAGCAATTAGCAGCTCTTTGGTTTCCTTTTTCGTGAAAACAAGAAATTACTTTCAGGACAGTTACAACTCTGATTTAACCATGAACCGCTTGGTCATTTCACTTTGAATCATACTTTTGACTGTTTCAGTCAAGTTATCTGATGTAATTGAGGAGCTGTTTTTTTTTTTTTTAATGTTCGACACTTCCTAGAGATTATTCCTATTCACTTTATTAATTGCCTTAGATTTTTTAAATTTTTCTTTACAAAAATTTAAACATATGTATAGTGTCTTTTGATGCTCCTAGTTCCTGTGGCTGTGAGCAATGACAGAATTATTAAGTCCAAACTTTGTTGCTATTATTTGTTGATTTATGTAACATTTATAGATAATAATAGTATTTTTCTTTCTGTTTTATGTCATCTAGCTGATAAAAAATGGGGAGACCATTTTAAGACATTTTATATACAACATTAAATAGAGTTCCCTCCCATGTTACAGTAGGCCAGAATTTTCATTTCATTTTTTACTAGAAACAGGCTGTCAGTCTATATGGCTAAACATGAACCTCGAAAAGTAGTTATTAATTTGATCAATGGCCCTTTTACACTATATATTTTGTATGTATTTCTAGTTCAGTTAAGTTGAATATATACACCTTGATGATTGAATGTTGTGTCTGAGATAAAATACTTAAGGAGATTAATTTTTGTAGTCTACCTAGTAAGTCAACAATATTTTGAATTTTTTTCTTTTTTTTTTTAGTAGGTAAACACTATGGTCCTTTTTTAAAAAAAAATTCAGTTATTAAATATACAAACATGTTATATCCTTTACATCTAATCCCAAATATTAACGACAATAAATATTATATTTTAGATTACCTAGTCATATATTATGA
This sequence comes from Biomphalaria sudanica, assembly GCA_036873155.1. NCBI lineage: Eukaryota > Metazoa > Mollusca > Gastropoda > Planorbidae > Biomphalaria > Biomphalaria sudanica. Next base: position 2,226,862 of record JAZGLO010003237.1, on the reverse strand, counting down.
TTCTTATTATGATACCATTCGTAGGTTTACACCTTCCTTGTAAACATATTCTGAAAAAATCTGTGAAATCTCAGGCTCTTTGTAAGAAGTATTTAAAATATTCTTCCATTCTAAAACCATGTTAGAGTTGAATATACCACAGCAAATAAACCAAAAACTAAATATAACATTTGTGAGGCTATTATTTTGTGCATGTTAATGCAATCTAATATATATATTTAGCAAATAACACTCATGTATGTACCAACAGATCTCATAAACAATTAAATGGATTCGCATGAAATTTTTTACACGTTCCTTTTACCACTTAAGTGCTTGCTAAGACACGGTTTTGACATTTGCAGCCTGTAAAACATAATTCAAGAAAAACTGCAAGCTTTCTATTAAACCTCTGTATTTCATTTTCATTATTTCCCCAAAAGGCCTCATTTTATATATAAAGCATAAAAGAAATAAGACTTTCATATTTTTATAACGAATTTTCTTTTTTTTTTCCCCTAAGTAAACTTATTTTTAATTTGCTTTATATCATATTTCTTAGAGGACACAATGCCTAAATAAAACTAGAAGTCAATAGCTGAAAATGGGATGGGGGGGGGGGGGTGTCATTGCAATAAAAGAAAGGCCAAAAAGTGTTTGTGTGTGTGTGTGTGTAAAAAGAGAAGGAAAGAGAGTAGGCCATTTCATTGTAACAAATACAATAACTTACTGGCTAAAAAGTATGTTAGCAGGATCATTAAGAGTTAAAAAAAAAAAAAAAGTCGGAGATGATGTTCTGGCCGTGATAAACAATATAATGACTGGGAATAAATCAACGGATGTATCCAGCATGTCATGCTAGTTTTCTAGATTAAGGCAGATTAATGAAGCTGTGGCCAGGCATGAGATGAACGTCAAGTTTCTTTCTTCTAGAACATTTGATATCGTCTTATCATCTTACTTAGTGTCTTTTATTCTGGGGCACACTTTTTATGTTACATTGTAACATGTTTTCACCATGAAGTGATCCATTCAACAATACCTGTCTTTAACAGATGAGGACAATCTTTATTATGTCATCAGCCAGAAATATTAATTGTGTAGTTTTCCTGCGTTCTCGTGTGATATTTTTAAAAATGTAATAAATTACTCCTCTTTTATCATTCTGAAACTATTAATTTATTCGACTGTTTTAATTCCTTTAATATGCTAACTATATACATGTCAGTTTTCAGGCTATTTTAAATCTGAAAAAAAAAATTAAATAGTTACTTCCCTTTATTAACAAATTTGTATCCATATTTTAAATATTTATTTCAAATTATTTATTTTTTATGTGTGTTGTGACATAATTTGATTTTTATGTTCCACTGTTTTTGTTTCTCAAACAAATGGGTTTCTTTGATCCTAATTCAATTAAAAAGAATTTAATTAAAATATTTTATTGTTAGAAGCATTTTTTTCTCTTCCAAAAACAATCTATCTGATCTGTAATTTGAAAAAAAAAATGTTTCAAGTGTTTAAATTTAGTAGTATTCATCATGAGTGCTAAAATAGAAGAAATTATGTGCTTTCAATTAGATATACATATGAATTTAGATGCTTGATTCTCAAGAATGGCTGGCTGGTTGTGTGATTATTTTTCTGATACAATGGTCTTGGGCTACCACATTATATTAACTCTTTGCTTACCTGCTAGAAAATTTAGGCTATCGGAGAATGTTCTTCCTAAAAGCTATGTCTGTATCTTATAATAGGGAAACACATTTCCTATTGCCTTTTAGTAATGAACCTTTTCTTCAGTACTTGTGTTTCTGCAAATTATTGATCTAAAATTGGCTAATTTGATTTAGGATACAGAGTTACACACTGATGTAAAGCAAATATTGAACAAGACTCAGGAAATGAAAGCATGCTCTTCATGTCCTATAGTCCATTTTATTTATAATTATTTCCTTTTACCTATTGCTTGCATTCAGAAGAACAATTACACTTTCTGAAGTCTTCTCTGTTATCAATTTAGACTGAACTCTGTAACCCTAATCATAGTCTAGCTTAGGGTGTCAAACACCTAATCCTTATCGTGTATTATCAAGCTAGTTCTATTTGCAGTTCACTAAGTCTCAAATGGTTAGCTCATTTAGATAGATTATAACTGTAGAACAATTTCAGTGTGTTTGAACAGAAAGCTGAACACTTAATAACTTCTAACATGTCATTTAGGTTATGCATAAAGCTCAACTAGCAACAACAGTCTACTATTAAGGGGAAAAGTAATGGGCAACTTTTGCGAACACAAATATCAATGCAGAAAATGCGAGTTAAGAGTTCTATATACTTCTCGATGACGGCTGATAAAGAATGAAACTAGTTAGAGATATTTACAAGCAAAAGCATTTTATAACTTCTCATCAATGTCCTTTTTTTAAATTCTTTTTGTGGGAAAGAGAGATCCATTCACATAATCAAGATTTTCTTTTTTTTTTTCTTAAACTTTGGAAGTAAGTGAGGATATCTTTTTTATCCAAGAGGATGCTTAAAGAAGGTCTTGTCATCTGTTCTGTGTTTTTGAACATTTCTTTTTTTTTATCTCCGCCATTACAGTTTCACCTTGATACACGTCCACACCGTAAAACAGCTTGCGATTGGCTCCCCATTGAGCTAATGATTGCTGATATTACATTTGCAGAGCCAAGCAACTGGCAGCTGTTATCTCTGCATTGTGACCACCGCAACATTGGTTCTCTTATCTGTTGGTTTTTATATGACTCAGAGAGCAAGTCCAGCAGGTTTTTTTTTTCCTCCCCCTTCCCCTCCACAACCCCTTTTAGGTTCTGTCACTGGCTATTTATTGCTGTGTCCTTAAGGGTTGGGCTGGTGCAGGCCAACTACCATACTGATAAAATAGATTTACCCAGATCTGGGTGTGCACACATTTTTTTTTTGCACAAGTTTACATTTCCCGCCCTATTTGAAATGGACCAGAATTAGAGGGTTATAAAATTTATGATGTTATCTAAGGCTTACTAAATTTAGGAAAAAATTTATAGCTTTAAAAAAAATGTCTTTATCTTTATCAGGATCAGCTTTTGCTGTTAGATGTGTAGTGTCTAGTTTTTATAAGGCTTCTATTATCTTCAACTTTTTGTTTTGTCCACAAAAGTCTGAGAACAGCTGAAATGAAAGTAGCTGTAGTTTGTAGTTTGTCACCAATCACTTATTGCCTTTAAGTTATATTGGACACATGACCTAGTATGAAGTCAGTCATGGGTTGGAGCATCTAACTGCTCTGGTAGAACCATACGTCTGCTGAGTAAGGATCATGACATGATCAGAAATGTCTGCTTCATGTGATGTTAAAGATGTCTTTAAAAAATTCACATAAACTTTTATATTTAGACCATAGTCTATTTAGACAACTCATAAGAAGCTAAAAATAAATTTAGTATCTAAAAAATAATGAATAGAATAATTTGTAAACAATAATTTATGCATTTAGACATGTGAAAAACTTAATAAATAATGTGACATAAAATAGAATGTATTGTTTACTGTAAAACTTACACTGGGAGACCCAAAACAAGATTTGCATCAAGTAAAGAACAGTTCAAACATTCAATGCTGTGGTTAAATTTAACTCTTATAGATGTGTGATTGTGTTATTTTTAGTTGAGACATTTGTATAATAGAATAATAAAAAAAGTTATTAACTTGACTCAGTTACTAACTAAAAACTTAATGTTAACCTTTTTTTTTTAAAAGCCATTTTTCATCTAGATGAGAAGTTTCCTCAATATTTATTGTATTTTTTTTTTTTAATGATTTATTTGGTTAAAGGGAAAAGTGTTTTCATTGAGGGGTGCAGGCTTTTATCTGTGTATTGACCTGGATATAAAGAGGGACACTACTTTAAGAGGCTTGCAACAAGTGTTGATTGGGTTGTAAAGAATTGATTTCAAAGGGAGAACATTGTTGGATGTATTGATGAATTATTTTTAAGATCTGCTCCCTTTTTTTTTACCTTTTGTTTTGTGTTATCATTAGATCCTACGGCTGAGCTGCAGGTTGCAAAGGAAAAAATACAACAGCAAGAGTTGCAGTTGTCAACTTTAAAACATGAGGTGAGTTTTTTGTTTTTTTTAAATGCATAACTTGAACTTTTAGGCAGACGCCATTGACATAATTTAAAGTTCTTGATGGCCAGGTGGAGAAAGGAATGTGAAAGAAAATGATTTGTTTCAGCATGAAGTACACATCTCAGTTCCGCAACTAGACAAGAGGATCATTAGTTCAAGGATTGTCCAATTTTTCTTTGACCAATGTTTTAACAAAGGCTGTAGCCAGCACAATGATCTGTTAGTATCTCTCAACTTTTACACACAAAAAAAATGTCAGTTTCCATTGGGATTTGAACCCAACCTTTAAGAGTGCTGTTTGAAAAAACTATTGCATGGTTATGAAGATATGGTTTTAGTTTCCTGCCGCTAATGATCACTTTGACCTTTCAGGTGATTTTGACTTAAAGGCTCTCCACTGCGGCTACCATGTGAAGTACAGTTTGAACATGGGTAGATGGCAAGGAAAATGGATAACATTGAATGTTCAAAGACAGAACAAGGGGAAACAATCATACATCTTTATCAAAAGCTTCAATAAAATCCATAAAAAGATTTTAGTTCAATGATCTGGTTGTCCAGAGCAGTTTCTTGCCAGAAGGACTAGTCCTTACCATTCTGTTCCCAATCAGAGTTCATCTCAAGTTGGCCATAGCCACAATTAAGATAATTTAATTTCATTTCCTCATGAATTGACAGGTTGATGTCATGAAATTATTATTTTAAGCTCAATATCTAAAAAAAAAATTTGTTAGCTTGAAGTTTCTTAAATTTGTTTTATTCTCTTTTCTCTGTATTAAGAATGAACGTCTCAAGCGACTCAATAGAGAATTGGAAGAGAAAGCAGAGACATCGGAACTTCAGATCAATGCAATCACCTCTCAGTATAGGTCACTATTGGAAGAGAAAGAGGTAAACTATCTAATAGTGTTGATACTAAATAAATGTACATTTTGTTTTCTCTGTTCTGGAAAGAGAAGGTTGGGTTGTTTTTTTTCAATTTTTAGAAAAAAACTACCCTTTGCATGATTATATTAGAGGGTGATAACAAATTTTGAAAATAATTCTTAGGCTGTGAAGAGTTAGTATATTGACATCCTGGATAGCTCAGCTGTCAGTCCACTTCAGGAACTCGGCTACTTATTTCATGTACTGGGCATTTCACAATAGATAATAAGGGAAAGAATATTAACGAATAAAAATGATAAATAAATAAATAAAATAATAAATGTGATATTTATTGTCTCTGTTACATTCATACTTTTATATTTGGATTGTGAAAAAAAAAAGAGTTTCGTGGAGCTAAAAATACCTGGCTATAGAATTTCTCACTATAAATATAATCTTAAAAATGTTGAATGTAACTTAATATTTTAATTGACTTAATACAATGTGTACTGTTATGACATGAGTAGGATTTAGTTATTTGTTTCGGGAATAGGGGGAAAGTTTACTTAGCGACGATGACGTAAAGTTTGTTAACAAGTAAGAACGCTCTATCAACAAGACGTTTTTCATTAGAGCAGTGAAAATAAGAAGTTATATCCAGACGGCTAGTAACAGAGGACTTTAGACGGGTCCCTTCTTGAGGATTAAAAGTGTTTTCTATTTTAACACTAGTGTTGACTACCTATCTTGATTGTTTTGGCATTTTGACGGTGTCTGAAGGTTACCTCCTGTTTATTTCATTGTTTATATCTGACACTGCGGAACAGCCACAACAGTACATTCTATGGAAAGGCTCTTTTTGCCAAGTATGACATAGATAGGTGGAGCATGTACTTTTAAAAAATTTTTTTAGTATTTGAAGTTTTCAAAGCATTCAACAGATCTTGAAATGAGGACATTAGTTTATCAGTTAATTGACCAATTTTTTTTGTTGCTTTAAGTTCTATTTCTTTTTTTTTCCAAAGCTTATATCAACTCACTCTGTCTGTCTGTCTGGTAAAAATTTTTTTTACGTTATTTCCCTGACACTCTATCTCGGATCAAGCTGAAATTTTGCACAATTATTTCACAGCAACACAAGATTCAATTTAAAATTAACCAAAATAGTTAATGAACTGTTGGGAATGAATTATTTTGTTTGGTATCTTGAACAAGGGAAAAAAATAGTACTTCATTAAGGTGGTGGTATAAGCTGAATTAGTCCCCTTTATATGTCGCCGCTTTAAAGTAACTTTGAAACAAAAAGTAGATAGCTATACAATCTTCTATTTTCATACACGTCATTAGTAATGAAGTGGCTCAAACGGGTACCGTATTTTTGTGCACAAAATCTGTGGGTTATACAAGTTTTTACAAGCGAGTGGAGGCTGTGCAGGTAATATAAAGGTTTGGGGTTAAAAATTTTATTTTACTCATAAACATATCATAGCGGAAACTATGGACATATCTGCAGGTTTTTATACATCCTATAGTTAGCTGTGCGGTTGTGAAATGTACATTAGAAGCCCTTAGGAACATCTCATTATGAATCTCAAATAGTACCGATGATAGTACTTTATGTACCAACAGTTAACAGCAAGCTTTGCACAACTGGGCTGGTTGTACATTGTTTTTTAGCGGCCCCCGAAAGGGGAAAAGATGCTATTAGTTTTGTGTAAAATGTCTGTCTGTCCGCCCCGTTTAGATCTCGTAAACTAGAAAAGATAGTGAAAATTGGACATCACAGTATTTTAGACCATTCAAAGTTCTGATGCAACGGCTACTTTTGTTTTTTCTGAAAGCGAAAAATCTAATTTTTTAAATCACTTATGCAAGCAGTTTTTTAAAGAGAAAAAGCTATTTAGTATGCATTATAAGTTAGACCTAAATTAAAACAAATAGTAATTTTGTAAACTGCATTTTCTTGAACATTTATTTTATTTTAGAGGAAATGCTGTTTTTTTTTGAGGATTCAAATAAGAGATTGAGCCTTTTTAAAACAATTACATCAATTATAACACTTCAGTGAGGCGTGGTAAATCGCTTGGCTTCTGAAGACTGGGATTTTCAAATTCGTAATCTTTGGGCGCCTCTGAGTCCACTCAGCTCTAATGGGTACCTGACATTAGTTGGGGAAGTAAAGGCGGTTGGTCATTGTGCTGGCTACATGACACCCTCGTTAACCGAATGCCACATAAAAAGATGAACTTTACATCATCTGCCCTATAGACCACAAGGTCTGCAAGGCTAACTAGTTAGGCCAGGTTCACATCTAACTTTGCATTCACTTTCACCTATCCTTTGATCTGCTGAACCGTTGGGGCACTACACAAGATCTGTCAACCTTCTTTCTCCATTCTTATCTCTCGTTTGTCTTTGATATAATTTCATTTGGATGTTCTTTCTGAAAATATTGAAGCCTGCCTGGGTGGACCACTTCGGGGGCTGATTTTGAAATTGTGTTTCCACACAAACTGTCTTTATAACCTTGTTTTTTAGAATTTCTGTGCACTTAGAAAACAATGTGACTAATTAAATGCGTATCAATTTTGTGGATCTACTTTATTCCTTTGCATTATATCCTTTTAAATATATATATCATCAACTAAATTATTTTAACCAAAGCAATTGATACATTTTGCTTCTGCATTCATTTGATTCTCATAGAACATTCTAGGGATGATTAAAAAATAGTAATGTATAGATAGTCTTTTAAATGATGTAAAAAAAAATCTGCTGGAATTTTGCAGACTTTGCCCAACGAGACTATAGCATCAATCCCATCACCAAAAATTACTGGGCCCAGACAATTGGATGTGTGGGCTCTTTCTTCTTTCCACTCCCACCCCCATACCATAAACCTTCAAATGTGTTGTTGTATTATATATAATATAAAGAATATTGATATTCTAAATACGTCAAAAACTTTTTGTAAAAAATGTGAAGGGGCTCCCCTTCTTAGCGCCCCCAGGCTAGAGTCTTGTTTGTACCCCCTGACAGCGGGCTACTTCGGTTTCAAGCTTTTTTATCCATTGCTAGATTTTAGCGCTACCTTGTCAAACATCAAAGTAACTCACTCGGTCTGTCTGTCCGGTACAAATCTTATATAGGCTTTTTCTCCCACTTTCCATTCTAGGATCAAGTTGAAATTTTGAACAATTATTTATAGTCAATGACAATAGATGAATCTTTAAAAAAAATAACCAATTAGTTATCAATTAGGAGTAATTATTTTTGTTTAAAAAAAAAAGGAGTAAAACCCTGCAGCATTGACCTATGGCGTTGATTTTGCCTTTTTTCCCTTATATAATTAAGATAAGCCTTGTTTCTAAAAAAGTTTTTTACAAATATTTTGCTTGTTATTGTTTTGCTAGAAATCATGTCTGCTGAGTTCAATTGATTCCTAAGCCACAGTAGTAGTACTTCAATCAAATAAGACAATACAATTTAAACATGTTTAATGTACTAGGGATTTTTTAAAATTAGCTTTTTTGTTTCTCATTGAATCCTCTATGTAACACTAGGTTTCTTACAGCTCCATCTTACTTGTGAAATATATAGGCAATAGCTCTATTTAATATACAACAATACATATCCTAGATGGGTTCAGGTTACTGCCCTCAGGGAAATGGACTGTAATTTGTTCATTTATTCCATTCTGAAGTGTTCTTAGGCTACACATATATCAGGATTTTTCAGTGGTGTTTCCTGATACCAGTTATCTTTACTTTTCATAGTTTATATCAGGCACCCTTTTAGAGCTGGATTAACTCTTGGTCTTCAGTCTAAGCTTCTGTCTGTCTTAGATTATAAACCCTAACTCTATCCAAAACTCACATCAAGTATTGCTAAATGTATTATTGTTTTATAATTTTTATGTTGTTTTTTTTTAGGTTACTTACTAAGGATTTTTTGGCTTCAGAAATATGTTTTTAATTTTCTATTTTATGACCTTTAAGTTTAATTAGAATGCTATAGGTAGCCACAGCTTAAGTATTTTCCAGACATTTTTGTGAAATATCACTCTTCTTAGTTCTATGTCTAAAATTATTTAGTTTTCTGCCACCCAGGCTACTTCATGTTCATAGTGCCATTTGGCTATCGCTAAAGTTTAATTGAAAAAAAGCAACAAAAAAACAGATCATCCAATAGAGCAATTGTGAAAAATCAAAAGTAAAATAAAAACTTCTAAACTTTTTCAGTTGTTTTACAGATTGTTTCGGAGATGCAATTTTTTTTTCTCCTAAAGATTTTGGAAAATTATAAGATTATCCTAGATACACTACAGCATTTTCTATTGCATTGATAATTACAAATCCTAAATATTTACAATTTTAAAAAATTCTTATAGGGATTTTATCTTTTTTACCATCTCAAAGACGGCACAAGTCACCATTTGCAAAAAAAACAAAAAAAAAAAAACAAACTCAAACATTTGTTTGTGATCTTGCTGACTAAATTATAAAAGAAATAATAAAATTCACCACTGTAAAGAGTTATTCTGATTTTTGAATGAAAGTTAACATAAACTCACATATTTTTAGATTTAAATTGTCATAGTATTTATTAAATATTGTTGAATTGTTATCTAAAATGTACATTTGTGAAAAAAAAAACATCCTTCAGGATAATAACAGTTATTATATTGAAGCCAAAGTATGACTGTCACTTTCTATATTTAAGAGAAGGAAATTGTTCTCAAGTTTTTGAAGTATTTAGAAGATTAATATTCTTTACATTATGTAGATAGAACAACATTGGAACTAATTGTGCTGTGAACAAAATCTGAACGAAACATTTCTTGATCATTATGGTTGTCACATGACATTATAGGTTTTTTTTGTTTCTTTTTTGGTTCCTTTTTTTTTATATGTGAATTTGTGTTTGGTCAAAAAGACTAATACTGATCACATCAGACTGTGCAAACATTTAGACATTTTCTGTTGGCTAATCTATTATGTGGTTGATACAGTACAGTCGTTCTCAATGGTTTAGCCTGGATATTGACTTTGATGTTTGCCCTAATGGTTCTATCTGGGGGGTTAATGTGTTTGTTTGTCTAAATCTAGCTGTGTATTAATGGCTGCCTCTGGGTAGCTCTCTCTCTCTGCTCACACTTAGTTCAGTCCTATATAGTCAACATTCTTCATGGAATACCATGCACTAGTTCCTTAGCTCCTAAATAACTTGTGACTATAGCATTTAAAAATAACACTTTTACAATGTAAATTAATTTGACTGAATAATATTTGACTGTTTTCAAAATATTTCATTCAGGCATATCATCAGGCTTATCATCAGGCTTATCAAATATAACATTGTTATTTGTTTGTGTATGCTATCTAAGGGTTTACAAAACTTCTGTGGACTCTTCCAATGACCCCCACATGCTTCCAACAATCTCACTGGCCTTGCCAAGGGAACTTTACAACAGTGGATGTAATAGGCAATTTTAATACAGTGAATGTCATATTTTATTGCAAAGAATTTAATTGGAAACTTTATAACAAAAAATGTCATGGTAAACTTTGTAACAATAAACTTCATAGGGAACTTTATAACAATGAATGTCACTGGGAACTTTATAACAGTGTAAGTCATATGGAACTTTGTAACAGTGAATGACATAGGAAACTGCAGCATTAAATGGCAAATTGAACTTTATTTACAGTGAATGACATAGGAAACTTTATAACAATAAATGTCATTGAGAATTTTAATACAAAGAATTTCATTGGGAACTTTAAAAAAAAATTGGATGTCAAGGAGACTTTTGTAACAATGAATTTTTTAATAGTAAATGTCCCAAAGAACTTTATACCAGTGTATGTCATGGGAAACTATTTAGAGCATCAGGTGTTCATCATTAGTACACTTGTATCTGTTACACCATCAGTACACTTGTATCTGTTACACCATCAGTACACTTGTATCTGTTACACCATCAGTACACTTGTATCTGTTACACCATCAGTACACTTGTATATGTTACAACATCAGTGCACTTGTGTCTACTAAATCATCAGTACACTTGTATCTGTTACATCAGAATTAAAAGTCTGAATCTTAAAATGAAACTTAATCAGCTCCTCACTCTTAAGTTAAAACAAGATCTCTATAATCTCTATAGCTTACCTTACCGTACACCTGTGTACTGTACTTATCTCTATAATTCACTTGGATGTACTATGTAGATATTCTATATGTAGTTTACTGTACACCCCGTTGACTACTTACAGAAGGAGATCAACAATTTACAATTACAGCACCATGAACTGCTGGAGCACCATGTCAGGACTGAGCTGACCACACAACAAGGGGGCTATGACCACCAGACATGGGCTGACCATGATTTCTCATCTGTTAGTAAGTAGATCAAAGTACGTTTTCTTGCTTGCATAGGCTTGAAGAGTTCAACTCGTTTCATCAGAATAAGATTCACATTTGTACACGTTAAATGTGAGGACACAAATCTTGAAATCCCCCCCCCCTTTTTTTTTTTCACACACAAAAAAGTTGTATTCTTCAATAGCAGGGTCATAGGTCAAGACTGCAATGGCTGGTGAAGATTGGAGTTTTTAATTTCGGGATTTTCTGGCGCCTCTGAGTCCACCCCGCTCTAATGGGTACCTGACATTAGTTGGGGAAAAGTAAATGCGGTGTGTCGTTGTGCTGGCTACATGACACCCTCGTTAACCGTAGGCCACAGAAACAGATGAACTTTACTTCATCTGCCCAATAGACCTTAAGATCTGAAAGGGGAACTATAGGGCTTTAAAGAGTTCAACTATTTTTATTATAATAAGCTTAGCTTCGTACACTTTAATGTGAGGACAAAAATCGTCAAATCCACCCACCCCAACCTTTTTTTTTTGGCACCAAAAAAAAAAGTGATTTGAAGATTATAGTAAAATGTTTCTTCAAGTGCAGGGTCATAGGTCGATGCTGCAATGGCGTCGGCCTTCAAACAAAACGTCTGCAAGTTAAAAGTCAAGCTTGTACTGTCTAGTAACTGTTATTCTTTCAGAATGACCTGCTTAAGTGCAATATGCAATTTTAATGTTTATCTCCTTCACACACTGGTATCAGTTTTCGTTTCATGAAATTCCAAGATTAAGTCATCCAGGATTCAAACCTATGCCTCCAAATTTGAAAATCCCCCCCCCCCCCCGGGCCCCCACTTGAGGGGGCGGGCAAATTAATGTCCGAAATTTGTTTTTACATTAAATATTAAGCCATTTTCTTATGTCATGATGTCGAATTCCAAAATGCAGGGGCTCCTAAAGAGGCCGAGCCCATCGGGCCCCCAAATCAATTCCTACGCCACTGCCTCCCCTCTCCCTTTTTCTTTGCATCGACCAATCGAGGCAGTGATTATGTCCGGGCATTGGGTGTGCTTTTATTTCGTAGACCCAAACACGCGTGTTTCTCGATCACTAGGTGCTGGGTAGTAAAATTTTATTTGCAAGTTCTAGCCTCACAATCTACTCTTATCAGTTGTATTCTAATCTTTTCATTAGGAAAAAAACGCGAAATGTATTGATGATAAATAAACCCGAACCAGACATGGATTTCTTGCTTTAGAAATTAGCTATTTATTTGTTTGCCCTATTTGTTCTAAAGATGCTCAAGATCCTGCTATAATATTAATCCGTTTAAAAAAGAAAGACGCCTGGCCGTTGATTATGGAAAATGAAAGGGAAAATTTTTATTTTAAATAGGATGGGGAGCTTATTACGGGGCTGGATTTGCCTCTAGGTAGCACAAACTCAGAGCCCTTCGGAAATATTTAGCACTGACATCTAATATGTAGACTTATAAGGGGACCATATCTCAAATAGCTTAGAGCAGCCTTTTCGTATCTACGTCTAAATATGGCATGCTGTTTGGATAGAAAACTGTGGCCTCCGTAGACATTTATACTATATGGATAATTTGATGTTTGAGATTTCGTTATTACATTGAAATTTATTGTTTAAATTTTGGTTTGTTCTTTTTGTCTGCTTTTGTGCTTTAAGAGAGAAACGCAACTATTCAATTCTGTTGAGTGTGTCCTTACCACTCACTCACGTCTCATACTGTTATGTCTTTTCTGCATCACTGGACACGAATAGAGCAACGCCACCTTCGTTTTCACCTCGCTAGTGACTAAATGCATAGCTAATTACTTTAGATTTAGAAGCGCGCGCCTGTTGATTTAAGGCGTTCACTTGAGTGACAGAGAAAGAGGTCGCATTTTTTCCCCTTTCTTCTTCTATTGAAGCTATAGAATCTTGTTGAGCCACCCTCCCACACCCAACTCTCTCTCTCTTTTCTTTTAGCTTTAAAAAAATACGTTTTAAGTCATTCTACTGTGTGTCCCGGAGTTGTCAAATAGTGTGGTTTTAAGGAAGAAATATAACAAAAATAGAAGGAAATAAAAAGGAAGACAACTCTGTCTCGGCTTCAGTCTAGAGTTATGTTTTAATAGCTATGTAATGTAAAGAGAGAATGGACTTTTGGGTATGTTCTATATTTAACTGACTATGTGGCATTTCTTAGCGAGACCTTATTTGCTGTCTCATTTCACGGTAAGAACATACCTTCTAAGTTTTTTATAGACCGTTTGTCTTGGGTTTTGATCGGGGGGGGGGGGGGGGAAAGAGAAATTGAAAGTGGCTGTTGAGCCGGTGATTTCAAAAGGGGGGGGGGAGAGAAATTAAAAGTGGCTGTTGAGCCGGTGATTTCAAAAAGGGGAGGGGGAAGCTATTTGGGTACGTCATTTCTAGTCTGAACATATTTTGTCTGCTTCTAGATCTAGAATAACTTCACCAGATTCATATAGATATAGAACAACTTCACCAGATTCATATAGATCTAGTGACGTGGTGAAGACATGAAGTGTAGGTGTGTGTGTTTTTGAATACCCCCCCCCCAATGGCATACAGATTCACATGATATGGTATATGGTATTTATATATATATACTTATCCAGATAGTTTTGGCTTGAAGTAGATCTAGATTGAAACGGAAGCTGTCATTGGCGGAAGTGAAAGTCCCACTAGATCTAGACCTATCATTCTGTAGAGTGTCTTGGCGCCATGTTGTCACTTCCCCATTCAAAAGTCTTCACATTGTCTTACGACGTTCGCGACTGTGGAGACATTTCGTTCCCCCCCCCCCCTCTCGTTAGCTTTATTGTCTCATCCACCTAAAACTTAAAGGATGGTCCGTGCATGATGCGGGCGTCGACACTTCACTCAGCCCTTCCTATAGTGATATAGTTCGTGCGCGCTCTCCCTCAGCCCGCCCCCCCCCCTTTGCCCCAATGTCCTCCAACTCGGGTTATCGAAGCTCGCCAAGTGTCCTGTGCTCAGTCCGGGTGTTTGTCCGACAACTGCGCGGCTCCCTGGCAACTATCTCTGGGTAGGATATTCCCTTCGTTACTTGGTTGGTTGGTCCTATTATTTCTTCTCGCTCTGGCTTCCAATCAAATGTTTGTTCTTGTGAAAGCAACAGATAAGCGTGTCATGTAATAATTTACATTTTTCTTCACTGTACGGGTAACTTGATAACGAGGCTGTTCCCCCTTTTATTGAAATTTAAGCAAAAAAAAAAATCTTTTGTGCTAGGTATGTAGACCTTTGTACTTCAGCTTTTGCAGAGTTCTTATTTCCTGTGCAAATCAATCTTTTTGTGGTCTGATTGTATAGGCTCTAAGTTTGGGGGTACACGCGTGCTGTGCTATGTGCTTTAGGTCACGCAGTCTCGTTGGAAAAAGGAAGTCGGGGGGGGGGGTCTATCCAATAGCGTTCCCTCCCTTTATTTCCAGATCCGTCATACTTGGACCTACTGCCACAAAAAGAGGCTCCGGTGTAGCGCGGTCAAAGTTTGGCGATTCGTGGAATACTCGCCGGCCTCCCGACTTCCTGTCTTTTTTTTTTTCCGAAACAATCTCCGTCCTCACCCCTCCCCCCCCCCCCTCCTTTTTTTATTTTTACCTTATTTGTATGCGTCACAGAGTTGGGTCGTGCCTCATTAATATAGTTCGTGGTTAAAGAGGTACTGACTGTAGAACGAAGATGATAGATGCATGGTGCATGTAGCTTGACTTGGAACAACAATATGTATAAACACATAGAGGTCTTAAAGCCTTATGGCTTGTGTATAGTCTTATTTCTCACCCAACCCCACTGCTCCACACACACACACGCACGCATTTAGGACATAGACACAGAGCTATTAATATCACGGTAGTTAAAAAAAAAACAGTCACTTGCACGACCAGTCAGAGAAATATTATAGGGTTCGAGATTTTATTGATCCATTAGTTTGTGCTGCAAAAATGAGGCTTGGGATTCTTCCTTCAACATGGCGGAATTCTGTTTTAACATGTTAAAATATGATTTAACCACACATTAAGAAAGGGATTTTAACTACTATTTCATAGGCATATATGTAAATACCAATCCTTGTTCTTGATTCTTCAAAGGGGAAATCATGCCAAAGTTTCGCCAGAGGCTTATTGGTTGTCCTACCTTCGGAAACCTAAATATGAATTTTGGAATTCTGCTTTTCATATTTAACTTTTTGTTATTTAATTTTAGTTAGGTCAATATATTAGAATGTGCATCCAAGAATTAAAAGCAAAGCAGTTATAATACATAAAACACTAAACCAGAACTTACAAATAGAAAAACAAAACCTAATGAAATACTCAGAAAGACATTAAGATAGAGGCACATTTCTTATTCCACTTGCTATAACGAATTCGTACAAGTGCTCCCTTCTTCCCTAGTGCCATTAGAGAATGGAATGGGTTGCCTGAGTCAGCCAGGAAAACCAATGACTTAGCAGAATTTTGAGTCAATGATTAGCATGCATGCCTAGATTGACTCTTGAAATGCGTAGGACGTAATTATCTTCTCTTTTTTTTGTGTGTAGTATATAAGATAAGATAATTCTATTGCATAGATCCCTTTTTGGGATCAGTGTTTTTGGGATCCCACTTTTAGAGTTCTACTTTTGGACTAAGACTTTTTAGTTGTACACTTAATGTCTACTTTTGTTATCGTGCCTTAGGGACTTTTCTCTATTTGAATTCTATCAGAATTTAACTTTAAAGATTCCCGAAATGTTCAACTCCAGACTCCAGGACAGTTTACGAATGTGACCTTGATGTTGATCTGGTGCTGTTAAATAGGTTGGCATGTTAATCTAGTGGTTCTGAATAGATTTGATGCACAGCTCAAAGACTCAATGGAAACTTTGGCTTCTCGGTACATTATTCACTATAATAGATTTGATGCACAGATCAAAGACTGAATGGAAACTTTATCTTCTCGGTACATTATTCACTATAATAGATTTGATGCACAGATCAAAGACTCAATGGAAACTTTGGCTTCTCAGTACATTATTCACTATAATAGATTTTATCTTAAGTTCGAAAATAATATTTGTTTGTGTGTGTGTGTGTCTCTCTCTCTCTTCTTCCTATTCTTCTTCTTTATCACTCTCTAGTGAAGGCCCATTTCTCTCCAGTACGAGGTACAAACTCCTTATGTCTTGCTACCTAGTATGGCGTTTTACAAGAAGCTGATGTTCTCGATGCCCTCGATGCCATGACAAACTTGTTTACCTTGTTATGAGTTATAAACCTCCCAAGTGTCTGTACCCCCATAAAGAAACGACGCTGTACGGCTTGCTGAACTGTAGATATCTGTATGCAGTCTTGTTGACAGTTAAAAAAAGAAAAAAGATTTCATCCAATGGTTCCGGTCTTGCAAGTTGCTGTTTCTATGTTGGGATTAAGTTTGTCTTGCTCAAATATAAACATAAACATTGTTGGGTCCATTTAAAAAGCTCAAATATAAACTTGTATATTTTCACGTTATTCACAATTGTCACTATTTTATCGCGCCCAAAAATCTTGTTTTCAGTTTGTTTGTTTTTTTTTTGTTGTTTTTTTTTTAACTAAGGAAGTTTTTTCACTAGGAAGTTTAAATTACTTGAAGAAAAAATACACTCAGTTATTTTAGTCTCTATTATACGGCATTATTAAGTCACAAAGTGACCCGTCTGTGACTTACATCAAACGCAGACTAAGCAATAAAAAATAAAAAAAAATTTAAATCAAGAGAAGTATCTACGGAAAGAAATTGGAAATGATATCTTGAAATAGAACTAGATACAATAGGTGATCCACTTTAGGTAAAAAAAATATTTCCAGTTGAATTGTTGGATCTGGGCTGTGATTTCTGGAATTATCCTTCTAGACGATTAAAATGCTAAAGAAAATGTGTGCTTTGTAGACTTTAATTTTTGAGTGCAATATCTGCGCCCAGCTTTGCATAAATGTATTTGCTGCGCTCCAGATATAAAAAGAAATATGATTGAATTATAAATGTAAAAACGCTCGCTCAATCAACAGTAGGTTGTATAAATTGTATTTATATGTAATGCTAGAAGCATGAATTATAGTAAATGTCAATATTGATGGTCAACATACGGTCAGCAATAGCAATGGATTTACTTTCCCTCAACAAAGTTTATGTAGGTCAGAGCTGGCCAGACACAGGGGCGTCCCAAAAATTCAAAACTAAAAATCCAGGCCTTCTTTAGAATAGTGGTCTTGTTATAGCGCTTGGCTTTCGAAACCATGGCTCTTGGGTTCATGTGGCTGGGATTGACTTGTCCTTGAATACTCTTACGTAGATCCGTACAATTGATAGGGAAAGTGAAGGCCGTTGGTCGTCATCGGGTACCAAGGCACCGGCGTTATTAAGTATTCCATAGAAACTGATGAGATTCACTTTATCTTGTTATTCGAATACTAGATGTTGAAGATTTTTTTTTATTTACTTGAATTTGAACTGGAGGAGTCGCCTTAGGTAATTGGAGGCCCTAGCCCAAGTGAATTAGGTAACCCCCCAAATGAAATAGAATAATAAAAGACCGAAAAAAATAAAATTTCGAATTTCCTGCATCTATATCTAAATAAACAAATAAAATAAATTCCTATACCGCGATTCCCGTAGCATACGTATGGCACTTTGAATCATATCATAGAGACTTAGAGCTAGGCAAGTAGACGAGTCATAGAGACTTAGAGCTAGGCAAGTAGACAAGTCATAGAGACTTAGAGCTAGGCAAGTAGACGAGTCATAGAGACTTAGAGCTAGGCAAGTAGACGAGTCATAGAGACTTAGAGCTAGGCAAGTAGAGACAAGTCATAGAGACTTAGAGCTAGGCAAGTAGACGAGTCATAGAGACTTAGAGCTAGGCAAGTAGACAAGTCATAGAGACTTAGAGCTAGGCAAGTAGAGACAAGTCATAGAGACTTAGAGCTAGGCAAGTAGAGACGAGTCATAGAGACTTAGAGCTAGGCAAGTAGAGACGAGTCATAGAGACTTAGAGCTAGGCAAGTAGACGAGTCATAGAGACTTAGAGCTAGGCAAGTAGACGAGTCATAGAGACTTAGAGCTAGGCAAGTAGAGACGAGTCATAGAGACTTAGAGCTAGGCAAGTAGACGAGTCATAGAGACTTAGAGCTAGGCAAGTAGAGACGAGTCAAAGAGACTTAGAGCTAGGCAAGTAGACGAGTCATAGAGACTTAGAGCTAGGCAAGTAGACAAGTCATAGAGACTTAGAGCTAGGCAAGTAGAGACGAGTCATAGAGACTTAGAGCTAGGCAAGTAGACGAGTCATAGAGACTTAGAGCTAGGCAAGTAGAGACGAGTCAAAGAGACTTAGAGCTAGGCAAGTAGACGAGTCATAGAGACTTAGAGCTAGGCAAGTAGACAAGTCATAGAGACTTAGAGCTAGGCAAGTAGACGAGTCATAGAGACTTAGAGCTAGGCAAGTAGAGACAAGTCATAGAGACTTAGAGCTAGGCAAGTAGACGAGTCATAGAGACTTAGAGCTAGGCAAGTAGACAAGTCATAGAGACTTAGAGCTAGGCAAGTAGAGACAAGTCATAGAGACTTAGAGCTAGGCAAGTAGAGACGAGTCATAGAGACTTAGAGCTAGGCAAGTAGAGACGAGTCATAGAGACTTAGAGCTAGGCAAGTAGAGACGAGTCAAAGAGACTTAGAGCTAGGCAAGTAGACGAGTCATAGAGACTTAGAGCTAGGCAAGTAGACAAGTCATAGAGACTTAGAGCTAGGCAAGTAGAGACGAGTCAAAGAGACTTAGAGCTAGGCAAGTAGACGAGTCATAGAGACTTAGAGCTAGGCAAGTAGACAAGTCATAGAGACTTAGAGCTAGGCAAGTAGAGACGAGTCAAAGAGACTTAGAGCTAGGCAAGTAGACGAGTCATAGAGACTTAGAGCTAGGCAAGTAGACAAGTCATAGAGACTTAGAGCTAGGCAAGTAGAGACGAGTCATAGAGACTTAGAGCTAGGCAAGTAGACGAGTCATAGAGACTTAGAGCTAGGCAAGTAGACAAGTCATAGAGACTTAGAGCTAGGCAAGTAGAGACGAGTCAAAGAGACTTAGAGCTAGGCAAGTAGAGACGAGTCATAGAGACTTAGAGCTAGGCAAGTAGACGAGTCATAGAGACTTAGAGCTAGGCAAGTAGAGACGAGTCATAGAGACTTAGAGCTAGGCAAGTAGAGACGAGTCATAGAGACTTAGAGCTAGGCAAGTAGACAAGTCATAGAGACTTAGAGCTAGGCAAGTAGAGACGAGTCAAAGAGACTTAGAGCTAGGCAAGTAGAGACGAGTCATAGAGACTTAGAGCTAGGCAAGTAGACAAGTCATAGAGACTTAGAGCTAGGCAAGTAGAGACGAGTCATAGAGACTTAGAGCTAGGCAAGTAGACGAGTCATAGAGACTTAGAGCTAGGCAAGTAGAGACGAGTCATAGAGACTTAGAGCTAGGCAAGTAGAGACGAGTCATAGAGACTTAGAGCTAGGCAAGTAGACAAGTCATAGAGACTTAGAGCTAGGCAAGTAGAGACGAGTCAAAGAGACTTAGAGCTAGGCAAGTAGAGACGAGTCATAGAGACTTAGAGCTAGGCAAGTAGACGAGTCATAGAGACTTAGAGCTAGGCAAGTAGAGACGAGTCATAGAGACTTAGAGCTAGGCAAGTAGAGACGAGTCATAGAGACTTAGAGCTAGGCAAGTAGACAAGTCATAGAGACTTAGAGCTAGGCAAGTAGAGACGAGTCATAGAGACTTAGAGCTAGGCAAGTAGAGACGAGTCATAGAGACTTAGAGCTAGGCAAGTAGAGACGAGTCATAGAGACTTAGAGCTAGGCAAGTAGACAAGTCATAGAGACTTAGAGCTAGGCAAGTAGAGACGAGTCATAGAGACTTAGAGCTAGGCAAGTAGACGAGTCATAGAGACTTAGAGCTAGGCAAGTAGAGACAAGTCATAGAGACTTAGAGCTAGGCAAGTAGAGACGAGTCATAGAGACTTAGAGCTAGGCAAGTAGACAAGTCATAGAGACTTAGAGCTAGGCAAGTAGAGACGAGTCATAGAGACTTAGAGCTAGGCAAGTAGAGACGAGTCATAGAGACTTAGAGCTAGGCAAGTAGAGACGAGTCAAAGAGACTTAGAGCTAGGCAAGTAGAGACGAGTCATAGAGACTTAGAGCTAGGCAAGTAGAGACGAGTCATAGAGACTTAGAGCTAGGCAAGTAGACGAGTCATAGAGACTTAGAACTAGGCAAGTAGACGAGTCATAGAGACTTAGAGCTAGGCAAGTAGAGACGAGTCAAAGAGACTTAGAGCTAGGCAAGTAGACAAGTCATAGAGACTTAGAGCTAGGCAAGTAGACGAGTCATAGAGACTTAGAGCTAGGCAAGTAGAGACGAGTCATAGAGACTTAGAGCTAGGCAAGTAGACGAGTCATAGAGACTTAGAGCTAGGCAAGTAGACGAGTCATAGAGTTCTGCTCTATTTGAGATATGATCCAAAGTTTCGCAATTTTTTTCTCAAATTTTTTTTTGAGTCCTTGCTAGGTCCCCACCAATCGGTGGCCCTAGGCGGCTGCCTAGTTTACCTAAGAGGACCCTCGAATCCCAACAATTTACCACTGTGTTCGCGTAGTAAAGAAATGGGTGTTTACACTAATGTTAATTAATGTTTTGAATTAATGTTATATGCCGCATTGAATGGATTATCTTTGAGTTGAAAAATTAACATGCAACCCACAAACTAGTTGGACTGGTTCTAGGAATTTGGTTTGCAAACACATTGAGATAAGGAGCTTGTCAGAATTGAATATATGGCGGGCGTTTTTATATTGGACTTGGGACGAGAGGCATTATCCGTGCCGAAGAATGTATGAAAGACATCGAGCTTCGTATCACCTCCAACATGAGTAGGTAGAAGGAATGGATTGTCGGACCTAATTTCCAACCAAATCAAATTTCGTAACGAAACCAAATGAATACGTGCAGGACTGGCGTCATCGGAAGTTATCGGACATCGCCCGGCGTCAAGTTCTCGTTAGCGGAAGTTGCCGAGGTGACGATCCGTCTGTAGTGGTTATTCGGTCTGGTTCTTAACTTCTGGCTCACTAGCCACACTGGGAAAACTTTAGGTTGACCGTTATCATTTTTCAAAGTAAAAAAAAAAAAAATATTTAAAAATCTAAATTTGGCTAGAGTACGTAAAAATATCTATCTATGAATGTTCAGGAACAAGTCTAGCAGATTTGCTTAACCAGGAGGGGGGAGAGGGTCAAGGTGTTTATTATTTTTTAAAATCTAGCATTCATTAGTTATTACGAGCTAAATAATCGCTCAATAATTTGTATTTAGCTGTATAAAGGAGTTATTGTCTGTTTACAAAAATATTTTTTAATGTTTTTCTTGTTCCCGATTGTTTTTGTTTTAAGGCGATTTAGCATGCTCAATGTGCTATGGTTCAATCACTTGTGTAGACCAGTGGGGGGAGGGGGAGGTATCTGGAAGAAGGTTTCCGTGCTGGCTTTTCAAAACCAAAAAGTTGTTCGACTTGAATTCGAACGCGGGTGCTCACGCCTCCTGTATAGGAGACTACTACGCTAGCAATTGACAATTGCTTATGAAATAGAAGGTTTTATAGTTATCTATTGTTAGTTTAAATGTTTTAGGCGACGATCTGATTCTCTCCCCTTAGCTAGTTCTGTCTCTCTATAAAACAAACTTAGTTCATTACGACTAATTGATAAAGTAATTGGTCATTTTTTTCTTTGACTCATGCGTTGCAAGAGGCAATGAATAATTGTGCAAAGTTTCAACTTGATCCGAGAATGTGAAGTGGGAGACATAACGTGGACAAACATTTAGACCAGACAGAGTTGATAGAAGCTTTGGAAACAAAAACTCAGTACATACGAAGACAAGTGTGGCCATACTGTAGCGTAGAGTGTATTCCAGTGATGCCCTAATTACGAACGGCGGGCCACATACGGCTCTTGGCATGATGCTATCCGGACGCCCGAAACATGTGCAGCTAGTGCAGCTACACTATTCTCGCATGTTGTCGGAAATGTATTTGATATTTGACCCCAGATATCCCTGAGACTCTGTGTATCGCCATGGTTCTGCTCTGTGAAAATGTATTTGACTCCAGATATCCCTGAGACTCTGTGTATCGCCATGGTTCTGCTCTGTGGAAATGTATTTGACATTGGACCCCAGACATCCCTGAGACTCTGTGTATCGTCATGGTTCTGCTCTGTGGAAATGTATTTGACTCCAGACATCACTGAGACTCTATGTTTCACCATGTCTTTAGTCTGTTCTCATCAGGGCCGGCCTTAGGCCACTGCAACCTATGCGACTGCAGTGGGTCCCGCATTTATAGGCCCCGCGCTAATTCTAGGTGTAAATTGTTAAATTAAAACATTATAACTTATATATTATAAGATTTCCCGCGGCCTTCTGATTTTTCAGGAGCTCCTGGAAATCTCCTATAATTGATCAATAAATGAAAAGTCCTCGAAATCTGAAATTATTAAAATTTCCTGAAAACTCATAAAAAATCTCTTTAAAACAAAATTGTCATTTTGGGGTGTCATTCAATTTGATAAACGCCAATCCTAATCGCGCTAAAAAAAAAGGTATTATCAGCTTTCATTTAATAAAAATGTAATGTAAAGACGAATTTTTTTTCTAATACAAAATCTTAATTCTTTTATTCTTCTTATCCATGCCCTGACTGGGCCCCGCGCAATCCATTTTGCAAAGGGCCCCCGCAATTGTTAGGGCCGGCCCTGGTTCTCATAACGAAATAGTTTCCTTATAATTTACGTATATATCTTGAGCAGAATCAGATGTTGACTGAGGCTCGACTGCTTTGTCCTTCTGTCTCCTATTTGTTCGGATTATCGAAAATGAACATTTAAAAACTACACCGAACAGTAAAGTTCCAGAATTCTATTCTCAACACACTCACGCCCAAATTAACTTCGAGATGAATGTCGTGTAAACTAAGGCCTGTGTTCGAATGTCAAGTGATATTTGGTGCGTTTGTTTGCTCGTCCGTGCGTTCGTCACCCATCATGCAATGCGCCATTGAAAATTTAATGGCCGTAACTTTATATGTGTTTGTTCTTGTGCTGCGCATGCGTCTGTGTGTGTGTGTATCTTAGTGTGAGCTGACAGCAGACGATCAGTTGGCTGGTTATAGGCTCATTTAAAACGTAGGAATTATTTTATTTTGGATCAATTCTACCTGTGTAGGTCTACTCTTCATTGAAGGATCATGAACTTCCTGCTCCTTAGTATACTTTTTGACCAATGAAACACAGATGTTTTAAAAATCCCCCCCCCCCTTTTTTTCTCCCAATTTCGGTCCCACACATTATTACGTTATAGCTTTTACTTCATCGAACACACACACACACACACGTATCGGAATTAAGATTAAAAACTTTTTTTTTTAAATTTCTGTTCCCTCATGGCATAAGTTTCTTTTTATTTTGAGCGACCCCCGAATAGCCACTATTAGTTTTGTGATATTTTGTGATAGCATGATATTTTAGATCTTTCAAAGTTCTGATGCAGCGGCAACCTTTTTTCTTTTCTGAAAGCGAACAATTTAATTTTTAAAATCAACTATACTGGGGGGGTTTTTTCATTTAAAAAAAAATACACAATTTTTTACAACTATTTCCTATCTATAGAAAAAAAAACGCAACATGGGAGACTATTTAGTAAGAGAGATGACTTTTTTGCATATTTTTAACACATTTATGAAAAGGGTTTTTAGAGTATTAAGATTCTTTATCACAATTTTTTTTCTTTTGTATGACTAAATTAAGTAATTTCTGTGGCATCAAGTCGTTAGTCCAACTAACAATAGAGCAGTATCGGTAATACTTTCGACACGGACACGTCTGTTCTTTTTGTATCGATGGAGCTAGGGTTGTTGCTGTTGATAGTTTGTAGTTCATAATTTCTGATAGTCTTTCTGAAAATATTGAAGCTTGCCTCTCTACCCTCCTGAGCGGACCACGGGCAGGCTTCATTGGTATAGACTATTTCTCTCTTTGTGTAACCTTTTCTTTTGATTTATAATTTGGCCTACTATTAGGTCATTGTTATATTAGTGGGTAATTGTCATTTACATATTTTTGTGAATTCTATAGCACTAATATTTATTCTTAAATCAAAGCATTCAGAAGCTGTCTTATCATAAAAAGTATATACATTTTTGAATGCTTTTATTAAAATTTTAATATTTTCTTGTATATGGGTTCTTGTTTGGTTATCTCCCATCTAAAGGAAAATCATAAAGAACACTTTTTGCCAACATTTTTTGGCCATATACATTTCCGACCTCAATGTAGTAGGCCGCATCATTGCATAAGATCGTCTCTGCGGCTTTGTGAGCAGATGATTCGAGAGATCGAATAGCACCGCTTTTTTTTTTATTGTGTCCGCCGACCATAGTTTGAGCATCACTCTCTAAGATCGAAAAAAAAAAAAACAATAACGACGTTGTGGGTATTTCGACCGATTTCTACTGCTTACCAGTTTGTTGAGTGATAAAGAACAGTTGAAGGATTGGAGGAGTACTTTGTTTTTTCAACTGTTTGGACAGATAGCTAATAGCGCCGAGATATTAACTAAGACAGCTAATTCAAAGCTTATAGCACTGAAACATAAGTAAAGACAGATCATTTTAAAACTCATGGCGCTGAGGCGTTAATTAAACAGATGATTTTTAAACTCATGGCGCCAAGATATTAGTTAAAACTTAAAACAGATCATTCCATGGACGCTTGACACACCTGGGGTATCTTTGTTTATTTATATCATTGTCGTTTTAAACTTACGACAACAGCATTCTTATTCATGGAAATATCTGGGTATCTCTCGCCCAATCATTAAATGATCATTTCTGTCAAGACTTATGATTTCTCTAATGCACCGTGCCACGGTGTGCCTGGCAGGTTATAACTATTAGACCTCGTCCTAGAAGTCGTTTTATGCAAACAAATGCCCATTGTCCCAGCGATCGATTACCTTTTTTTTTATATGATTATTTCTCTCCCACTATTTCAACAAAAGACCCAACCTTCTTCCCCAACCCCCCCTCATACGTGTGCTCACTAATATTCCAGGACCTCCTTTATTTTTTGTATGTTCATTTTATAAAGCGAGCAGGCTTCCTCTTTTCTAACACGACCTTGTGTCAACATGCAGACGAGAGGGCCCCCCCCCCCCCGCTTGAAGCGGATAGGTTATTCCTTGTTTTCTTGCCTGTTTGTGGGAAAGGGTGGCCGCGCCTTTTCCGCGTTGCCCCGGGTGGCTGTTGACGGCGCCACTGGACTTAACACTGCAGCGGCGAAGCTCAGGGGTTCTACGCGTGGGGCGTGATCAGGTTTGTGTATTTATTGTTATTTGTATATTTAGCTGTGATTTGTCATAAGATGATCTACTTTGTGTTTGTTTGTTTTAACTAAGGCGAGGGGGTGCTAGAACGATTATTTTAGTAAGCGCCTAACTATATTTTACGATATTCGATGGATTCTTACAGACAATGTAATTCAATTGTGCCAGTTGGTAGAAAACTAAAACTAACAAAATTCTAGTAATGTCGTAATTAGTTGGTAGTTCGTAGCGTGCATGTAATTAGGGGATACTTTACATGTACATCTGGGCCGCGTGTTACATGGCACGTAGATAATCATGGCACATACAATGTATTTAATTTGTAGATAATCATGGCACATACAATGTATTTAATTTGTAGATAATCGTGCACATACAATGTATTTAATTTGTAGATAATCATGGCACATACAATGTATTTAATTTGTAGATAATCATGGCACATACAATGTATTTAATTTGTAGAAAATCATGGCACATACAATGTATTTAATTTGTAGATAATCATGGCACATACAATGTATTTAATTTGTAGATAATCATGGGCACATACAATGTATTTAATTTGTAGATAATCATGGGCACATACAAGGTATTTAATTCGTGCCTTCATTCGACCGTTCTTTTCAGACTCGGGAACGATACGGTCTTTGTATTACGACATTGTCTCCAGGAAGTGAACACGATTTCGGCTGATCTCCAAACGTCAACCGAAACTTGAGTGTGTGTGTGTCAGTCTGTAGGTTATAAAGAAATAGGTCCCAACAACAACTCTGGAATCTATAACTAGTGACGATCAAGTACGGGATGTTTCCGAGAAGGGCTCGAACCCACGACCATCGTCTAGATGTGTGTAGATCTGTTGCTGTGTTATGGTCTTGTATCGATGTGAAGGAAGTTTATTCTGAACCACGCCTTCTTTTCGTAGCTCCCACTTCGTACTACATAGCAGTACACACCACGCACGCGTTAACGCAGTTGTAGATTGATTAGCATGCTGAGCCAGTTAACATGATTACTTGTCGAGAAAGTACCGAGGTAAATGTTACTTTGAAGTAACCACAATCGTTGAACAACTAAGTCAAACACGTTACTAAGAAGACAAACTTCTGCTCTCAATACTTCCCAGTGTCCAGCTCCGGACGTACTCAACCCCTCTTGACCGCTTGTCTTCTTTCTTGTCTGGACTCGATGCTGTGGGAACTTCGTTTAGTATTGGGAGGTCTAAGAATATCATTTGTCTAAAGTTTCCTTAGATTCAGGTTCATTTGAATATTCACGTGATAACGTCCCGGTCGTAGGGTTTGAGTACAAGCCATTCCCTTTCAAACAAAATGTTCATGTTTTGAACACACACAACCATCTCCATATTTATGTTCACCACCTTCGCATCTATTTCCATCACCTTCACATTTATACACACACTACCTTCATATTCATAATAGAAGAAAACACCTTTACATTTATACACACACTACCTTCATATTCATAATAGAAGAAAACACCTTTACATTTATACACACACTACCTTCATATTCATAATAGAAGAAAACACCTTTACATTTATACACACACTACCTTCATATTCATAATAGAAGAAAACACCTTCACATTTATACACACACTACCTTCATATTCATAATAGAAGAAAACACCTTTACATTTATACACACACTACCTTCATATTCATAATAGAAGAAAACACCTTTACATTTATACACACACTACCTTCATATTCATAATAGAAGAAAACACCTTTACATTTATACACACACTACCTTCATATTCATAATAGAAGAAAACACCTTCACATTTATACACACACTACCTTCATATTCATAATAGAAGAAAACACCTTTACATTTATACACACACTACCTTCATATTCATAATAGAAGAAAACACCTTTACATTTATACACACTACCTTCATATTCATAATAGAAGAAAACACCTTTACATTTATACACACTACCTTCATATTCATAATAGAAGAAAACACCTTCACATTTATACACACACTACCTTCATATTCATAATAGAAGAAAACACCTTTACATTTATACACACTACCTTCATATTCATAATAGAAGAAAACACCTTCACATTTATACACACTACCTTCATATTCATAATAGAAGAAAACACCTTTACATTTATACACACTACCTTCATATTCATAATAGAAGAAAACACCTTTACATTTATACACACTACCTTCATATTCATAATAGAAGAAAACACCTTTACATTTATACACACACTACCTTCATATTCATAATAGAAGAAAACACCTTTACATTTATACACACTACCTTCATATATTTATAATAGAAGAAAACACCTTCACATTTATACACACTACCTTCATATTCATAATAGAAGAAAACACCTTCACATTTATACACACTACCTTCATATTCATAATAGAAGAAAACACCTTTACATTTATACACACTACCTTCATATTCATAATAGAAGAAAATACCTTCACATTTATACACACTACCTTCATATTCATAATAGAAGAAAACACCTTTACATTTATACACACTACCTTTATATTCATAATAGAAGAAAACACCTTTACATTTATACACACTACCTTCATATTCATAATAGAAGAAAACACCTTCACATTTATACACACTACCTTCATATTCATAATAGAAGAAAACACCTTTACATTTATACACACTACCTTCATATATTTATAATAGAAGAAAACACCTTTACATTTATACACACTACCTTCATATTCATAATAGAAGAAAACACCTTTACATTTATACACACTACCTTCATATATTTATAATAGAAGAAAACACCTTCACATTTATACACACTACCTTCATATTCATAATAGAAGAAAACACCTTCACATTTATACACACTACCTTCATATTCATAATAGAAGAAAACACCTTTACATTTATACACACTACCTTCATATTCATAATAGAAGAAAATACCTTCACATTTATACACACTACCTTCATATTCATAATAGAAGAAAACACCTTTACATTTATACACACTACCTTTATATTCATAATAGAAGAAAACACCTTTACATTTATACACACTACCTTCATATTCATAATAGAAGAAAACACCTTCACATTTATACACACTACCTTCATATTCATAATAGAAGAAAACACCTTTACATTTATACACACTACCTTCATATTCATAATAGAAGAAAACACCTTTACATTTATACACACTACCTTCATATATTTATAATAGAAGAAAACACCTTTACATTTATACACACTACCTTCATATTCATAATAGAAGAAAACACCTTTACATTTATACACACTACCTTCATATATTTATAATAGAAGAAAACACCTTCACATTTATACACACTACCTTCATATTCATAATAGAAGAAAACACCTTCACATTTATACACACTACCTTCATATTCATAATAGAAGAAAACACCTTTACATTTATACACACTACCTTCATATTCATAATAGAAGAAAACACCTTTACATTTATACACACTACCTTCATATTCATAATAGAAGAAAACACCTTTACATTTATACACACTACCTTCATATTCATAATAGAAGAAAACACCTTTACATTTATACACACTACCTTCATATTCATAATAGAAGAAAACACCTTTACATTTATACACACTACCTTCATATTCATAATAGAAGAAAACACCTTCACATTTATACACACTACCTTCATATTCATAATAGAAGAAAACACCTTTACATTTATACACACTACCTTCATATATTTATAATAGAAGAAAACACCTTCACATTTATACACACTACCTTCATATTCATAATAGAAGAAAATACCTTTACATTTATACACACTACCTTCATATTCATAATAGAAGAAAACACCTTTACATTTATACACACTACCTTCATATTCATAATAGAAGAAAACACCTTTACATTTAATAATAATAATATAATAATAATTTGTATTATCCATAAGGAAATTTGTCTCACAATTTGTGCACTACACCAAACAAAACAACAACATAAGTAAAAAAACAAAATATACATTCCCACAAGACTCACTCATAATTTAGATGTGAAATGCTAGATAGTTGAATTGAATGTAATGATATGATTGCCAGAGGAACAAAAGAGTGCTTGCGTGTCTGTTTGTCTTTGCTATTGGTGTCTTATATCTCTTATGTGATGGTCAAATCACAACATCCTGACCCAAAGGGGTATTTGTTTTTACTTCCAAATTTTTGTTAGCTTTTTTATTAATGTTTGTCTCAAACAGCTGCCCAAATGGGGTTTCTTTTTAACCAATGACCTTACCAGCAGCATTTAGGAATTCGCTGATATAGTCATTATTTGCATTAAAATTTAATTTATATACAAACCTTCACATGTATATACACCACCTTCACATCTATATGCATCACATTCACATTTACACTCACACCTTCATATTTATATGCACCACTTTCACAGTATATGCACCGCCTCCACATTTAGTATACACAACATCATATTTATTAACACCGCCTTTACGTTTATACTTCACCTTCACATTTTATATGCACCACCTTCATATTTATGTGCACACTTTCATATTTAAATACACATCTTCATATTCATACGCACCACATTCACATTTATATACACACCTTCACTTTTATATGCAACAGCTACACATTTTGGTACACAAATTCACATTTATATGCGACACCTTCACATTTTGGTACACACATTCACATTTATATGCGACACCTTCACATTTTGGTACACAAATTCACATTTATATGCAACACCTTCACATTTTGGTACACACATTCACATTTATATGCGACACCTTCACATTTTGGTACACACATTCACATTTATATGCAACACCTTTACATTTTGGTACACACCTTCACTTTTATATGCAACACCTTCACATTTTTGTACACATCTTCACATTTATATGCGCCACCTTCACATTTGTGTGCACCACCTTTACATTTGTGTGCACCACCTTTACATTTGTGTGCACCACCTTTACATTTGTGTTCACCACCTTTACATTTGTGTACCTTACATTCAACTTTCTTACTTTTTTGCGGGTAGAATATTGATTTCTATGAGATTTTCCAATCTACATATACATGAGTCGACTTTTAATTTAAACATTTTCTGAAGACTTTTCCTTGTATTGAATGGTCTCCTGTGATCTGATGTATTTATTTAGTTAGGGCTATCCAACATCCAACTATTCATAGATTCAAGAACGTAGTCTATGACTAACGAATATATGACTTCAAATCGGCGAAGAAGCTGAACATGAGAAATTAGTTCTATCGACTGCTCTCACGGTAAAGGGGTAACACAAACAATTATCATGCGACAATGGATGTAAATTTACGACTTAATACCTTTAGCTTGGTAAAAGTTATCACCCATGACTTGATTATTGATTTTTTTTGTTAATTATAACCTCATATGTCAACGTGACCCACAAATGAATGACCTTCCAGATCTCTAACAAAGCGAAGAGATTTTTTTATTCTCTCTCGTACTTGCGTGAGGTCTAGGGCTGGGTTTAAATTTCACCGGGAGACTTTGATTCTTATCCAGACTGGATTGACTCCATTGAATCCACAAAGGACAATTTTCTTTTGTTTACAAAACCCTCAGCTTTTTTATTTATTTTTTTTTTCAATACTACGGGTGTAGGCTTTAGGTAGTGGCGTGTGTGGTTAAAGATTGGTAGTTTTGATTTGTCGACTCGGCGATCTGGGTTCAAATCTACTTGCACTCGCGTTTCAGAATTTTATAGCGAGGACTTCAATGAGTAGCTCAGGCACATTGAGCAGTTCAGTTGAGTAGTTCAGTTGAGCAGTTCAGTTGAGTAGTTCAGTTGAGTAGTTCAGTTGAGCAGTTCAGTTGAGTAGTTCAGTTGAGCAGTTCAGTTGAGCAGTTCAGTTGAGTAGTTCAGTTGAGCAGTTCAGTTGAGCAGTTCAGTTGAGTAGTTCAGTTGAGCAGTTCAGTTGAGTAGTTCAGTTGAGTAGTTCAGTTGAGTAGTTCAAGAATTCAGGTTGAACTGTTCAAAGTCTGTGGTTCACGTTGAGCAGTTCAGTTGAGTAGTTCAAGAATTAAAGTTTAACTGTTTAAAGTCTGTGGGTCACGTTGAACAGTTCAAGAATTAAAGTTTAACTGTTTAAAGTCTGTGGGTCACGTTGAACAGTTAAAGAATTAAAGTTTAACTCTACACGTTGAACAGTTAAAGAATTAAAGTTTAACTCTACACGTTGAACAGTTAAAGAATTAAAGTTTAACTCTACACGTTGAACAGTTCAAGAATTAAAGTTTAACTGTACACGTTGAACAGTTCAAGAATTAAAGTTTAACTCTAAAGTCTGTGGTTCACGTTGAGCAGTTCAATAATTAAAGTTTAACTCTAAAGTCTGTGGGTCACGTTGAACAGTTCAAGAATTAAAGTTTAACTCTAAAGTCTGTGGGTCACGTTGAACAGTTCAAGAATTAAAGTTGAACTCTACACGTTGAACAGTTAAAGAATTAAAGTTGAACAGTTTAAAGTCTGTGGGTCACGTTGGACAGTTCAATAATTACAGTTTAACTCTCAAGTCTGTGGGTCACGTTGAACAGTTCAAGAATTAGAGTTTAACTCTAAAGTCTGTGGGTCACGTTGAACAGTTCAAGAATTAAAGTTTAACTCTAAAGTCTGTGGGTCACGTTGAACAGTTCAAGAATTAAAGTTTAACTCTAAAGTCTGTGGGTCACGTTGAACAGTTCAAGAATTAAAGTTTAACTCTAAAGTCTGTGGGTCACGTTGAACAGTTCAAGAATTAAAGTTTAACTCTAAAGTCTGTGGGTCACGTTGAACAGTTCAAGAATTCAGGTTTAACTGTTTAAAGTTAGTGGGCAAAGGAAAGTTGTTTTTTTTCTTTGGCCAGCAGTTCAAGATTATTATTTTGGCCAGGTGTTACTATGTACTGATGTCCGGTTGACCTAGCCGCTAAGTGCTAAGTTTAACGTATTGCACTCGTAAAAAACTCAAAACTTGATCAGAACTCGAACCCAGAAAGCCAGGACCCCCCCCCCTTTCCCCAATGAATAGCAACTCTCTCCCAATGGTCTGTCCAATGGCTGTGTGAAGCGTCTAGTGTGGTAACTTAACTTGTTGTCACCGCTGGCTAGCATCTGTGAAGGGTGACAGGCAAACCGAATTGCCAGATTTATAGCTTGGCTGTTCTCCGAGGGCACCTCATTGACATTAGAATTATTTGGTTCACAAGTATTCGGTGAAAATGTTTTTGTTCCAATTGTATTTCCTGTACAATAGTGAGATCAATCAAACAATCTCTTTGGTAGGTTATAGTTTATTCATTGCAATTTATAAGACTTGCACAGACTCATGACTAGTTTTCCTGGATCGGAACCAAACATTTCTAATGCTTCATGCTGTGAGGATTCGTTCTGAGACTTTGTGGAGTTTTTCTGGGTTTCCCTTGAGACTTAAGGGTTTTTCTGGGTTTCTCTTGAGACTTTGGAGTGTTGTTCTGGGTTTTCCTTGAGACTGGAGTTTTTCTGGGTTTCCCTTGAGACTTTGGAGTGTTGTTCTGGATTTCCCTTGAGACTTTAAAGTGTTGTTCTGGGATTTCTGGACTTTTTTTTCTTTTTCTGGACTCCAGATACAACGCTCGGAACTTGACCTACGTTACCGTCTCTCCCTCCCCCTCAACATGCGGAGGCCCTGGCAATGTCTTTTAGTATATGTCAGAAGGCGCAGCTGACGTAGTGACATCTTTAACCGCACCATGGAAGCAGTCACATTCGAATGGACAAGTCTGTTGTAAACTTGTGCATTGTACATTTTTGTCATCTAAATTCAAGGTGAATGCTGAAAGTATCTCAACTGGAGGAAGGATGAGTGACCTGTGTGTCAGTGCTGCCTCATCCTTGCACTAACATGTTTGTATACAGGCTCTGTGGAACTGAAGAATAGACTTTGCATTGCTCCAATGTGTTCGTTTAAATTTATCCTGGGATCAGTTGCCTCTCACACGTGATGCTTGTACAATGTAAACCTTATGCTTTGTTATTAATGTTGTTTTAATTCTCTCTCTCTCTCTCTCTCTGTCCTACTCATGCACACTCAGTGTTACCTACCCCCTGTGTTATGTACACGAATAGTTTGTTGGTCAGTCATTGAACTGCTTTGCACCAACGTGTTCTAAAACGACGCGCGTTTCACATCCACGTATCTCTACGACTTGCAGTCAGCCACGTATCAAACGGTAGCGTAGCCTTCATGGGGCATGTCCATAATGCGTAGCACTTAGTTGTGTCCATAATGCGTAGCACTTAGTTGTGTCCATAATGCGAAGCACTTAGTTGTGTCCATAATGCGTAGCACTTAGTTGTGTCCATAATGCGTAGCACTTAGTTGTGTCCATAATGCGTAGCACTTAGTTGTGTCCATAATGCGTAGCACTTAGTTGTGTCCATAATGCGTAGCACTTAGTTGTGTCCATAATGCGTAGCACTTAGTTGTGTCCATAATGCGTAGCACTTAGTTGTGTCCATAATGCGTAGCACTTAGTTGTGTCCATAATGCGTAGCACTTAGTTGTATCCATAATGCGTAGCACTTAGTTGTGTCCATAATGCGTAGCACTTAGTTGTGTCCATAATGCGTAGCACTTAGTTGTGTCCATAATGTGTAGCACTTAGTTGTGTCCATAATGCGTAGCACTTAGTTGACAGACTGAAGGTAGACGGACACGTTCATGTATCTTGCAGTTTGAAGGAAGCCACTTAGTTGACAGACTGAAGCTAGACGGACACGTTCATGTATCTTGCAGTTTGAAGGAAGTCACTTAGTTGACAGACTGAAGCTAGACGGACACGTTCATGTATCTTGCAGTTTGAAGGAAGTCACTTAGTTGACAGACTGAAGCTAGACGGACACCATTCATGTATCTTGCAGTTTGAAGGAAGCACATGACGGACATGTTTTTACTGTTTTTTGTTTGTTGTTGATTGACTGGAAATAGAAGTTACATTTTCATAGGGCAGATTTAGCCCCCCCCCCCCCACACACACACCCTTGCCCCCTCCCCGTACACGCACATTCGGGTGTCCTCAAAAAGGTCAACGCGTACGCTGATGTTTTAAAGTAGGACTTGGGTGTTATTGGATTGAATGGGATGGAGGGGGGGGGGGCACCTGGGTCATATCTACAGCATATGACACACATCTTTGTGTGTTGCGTGTGTGTGTGTATGTGAGTTAACTGATTTGGGGGGGGGGGTAAAAAAAAGTACACAGCTGTGTATTGAATCGTTTGTATCCAATACTACTATCAATTGACCAGGTAGTAACTACCCGACACCAACACATAGACAACTTGTAACTCTTATCACTGCGACATTGTCGGGCGCCAGAGGGGAGGGTGGCGTTGCTGTGCATGGGGACGGATCTATCCCCCAGCTGTTGTGTTTGTTTTACTTGAATATTAAATCTGACCGGCTTTTTGTGTCTGTCCTTGTTTGGTTAACGGGAGAAAACAAAAGAGGCACCTCCTCCTCCCCCAATTCGCGTGTCCCCATTTCTTAAAAACACATTTTCTGTTTGCTGTGAAATTGAGTAAAACTGAGCATGAACTAGATCTAGATCAACCCTGGACTTGATATATCGTTTTTTACTTTGTCATTAGAGCTATCATAGTCTAGATCAACTAGATCAGTGATGCCCAAAATACGGCCCGCGAGACAGATCCGGCCCGCGACTTGTTTCCATCCGCCCGCCGAAATGTCGGCACAAAGTATATAAAAAAAAACTCCCTCCCCCAAAGAAAAGGTTTAAAAATGTCTCTTTACCTACGTTAGGACCATCAATTTTACTCCAATTAATTGGTACCATGACCAACATTTGTGCTTTTATGAGGCTCTTAATGTAGAATTTATAAAAATAAAATACTTTTTTTGGCAGAACATGATAATAAGCCAATATATTTGAGTTGTAAATAAAGTCTGGCTGTTTTTTTTTCTTTAAAAACGCAATTATAAAACAAATTTGACGCCATTTGAATCAAAAGATTGTTAAACTACGTCTAGAGATTGGAAGATTAATGTGAATATTTATCAAAAAGAGTCAAGAATATGAGTCGTTGGTAAAGCTAGCTACACTGTGGCTCAAATTTCTAGTAGAGAAATGAAGCTGTTTTCTGACGCATGAAAAAAAAAAAGATAATAATATCCCATTAATGAATCTAAGTGCTAGATCCATGGGTTTCTAATCAAGTAGTTTCAGGTCAATTTCATTTCATTTTTGTACCTTTCCTTTATTTGGCCCGCGACACTAGTGTCGGAAATTAAAATGGCCCGCAGGTCGATATATGTTGGGCATCACTGAACTAGATCAACCCTCTACTTGAAGAAAATGTAGTACTTTGCTTCGTCATCAGAGCTATCATAGTCTAGAACCCTAGATGAACTAGGTCAACCCTGTCAAAAGATTAGAGGCAGTCGCACATTTCGATCTTATTTCCATGAGTTTGCCCAATGATAGATGGCTTAACGGATAATTGTATGGAGTTACCTGTAGAGCAATCTAGGGGATTTCACGGTCTAGTAGCACATTTATAGCTTAAAGTTGGCGACTTCACTTTATTCCTTCAGCACTTTGCTTCACTTTATTCCTTCAGCACTTTGCTTCACTTTATTCCTTCAGCACTTTGCTTCACTTTATTCCTTCAGCACTTTGCTTCACTTTATTCCTTCAGCACTTTGCTTCACTTTATTCCTTCAGCACTTTGCTTCACTTTATTACTTCAGCACTTTGCTTCACTTTATTACTTCAGCACTTTGCTTCACGTTATTACTTCAGCACTTTACTTCACGTTATTACTTCAGTACTTTGCTTCACTTTATTACTTCAGCACTTTGCTTCATTTTATTACTTCAGCACTTTGCTTCACTTTATTACTTCAGCACTTTGCTTCACTTTATTACTTCAGCAGCACTTAAACTCTCTTTATTACTTCA
The DNA here is from genome assembly GCA_036873155.1 of Biomphalaria sudanica. Lineage (NCBI taxonomy): Eukaryota > Metazoa > Mollusca > Gastropoda > Planorbidae > Biomphalaria > Biomphalaria sudanica. Next base: position 2,189,986 of record JAZGLO010003237.1, on the reverse strand, counting down.
GCACTTGTATTCACTTTATTATTTCAGCACTTGACTTCACTTTATTACTTCAGCTTTTTACTTCACTTTATTACTTCAGCTTTTTACTTCACTTTATTACTTCAGCACTTAAACTCTCTTTATTACTTCAGCACTTGTATTCACTTTATTACTTCAGCACTTGACTTCACTTTATTACTTCAGCTTTTTACTTCACTTTATTACTTTAGCACATGACTTCACTTTATTACTTCAACACTTGTATTCACTTTATTATTTCAGCACTTGACTTCACTTTATTACTTCAGCTTTTTACTTCACTTTATTACTTCAGCACTTGACTTCACTTTATTACTTCAGCACTTGACTTCACTTTATTCCTTCAGCTTTTTACTTCACTTTATTACTTCAGCACTTTACTTCACGTAATAACTTCAGCACTTTTATTCACTTTATTACTTCAGTACTTGACTTCACTTTATTACTTCAGCTTTTTACTTCACTTTATTACTTCAGCACTTGACTTCACTTTATTACTTCAGCACTTTGCTTCACTTTATTACTTCAGCACATGACTTCACTTTATTACTTCAGCACATGACTTCAATTTATTACTTCAGCACTTCACTTCACTTTATTACTTTAGCACATGACTTCACTTTATTACTTCAGCACTTGTATTCACTTTATTACTTCATCTCATGACTTCACTTTATTACTTAAGCACTTGTATTCACTTTTATTAATTCAGCTTTTTACTTCACGTTATTACTTCAGCACTTGACTTCACTTTATTACTTCAGCACTTTACTTCACGTTATTATATAGCTTTTGACTTCACTTTATTACTTCAGCTTTTGACTTCACTTTATTACTTCAGCTTTTGACTTCACTTTAATACTTTAGCACTTGACTTCACTTTATTACTTCAGCACTTTACTTCACGTCATAACTTCAGCACTTGACTTCACTTTATTACTTTAGCACTTGACTTCACTTTATTACTTTAGCACTTTACTTCACTTTATTACTTTAGCCCTTTACTTCACGTTTTTACTTCAGCACTTTACTTCACTTTATTACTTCAGCTTTTTACTTTACTTTAGTACTTCAGCTTTTTACTTCACTTTATTACTTCAGCAATTTATTTCACTTTATAAATTCAGCACTTAACTTAACTTAATTACTTCAGCTTTTTATTTCACTTTATTACTTCAGCACTTTACTTCACGTTATTACTTCAGCACTTTTCTTCACGTAATTACTTCAGCTTTTTATTTCACTTTATTACTTCAGCACTTTACTTCTCTTTATTACTTTAGCACTTTTCTTCACGTTGTTATTTAGCACTTTACTTCACTTTATTATTTCGGCACTTTAATTCACGTTATTACTTTAGCACTTTACTTCACTTTATTATTTCGGCACTTTAATTCACCTTATTACTTCAGCACTTTACTTTTTTTTATTACTTCAGCACTTTACTTCATGTTATTACTTCAACACTTCACTGCACTTTATTCAGCACGTTACTTCTTTATATTACTTAGCACTTTACTTAATTTTTTTACTTCAGCTTAAAAAGGGGCGTGATGGTCGATTGTTAGGCGTTAAGCTTCCGAACCGATTGGTCCACGAGTTTGAATCCCAGTTGGTCGTTGTGCAGGCCACACCGTTAACTGTTGGCAGCATTGTCTCTTGTGTTTATTTTTTATGTCACTCTAAATTTTATAATTAGAACCTCTCCCACCCCGAAAAAAATATTAAGATAGCTCATAATTACATATTTTAGTTCTAGTAATCCTCTGTCCAAGTAGCCTAGTTATCCATTGTCCAAGAAATCTACTGTCCACTTAGCCTAGTTATCCAGTGTCCAATTAACCCACTGTCCACTTAGCCTAGTTATCCACTGTCTAATTAACCCACTGTCCACTTGGCCTAGTTATCCACTGTCCAATTAACCCACTGTCCACGTAGCCTAGTTATCCAGTGTCCAATTAACCCACTGTCCACTTAGCCTAGTTATCCAGTGTCCAATTAATCCACTGTCCACTTAGCCTAGTTATCCACTATCCAATTAATCCACTGTCCACTTAGCATAGTTATCCAGTGTCCAATTAACCCACTGGCCACTTAGTCTAGTTATCCACTGTCCAATTAACCCACTGTCCACTTAGCCTAGTTATCCAATGTCCTAGTAATCCACTGTCCACTTAGCCTAGTTTTCCAGTGTCCAATTAACCCACTGTCCACGTAGCCTAGTTATCCACTGTCCTAGTAATCCACTGTCCACTTAGCCTAGTTATCCAGTGTCCAATTAACCCACTGTCCACTTAGCCTAGTTATCCACTGTCCAAGTAGTCCACTGTTCACTTAGCCTAGTTATCCACTGTCTAAGTAATCCACTATCCACTTAGCCTAGTTATCCACTGTCCAAGTAATCCAGTGTCCACTTAGCCCAGTAACTCACTTTCCATTTAGCCTAGTAAGCCACTGTTCACTCAGCCTAGTAATCCACTGTCCAAGTAATTCACTGTCCAAGTAATTCACTGTCCACTGCATTGGTTACTATCCGTGTGATCTTTCTTTACTCTTCACCTATTTTGACGCCATCTTTGTTAGTTAGGCCTACTGACCTTCTTATCAGGTTAATGATGGTCAAGTCTTCGAGGGTCACGTGGCACACGAGTTCATAGATTCCCCCTGCATTGTTCAAGTCTCCTGACGAATTTATCTGAATCAAGTAAATAACTGCAGACATTCTTCACGGTTTCCAATGGGGCTCTCCACTCCCCCACCCTTTTTACTTGTGAGCCCTTGCGATATTATTGAGATTGCTCAGAGCTGAGTGAGTCGTTGCTATTTATAGTTATGACTCATGTGCACATGGAGCATTATTCAATGAACGTACTAAGCTCTAGGACCAAAGTTCAAGGACAATAATTCCTTGATTGAAGTCTTCTTCAGAATAGACTCGTGGACCATCATTCCTTGATTGAAGTCTTTTTCGAATAATCTCGAGGACCATCATTCTTTGATTGAAGTCTTCTTCAGAATAGACTCGAGGACCATCATTCTTTGATTGAAGACTTCTTCAGAATAGACTCGAGGACCATCATTCCTTGGATTAGGTTTTCTTCGGCATAGACTTATAGATGCTTTCTACAACCCTGATCTGTTTGTTAAAGAGCATGTTTACTGTCTCGTATAGCTTTGTAGCATAGTGTGTATAGTTTAGTGACAATGTGTCGCTTTCTGTTAACTATTAGTCCTTATCGAATTTCACAGACTAAAACAATCGTACAAAGACACACACGAACCCCTATTTACACACATACATATCAATCATATTTACACACAAAGTTTCTTGTAACATTGTATGTCCACAAAAGACAAAATATACATCCACGCATTTATACGCAAAAGTGCACCATGCTTATTTGAACTTAATGACATGTTTTTAAACAAAAATAATTGAAACTTATTCATAGAGAAAGACACGTCAAGCACATTTATAAGAAACTTGTACCCGATCTAAAAACTTTCCCAATAAACGAAATGTTCCCATTCCATACAAATGTAGATTCAAGACATGATAGCCTGCGTTCACATCCTGTGAAAACAATGTTTGTCTCCAGTCTAAATACTATAACGTGAATAGTGCAGGATTTTTCTTTTAGATGAAGACAAAGAGAGTAATTGATGGTCACGTTTGGCCATTGCAGTGTGTAATACAATACAACTGGCATCAAGACAAGTGTTTGTGAAGGAAGACATTTGGAACTAGTTATCGCGTCACACATACGGTGCTGCACTGTCGCGCTAGTGTGCAAATGTACAAAAATAAGAAATAGGTTCTTGAAATAGACAGTTACACTTGGCCAGAATAAACAGCGAAGCAATTCAATCAATTAAAATCAATTCAGTCAATAACGAATCGAGTGACTTTGGCTTGCTGACCACTCTGTCTGAGTGACTTTGGCTTGCTGACCACTTTGTCTGAGTGACTTTGGCTTGCTGACCACTCTGTCTGAGTCTGTCAAGAGGTGCTGGAAGATGTAGTGTATTGTGACGACTAGACAACATCTAATGACTCTACAACATCTAATGACTCTACAACATCTGACTCAACAACATCTAATGACTCTACAATATCTAATGACTCTACAACATCTAATGACTCTACAATATCTAATGACTCTACAATATCTAATGACTCTACAACATCTAATGACTCTACAACATCTAATGACTCTACAATATCTAATGACTCTACAACATCTAATGACTCTACAATATCTAATGACTCTACAACATCTAATGACTCTACAACATCTAATGACTCTACAATATCTAATGACTCTACAACATCTAATGACTCTACAATATCTAATGACTCTACAACATCTAATGACTCTACATCTAATGACAACATCTAATGACTCTACAACATCTGACTCAACAACATCTAATGACTCTACAACATCTAATGACTCTACAAACATCTGACTCTACAATATGTAATGACTCTACAACATCTAATGACTCTACAACATCTAATGACTCTACAATATCTAAAGACTCAACAACATCTAATGACTCAACAACATCTAATGACTCTACAACATCTAATGACTCTACAATATCTAATGACTCTACAACATCTAATGACTACAATATCTAATGACTCTACAATATCTAATGACTCTACAACATCTAATGACTCTACAACATCTAATGACTCTACAATATCTAATGACTCTACAACATCTAATGACTCTACAACATCTAATGACTCTACAATATCTAATGACTCTACAACATCTAATGACTCTACAACATCTAATGACTCTACAATATCTAATGACTCTACAATATCTAATGACTCTACAATATCTAATGACTCTACAATATCTAATGACTCTACAACATCTAATGACTCTACATCTAATGACAACATCTAATGACTCTACAACATCTAATGACTCTACAAACATCTGACTACAATATGTAATGACTCTACAACATCTAATGACTCTACAACATCTGACTCTACAATATCTAATGACTCTACAACATCTAATTACTCTACAACATCTAATGACTCTACAATATCTAAAGACTCAACAACATCTAATGACTCAACAACATCTAATGACTCTACAACATCTGACTCTACAATATCTAATGACTCTACAACATCTAATAGCATTGGTTATCTTGGTCTCGGATGGTTCTCTGGACTTTGTGGTACTGGTGGATCTAAAATGTCCTTGTTTTTTTTATACCTTTTTAACTTTGTCAGTAGACACTTCAATGTGTTCTTTCTGTAGACTTTGATTTCCCTTATGAAATGATCTTGACAGTTTTACTACATCAGTTAACTTTGAAAATGTAGTCATTTGATTTAGAGACTTAAATTCCACTAACTCTTTGATTTTTCTGATTCAGGCAACCCATTCCATACTTGATGGCATGACAATTATCAGACCTGTGAAATAATGTCATTCGTAGTTGAGAAATGGTCCCAATCTCAATATATCCTGACTTCATTTGAAGTCTTCTTGTGTCTGGCCAACCTTTCATAATTGCTTCCCTGAGAATTGAAAGTTCTTAATCCCTATTCATTTTGGGAGTAACAAAGCATTGTATATAAATGTTTTAAACAAATAGTAAATAATATCCATTTATGTAATTGTATCCCTTTGATAATTTTTTTAGTACATACTACTTAAGACTTGTATGTCGTTGTTATTTTGTTGATGATTTTGTTTGTTTGTTGTTGTTGTTTTTTTTTGGGGGGGAAGGCTATAAATAGTGCATTTGTATGAAAAAATAATTAGTGTATTTAATAAACAAAAAAATTTGATATCAGAAGACAGAAAAGTAGCTCTTTGACATGTTAGTGTAGTGTTTCTTTTTTTTTTCTCAGATAATGAATCTAGTGATTGGGATTTTGATGACAGCATAAAACTGCAAAAAGAAAACAACCGACTCCAGGCTGAGCTTCAGCATATCAGGTCAGAGGTCAAGCATTGGAGAACAGTAGCCAAACAATTGGTGGGTATATAGCCTAAGCAGTCACAGTTTTTGTTTATTTCATTTATTTTTTTTGTTTCCCCTTGTTAAAATATGTGCTGCAGTGGGAGATCATTTTCTTGAGGCAAGGAAATTTTGTGTGTGTCTCTGAAGCCTATGATGTATTTTTCTTTGTATCTTTAGTGGGCAAGCTTGTATATTTGTGTGTGAATTGGGCACGACATGGCCTAAATTGTGCCGATGTACCAAAAATATATAAAATATAGTGTGTGAATGCATTTTATGTTGGCTTGGTTTTTCTTTCTCCACGGAGACTTGTTTTGTTTGTGCTTCTTGTTACACTGTAAGTGGAGATTCATCGTCTTTAATGTGCATCAATGCTATCCTGTTTGTCTACATTTCCTATGAGGATATCATATCCCCCCTTTTTTATATATAGTTACAAATATTATATATATATTTTATTGTTATGAAATATGCTGCTCTTTATAAATGTGTGGAGGAGGAGTTAAAAAAATGCTTGGCTACCTATCAAAGGGGGCTGAAGTTTGAATCCTAACTTGGACATCTCCAAGAGACTCCCCAAAGGTCCATAAAAGAGATTTGGACCATACAGCTCTAAGCAGGTTGGACCATACAGCTCTAAGCAGGAAAGTGGCACAAAAGCAATACAAAAAAATGATTGTGATGTCAGGCATATTCAGTGAGTGAATGAACTAGAAAATTAACAAAAAAGTTTTGTTTTATATATTTAAATTCATGTTTTTAATGTGATGTAATGGGATAAAGGGACTAAGTTTGATGATGTGATGATGAGATAGCCAATAGAGAACCTGAAATTAAAGTTTTTATTTTCTCTTGGGTCAACTAATAGATTCTCTGTAATAACAGGTCATCAACAAATAGATGAAAAATAACTGTCGTTTTTGAGTTTACTTCAATTATTTCTAAAACCAATAATTCAACACATGGCTCTAGCCATATACTTGTCATCATTTCTTTGTAGCTGGTTGTAATTGTCATTTTTCAGGACCAAAAGAAACAAAAGGATGAAACCTGTAGCAAAGCTTAACAAATTTTACATGCAAATAGTTCTTTCAAAAAAAGTCGCTACAGGCTGTTTCAACTGTCTGTTATCATTTCAGAACCGGTCCAACCTAAAACCCCACAACTTTATTGATAACTGATTAGTTCTGGGTGTAGTCCTCCACAAGATAACAGTACTCCCCCCCCCCCCCAGTTTTTTTCTCTCTTTTTATATTTTTTATAAGTAAGCATTTTATTACAAAAATAGATTTCCTTTTTGAGAAGACTGTCTCCTTGTACAGTCAAAATCTTTTAAATACAAAGTCTTATCTAATTGTGTCACCTGGTGTGTTGCCCGGGTCCAATAGAGCAAAATTCTTAGCCCCTCCTTTTTATCGGCTGATTTCTGTGTTTCAAATCTGGGCAGAGAGATTGGATTGGCCAGTTTGTGATGCTGTGTGGCTGATTACCACATCCCATAAGGCTTTTTAGGTTTCGTAGAGGCTGTTTCAGTTCTGTGGTGAAGAAGGGAGAGAAGTCTCTGCGCCTTTCAGCCAAACGTTTGCGTGCAGCACAAACCCTGGACACATGGAATGATTGCGGCCAGCTTAGATAACTTCATATAACTTCTATACTTCAGTGTTCTGGACATTAATGATTTATTCAGTTTTCAGTTGGTAGGTCGCACCATTGCCAAGGTGAAGTGTTGTGTACACAGAGACTCTCTCTCTCTGCCATTCCACACAAAAGTTGTACAAAAAATGTGTGTGCTTGTGTGCTTTGACTTAGAAAGGAAGAAAGTGGATGAGGACTGGGGGAAAAACAAACAGTTCTAACTTGAAGCATAATGGAAATGTGTGCCTAGCAGAGCTGATATCTCATTGAAATACTTTCTGACTTCTGACAAACTAGGTGGACTTTTTTTTATTGCTTCTAAAGAGTTCCAGTGTCAAGGTAAAAAATTTTTAGTCTTAGGAGATTTCATTTTTGTATATCTCAGTGTGTGAAGAAAATATTTCTTGTGCTGGTGTGTCCCAGGATGTTGATCAATTCATTATAATTCAAACAGTACTAAGATGCGTTTAAGTTTGTCAAGTATGTTTTGTAAAAGCATGTTTGATATCTCAGAAGCATTAAAGAAAAAATTCAAGTCTAAAAAAAAACAAGGACGCAAAAAATGTTTGAAGTTAGAAACAAAAGAAAATAATTAATTTTTTTTTTAATTGTGCATGTGTTCAATAGTTATCCAATGATGTAGAGTTTTACCAGATTCTGGTTTTGACATGTCTAGTTTGTAAATTCTCTCGTCATCTTTAGTCTTCATCTTTCAATTGTGGAAGTCTTTTTTTTTTTCACCAAATTATTTTAAAAAATTGGAGTGGATTGAACAACGATTCAGTATTCTGTTTAATGCTTCAATTAGATTTTTTAAACTGCTATTTTGTTTGAAGAGAGCTTATTTCATAAAAAGCTTCAAATTTTTGTGAATAGCAGCATTGAAAATAAAAATAATTTGAAGAACTTCTTTTTCATCACATAACTAATTTTTAGGTTTGGACTCATTTTTAGTGAATTATAATCTCATAATTATTTTTTTTTCAAATACTTCATATTGTTTAATGTAGAAAGACCATTTTTTTATAAAAATTAATTTTTGTTCCTCATGTTTGAAGTCAGGGCAATTAGAATATTGATTTAGGCAAAGGCAAAATAATTTGTTGATTGGAGAAGTGAACTTAGTAGCAGTTTTGTTTGTTGTGTGTCAACATTGGCCAGACTGTTTGGTAGCTCAAAGAGGTGGCCTATAACTAGTGGCCAAAATTGAAGCGGTTTATCAAACCAAAATTTGAGTGAACCTCTCTTCACTTGGGATATGTTTACTACTGTCTCGGTCTGATAAGATAATCTAAGGGCATTGTCAGCTATTACTTTTACAGTTTATTGAGAATGTTTTTTTAAAAAAAGTCCAAAGTCCAATGGAAGTTTGGGAATATTACCTGAGCTGTACAGTTTCATTTCAAGATCTCAAGTATTTCTGTTGTTTGCTTTTTAATTTTTTTATTTTATACATGTACTTAGGAAAGATAACCTAGTTCAATTTTAAAGTGAAATTTGCTAGTTCAATTTTAAAGTGAAATTTGGTTGTCTCCCATTTTAATTGAAATTTTAAATGTACCAACTCATTTGGAATTCACCCTTCCCAGTTTCTCTGCTAGTGGTGTTAGAAAGGTGTGTGTGTGTGTGTTTTTGTGTGCCAGATAAGTGTGTACTAAGAAAGGTCTGTTCAAACATCCCATGTGCTTTTTTTCCACTGTTTGAACAGCAATCTTACACTTTCCTGCCTGTGCTGTTAGGTTTGCTTTTTCTGTCAGCTTTTGATTGACATTTTTTTTTTTATAATTCTAAAAATTTGAGATTTATAAAATAGATTTAGATTTTGTTTTCCTTGTGTACTTATGTTGTCGTCTGTTTAATAAAAGGTAATTTTTTTTTTTTAAATTATGCTCCATTTTGTTTTTTATGTAAATGACCAGTGATTATAGCCCTTGAATACAAACTCTAGCGGAGCTATAAATTTAAATTGAAAATGTAATGTCATTTTGAATGTATACTAATACAGTCTAGCCGTATAATTTCATTCAAACATCTTTTATTGCACTATGTCTATTGTAACTTCTAGTATGAAGCTGGGACTAAGGTGTGTTCTTGTCAAATAATTGGGAGCTGGGGCTTGAAAGGATAAAGTTTTATTTTAGTCTATTTCTGCCGGGGGGGGGGGGGAGGAAAGGGGCACAAGACCATGTCACATTGTTAAGGCAAGATTATTTTAAAACTATACTATTTTTTTTAGGGCCAAGCAGAAGGACAGTCCCTAGACAAGCAAGTGGTCAGTGCTGATATCATTGAACTCCAGCAGAAGATAAAGGTAAGTAACTCTTTTCATCCAATGTTCATAACTATTCAAGAAACTGTTGAATAATTGAGCTGTGTGATGATAGTGTGTGATGTTCTAAATTTGGCTTGTCAATTTCTTTTTTCTCTACCAATCAGAATTTAGAGCAACAGCTGACACAGAAAACAGAGGAGCTGCAACAGCAGGCCACATCGTTACATGAACATCACCAGCAGAAGGTGTCAGCCCTGAAATTAAAGCACCAAGGAGAGATCAATGCGTTGCAGCAGAGGTTGTCTTCCTTGGAACACCAGCTTAATGAAGGTAAACAAAAAATAGACTGTTTTTAGAAAAAGATTCTGTTATACTTTTTACTTACTAAAGTTAGCTTTTTTTTTTCCCCTTATTTCAAACCCACATTTAAGTTCCAAAAAAAAAAAAACAATAAAAATAAATAAATAATGATTGAAATTTCTTGCTTGCTCATATGATTTAAAATATGAAAGCACTTGACTAGATAGGTTTGATTAGAATTATCTTGCTCCAGACATATAACTTGAGATGGGATCTCTTGATAGGAACTCTTCTGTCAATATGTAGTTGCAGATCTTGAATGATTTTGTGAAACTAACACTTGGTCAAATCTTTTTATATAAGCAAGTTTTTTGTTGTTTTGTTTTCTGGTAGAGAGAGCATATTGTTAGCATCTTAAAAATACTGACCGCAGTTTAGTTAGAGTTGTTAGGGTAGGAGGTTTTCTTTGTCAGGAAAGTGAAAAGTGTTTTGGAAGCCAGACGTTTAGTTAGTTGTCTTAAGTTGTCTTGGCATCTTTATTTTGGAAGCCAGATGTTTAGTTAGTTGTCTTAAGTTGTCTTGGCATCTTTATTTTGGAAGCCAGATGTTTAGTTAGTTGTCTTAAGTTGTCTTGGCATCTTTATTTTGGAAGCCAGATGTTTAGTTAGTTGTCTTAAGTTGTCTTGGCATCTTTATTTTGGAAGCCAGATGTTTAGTTAGTTGTCTTAAGTTGTCTTGGCATCTTTATTTTGGAAGCCAGATGTTTAGTTAGTTGTCTTAAGTTGTCTTGGCATCTTTATTTTGGAAGCCAGATGTTTAGTTAGTTGTCTTAAGTTGTCTTGGCATCTTTATTTTGGAAGCCAGATGTTTAGTTAGTTGTCTTAAGTTGTCTTGGCATCTTTTTTTTGGAAGCCAGATATTTAGTTAGTTGTCTTAAGTTGTCTTGGCATCTTTATTTTGGAAGCCAGATGTTTAGTTAGTTGTCTTAAGTTGTCTTGACATCTTTATTTTGGAAGCCAGATGTTTAGTTAGTTGTCTTAAGTTGTCTTGGCATCTTTATTTTGGAAGCCAGATGTTTAGTTAGTTGTCTTAAGTTGTCTTGGCATCTTTATTTTGGAAGCCAGATGTTTAGTTAGTTGTCTTGTCATCTTTATTAGTAAAAAAAAAATAAAAAAATTATAATAACATGTTATTTTTCAATTAGGTAAATTTGAATCCAGTTAATTACACTTAGTCATATCCACTTTAACAAAAAAAAAACAAGGACTGCATCCTTCATGGATACATTTCGAAACAAATGAAAGCAGTGAATCTCTCAAGTGCTTGTTTTGCTTATTCCCAAATTGAGTCATTCTTAAACGTCTATTCTGTTCATCTATGACTTTATAGTTTGTGTCCTTAGTAAACTAAACTGTCATTATTTGCTTGGGACCCAATTTTTACTCAAGTTACTTTTGTGTGTGCATGTGTCTTCTAAAGAAATGTAGCGTTTAGAAATAGAATATGTAGTAGCACACTTAAGAGTTAACTTTATGTTTCTTGTTAGCAAATGATGGATGCAACAGTTCCCAGTATAGCGGATCCGGAACTCTGGCGGAGGCAGATAGAGTCGATGGACACTTTGATACAACAAGGGAGACAACTTCTCTGGAGACAAAAGATCTTGTAAGATCACCTTATTTCATATTAGCATGATAATCATACATTTGCTTTGTTAGATTTGGATTAGTATGTCCTTGACCGAACTTCCTGCTAGATATCAAGGGATGGCAACAGGCAGGGCTTGAGCATGGGGCTTTCTGATGATAGTCTAAAGCACATACCATCTGACCAGGCAGCCAGTCATCTGTTACAATGCTTATGCTTTTTCCACCTACTCTTAAATAAATTGGCCCAAAATTGTATCATTTTGGAATTCTATATAAACAGTGGTTTAAACATGTGATCTCCAAAATGTTTGTTTTCCCTTTGAAAATCTCTCTTTAATCATGAAATTCAAACCACATCCTTAGGTCTGGCCTCCCTCCCAGTTTGAACAAGTGATTACAAAATGTCACTCGTTCCCTCCAAAAATCTCAAAAGGGTTTTTGTCCCAGTTGTGCACTTCATTAATAATAATTTTTTTTTCTCTACATTTATGATACAACTATCTGCTGCCGAGTGGCTTCAGAGAACCCACGCTAAACTGATGGCATGTAGCGTCTTGTTCATATCTCTTTACATTCTAGTCAAGTGGGATTTTTTTCCTTTGGGAACCCTCTCTTACATTCTAGTTCTGTCCTTGCCTCTCCCCTCCCCAACTTGTCATTTATTCAGATAGCAGTTTGAACTATTAGTTAAATTGTTTCTTATCAGAAGTAGGTCATTCGAGCTTATCAGCTAAGAAGCCATGCCAAGATAGCTCATATACTTTTTTTTTTATTCTTAAGTTTTAAAAATTGGTTTTGGGACGTTCTTTGCACACGCACACACATACACACACACTCACCGCTTAGTGGGACACACTCGCACAGGCTGTAAATGTAGTTTTACTGGTAGTCTGTGTTTGTTTAAAAAATTTAAGGCTTCTTCCTTTACTTTTTGTTGAGTCTATAGAATCATATAAAAAAAAAAAAAAGGAGCCATAATACCTGTCATAATTTATCTACCCTCCTTCCCCTGTGTCCCACTGACTAATTGCTTGCAACTAGAACAGAATCTGGTATTTGCTTGGAGCCCTGCTGATAAGAGTCAAAAAGTTTAGTTTTTTTGTTTATGAACTGCACACGTTTGCCTTCAGAAGGTGGTGGCAAAGGGGAATAAACCTGTAAATATTTCTTTAGAAAAGAAGAAAATTCTAGGTTAAGCAGGTGTCCAATGTGACGGGGGTACTTGTTTGAAAATTTCCTTTTTTTAACCTGTTGCTGCATGTATTGATGTATTGAAGTACTTGTGAAGTACTCAATGACACATGACTCGAAACAACTCACATGGACTGATTTGATTGGCTGAATGGCTTGTGTACAGTTATCTAGTTCAGTGATTCTCACCTCTTTTATTTCTGCCATTCACATTTATCAATATAATTACTAAGAAAAAACAATTTCCCCACACTATTAATATTTCTTTTGAAAACCCCTCTGACAAGGTATGCCTCTGTGTTTTTGGATAATTATTATTATGTGGGTATTGTGTGAGCATGATGTATCGATTATGATATATTGTTTGTCTATTATCTTGTTCCCAGCCAACTTGATACTTAAAATTCTGTATGAATGGCAAAAGCTATATAGAACTAAGCAGCTTTGACAATGACTTTTTATTTGTTCAATTCTAAATCTGATTTTAACAACAAATAGTGTCAAAGTGCCAAAAAAAAAATGAGGCTACTGGTTCACCTTTTCCATTAATTTTTCAAAAAAACAAAAGAAGTTAAAGCTCTGACAAAGAAACAGTTTCTTACAATAAAAATAGGTGTAGCTTATTTGAATACTTGGTGCAGTATTATACTTTGGTTGGCCAATGAAGTAAACTAACCTTGTATACCATGCACTGTTTCTTGTTTCTAAAAACATATAATTTGAGCTGGGTTTTTTGTTTCTTCCTGTAAATTGTGCACAACAACTATAATGTTTATATTCTCCCATTATTGCTTTATATAAGGCTTCAAGATCGGGTCAAAATGTCTTAAACCAACATGAAAGTGATAAAGATTTTCCAAATGCCTCCAAACAAGCTGACAATAATGTGACTTCACTTCAGAACAAATTACAAGGTAGGTCAAAGTTTGTTTGACTGTGGGCCAAAAGGCTAAACCTTTTTTTTTTTTTAACTATTTTCTTTTCAGAAAATATATGTTTATATCAATCATGTTGTTTAATCATAATATGTAACATATAATAAATAGTTAGTAGGTTACAATAGTTGTTGAGAGAATGAGGGAAAGGAAATATGGGAAAACACAGATATGCTCCGAGAACTTAATCCATAAACCACTGACCCTACCTTGTCTTCTAGTAGTAAATCAGGTACCAAGCTAACATCACACTTGAACATCCAGGTCCCCAAAAAATGAACCCCTCGAGTCAGTAAAGTTATCTCAAAGCATATTATCATCCAGGGTGGCAATTTTATACCTCACCTAGAACTCACCCACCCACATTGTTTCTCTACAATTACTTTCACAAAGAATTATTTTTGTGATATTTTCATCCCAATAGTTTTTGTTCTTCTAATTTGCTTGCCTTGTTTTTTTTTCTTCCTTTGGTTCAGCACTAAAGCACTCCAACTTTAATTTCAATGTATTTACAATACTCAAGTTTGTTTTATGAACTAATTAGCTATTTGTGTATGAGCATTTATTCTTAATGTGATGAGGATGGTTCATTTGTTACAGAGTCTGAGCTGTGGCGCAGTCAGTTAGAGCAGCAGGTGAAAGTGCTGAAAGAGGAACTGGTGAGGAACAAGTACCAACTGCTGGACCAGCTGGATGCAAACCATGTAGAGTACTTGCATACTCACAACCAATTTCGAAGGCACCTGTGCATGTCCCACACATTAGCATCTCCCACACATAAACAAGAATGTGAGACAAAAGAGACAGCCCTTATCAAAATAAAAAAAAATTACATCCACAAATTAAATGATACACAAAGTATTAATTTCTCATGGATAGACCACAACATTGATTATCTGATAGTGTTAATCAATATAATGTAAATTTGACTAGAAGACTAGAAAATACTTATCTTGAACAAACTACGTATTTCCACATGTAGGCCCTATTCATTAAAACCGTTTAATAAATTAATGTTCAGGAACATTTTGTGCATTCTCTTCTAAGTCTAGATCTAAAGGCCTATTATATGAATATTATAAAGTCTATTAGATGGTCATGCGATCAGCATGTTGGACTGTCATTCAGTCATCTTAATGGTCCCATGTTCATACCCTGCCTGCTGCCATCCTCCTTCGATAGGTTAGGACTAGGAAGTAGATTATCTTCAAATCTGATGAAACATCTGATGAAACATCCAAAACATGTAAATTATTTTAAAAACAAACAATATAATCAGAAAAAAATAATTTTATTTTCAACACAAAGATAAGACTCCCATATTTGTAAATAAGAGAAAGTTGAAATGTTCATTAATAATAATTAGCACCAGAAACTCTGCATTATGTTTTGTTTTATCTTTCACAATGCTTGAGCATGAAGTTTTATCAAGTTGGCATGAAATCAGGATCATGCTTAGGAAGAGTTCACTGTCCTCACTTTTTGACATGTGTCTAGAAAATTTGAAATGAAGTTTAACTTTGCATGGCTTGCATTCAGCTGAAACAATTTGTTGGTTTTATTTAAGTTTCTCATAAGATGTTAAATTACATTGATTTAAAGTGTTATCAATAGTAAGTCTCTTTTTTTTTTGTACAAGGCTTAGACAGATTCTTTTGCAGGCACTTTGCATGACATTATGCATAACTTATAACAACGAGTAAATGTTTTAATGATTGGTTCCATTCATTTGAGAATTGTTTGCATCTACTTATACAAGCAAACACATTGTCTTGTTTTATTTCTTTGGCTTAGCACTCTTGTTACTTGTTATAACCAAATCAAATTTTTTTTTTTTTTTTTTTTACTGCCTACTAATTTTCAGAAATATGCATGGATGAATGGCCAAGAGTGCAAATTATTTATTGATGTGTGCTGGTCAGTCACAAATGTATTGGCCAGTCACATGTGTTGATCAGTCACAAATTAATTGCCCAGTCACAAATGTGCTGGTTAGTCACAAATGTGCTGGCTATTGTGTGCACACATTGCATGGCATGACTTTTGCTAACAGAGCATGCAGGCATCTCACTGACCACATGAGCTTGTCATCACTGACCACATGAGCTTGTCATTCCCAGGCTGATGCTCAGGGTGTGCTCTGTGACCTTAGAGTACTCAGGGAGAGTTTGAACTACGAAGCCCTGTCTTTAAGTGAGAAAATTAGGTCAGAGAAACGGTCCATGGCCAATCAACTGTTCAGAGTGGTACAACAGGTTGGCACACATCTGCAGGCTTTGTAAACAGACAGTCTTTCAAAATTAAATATTTTATGAAACTAAATTAGTTAATTTGAAACAAAGCTAAATTAGTTAATTTGAAACATGTCATCTTTCTTTTGTCTCTCTCCTAGAAAAACATTTTGACTCAGTCTTTGAGAGAGACCAAGGATGAGCAAGAGAAACTTTTGGAGCAGACGGGAGCTTGCATTGAAGAGCTCACTGAAAGAAATCAACATATTTCTTTAGGTTTGTACTGATCTTCATCTGCACTTTGTGAATAAAATTTATAGATTATAAATAAGGACCTGTTACTTGATTCTCTTTCTCCATTGCAATTATGCTTTATTATATTTATGATTATTAAAGCAATACAAAATTAAGAAAAAATTTTAGCTAAAATAAATTTAAAAAATGGCTCCAAAATGATGTTGGAGTTAGGAACTATTTGAAATATAACATTGAGTTAGGTTCTAATTAGAGTGTAAAATGTCATAACTTGTATCTTAGAAATGTTCAAATCTATTTTTGTTATTGAGAAAACCTAAACAATTTTGTGTTCATTCCAATTTGTTTGAGAATATATCTACCAGGTCTATATATTCTAATCAAGTAGAGAACTTGTTGTCTTATCTATACCTTTTGTTCTCCACAATTTAAATGTAGTTTTTATTTATTTTTTTCCCCATATGAGCAATCATCATAAATATTTTGAAAATAGCTAAAAAATTATTTTTCTTATATAATTTGAGAAGTTATTTTTATTTGATTTCTTTTTTTTTTTAACATATTGAATAATTAACATGACAGCTGTAATATTTATTACTTTGATAAACTTGTAACTTTTTTTTTTCCAGATATCTTTGACAAGATAGAGAAAGAAAACTTAACTCTCAAAGCAGAGATACTGAAGTATGAGGAGCAGATAACTCTGTTGGAAAAGAAAGCTGCTGTCTTTGCCTCAGAAAATCAGTCCTTGGTGCAGAAAGTTGACAATCTGAAGTCGCTACTGAGGGAACACAGAGGTGACTTGATTTCATTTGTACAATTAAGCCACACATTCAGAGTGAGCAAAACCTGGTGGACATGGTTCTCTAATGATTTTCTTATAAATCTGACAGTTGATGTATGTCATTTGGAGAAGAGTTACTAGCTTGTTGGCTACACTGGGAAAACTTACAATTTTTCAAAGTGTTAAAAAAAATAATTTAAATTGACTAGAGAACTAGTAAATACTTACCTTGAACAGACTTATGTTTTCGTGTATTTCCATATGTAGGCCCTATTCATTATAGAGTTTAATAAATAAAAGTTTGGGAACATTTTGCGCATCATCTTTAGTCTAGTTCTAAAGGCCTATGATTAGAATATCATCAAGTCTAGTGCATGGCTCCCTGGTCATGTAGTTTGCAGACTGTCATTTGGTCATTAAAGTCTAGTTCTAAAGGCCTTATCATAAAGGTATCATAAAGTCTAATAGATGGCTGCCTGGTCATGCGGTTGGCAGGCTGTCATTTGGTTGTCTCGATGGTCCCAGTCCATACCCTGCCCATTGCCATCCCCTGTCCTCCTGTGAGAGTTTTGGAATAGGAAGTAGATTATCTTCAACTCTGAAAGAATACCCGAAAAAATGTAAAACAAAAAAAAAACAAATTCAAGAAACCAGGATTTTTTTCCCAGGGGGGAATGAGGCAGGGTAAAAATGTTCACAAAGTACTAATGTTTTTTGTTTTTTTTTAAGTATTTTTTTTTATGTTTTTCTTGTTACAGATCAATTAGAAATACTTCTATAACATGATCATATTTTAAAATGTTACAACAGAAAATGTTCTTCTAGTCCTCAGGTTAAGATAAAAACCAAATCCATAGCTTAATCTCTATGATGTTCAATAAATCAATAATAAAATACTCCAAACAAACTTGTGAAACAGATGTTGGAATTGAATAATTTGTTATAAATAGAAGCTTAGGTCAGTCAAGAGGCACAACAGTTTAACATTCATGAAAACATTTCTTGTATAGAAGTTGTGTGAATTAGTTTGGGAGGGGGGGATTTTGAAAGGTTCTTAAGTTTTTGTTGACTTTGGGATCCTATTTTGTCTTTTGTTAATATATATCAAACTTGGCAATATTAAATTAAAGGAGTACTCTTGTGTTCAGATCAGTGTTAAATAAACAGTGTATGTTCTACAGAAGTTGTCAGATGAAATACTGCATTCTTCCTTGATCTACAGATTTACAGATAATGCCATATTATTAATAGCATAAATATAAATTTGATGTGACTATCTTTGAGTCTCATTTTGATAGAAGATAACATTTATAACAAATCTTGAATCTGTCTAGTGTCAGAAGATCATGAAGATAGTGAGGACACTCTTGACATGAAGTCCAGCTCTTCTAGCAGGTCAGTTGCTCATTTGTGATTTGTTTCTATGTTAGGACAATTCAACTTCAATTCCACTCTCATAGTATTTTATTTCAAATTCTTCACATCATTCATTCCATGTTTTTTAGTTTTCTCTATCAGAGTTCTTATCTAATAGAGTTTGGCAGACATTGCTCATAGACTTTTGTTTTTATTTAATTAAACCTTTTTTCATAATTCTCCAGCAGTGAGCACAAGAGCTCCGCACTACATGTTAAAACAGAGGACATTGACAGGGAGATAGCTCAGTTGAGGGCTGAGTTGAACAGTCGTTCTGATGAGTTGGCCAATGTTGAGATGGAGAGAACAGATTGGCAGATGGAAAAAGATGCTCTGGAAGACATCATCACTGAGCTCCGACAAAAGTCTCAAAACTTGGAGCAAGAAGTTCAATCACTAAAGGTAGACAACCAAGAATTGTAATGAAATGAACTTTTTGTAAAATTGTTGGGTTTTTTTCTTATTCGCTGTAAAGTGAACTAAAAATAAAATCTGCTCTTAAAGTTTGTATATTGTCATAGTCACTAATAGAATACAAAGCGTTCTTTTGATATTGTTACAAAATGATAGAATGATATAATAGTGTTTGAAAGGCTGTTTTAGTAAGTTAATGGAAATTCTTTATCAAAACTTACAGAGTAGAAGTAGCAAGAAACAATAGAATAATATTTCTTTTTCTATTTCAGTCTGGTTCAAATGGGATCAGTTCAGACTCTGATGGTAAGTTAAGAGAATTTTTTTGTTTTAATAGGCCAAACAAAACGAAAATTAATTTAAACTCTGTTTTACAAGCCCTAGTTTTTCCTGTTGTGGTAAATCAGTATCTTGTTTCACTCCAGTAGTACAAGATCAAGTTCAAGCTCTTGAGGCTGAGATTTCCTCCCTACAGCTGGAGAACACTGAGCTGAAGAATGCTCTGGAAGAGTTGGATGAGCAGCATGCAGAGGCTGTGGAGCAGCTCATTCAGAAGAGAAACCAGCTGGCCTCCCAGTTGTCAGAGAAAAACATGGAAATAACTCATCAGCAGGAGACCATAGAGCTGCTAAATAAGACAGTCACAGAACTTCAAGAAAGTTTGCGAGGCTCAGATCAGACCAATGCTTCCAGCCTTAAGGACGAGTCTATCTGGAAAGAAAAGTGTCAGAAATATGAATCTGAC
Source organism: Biomphalaria sudanica (assembly GCA_036873155.1). Classification (NCBI taxonomy): domain Eukaryota; kingdom Metazoa; phylum Mollusca; class Gastropoda; family Planorbidae; genus Biomphalaria; species Biomphalaria sudanica. The sequence continues at coordinate 2,170,135 of JAZGLO010003237.1, read as the reverse complement.
TTGCAAGAGCTGAGCAGAAAGTTGTCTGAAGCCACCAAGTCTGATGCTACAGTAGATAAAGAGATGGCAGACCTGCGACAGAAACTCCATAAAGGTGGGCAAGTCATCAATGATCTTCACATGGATAAGCAGGAGCTGAAGGAGGAACTGAAGCGGGCCCAGAGTGAGACTGCCTCCAAAGTTTCCAAGATAAAAGAAATGAGAGAAGAGCTTAAGATTCTTTCAAGCCAGAAAAAACAGTTAGAGGCGGAGCTTCAAGGCATGCAAGGTAGGCTATCTGAAGCTGAACAGGAAGTGGAAAAGTGGCAACAGATGAATGAAAATCAGCAAATTGAAAAGATGAATATTGATGTGAAATTGAAGGAATGTACAGAGCTCCAATCCAAGCTGGCAACTTTAGAAGAACAAAAAAATCTTTTCAGCTTTAACTTTGAACAGCTTTTGTCTAACCAGCTTGCAGAGAATGTGAAGGAGAGTCCCTTAAAAGATTCAGCTTTTCAGAAAATTCTAGAGAAGGAAGCCAGTGTCAGAAGGCAGATTGAGTCTGATGGTAAATTGATTAATGATTTAAGACAGCAGGTACAAAAATTGTACAATGACAAGCAGACATTAAAACAACAACTACATGAGACTCAGGCTAACACTTCTGAAGAAATGAGACACTTGCAAGAAGAACTTGAAGCTAGTCAAAAAATTGTTTCAGATCTGCAGCACAGACTTGACCAGGAGTCTGGTGATAAGCAGTCTTTGTTGCAGTCCTTACTTGAAGCCAATCTTAAACTTGAGGAGCTAGTCAAGACAAATGAGATTCTGACCTCTGAGGTTTCCAGTTTAAAGGCAGAGAAATTAGACTTGTCCAGACAGCTAGCAGGCCAAATTGAGTTCTGTGAAACACTGAAGTCTAATCATGATTCAGAATCTCTTCTTGAAGAGAACAAAAAATTACTAGATGTTCAAGGAGAGATAACTCTGAAGCTAGAGAAATTGAAAGCAGAAGTGAAAGACGCATCTTCCCTAAAATCATTGCTGTCTGTAAAATGTAAAGAATTAGAAGACCTTGAGCATAAATTTGTGTCTGCTCAAACAGAAGTAGCTACTCTTATGAAACAGATGATTCAGTTACAAGCCTTGTGTGACCAGAAGGACCAAGAGGTGATAGAATTAAAATCTAACTTGGTCAAACTGGAAACAGAGTCACCTTTAGGAAAAGTCAATTATCATAATGAACAATCTGACAAGGAACGTAATGTGCAGGGATCAAACAATTTAAATAGACAAGCTGAAAGTCAGTTTGAAAATCTTGTAATTTCAAAACTTACAGCAGAATTAGAGAAATTAAAAACTCAGCAAGATTTTCACAATGGCAATCAGTTGGAAAAGGAGCTTTCAGCATGCAGAGAAACAATCTCTAGACTTCAGTATGAACTGCAAGCAGCACAGGAAACTATACAGTGTCAAGAAGCTGGCATTGCAGATTTAAATGAAAAGTCAGATGAGCACCGTAGAGCCCTGGAAAAGTCAGTTCTTGACCTCACCAGACACAAGAGTACACTAGCTGTACTGAGGCAGACCTTAGTAGATAAGGAGACACTTTTAAAAGAGACTGAAGCCAAGCTGAATTTTCTGATCACTATTCTCACGTCTGAACAGCTAGAGATGTTGAAAACTTTTACTCAGTCTGGTAGACCAGCACTAGAATATAAGGAGATTAAAGCCTTAGAGTACACCACTTTGTCCAGCTCAGACGAGTTGTCATCATCGTCCTCAACCAGCCTACAATCAGTAGTACACATTGATCAGAAGGTCAACTCTGATAAAACATATTCCTCTTCCAATGAGTATATTGTTGAAGAGAATGTAGAAGGCTCTGATCAGGACAGATATTTTGAGCTGGAAGCAGAAATTGAGAGACTGTGTGCAGAACTTAAAGAGAAGGACCTGACTTTGGCTGAACTTCAGAAGAGCAACGCAGCTTTCTTAGCCCTCTTTGAAAAAGGTGGAGGAGATAAGAACATCTCAAATCAGTTTGAAGCTCACAAGCTGGAAGCTGAGCTCAGAGATCTTAAGTCTGAACGGGAACAACTGATGGCTGTGGTCACAGAGAAGTCTAGGGAGGCTTCATCGCTCAAACTGGAGACACACAGATTGATGACGGCCCTTTCAGCAAGCCAGACTGCCCTCAGCAAGCTGCAGGATGACAACAGGGAGCTTCAGCAACAGAGCAGCTCACACTCTCTTGATGAAGAGGTGGACGACATGCGAAGGGAAGCATTGGCCAACATGGCCAGGCTTGTCCGTGACAAGGAAACAGAAGTAGAGGCATTAAAACAGAAGAATGAAACCCTCCTGGCAGTTCTGCAGTCTTCAAATGAAACCCAGGCAGCTAGTCACCTGGCACCATTGCTGAAAGATAGAGAGACATTTACTCAGCAAATAGCAACCCTTACTTCAGAGAGGGAGCAGCTCATAGCCTGCATCACACAAAAGCATGCTGAATCTGTGGCCTTCCATGCGGAAACAGTACGACTGTCAGGACTTTTGGGTGAAATGCAGGCAGCATATGACAAAGTCAACAGTGAATACCAAGCTCTGATCCCAAAGTTTGATGACAAAGCCCAGGCCTTAGTTGCAGCTCAGAATGAGCTCATTCAGTGCAAGCAGAAGCTAGCCGCAATGGAAGTTCGACATGGGGAACTTATCCAAAGGTCAAATAGCGTAGACATCTCAAAGACAGACACGTCCAGTCTAGAGGCAGAACTTGAGACTCTGAAGCAAACAGAGTCGACCTTGAAGCTTGAGCTGTGCCAGCGTGATGAAAAAGTGCAATCCCTGAACCATCGCATCAGCACTCTGGAGGAGGAACTAGTCTCCAAAGAATCAGAGTGTGCACATTTAAGAAAGCAGCTGGAAAATGCTAAATTTCAATTGACTGGACTTTTGTCAGAAATAGCTGACTTGAAAATAGACAGAGAACAAACACAGAGAAAAAGTGTCTCACAGGTTAGTGGTTTGCAACTGCTAATTTTAGTCTAATGGTTTTGCCCACCTTTTAAAAAAAAAAAAATTATATTGTTAAATTAAAGACCCCCTAAACATTATTTTAAAATTAAAAATCAACGGAAATCCTTCATGAAATTGAATTATGGTCATAACCATGACTCTAAAAAGTGAAATATCTCAATAGAATATTGTTTTATATTTGCCAAATCCATTTTTAGTCGCAGTATATTAAAATAACAAAAAATCTCACTTAATTGATGTCTAAAACTAACGTGTTTTCATTTGACCTACAGTGAAGTTTGAATATATATAGTCAAATATCATTAAGTACTTGCATAGTTTCTAGACACATTTAAACTAGAGTCAAAAAAAGTTAACATTTTCTACACACAGGACACTGAGTGCACAGCTCTGCGTGAAGCCTGCAACAAACTCACCATGGAGGTGAAGGAGAAGGATGGTAGTATCACCGCCCTGAGGGACCAAGTAGCAACCTTGACCTCAGTCTTGCATGAGAGGCAGGGGGAGCAGGGTCACATCTCTAAGCTGATGAAGGAGAACCATGAGGTGGTGTCCTTGACCCAGCAGTTGCAACATGAGAGGGACCAACTGATCATGTATGTGGAACAGAGAAAGCAAGAGTGTGAGAACCTGAGGTCAGAGGTCAGTACTAGTCTTCAGTTTGAATATGCATATCACATTAATACTAGTGTAGTCCTCTTGTTAAGATGGATTAGTAAATATTTCTTTATTCTTACCTTGGAAAAAGTCCATCAGACAATTGTCACCCATTACCCATTGGACCCAGAGCTCTTCACCCCAGTCCTGTCTGAAGGTTCCACTATGGCACAACCATTGTTCTTACTAGATCTAGCTGTTCACTCATTCTTGTGAAATTCTTTATTTGTAAATGTTTCTACATTTTATAATAATAAAAGAAATAAGAAAAAGGTCATCTCCACAAAGGGTGACTTAAAATACTATCAAATATTTGGCTCATACAAATCATGCACTATGTCATTCCTATCAAAATATAGATGTTTGAGAGGTTCGTTTAGATGCTCACGCCTATCAATAATTTATTTGTATTAGTTTTTATCATTTGAAGGAGTGTCTGGTTTAAGTATTTTTTTGAATTTTGATTCCCAGGTTTCTTATTACAAAGACAAAGAATGTAAAGTATCAAGAGAAGTGGAGAGACTAAGACATCATTTAATAGAGGTGCAGTTATATTTTGTTCCTTTTGGGATATGCTGGGTTTTTTTCCCTTTTAACTACCTCCTACAAGTAACATAATGATTACCTGTTTTCTACTCATGAATGCTGGTAATGAAAAAAAAAAGCAATTTCCTATAGGTATAGGATGTATTCTTTGTAAAGTACTAAGTGAGGTCAAAGTTAAGCTTTACCTGTTCATCTACTTTGCATGTTAATTAGCTGTCCCTAAGTTTTTTTTCCCCAATATTTATTTTCATCTCATTTCAGTTTTAGTGTATTGGGTTGTTAATATCACAACTTAATGTCATCTTGAGTTCTCTACTGGTTTATAGTGAGTTTAAGGAAGAGGCTGACCCTTGGCTTAATGTCATTCACTCAAACTTCCCTCAGCCTTGCACTGTGCACTGTGGTTTTTGGAAGCCTGCTTGGTCTTGGTTTACTAGTGTTCTATTGGGCCAGTACATGGCCAGCTACCACACCAATTGATTAGATACAAACTTGAGCTACTTATTAACTCTAAAGTAAACTTCTTGTCTCCACTCAAATTTTAGTGCATAAACTTTGGCTCATCAAATAAAATGTCTAATTAATTTAGGATTAAGTGTTGTTGTTTTTTTAAAGTGTTATATTTTATATCTTTATCTCCTAGACTGAAGAGGGATACACCAAGGAAGCATTAGAATCAGAGGAAAGGGAAAAAGATTTAAGGAACAAATTAGCCATGGCTGAGGAACAGGCCATGCAGTATCATTCCAGAATGGAGATGGCTAGGTATTTTTCTTTATTTGAATGTCTAGGGGATTTTATAGTTTGAGAACCCACACTTGCACATATAATCTACAGGCACAGCATTATAATGCAGGCAACAAATACTATGTGGTAAAATTATGTACAGTTTATTCTACAAAATAAGATAATTAAAAGGTGAAATGCTGTACAGTTGCTAGGATGGGATCTAGCGTATTTACATGTATAGGTCTATCATCATTAGATTTGAGAACCAAGTGGTCTGAGTGTCATTAGGCTGGTTGCTTAGCTTTAGGTCCAGTGCTGCACTGATGAGACGGGTGTGGCTGGTACTGATGCTGTCTGCTGGTGGGCTGGCATAGTGGATTCAGGCTCCGGGTGCAGTCCAACGTTGTATGGTTGCAGTTCTAAGCTGCGTCTACCATTCAGTCAAACCAGTGACGAGTATGTGGCTAGCGTTGTTGCTTGGACACTTGAAGAATAAGTAGGGCTAGTATCTGCAGATCTGGTGCCAACAAGTCTGGTATCAGCGTTAGGTAGCTAAGACTTCAGGCGGATGTTGCCTATAAATAAAAGCCCAATCCAAACTGAAAAAAGGGAATGAAAATAGTCCAGAGCTCAAGCAAGAGATAGATGTGCTCCCTGTCAGCTCTCCGGCGAGAATGAGATCGGACGATTTAGTTTTGTCCATATACACGTGGAGGGGGGGGTGGCAGGAAATAAGTGCAAAGGTGGTCTAGACTATCTGGCGTCTTTTGACAAAGGGATCCTCGCTTGACCGTGACGGCGTTTCCGGGAGATTGACAAATTGCCCATTAAGAGAGATTATACCTTGATAATGGCTAGCAATAGACGATCGGGGAGATCGCCGCCCGAGGTGTTGAGTTGAATGGGCTCTTTGAAGTGACCAGCCGCTCCCCAAAAGGGGGGGGTCAACGGATGTTTGCCAAGATAGGTAAAGGGGAGCGTACTCTCATCAATAGTCTAGTGTGGCACGAGTCATGGTGGTGATAGTAAAATGTGACATCGATGCCAAAGGGGGTGGGGTTGGATTGGAGGGGTGGTAGCTGTGTTTTTAGCGCTAGATCGTTAAAATTAGTAAAATGGATGATTAATAGCGTGTGAATAAATTAATTAAATGCTTAGTGATACCTTGAATGAGCTAAAACGGTTTGTCACAAATGTTAATATTTTGTATTTCATTGCAGTGAAACTCAAAAATAGATCAACATTATGTTTTTTTGAAATAAATAAAAAACATTTCCCTGGAGAGAAGGAAACAGCTCATCTGTTTCTCTGGCAAACAGTTCAAAAACCTTAATGATTGATTTAAAAAGTTCCCCTTACATACCTTGTGACCTATAGGGCAGATGATGTAAAGGTCATCTGTTTCTCTGTCATGTGACCAGCACAACGACCAGTTGTCTTTACTTTTCCCAGCTAATGTCAGGTACCCATAAGAACTGGGTGGACTCAGAGGTGCCCAAAGATCCCGAAATTAAAGATCCCAGTCTTCGAACCCATGACCTGGTTTGGAAACCGAGCGCTTTACCTCTCAGCCACCCCGCCTCTCAATAAATGTCCAATAAATATCATTGATTGATAGTGTCCAGTAAACCTCAATGATTGATAGCATCTAGTAAACCTAAATGATTGATAGTTTCTCGTATACCTTGAGCTATTTTGTGTCTTTATTAATTGCAGCCAAGAAAACCTCCGCCATCGTGAAGGTCTGCAGGTCCAATTACAACAAGCATGCACTCAGAGGGACTCAGCCTACATGCAATTGGCCAACCTGCAAGACCAATGCCAGCAGTATGCAACAGCTCTCAGCAACCTACAGCTAGTGCTGGAACACTTCCAGAAAGGTGATTGCACCAAATATTGAAATATACAACACACATTAGAATGAAATAAAACTAAGTAAAATTCTAATCCCAAGAAAAAGCTTTAAATTTTTGCAGGAATTTAAGAACAGCTAAATAGATTACATCTGCTATTCTACTTGAACCATACTGGTTATAAAATACACTATCTTTTTTCTTATACTAGAGAAAGAAGCAGCTATTGCTGCAGAGACAGATCACTTAGAAAGAGAATGTAAAACATTGAGACAAGAGCTAGAAGAGAAAAAGCGAGAACTTTCAGCCATCAAGGTGAGTCTTTAAAGATACCATCTTGATCACTGAATCTGTCTCCATCTTGACCACTGAATCTGTCACCATCTTGACCACTGAGTTTGTCTCCATCTTGACCACATAAAGAGCCTTCAACTATATCTTTTTTTCTTAGAATGTATTACTTCTATATCTACTAAATATCGAAATACTTTTATATCTGTTATCGTGAAACAGGGTGACTTTGACCACTTTTCAATTTCTAACTTAATTTTCCCATATTTAAAATACACTTAAACTACTATAAACTTCTTTTTCTACAGAGTGGATAAAATCAATAAATAAAGTCAGAACATTATAGGGAGAATGGGCTTAAATGACATTTATTTTCAACAATAGACAAATGGGCGTGACTGCCTTCAAATTTTATTTTCTTAATAAATGTATTTTACAAGTAAATAGAACCAAAATATTTTCTACTAAAGTTCTGACATTTTTTAAATAGGAGGCAACAAAAAAGCATCACAAATTTGTAGCTGTTTAATACATTGTTTTGTTTTTCTATATCTACTGACATTTACTATCAATTCTATATCTACTGACTACTACTATCAATTCTTTATCTACTGACTTGATAACTCCCACTTCGCTATGCTCTACACTAGGATGACCTCACTGAAGCTCTAGAAGGTCTGGAGGCAGCCAGCAGATTAAGTGAACAGTTGGACAGGAAAGAGGAGGCCATCACAGCACTCAAGGAGGAAGGTTTGTGTTTCTATACTGGAGTTCTGTGTTATGGCATGTCTGCAGCTGTAGTCCTAGTAATAGCAGTTAGTTGTTGTAAAATGTTGCTGTAGTTGTTACCTAGAGGCTGTGAGGGAGATAACTTTTTTAACTAAATATATTTTACCTCCCCCTTTTTTTTTTGAACCGATAAAGGTTTTGTTTTTGTTTTCCAAATTACTTGAATAAATATTTTTTTAAAAAAGAGAAAAAGTTTTATTATGATGGTAGATTTGATGACTATGTCTGGTCGCCTGCTTGCAAAGAAACATTAGCTTGCTCACCTGCACATTTTTGTTATTGCTTTTCATGTTAAAATGTTGGCTTTTTAGTTCTGTTAGGTTGTTGAAGTGTTGGTATCCTGAACTGAAACATTTGTGAATAATAAACTATTGTAACTGTTTGTTTGTATTCTACACAATTGCCTCACTTACCTTTATTCCCTGTTTATACTTCTAAAAGTAGTTACATTATTTACTGCAAACTTTAATCATTGGCAGATTTGGCATCAATTTTGGTTTATCTTTCAGTGTGTTTGTTTTCTTGTTGTTTTGTTGCTTGCAATCATCTTGACCTGAAGCTCAACGCGCGCGCCTCATTATTTCAACATTTCATATTTTGTTAATTAGCACAGATAAGATATGTATTCTGTTAGTTATTTTAGTATACAGTACCTGATGGAGATTCTCACCAAAAGTCACTCACAAGACTCTCAGTGTAGGCCCATGGTGAGAAAAGAAAGTGTGGGCGGCAGAAAAGTTCCTCACTCACACACAAACACATACACACTGACATTAAAAAAGAAATATGTGTGTAGGTCAACTCCCCTTGCCTATTAAAAGCCCATGATTTGGTTTAATTCAGTAGTCCTCTTTTTTATTTAATATCTTGTTCATTAGTACTCTTGCAGGCTTCTGTCCTGTCCACCATTAGTTTACAAACTTCATTGAAGTATAGTTTGTACATGGTGATCAGTCATGCTTTAGTTGATAGGATCTAGTCAAACTGCTGGTTTCAGTTGTGAAGGGAAAAAAGTTCCCTAAGAAATTTCTATGTGCACATTCTGAGAGGTTTTATCAGTCTATACAGACTAAAGTTTCTAAATTTGAATAATGGCAGAAACTGGGTTTGTGCATCTTCAGGTCTATAAAAGAAATTCTAGATGTTTTAACTTACTGAGAAGAATTTTTTTTTTTTTCAATAAAATATCCTTTTTTTTTAGTTTGGTTTTAGTTCTATTATGAATATGCAGCATTAGATGCTATTAGTCTATCAAAATGTTCATGGTTATATGGCTTTTACTTGCATTGTCTATAATGAATGAACTGTATGGTTTTATTCAAATTTGGCTTTCATTTTGTATTAAAATTTTTTGATCTACTACAGTAAGTCAGTTTAGGGCTTCATTCTGCTGTTAACATTCAGTAATCTTATCTGTTTCATTTTGGCAGTGCATAGCTGAATTAATAGCATCATCTTGATAAACCTTATGGTGTCAGTGTTTGGGTTGAACAGTTTGAATGTTGCAGCTTTGGATGCATCACCAATGTTGTTGATCTTCAAGCTTCAGTTGACTAGTGTTTGCTGACTTTATCCTTCTATCAAAAGTATGTGCCTCTGTTGGTCTTAGGCATGAGGCTAGATAAAGTTTGAGGTCTTCTATCAAAGTATGTGTATCTGTTAGTCTTAGGCATGAGGCTACATGAAGTTTGAGGTCTTTTATCTAAAGTATATGGATCTGTTGGCATGAAGCTACATGAAGTTTGAGGTCTTCTATCAAAAGTAAGTGTATCTGTTAGTCTTAGGCATGAGGCTAGATAAAGTTTGAGGTCTTCTATCAAAAGTATATGGATCTGTTGGCATGAAGCTACATGAAGTTTGAGGTCTTCTATCAAAATAATATGGATCTGTTTGCATGAAGCTACATGAAGTTTGAGGTCTTCTTTCAAAAGTATGTGTATCTGTTAGCCTTAGGCATGAGGCTACATGAAGTTTGAGGTCTTTTATCTAAAGTATATGGATCTGTTGGCATGAAGCTACATGAAGTTGGAGGTCTTCTTTCAAAAGTATATGGCTCTGTTGGCATGAAGCTACATGAAGTTTGAGGTCTTCTATCAAAATTATATGGATCTGTTGGCATGAAGCTACATGAAGTTTGAGGTCTTCTATCAAAAGTATGTGTATCTGTTAGTCTTAGGCATGAGGCTACATGAAGTTTAGGTCTTTTATCTAAAGTATATGGATCTGTTGGCATGAAGCTACATGATGTTTGAGGTCTTTTATCAAAAGTATGTGTATCTGTTAGTCTTAGGCATGAGACTAGATGAAGTTTGAGGTCTTCTATCAAAAGTATGTGTATCTGTTAGTCTTAGGCATGAGTCTAGATGAAGTTTGAGGTCTTCTATCAAAAGTATATGGATCTGTTGGTATGAAGCTACATGAAGTTTGAGGTCTTTTATCAAAATTATATGGATCTGTTGGCATGAAGCTACATGAAGTTTGAAGTCTTCTATCAAAATTATGTGTATCTGTTAGTCTTAGGCATGAGGCTACATGAAGTTTGAGGTCTTTTATCTAAAGTATATGGATCTGTTGGCATGAAGCTACATGAAGTTTGAGGTCTTCTATCAAAAGTATGTGTATCTGTTAGTCTTTGGCATGAGGCTACATGAAGTTTGAGGTCTTTTATCTAAAGTATATGGATCTGTTGGCATGAAGCTACATGAAGTTTGAGGTCTTTTATCAAAAGTATGTGTATCTGTTAGTCTTAGGCATGAGACTAGATGAAGTTTGAGGTCTTCTATCAAAAGTATGTGTATCTGTTAGTCTTAGGCATGAGTCTAGATGAAGTTTGAGGTCTTCTATCAAAAGTATATGGATCTGTTGGTATGAAGCTACATGAAGTTTGAGGTCTTTTATCAAAATTATATGGATCTGTTGGCATGAAGCTACATGAAGTTTGAAGTCTTCTATCAAAATTATGTGTATCTGTTAGTCTTAGGCATGAGGCTACATGAAGTTTGAGGTCTTCTATCAAAAGTATATGGATCTGTTGGCATGAAGCTACATGAAGTTTGAGGTCTTCTATCAAAATAATATGGATCTGTTTGCATGAAGCTACATGAAGTTTGAGGTCTTCTTTCAAAAGTATGTGTATCTGTTAGCCTTAGGCATGAGGCTACATGAAGTTTGAGGTCTTTTATCTAAAGTATATGGATCTGTTGGCATGAAGCTACATGAAGTTTGAGGTCTTCTATCAAAAGTATGTGTATCTGTTAGTCTTAGGCATGAGGCTACATGAAGTTTGAGGTCTTTTATCTAAAGTATATGGATCTGTTGGCATGAAGCTACATGAAGTTTGAGGTCTTCTATCAAAAGTATGTGTATCTGTTAGTCTTAGGCATGAGGCTAGATGAAGTTTGAGGTCTTCTATCAAAAGTATGTGTATCTGTTAGTCTTAGGCATGAGGCTAGATGAAGTTTGAGGTCTTTTATCAAAAGTATATGGATCTGTTGGCATGAAGCTACATGAAGTTTGAAGTCTTCTATCAAAAGTATGTGTATCTGTTAGTCTTAGGCATGAGGCTAGATAAAGTTTGAGGTCTTCTATCAAAAGTATATGGATCTGTTGGCATGAGGCTACATGAAGTTTGAGGTCTTTTATCTAAAGTATATGGATCTGTTGGCATGAAGCTACGTGAAGTTTGAGGTCTTCTTTCAAAAGTATGTGTATCTGTTAGTCTTAGGCATGAGACTAGATAAAGTTTGAGGTCTTCTATCAAAAGTATATGGATCTGTTGGCATGAAGCTACATGAAGTTTGAGGTCTTCTATCAAAATTATATGGATCTGTTGGCATGAAGCTACATGAAGTTTGAGGTCTTCTATCAAAAGTATGTGTATCTGTTAGTCTTAGGCATGAGGCTACATGAAGTTTGAGGTCTTTTATCTAAAGTATATGGATCTGTTGGCATGAAGCTACATGAAGTTTGAGGTCTTTTATCAAAAGTATGTGTATCTGTTAGTCTTAGGCATGAGGCTAGATGAAGTTTGAGGTCTTCTGTCAAAAGTATGTGTATCTGTTAGTCTTAGGCATGAGGCTAGATGAAGTTTGAGGTCTTCTATCAAAAGTATATGGATCTATTGGCATGAGGCTAGATGAAGTTTGAAGTCTTTTGAAATTGTGCTATCACTTCTTCAGTCCTTTTTTGTTTCTTTGCCTTCCTCTGCCTTGCCTCCTGCATTTTTGGTTGGTGTCTGCTCAAAGGGCTAGTCCATTGGTTGGCTTTCTTACTAAGTAGCTACATCGGTTTTTACTTATACAGTGTTAAGGCTACACCTGTCTAATATCAGCTGGTAATCCTGAGTTAATGAAAATCTCAGGAAACTGGTTGGTATTGAACAGAGGTCATGTCACATCATCACTTACAAAACTCAAATTCTAGCTGTTTTTATTTGGTTCAGCTGGGTATTTTCTGTGTTGATGTTTATTTACAGTAATACACATATTTTTCCAAAATGTTGTAATTGGGCAGTATGAATTTCTAGACTGGCCTCTCTCAATATGCCACTGCATGTGGCTTCTGACTGAGAGATACAAAGAAGATTTATTGTTCAGATGATGATAGCACCTCCATGACACAAGGGAACTTGGAGTGAGAACTTTTTTTGAGTTCACTTTAGTCTCCTGTCAAAACATTTATCAATATTCTTTGTTTCATTTTGTGTTAAAAATCGTTAATTGATCTTTCCAAATGCAATGTTCTGTATCAATATCAGGGCTTAGGTTGGAAAACAAATTTTTCCTGACATCTTCTGACACTGTCCTCTCTTTTAGCTTCTTCCAGTAGCAGATCATCTTCCTGATATGTTTCTCTTCAATCGCAAGATATTTCTTGTCTGCTGTTTCTTCTTTTATCTTTGTGTGAACTTCTAAGATGATCAAGATGCTGGGTTCTTGAGTATGTAACTAGTTCTTTCATTGAGATCTTTTTTTTTTTTATTTCTTTCAATCATTCACAGATTGCTCCACTAACAGAGATGCTTACTATTTAGGTTTAGGGCACTTCTCTTTTCTGTAGTTCAGCAATGTTCCCTTATTTAAGTTTTCTAATTATTTTTTTTAAAGATTAATTCAAAGAAATACCAGTTTAAGATAATAATAAGGATAAAAAGGAAATAACCTCTGTTCAACACATTTTCACTATATTAAATAGTAATTCTACTGCTCCAGTACAAAAGAACTTGGATCTTGTTATATATAAAAAAAATTGGTTATCTTTACTTTCTGTTTTATTGTGCACTATTTGTACAGATAATGTCAGTGTTATTCTTGGTTTCTGCTTTATTTGAATGGTAGGTTAGCTCCCATGCTTCTTTTTTTTCCCTTTCACCATCATCAAGCCCCACCCCATTTTCCTTCAGTATGGTAGTAAAGGGGAGAGAATCAATACATTTATTTGACACTTGAACTTAGATCAATAACATGACAGTAGCCTTTTAGCCTCCTGAGGGAATACACTTTTTACCACAGTAACTAGGTGTGGTTAGTTTTATTAAGTCTTTCTCTCCTAACAGACAATACCAACGTTGATTCCACCAGAATGTGGTAAATAATTACGGAGAGAAAGAGTTAAGTTGCAACTATTTTGAAGTGATGCTTTTAAAAGATGTACATTTAGAAGACAATTAAACATGTAATACTTTACAGTTCATTGTAATACAGTAATAAAGTTCAACTTCCTTAGGTTTAACTTATTCTGCTCCAGTTCATTATCACTACATGACAGTTCAATCTTTTATTTTATAACAGTTAAAACTTTGCTACATTACATATAAATCACGTTACATTAAATGTCATCCAACAGTTCCAGATTGAGCAGCATAGTATTAGACATCTCACCAATGTTAAGATTTAGTTAGCTTACATTTATCATGAGTTTGATTTACCCATCTCTACATCTGTGTAGCCAACACTGAATATACAAAACTGCCAGTGTTAATAGGGCTAGTGAAGTTTGAATGTCATTTGTGTGTATCTGTCAAGATCTAGAATACTAGATATCATATTACAAGCTAGATATGTTCTAAAAATAATTTCTAATTAAATATATATATGGTAAAGGCAGTTGCCTAAAGAGAAGAGATGATACAACTAAAGGTTGATTATATCCAATATTATCATTCATGATTTGTGTAATCCTTTAATGTAAGCCTTACTTTATAAGATAGTTATCATATTATAATGTAGAGTTTGTCCTATGAGTATAATCTTAGTGTGTAGATTTGATTTCCTTGCGATGTACACATTTACATGTTCAATGTGGTGTTAAAAGTAGATCACATCCTGTATTAAAGTAGGTCACAGCCAATTATACAACATCTAATTATTAGTTACACCATCAATTTACCCCATGCTTCTCCTCACCACCTGGTTGTGGCTCACCTTGTTTTGCACCGTTTTTTTTTCTTTGTATTTGTTTGGTGTTGGCGTTTGCCTAATCTCAGCTGGTAATTCAGAGTGATTTTATAGATTCTCAAGTTACCAGCCGAGGTTACACAAATACCCCTCACATACTGCATGCAATCTTTTATTTTGTCTTCTGGCATATCAAGAGCAGACGGATAAAAATATATTTTTAAAATTACATTTCATTTACATTTTTTTTAACATATTTGTTGTAACTATATTTATGAGAGTTTGTTTGTTGTTTTATTTACATAAATTTAAAGTTATTTTTATTTTATAGTTTAAAAAGAAAAAAATAAATATTATATGTTCTAGATGATTACTTAGTCATTATTATTTAAAGGAAGTTTTTATTAACAAAAGCTTTTGTGATTTGTTTAAATTTTATTTGTTAACGTTTCCATTAATTTGTTTAACAATAAGTGTCTTGTTTTGTTCATGTATTAAATGTAGTGATGGAAACAACAGCTTTAGACTTTATAGTGATCATCTTTTAAATTCTAAAGTAGTTGTTGTCTTGGTACATTGAATCGCTTATTTTTGTCTAGTTTTTAATCTCCTAACTCCCAGTTTGTTTGTTTTTGTTCATGAAGAATAGTGAGAACAAAAAATTAAAAGAATAATTTAAAAAAAAAACATTTTAAAGAGAAAAGAAATGTTTAAAAAGAAAGCAGTATATTGAAGAGTCAAAGAACTTTTAACATAATATGTATTATAGGTCAATATGAAGTTATGAGCTAATTTGAAGTGGCAGTGCAAGTCAAGAAGATTTTATATTTAAATGTTTTTCTGCCTTTATTACCCTCCCCGCCCACCCAATGCTGTTACTTCACACTCCTGACTTGCTTGGCTTCTACAGTTTTGTAGGGTTATTTTTAAATAGAAATAATTGCATGAAATTATTAATCTGCTGTTTATGTTTATTTAGAATAACTTTACGTATGAAGTAGATTTGTATTTCAAACTAAACTTATTTTATAATGATTTTTACTTATTTCATTGTTGGTATCTAAAGCTATGATACAATTGTGATAGCCATTCTTGTATACAACTATTTGTCTATACCATTAGTGACAAGTGTTAATTGAACTGGCATATATATATTTTTTACATTCTATAGAACTGCAACAGTTTTAAGCAAAAAAAATGTTCAATGTTAATCTTTTGTATGCTGCTAATTTGGATTAGCTGGTTGTCAAAGAATACATTGCAATCTGTCTGAACATTGTCTTTAAACAATTGGTGATAGTTTCCTATTGTAATTATGAGGAATAGACAGAACTTTTGTCTAACTTTGTATAGTTCTATTTGGTATGGAGACAATTCTTAGTTGAATTTGGTCCTGGCCACATTTTTAGAACACTAGGAACTAAATGAGTGATGTTGTTGTTATGAGCTTAATTAGTGATGTTGATGTTGTTGTTGATGTTGTTGTTGATGTTTGTGTCGAGACAAATACAAAGCAGGTCTTCCATATTTAATGACTGCCCAGAATAGATTTCTGATAGTTTCCTAGAGCCTGATTTGTGCAGAGCTCTGTGACCAATGCACAATTGATTGATCAGTCAAGTACTACAGAATGTTACTTCTGAATGTACAGTAGTGGTTGATTACTTTTGAAGATAAGTCTCTTAGAGGAAGAAAGATTTTGTCCAAGTTTATGAAAAGGGGGATGTTGAAAGGAATAGGGTTAACACAAAGAGTATTTCCCTCTGTTTGTTCTTTCCCCCTCTGTAAGTTAACCATGTCATTGACTCAACGAGTCATTTCTTAGAAAAATAAGGAAACAAACCCTAGTCCTTCAGCTTCAGGGTTTTGTTCTAAAGAGCCACACTTTCTCCTAGATTTAGTCTTAGTGTGATTCAGTAAAAAAGTTGTATTTTTCTTAAATAAAATATGTTATACATTTTAAATAATACTGTATACATATAGATAGATTTAGCATTGTTTTTTTTATCATTATAAGATATGTTTAAAAGATTTGCTTAACATAATGGTTGATCTATTACATGGTTTGTTATAAAATCATTTTTTTTATTAACAAATAAAACAATATTTGAATTAGAAAATGATTACTTTGGTCGATATAGAAGTTATCAATACTTTTATCTCATTGTTTGCATGCTGTTCTAACTAATGCATTACTTTGTTCTGTTGTGCTAGACTCTGGGCTTTGAGTCTATTGGTTTGAGCCTTCATTACTTTTTGTTTGTCCTTTTGATTTAGTTTTTTTTTTCTTCATACTTCTGTCCATGTGCTATTGATCTTTAGTTCAGTATTGATTTTGAACGTAGATCAATAAGTATCCGTGCCTGGCCTGACACTCTAGGGGTGGGTGAGGGTAAAACTTAAATAAATTGTCCAGAGAGAAGTTGGATAAAAAAAACAACACAACGTTGATGCTATATAAACTACACATGATCAGGCTGCCCCAGCTATTGTGGTGGAAAATCAGGGGAGGATAATCAATAAGTAGAAAAGGGAAGGGGTGGGAGGGGGATGAGACAGAAAAAGTTCTTTTTATTATTTTATGCATTATGGATAGAAACTGGCCAAGGGCAATTCTTAGAACAATAGCTTCTGCTACTAATTCTGTGTGTGCGTCTGCCTGCCTGTGTGTCAATCTTTTGTTCGTGAGTCATAAAAATAAAAGTGCTCTTTCTGGTCCATTTAGTTTTCTATTGGACTGCCTAAGGATGTTAACTCTTCATTCTGGATGTTTAAGATATGTTGGCTGTGTTCCGAGGCTACAATTTAATTTTAAATTCAGCATGTATGTTTTTTAATGGGTTTTTTTAAGCACCATATGGGTTTAACGTTTTTTTCTTTCTACACTATGAATTTTGTTCACCTCAACTCTGGTGAGTGTCATGGATGTGGTTAAGGTCCAGCACTGGCATGTTTTAGGCTACGTCTGACTGTACCCCTTCAGTTGTGTGTCCACCAGCATGTCACGCATGAGCACACAATGAAGCCTAAGGTCTGAGTATTACTTCAGGTACTGAGTGGACGGGCTGCGTTCAGTACCTAATGTGATATTCTTACTTTGCGCTCTCACAACTGCATGCCTTTTATTTTTGTTTTGGTTTCATTAGTTGTACTGTAGCGGCCATGACTTTCAAAGCAGCAGAAACATTTTTATCCTAGAAAGCGGACCAACAGTATCATGCAAATTTTAGCTATTAAGACTACCAAGAAAAGAATAATCTGAACTGTTGACAAGAGTCACAATGTTAGTCTATAATTTAGAATCAGTCATGTACAAAATGTATACACATACTTCTAGCCTAGTCTATATTTGAAGTAGGAACTATGTTTTATTAGTTTTGTTATAATACTTTTAGCAAGGTGATAAATAGATTCATTTCCATTTAGTCAAGCTAGTCTCTTCACTGAAGTAGCTTAGACATGCTTGTATTGAATGTTAGTGTCACCCTTTGACTAGTATTAGTTTATTTAGAGTTAAATGTTTGTAGTATGCAAATGTATTTTATCAGCAAGATCAGTTAGCAGAACTATTGTTTCAGAAGCGTGTAAAACACTTTGAGTCTGAAACCATTTTTTGTAATGATTCTGGTGCAACTGATGCTCATGGAAGTGGTACATGATAAAGTGCACTGGTGACTGTGTTTTATACTTATAGACATGTTTGATGTGATTGTCTGTAATTTGTTCAGGGGGGAAAAAATAGGTGTGTCTGCTCATATCAACAGCAAAAAAAAAAAAAGAGTATACTCAGAATATTGTTTTAAAATTCTACAAAAAAAATTTTCATATTGCAAGTTTTTAAAAAATGTATTTTTGAAAAGCTGTGAATTTTTCTCAAACCTAAATTGTAGATTTTCACAAAATGAAACAAAATCTACAAAATTAACTACACATTTGTAAAACATTCATTCTCTTTTCATGTTGCTTTGCAGTTGTGCTGAGAGAAAGAGCTTTAGAAGCAGCTGAAAATGAAATTCATAAGCTGACATCTACTAGTGAGGCCAAAGTTGACAAGTGAGTATAAGAATCACACAAAACACAATAGTTGGTTTGTCTGGATAAATTGTTGGATTTAGAAATGCATGGAAAATAGCATTTTTTGTCAACTAAATTTTATTAGTGAAAATAAAAATGTGAATGTGTTGTAAGGATTATTCATGTCTGAATCTGAAGTCTAAGTGGGAAATGAAATTGTGCAGAATCTTAACATAGAAAAAAAAACTCTTTTGTGATTTAAAAAAAAACATGTTTTGTAAGCCAAATAATTTATCAAGATTGGAAAAATAATGTTTCTTAAAGTATTAAGAAAGTTTTGAAAACCTTTTAAAACATCTAACATCTACTGCTAATAGCTCATATTTTTGTCATAGTGTAGGATACTTCAACATATTTCCAAAAGCTCAAGTCAAAAATTATATCATTTATTTTAAGCTAACATTGCACACATAGTAGAATGGCTAAGAAGCTAACATTTCACATATAGTAGTATGGCTGGGAAGCTAACATTGCACACATAGTAGAATGGCTGGGAAGCTAACATTTCACATATAGTAGTATGGCTGGGAAGCTAACATTTCACATATAGTAGTATGGCTGGGAAGATAACATTTCACATATAGTAGTATGGCTGGGAAGCTAAGATTTCACATGTAGTAGTATGGCTGGGAAGCTAACATTTCACATATAGTAGTATGGCTGGGAAGCTAAGATTTCACATATAGTAGTATGGCTGGGAAGATAACATTTCACATATAGTAGTATGGCTGGGAAGCTAACATTTCACATATAGTAGTATGGCTGGGAAGCTAACATTTCACATATAGTAGTATGGCTGGGAAGATAACATTTCACATATAGTAGTATGGCTGGGAAGCTAACATTTCACATATAGTAGTATGGCTGGGAAGCTAACATTTCACATATAGTAGTATGGCTGGGAAGCTAACATTTCACATATAGTAGTATGGCTGGGAAGCTAAGATTTCACATGTAGTAGTATGGCTGGGAAGCTAAGTTGGTAGTGGGTCACACTAATAACTAATGGTTTTGTCACCATACAGGCTAATTCTTTTTCTCTTAATTTTTAATACCAAATAAAATATGAATGTTTAGTTAACTAATTAAGTAGGAATTTTTTTTAGTTTATTATACTTGTTAACATCTTTTTTTTTCTGAATTTGACTAATTAAAGATTTTGTCACATAGTCAGAAAACATTCTTTTTTTTATTTTTTTAATAATTTTAAAACACCATAGGGTTGAAAAATTAAGAACAAAAATGGTCCAGAATAGGGTCTGAACCACCAACATTCGCATTAGCTTGACACTCTTCTTATCTTATCTTATATAATACAGACGTTACTTCAAAAAAGAAGATGATTACGTCCGACACGTCATGCATTTAGTCATGCATATTAACCAACTTAGTTACTTAACAAATAGACAAACAGAGAAATACACAGATCTATGAAGAAATCCAAAGGAATAAAAAATAAAATGGTCAATGTTTTACTTCTTTCTACATGAGACTGGCGAAAGTGTGAGTTAGTTTTTGTAGGCATAGAAAAAGTTGCACATTTTATTATCTAGGAATGACTCTTGGCTGCAGTTGTTTGTATCAAAGTTAATACAAACAACTTGATAGCATAATTACTGGTTTGAAAATTTTAGTTCAAATTATTTTTTGTCTGAATTTTTCTAGTCACAATATGTTGAATTACTGAATTTTCTTATCTTTTTAAATAGAAATAAAAAGTAACTTGGTCTAACACTTAGAATCAAGATAAAAAAAAATAGTTTAGAAATGTTTGGATGAGCTCTTCTCTGTGAAGTAATGAATGGTGTGTCTGTGTGCTTGTAACATACAGAAAAAGGCTGGGTATTGATTTTGGTTTTCTCCCTCTTGCAGAACTCTCATGCACAATATGGTCATGACATGGCTGACTTCCCCTGACAGCAACAGATCAGAAATTGTTAATTTAATAGGCCACGTGTTGTCTTTCTCTAATGAGGATTTTCAAAAGGTAACAAAAAAATGCAGTGTAGACCAATTATCGATAAATGTACATTTCATTGCTCCAGCATTCCTGTTTCTAACTTTTGACTTATTTGTATTTTATAATGACTATTATATTTGTATTTTTTGTTGAATAATTGACCTTGATATAATTAATATTGGAAGCAAATAATTAATGGGAACTTGTTCTGTTCTTTGAACATTTTAATATGATCTTATGAAATTTGGTGAATGCCATAGCTTTTTTTCTTCCTCACATCAGATTGAAATGGCTCAGACAAAAAGAGGTTTGCTCTCTGGAATATTTAGCCGCACTCCAGTCAAAGAATGGACACCATCGAAACCTGCACCATCCAGTCAGGTACTTTTGACTTTGTGATATCAAGAGATGAAAGATGTGATAGTGGGGGGGCGGGGTCTTGAGTAGAAATGCTTGTAATTATAATATACACTGATGTTGAATCACCTTTGGCCTGCCTAGTCGTCTATATTTTCTGATAAAATAAGTTTGTTAAAATTTGATCATTTATTTTTTAGGCTTATTAATCAAATTAGACTTCACTTTTTTGTTTCTTCAATAATTCTTAGTTTAAATTTAACTCAACTTCCTGTATATGTTTTAGTTATTTATGTTTACTTTGTCCTTACAGTCATTTTCTCAGCTGTTTGTCAAGTTCTTAGAGAAAGAATCATCACCGCCTTCAACCCCTGTACGTCTTCCTGCTGAAGCTATGGCAGCAGAGGCCCAGCAACGGCACAAAAGTCCATTTAACCCATTTACTGCGCCAAGGCATGTAACACATGACACTCAGAAGTCTTCATCACCATCGACACACTTGTTGATCTCCAACGATATGGGTCCAATGCCCTCTGCCCTATTCGCCCCCATCTCTAACACACATACCCTGTCTGAGAGTGCAATTCTTAAGGACGTTCTGGGCAAGAGGTGACCCTGGCATGTACATACTTGTTGATGTTTTTTGTCACTATAATGCATTGCAATATTTATTACATTTCGCCCATCAGAACAATAAATTATAGATAGTAGAGATGACTGTATATTGGTTCACACTGATGTATTTGATTTTGATTCAATAAAATGTTTACATCTGAAAGGGAAACATTTTAATTTCATTGCTGTAAAAATTTGTGCTGACTCGTGAACTTTGTCTTGAACTGTTATAAAACTTATAAGTAACATAAGTTGTTTTCTTTAATAGGGAATAAAGTACATCTAATTTGGTACAAGCCTTTTTTTTTATATTTATAGTGACTCCATAACCCTAATGATATACAAGACTTTTACTCTTAAGGTTATGGTGACCCAACACCACCACCATAAATAACTTGGGAACCATGGTACTGGTATCTAATGACCTGTTTATAACCACTTCCACTTAAAGTAAAAAAAGTTCCACTTTCAGACCTTGCAATCTATAAGGCAAATGATGTAATGGTCATCTGTTTCTGTGGCCCACAGTTAACAAGGGTGTCATGTGGCCAGCACAACGACCAACCGCCATTACTTTTCCCCAACTAGTGTCAGTACTGCGTCAGGTACCCATTACATCTGGGTGGACTCAGAGGCGCCAAAGAACCTGAAATTAAAAATCCCAGTCTTCAGAATTCAAACCCAGGTCACCCAGTTTGGAAGCCAAGCGCTTTACTGATCAGCCACCATGCCTCCAATACCACATAAAACAATAATATTGAAACACATTAACATCATGAGTGTGAGACTGAACATTTTATTAACTCTCGACTCAATAATATCTCTGAGACAAGAATTGGCATCTACAAAGTAACACTTTTATTTACAAGACATGCCACAATATCACACAGTGACTGTAGGCATCAAGTTCAAAGGGCAGGTTACACCAACATCCAATCAACCCTTAATAAGGAAGATGCATAACAAAACAAACAAATGTACACCTACCTAATAGAACACACAAGGTCAACAAATAATATGCAATTCTATCTTGTCATTGTACAAGCATCTTGAGCATAGAGGTTTCAGTAAGACACACCTGGATCTGAAGTATGTTCCAACTGATAAGTAGAGTGGCAGTGAACTTGAGCTGATAACATTCAGGATTGAGAGAAACAAGATGAGACAGGAGACATTTACCACAGAAATATGTCCAATGTAGTTGTGTGCTCCTCTTGACACAATTTTCATTATAATACACTCAGCAGCAACTCAGAATGATATACATGTAAACAAAAATACATATAAAAAATAATTTGTGTATAGCTGACACTCCTCTGTGTAACTGGTATCACAAAAAAATAAATACAACAGCAATAATGGATGGTTTTTTTTTTTAAAAAGCAAGATTAAAAGTTAGCCACACTCCCAGTCCATATAAACATGGCATTGCTACCTAATGAAATGTTGCTCTTAAACAGTATTCAATTTTTCTTTTTTAAATTATTTTTAGCTTTTCACACCATGAAGTTTGTATCCCTTGCTTTAAGTATGTCCACAACCACTGCAGATATAAAACATTAGACTGTGCTATTGGGAGGGAGAGGAGAGAAACACTAATAGATATGGGACATTACACAAATCAAGAACATTTTGGGAGAAGGGAGTGCTTTGGGGCAGTAATCAAATTAAGATAAACTGGTAAGTATGTTTACAGTCATGAGATTTGGAACAGTATCTAACGTACTATATATGGCATTAAACACAGCGAAATGAACATTTGACAATTCTGAAGATTTTTCCTCTGGCTCAAAGAGAATGTTCTAAAGATCACTGAAGATTTTTCCTCTGGCTCAAAGAGAACATTCTCTTCTGTAGTGCAGCCTGTCTCTTTCTTTCAATCTCATCTGGTGAACACTGGGTAGGGGGAGATGACTTGGGCTGCTGACTACTCTGGGATTCTCTCATGGCCTCAGCTGAAACAGGTAACCTGATATGACTCAACTGTTTGGATTCAACCCCTTGTGATAAAGGGCATGTCATTAAAAAAAAAAAAAAATAAGATAAATTTAGCTTTCACTCTTCCAAATCAAATATTAAACAATGATGATGAGTATATTGATTCAATGGTATACCATAGGATCTCCTAAAGAAAACATAATGCAACAATCATTCAAAACAATTTGGATAGTAGTTTGCAGGACATTTTCGCAACAGCATTTTGGCCAATAGATGTTTTCACACTAAATATATAGACTAATAATGTACGGGTAAATTAAAATGAAATTGCCTTTCAAAAGACTACTACATTTTTTTGTTGTGTATATGTATATGTTACATTTATGTGTATTTTTATGTGTAAACTTTTTCCTGCAAGATTTTGAATTATAGTTTGTTGTGCCCATATATGGTCATTTCATGTCAAAATTATTTCTGTTGAGGATTTTAATATAATTCGTTAAGAATATATTAAGAGGATTTTCATTTTGTGTTTATGTGAGTGTTTTTGTTTCTGTTCATTTTCTCTAATTAGTCTTTTTTAATACCAGTAGATTGTCAATGCTGTGCTAATATTTTTTAATAGAATTTTACAAGCAAAACTTTAATAAAACAATTGTAAAAAAAATCTATAGAATTATTTTTTTCACAACAAAAACTACTAAAGTAATTCAAATAATAAGACAAAACAGAATGAGATTGTGACATGTAAAAAGTATTTATAAGACAATAAAATGGAAGTTTCCACAATAACTTGTGATTATTGAAAGATGGTTGGTCCCTTATTTTTAACCTATCAATATAAAGGATGAAGGGGTGTAGGTCAAGATCTAAGCTGAAATGTGATACCAACAAGCTGGCTTGGAAGTATAGGGGGAAGTACTATTGTACTCTACCTGAAGATAGCTTCATTCATTGTCCATTCATCTTGTTTCAGGTATGATTCTCACTTATTATAGTTAGCACTATTCATAAAATATTTTAAACTTTTTTTTTTTTTTATAAAGTAAAAACTATTATTTTTGTTCTTAAATGTTTTATTTTTTTCATATCAAAAATGTTTATTACAAATTGTTGAGTGTTTTCTAAAACATCAACATGGCAGATCAGTTTGCTAAACCTTCACTTTGAAAACCAAGTGTAATGGCAGAGTCTAATGAAAAGTACAGCTGTACACATTTCTAACTCAGTGTGTGATATGGAAATTGTATGCATCTAATAGCAAATATTGTACATGATTCTTGTAGCAGGATATGAGTCATTATGGCCAAAGCCTCTGATTTGGTTTTAGCAGATGGAATTTTCATCATGATTAAGAAACTGCTTTAAAGCTGATCTCAACATTTGAGGATAAGTAAAAATTCCATTCAATACCCATACATGTCTTAAGAAATTGATAACAAGCTAACTTCAAGTGTCAAAAGGATATCTAACTTAACAAACCCTAGAGAGAGAATATTCAATGACTCAAAAACTTGGATGGCTAAAAGTTATTATTATAGCTTTTATATAGTGCTACTTCCATGCTTATAGCATGCTCAGAGCACTTTGGTCCAATCTCATTTGTGGACCAGTGGGGGGGGGGGTCTCTAGGAGTTGGTTTTCCGTGCTGCCTTTAGGCGCTCAGTAAACGCAACTCTGCCCGAGTCGGGTGTCGAACCTCAAGTAGCCAAGTTCAAGCGCACTTAGCCTCTCGACCACACTTCCCACCAGACTGAACTAACTCTCTGTGTCACTTACATTCCACTTGGTCCAGTAGGGGTAAAATCTGAGACTCATAAAGAGCTTCATCATTCAAGAAACTGTCATTGAAAACATTTTCAATGAAGGAATCTGTGGATAGAAATAACATTAAAAATATGTGAAAAGCAGAAACCTAGTGTTTATATAACATATTATTAAAGTTTTTACATTACTAAATTAAAGGGCCGGAGGGGGGGGGGGGGGGGGGGGGGGAGGATTAACTTTTATCAGAAACACAATATTTGATTCCTAAAATTATTTGCCTAATTTATTATTTTTATGGTAAATTCATATTTAAAACAAGAATAATTATTTCACTACCATTTTTTATGATCATTTTTATTTTTACAAGATAAAGAATTTATAACTTCAGTCAATTCACTTTATTTTCTATTTGAACTAATTGACGATTCTCTGATTCTGTCATTTCTAAGATAAGAAGATATGAAAATTTCCAATGCATATAGAAGTCATGGTAATAACATTTTTGTTTTTATTTAAGAAGATCATGTTTTTAACAAACAGATAAAAAAGGGAAACACTAAAGTAAGATAAAGAAATGGTAAACATAATGTAGTGAATGGTGATCCAACTAACCAGACAATACTTGACTTTTAGCAGATGTGTCTGACTGCTCTGGACCACCAGCACCTTTGTTAGCATGATCACCTTTAAGTGGAGTTGAGGTGTGATGACTAGACTTTTGTATAAACTTTGGTGGAGGGGCTTGTCCATAAAACTGTTTGGGGGATTTCTGTAATGCTGGAGGTACGAGTGCTTGCACAGGATTAGAAGAGACTCTCTGCACTCTTTGGTTAGGGTTCACTGAAGAACGAGTGTGAACAGGTTTTGATAGGCTGGAGTTTGTCACAGAGTGTAGTCTATTGCTTGAATTGGAACCTGTCAAACGGTTAAGATTTTGATTGGAGTTCACTGATTTGTTATGACATTGGTTCACACTTTTGAACTGGAATGTGGTTTTATTCTCTGGCTTGGGCAGTGACACCATCATTGAGCTTGGTTTCACAGGATTGTAATCTTGGCTATCCAGAATTTCATCTGGCTCTAGCAATTGTTGAATCACATCCTCAGGTAGATTATCCTCTTCCAGAGAGAATGTGCGAATTTCAGTGGGGGTCAGAGTCTTAGTTTGGCCAGTCATTTTGACAGAGTGTTTGCTGGAAAAGAGGTTTACCTTGGGGGCATTCAGTTTAACTGTATTGTTTGTTAAACTTGGTGCATAATTGCTAGATAATGGTTTTTGAACTGAAGACTGACTAGAGTGAGAGTAGTCGAAGCTCAAAGTTTTCCTGAGTGGAGTTACTGCATGTGTTTTGTCTGTCTGATTGTTCACAGATGCATTGGGGGCATCAATGTGGAAGCTATTATATTTTTTTAATGCAACCTTAGAGTTACTCTGGGAAGATTTCCCACTCAGGGTGTTTGAGGAGGTAGTATTTCTTGTCCAAGTGTTTTTACTAACCACAGTGGAAGATGTATTAGTTTTATTGCAACTTTTCACTGGAGCATTGCTCAACTGTACTTTATTACTATGTGTGCAATGTGACTCTATGGGTTTGTGTGATTGAAGTGTGGAAGAGGTACAGTGTAATGTTTTTGGTTTGTATGTGTTATCCACAAAGCTAGCAAGACAAGATGATGGAATGACAGAGGTATCATGGGATGATAACATCATGTCAGCTGCATTGCTATCACTGATGGATGAGCTCAGTCTTTTGTCTACACCTGGAGAGGTTGTAACAAACTTTTCAGGATTATAAGTGGCTTCCATCAACAATGAGTTGTCTTTAAACAGATCTTCATCAGACCAGTAGTTGATATCTGAATCTCCAAGCTCCTGGTTGCCAGTTTCTGCAAGATTGTCATCAACTGGCTGGTCAGATGTGGATGAGATCTGAGTGGAGCTAGACAAAATATTTCATTGTTAGATGCACAGTCTAAAAAATGCTGGATTAATTCTACCACACATTCTTTATTAAAATGTATGAAATAATAATATCTAAACATTACCTGGCATTGTTAGAGTCATTAACTGAAACAAAACAAAACAAATGTTAAATCTTCTTTTGAAATGAAATATAAATTGAAAGAAGTAAACGATGTCCAATTGTAACAACAATTTCAGAACAATGGACAAAAAAGTCAATCCTAAAACAAAATAAAGAAACTATTTACCTGATCCTTGTCTTTTGGTTAAGTCCTGCAAGAAACTGACCATCATTTCCTGGAAACCATGTTGATTCTTTTTTAAAGCCCTTGATAAAGAGTAAAATTTTTTTTAATGTATCCCAATTTTTAATTATTATCATCATCTTTCTTCTTTTGCATTCCTCATGGAACATAGGGCCTCCCAATCTTTAATATTTTTATTTTATTTAAATTCTGGTACAGTTAAACTTTGGTATCCTGTCCTCTTTTAAGTGTTTTAGCTAAGAGGATAGACTTAAGCCTAATTTTCATATAATAATAGACCTAAGGCTTAAGTTTGCTACTTTGTTCTCCTAAATACTTGGAGTATTTGTATTTATAGATAGAGAGAAACATAAATATATTTTTTAAAATAGTGATGAAGTGTTAAATCACTAAAGAAATTCAGATTCACTGACACAATAGTCAGGATTTAGCTCTATCTCAAAACCTCCAAAGTCACACACAAGTTTAATTTTATTCATATCTTTCTATCCACTTGGTCAGTACAGTAGAACACAGTATATACACTCAGCTAGTCTATATAGCTAGACCCTTCACTGCACCAGCTGTTTCTGTTGACCAAACTTCTATTTAACTAATCTATTGCACTGATTAAAAGTGAAAATGTAAAAAAATGTGTTTATATGATTACAAAAATGAAGCTTTCAACTATGCCATTGTTGCCTGAATTGAAACTAAAGACAAGCAAAGTGACCTAGGTTTGAGCGCCAAGAGACCAGAAAATCCTTTTAAAAAACAAAACAGTTTCTTTACAAAACAAACTAAAAAAAAAAAAAAACAGACTGACCTCTGTTTAGCTCTGTTGACTTTACTTTTCTCTGGTTTTAAAAAACTTGGATGTTGCAACATCACTCCTACATAGTTGAAGGACTCCTTCTGGGGTTTCATATGCTGCAGATTAAGTGAAGGCCAATGTGTAGTGTTAGTCTAATACATCTTTAAATTAAAACAGCCAACAAACTAAAGAATGTACTTAATGGTTTCACTTACTGCATCGCTGAAATTTGCAAGGGCCATTTTTACACTTTCTGCACTGAAGTGACCTCTCCCTGTTAACAAAACAGTGTGAGATTTTTTTTTTAAAATTGTTCACTAATTAACTTTTTATTTCAAATTTTATAATAGAAAGTGAACTTTTGCTACTTAACTTATTACTTTCATAAAGTGAACTTTTGCCAATAACATTATAGTTGTAACACTAGCAAAGTAAGCTGTTTCAATTAATGTTATGATTGTTACTTTAATAAAGTGACCTATTGCAAATACAGTTAAAACTTAAAAAAAAAAAATGAACTGTTACAATAAACGTTATAGTTAAAAGTTAAAAAAAAAAACTTTTTCAACACATGTCAACACTTAAATAAAGTGAACTCTTTCAACCAGATGCTAGATTTATAAATTGCAAACATTATTAACACTACATGCATAGATAGTATTCAGTTTATCAACAAAGTTGCATACTTTTCTTCACTTTTTTAACAATTTCTGGAGACCCATAGTCCCAGCGTACATCACACATGGGGTCACCATCCTGAGATTCAGACATGATTGGATCTTGACTAAACCTTAGGGTCAGGTCTTCATCTGAAAATGTTGTGACATTAAAAGTACATGTTTTCACTGAAGCATAAAAGTGCTTGTCCCTTTACTGAATTCTATTGTTTATAAATCAGTCCATATTTTCAGCTAATAACAGACCTAACTTCTCAAACATTTAGAACTTTTTATTCTTTTGTATTGTACTAACATTTTAAAATCTCATATTTTTAGTGCATTGAGTGAGCAAAATACAAGTTATAGATATTCAGATTAACCATTATTCAAAGTTGTTATTTTTGGTATCATATTTGAAATAAATATTATAATTTCTAGCACACAGTTATATTTCTTTCAAAATGACTAGAAATATTAAACTCATATTCCAGGGAGTCTCATATTTTATAAGTTTCCAAAAAAAAAAGTGTGAGGAGTGGGGCCTAAAGATATTTGTAAGTCCCATAAATGGTTGAAACTATGATCATATCTAATTGCATTTTCTTTTTATATTGTTGTAACCCTGTTCCTTCCTGACTAACCATTTTTTCCACCTGCAAAGTAGGGTGATTTTTTTTTATGCTGTTGGGCGTAAATGACCTTAACTAGTGTGTAAATCTGTTAAGAAACTTGAGTTGTGAGTTTGTTTTTTTTTATTGAGGATTGTTTTCTATTGTGTTAGTGAATCGGAATATATAAATTTGATTTGGAGATTGTGACATTATTTCTTTTTATCGGGGATATTGATTGATCATAGTTGGATTGTGATTCTGCAATCAGAGAAATACCAGAGATCCTGAGAATCTGTGAGTTATTTTCTTTAGTTAAATCCCATGTCCTAACAATATATTAAAGTAGACACAATTAAGATACCGTATTTTAAAAAATTCCTAAATACTTTTGTTTTGTTTTTTTATATTATATTTTCAACCCTGGGACACAGACCAAACTATTTTTACTTTTCCCAAAAATGCATTTTTATAGTAAGACCTATTTGGTTAATTCAAAGTCTTTAACCATTAAGTTCACCTAAGCCCAGTAATAATAATTTGACAGTAGTTTAGTAAAGAAGTCTGGTTAAGTCTGATAGTAGTGATAGTATTTAGTTTAAGTCATTAAGTCAAACAAAACTCTGAAAAAACAAAAAGTGCATGATCAGTATAATAATTTTATTACCCACAGAGATTCTTGATTCATCACCCTTACAAGAGTCTTCATTACTACTGTTTCCATCACAGGGCTCATCAGCAATCAAACAGCTAACATTTTTTGCTGGCAAATCAATTGTATTAGAAAGCACTTCTAAACTATTTTTGTCTCTTAAATTGGCCTTTACAAGAGGGGTGCTCTTTTCAAATTCTTCATGTAAGTTTTTTTGTTTGCTATTTTTCATGAGTTTCAATCCATTATCTTTGGTAGTTCGACTAGATCTAGATCTGGATTTTGTTTTGGTTGTTGTAATATTACTGTTTTTATCCAAAACATTGTCATTTGCATTAGTCTTATTTCTTAGATCTACATTATTTGGTTGCTTGAACATTATCTAGTAGTTTAGTCTATATATATTAGAATATAGTCATAGATGTTTATTATATATCTCAGAGTCTAGATCTAAATAAAGTTTATTTGTAGAAAGATCATTACATTAGTCACTAAATTAGTGATTAGAGATGACCTTAAGTGGCTTAAGTCTAAACTTTTATTATAAATTAATATTTAAATTCTCTAAACTACATATGTGACTGTAGAACTAGAGTAAGTACTACTATATAGTCTTACTTGTCTTCTATTACTAATTAAAAATTACTAGATTCTAGATTAGTGGACAGATCTAGAAATCTAGACTAATCTAGTAATTAGAAAGACTACTTAACTCTTACTCTACGTCTCTATCTACTATTCAGACTGATCAGACTATCACTAACACTATAATTAGTATAAATAATAATAGTATTTATATGATTATGTCTATAATATTGACTTTGACTTTTGTTAATTCAAGTTAATTGTTTATTGAAGTTTATTGTACTATTTACTTAAATTTACTACACTGTGTGTACTATCATAAATAATCATACTTTATGATTATCTGAGTATCTCTACTACTCTTACTCTTAGCTCTAGTGACCTAGACCTAGTCTAGAGTCCCACTTATTATATTACTAGTCACTGAGTCAGTGAGTCACGACTAGTGGCAGTAGAGAATAGAGATCTAGATTCTAAAAGTAAATTATCATAGACTAAACATTAAGATTAAGTTTAGAGCTGAACTAACAAGAAAATGATATAGATCTATAAAGTTTTATTAAATGTAATAACTAGATCTATCTAGATCTAGATCTGTTAATGGCAATGCCTAGCAGCCTAGCAATGGTTAGTCAATGTTTATTTTGCCATGGTTGAGACACACCGGAAGTTATTTAATGAAGGCTTTTCCAAAAGTCAGAATTGATTTTTAAGGAGAAAATGTAAACAATAAAAAAGCAGGCTAGATCTATTTAGAAATATCATATCATAGTTAGAGTAATCTAGATTAAATCTAGATTTCTAGGTATTGTATTCTAATCTAGATTTAATCTAGTCTAGTAGTAGAATCTTCAATCTTATCTAGATTGACCAAGTCTGCTAGATCTAGCCATTCTAGGTCTAGAGTCTAGTAGTGACTCTAGTCTAGAGTCTACTCTCAGTCTCAGTTACTCAGTTACTGAGTTAGTACTACTCACTCAACTCACTGTCTTTATTAGACAGTCTAGGCACTCTAGGGTATACCCTGTCAGCGCCTGTCTACTCTACATTATTTTATTGTTACGTTTTTACTTATTAGTTTAGACTTAGTTATTATTCTTTATTGTAATTAGATTAACTTAATATTATTTATATTAGATATATAACTTATTGAAGTTATTGACTTATTTTTTTTATTCATTGTGATTGTTATTTTAAAATTGTCTATGGGCCAGTATGGGTCATTTTAATCATTTGATTTATCATTATCATGATTATCAATTATCATTATTATGGTAACTAGATCTATACTTAGATCTAGTAATCTAGATCTATATAATAATAAATAATAGGTCTAGAGTCTAGATTTATCAGTACAGTAGTCTGAGTAGTCATGGGGTTTTGTTTCCTAATAAGTAATAGTTTAGTGATACTAGAGTCGTAACTAGACTATATTAATATACAGTAATCCAGACTGAGATTATGATTAATATGATGTTGCAATACAAAACAAGTCCTCTTATCATAGTCCATCTTATCTGTTATTTTTAACAATCTTTTCTAAATCCTATTATTAGTATTACAATTATTTATTTGACTTAAAACAGATTATATCTATTTTTCTAACCACTTAGATTGTCTTTTAGATCAATCCTGATCTAGATCTAGTTGAGGTAAGGACCTTAAGGTCTGTATTTTATAAGATAAGATAGTCCTGTACACTAACCATTTGAGTTCAAGACAATCAAGTTACAAATAAAAATCTATTCTAAACTACTAACTAGATATCTACTCTACTTATCTCTAGATCTCTAATCTAGTTCATCTATAGTCTATCTATAGTATAGATAGACTTTGACTTGAGTCTAGGCTCAGATGTGACTAGACTAGATCTAGAATCTAGATCTATACTTAGAAAGATCTGAATCTAGATCTAGATACTAAGACTAAGTCGTCAGAGTTTAAGATATTAGTTATAGAATATAATCTAAATCTAGTACAAAAGTATGAGAAGAATTTTTATAAAGTTATAGATCTAAACTTGTTATACTGTTACTAGATTTACTGTATATTTACTATATAACTAATATAAGTATATTATAGAGTATATATAGTATTGTTATAAACCTGGTGGTGACACAGATGGGGTAGTGCTGTGTGTGTTTTTAGACTATGTTAATTGCCCCAGGCCAGCCCTAGACAAGTGGTCAACCGCGATGTGTGACAGTACACAGATGTGATCGACCAATGGTAAAGCAAATTTCCATCCGATTCTAGAAGGCCTGTAGGGACCCTATATAAGAGCTAGTGTGTTAGAGTCAAGAGTTTCAGTTTTTGGCACATCTGCACAATTTAGGCCATGTTGTGCCCATAATCCCTCAAGGGTTACTCTCCCTTCATACCACAAGAGCTAAATTTTATATAGTCAAGCCATTAAAACCAAGGTCCATTCACAGTCACAACAGTAAAAGTAGTAATAATTAAATATATAAATTAATAGATAAAAAATAGATTTTATATTTACGATTTCACAAATCAAACCTTCGCAGACAACCCCACCTCCGGACAGAGCCCAGTACCTTCCCAGGATCTACACTGTCAAACAGTGTTTTTAAGTTGTGCTGTCTAAAAAATGTCCCCCTAGTATCCTGGTATCTGGGGCAATCAATGAGGATATGTTCCACGGTGAGACAAGAGTCACAGTACTCACAAATTGGGGGCTTCTCTCTCTTCAGCACAAAGAAGTGCATGATGCAGGTGTGGCCAATCCTAAGTCTGGACATGGTCATGCTTCCATGCCTTGGCCGCCACCTGACATCCGCCACAATCTGTCTGAGTTTGTTGTGGGTCTCAGCCTCCCACCGATCCTGCCACTCTCAATAGGTGGCAGAGGCAATACTCTGTCTCAGGTCCAAGCAGGGAATTAGGG
The DNA here is from genome assembly GCA_036873155.1 of Biomphalaria sudanica. Taxonomy (NCBI): domain Eukaryota; kingdom Metazoa; phylum Mollusca; class Gastropoda; family Planorbidae; genus Biomphalaria; species Biomphalaria sudanica. The sequence goes on along the minus strand of JAZGLO010003237.1, from coordinate 2,136,709 downwards.
TTCCTGACACCACTTGATTAAGGGCTCTTTTTGCTTCTCTGTCTGCCGTTTTGTTTCCCTCTATGCCCACATGGGAGGGGATCCAGATGAAGGTGGCATCCCTATGGTCAGTTGTTATTTGGTCCAACACTTCACGTTACCTCGCAATGTGACCAGTACAAGGCGAAGTCAGAACCAGCACAGTGTGTGAAGTCAGTCCGGAGCAGAAGCAAGGTTTTTGGACAGTCAGTGTAATGTTGTTGCCAACTGTACAGTATTGTGTGATATATTTGAAATTAAACTGTAACTGTTACTTTGGAGCCCAGAGTTGTAAGGTTCTTTAAGTTTGTTGTGTCGTTAGGTGCAGTTTGCAGAGAGCCTGGATAGTGGAGAATGTTACATTTGGCGTCAAGAAGTGGGATCGGATCTACTACGGCTCGTCTGAAACTGCTGTATGAACTAGAATTGAAAGAACTGAGGCGAGAACTCCGTGATCAAGGGCTGAAGGCAATCGGAAATAAGGAAACCTTGCAAGCACGTCTCCAAGAAGAACTAACTGAAGAAGGTGAAAATCAGACACCTACCTGTTCGAGTTAGAACCCGATGTAGTAGAGCTATTTATCACCTTTAACAACAGATGTTGGCTGAATTTAAGAATGTGATCAATGGTGACTTGCTGAAAGAGACAGGTGAAGAAAAAGAGAAGAGGCCAATAGTTCAACCAACGCTTTTGCTACAGATGTACCTGATGTAAGTACTTCAGTCGGCCAAATAGATTACGACAACGTTGGTGGACCCCTGCAAGCAGAAAGTCATCCACAAGGTCTGAACAAGAAAGTCATCCACAAGGTCTGAACCAGAAAGTCATCCACAAGGTCTGAACCAGAAAGTCATCCACAAGGTCTGAACCCAACAGACAAGTGGTCTGCTGCTGAGACTAAAGGGCAAAGCCCTGATGATGGTCAAGAAAGTTAACTGAAACCTAATGCTGAGTCACAGTGAATGTGATCAACCAGTGGTCAAGGGACGTTCCATCCGATTCTAGAAGGCCTGTAGGGACCCTATATTAGAGTGAGTGTGTTAGGGTAACACTTCACGTTATTTTGCAATGTGACCAGTATAAGGTGAAGTCAGAACCAGCACGGTGTGTGAGTCAGTCCAGAGCAGAAGCAAGGTTTTTGAACAGTCAGTGTAATGTTGTTGCCAACTGTACAGTATTTGTATGATGTATTTGAATTTAAACTGTTACTGTTACTTTGAAGCCCAGAGTTGTAAGGTTCTTTAATTTCGTTGTGTCGTGTGGTGCAGTTAGCAGAGAGCCTGGATAGCCAGAGACGTAACAGTATATATATATATATATAAATATAGCCAGTATAGTTACTGTTAAAAAATGTCTATAGAATCTATGTATCTTTTTAATTTAATTTATACTATTTATAGCAATGGTTAATTCAAAATCTTTCTCCTTTCTAGATCTAACAACAAACAAGACAATGCATAACCAGAGATATGAATATGAGAATAAATGTTAAATAGTTCTAGATCTATCTAGATTCTAGATATCATTTCTCAGCCTCAAAAACTGTACTGTCTGTACACTGTGCAGGAATATATTGATAACTGAATAATTTGACAGATGTTACTAATGGATTCAGAGATATATGACTAAATATTAATCTAGATCTAACTGCAAATAGTTCTGATTCTTACTTCAAGCTCCAACACCAAGTTTGTGGACAGTTTTACAATCTAGATTAGTGTTTGATACTATTCTTTTAGATTATATAAGCATTTAACTTTAGAAGTAAACAACTGGGGTTATTTACAAATATAATGGAAGAACCTTTTTATGGAGTTGAATTGCTTCTGTTCCGACGATTTCAGCAACAACCTTCTTTATGGTATGAATGGCTAGATCACATTCAAAAGAAAATACTTTCTCAATCAGCTAATGAATTGGAAGCTACTTGTGCAAATTTCAATACTTTATTCAGTAAAGATGATTCATCTTTCCCAAGTGAATTGTTGGATATTATACGTGTAAGTTTTTGTACCTGAGTGTTAAATAGTGAAACTGTTAGAATTATTCTTTAGCCTATTTTTTAAATAACTTATTGGCACTATCAATGTGATTTATAATTATTTTCATATCAGTCAGGTTAGCTAGCATCAACTGTTATGAAATAAAAAATTAGTTGTGAAATACTTTCATAGTTTCAGACGGTCCAATTTTTAAAATTAATATTATCTTTTGCTACCATGTAGAATGTTTGACTTAACTGTGTTTTTACTTTTTTTTTTATCTAGTGTAAGCCTGTTCCTAAATATAAATATTAATGCATTGATTGAACCAGCCAATAAAACCGATAATATAATTGAGTTAGAAGTTCTAGACCAGGGTTTCTCAACCTGTGGGTCATGACCCATATGGGTCAAATAACGGTTTTCCAGGGGTCGCCTTAGACCATTGAAAATTTGGATTTTAATACTGCATATGCTACGTCATGCTTTTTTTTTTTTTTTAAATAGTCCCATAAGTTTGCAACACAAAAGTGGTGAATAAGAAAATAAGTATAAGTTTCCCTTTCAGACCTTGTGGTCTATCGGGCAGATGATGTAAAGTTCCTCTATTTCTGTGGCGCATGATTAACAAGGGTGTCATGTGGCCAGCACAAGGACAACTGCCTTTACTTTCCCCAACTAATGTCAGGTAACCATTAGAGCTGGGTGGATTCAGAGGCACCCAAAGATACCCAAATTAAAAATACCAGTCTTCACCGGGTTTTGAACCCGGGACCTCGGTTCAGAAGCCAAGCGCTTTACCGCTCTGCCACCATGTCTCCAACTAAGAAATAGAATAGTAAATAAATTTCACAAAGATGCAATTTTTTTTATTTATAATTTAATCCTAGTGAGAAATATTTATTTCAAGAGTACAATGATAATTGTGTTCGTGATTAAACCAAAATTTTGGCAATGCATAGTAAATATGTACATAAAGTGAACTGTTTTAGAACATTATGAAAAGTACAGTTACTTAGGCTTCTGATTGTTACAGTTGGATCGCCTCATAGTGGAGAGTCATAAAAGGGGATTCCCGACCTAAAAAGATTGACAACCGCTATTCTAGACTAACATGAGTAGAAAATCTATAATTTATTCTATAATATTTGTATGTATTTGTAAAATATAAATGTAAAAATAGGCATTATGGTTGAGTGAAAAAACAAATGCTTTACTGCCTAAATAGTCTGGGTTTAATTCATGTTTTAAACCTGTACATACCTCTCTTCATTTTTTAACTTTCCTTGAATGCCTCAATAAAATTCACCTTATACAGACCCTACTACCATGACAATCCCAACTTAACCAACACTCTGCATGGCAGTGGGAAAAAGCTGAACAAATATGGCATGCTACTTTTCCTTGGCATGGGCTGCAAAAGAGCCTACAGCTCAGCAACAAAAATCTGGCTAGAAGGAAAAGTAGTTATCTGCTCTTTAAGTGCTTACATTTCTTTTTGATTTATGTTTTAAAATAGTGTTCAATTTTCCAGGATATGATTCACAAACGTCATAAACATTTAATTGAGTTTGTCAAAGAAGAAATTGACAGGGAGCATCGCAGAAAAATCCCTAAATATGGAGGTAAATATGATGTTCTTAGTTTGGTGTCTAGATAGTGTTCATTTTCCATTACATATGGATAAGGCTAAAAACCTTTGTAATTGCTCCTTTAAGGTTAGCTATTATCTCTTTTAGGCTTCAAAATATAAAGGTTATCAATAACCCTTACATTTTTAAACTATATATATTGCACAATGGAAAAAATAATGTAAAAGATCCTCCAGAAAGCTGCTTATCCTGTCTTACATTCTACTTAATGACTTAATATTCATATTGTGAGTTTGGCTTGTAGTAACTTGCAATTTTAAACTTGGATAGAGTTTGTATTAAGCTTTTTTAAAAATTGTATTATATTTTTTTGTTACAGCACTTATATATTAAATCTGTCTGTCTAATACAAATCTTGTGCACATTATTTTTCCCACTTCCCATTCTCGGATCAAGTTAAAAATTTGCACATTTATTTTTTGTCGATAGCAATACAAGAATCAGTTTTTAAAAACCCAATTAGTTTATTAATTAGTGCTAATTAATTTTTAAATAGAAAAGCTAAATCTTACAGTATTGAGAGATATTGCAGTAATTTTGTGTTTCTTTCTCTTAAAGAAGCATTGTTTTGTTTTTTTGAAGTTTTTTTTTTTTTTTAAATATATTTTGGGGATATTTTGTTTGTTTTAATTTCATGATCTACCATTTTTCTAATTCACTCACTAAAATTAAAAAGTTTCTGGGCTCAGTTTAAAATAATTGACCCACTTGAACTAGCCATCCGATATGACTCATTGTGCTGTACTAGTTAACTGACTAAACTAATGAAATTCACTGTTCTGCATATCTGACTATAACTACATCTCTGTAACTGGGTATCATTGTTTCCTTTTTACATTTATCGCAGTTCAAAATGTGATTATTTTTATTTAAACTGGACTAAGTGATTTGACCACTATATATCATTGTCTTCTTTTTACATTTATCGCAGTTCAAAATGTGATTATTTTTATTTAAACTGGACTAAGTGATTTGACCACTGTATATCATTGTCTTCTTTTTACATTTATCGCAGTTCAAAATGTGATTATTTTTATTTAAACTGAACTAAGTGATTTGACCACTGTATATCATTGTCTTCTTTTTACATTTATCGCAGTTCAAAATGTGATTATTTTTATTTAAACTGGACTAAGTGATTTGACCACTGTATATCATTGTCTTCTTTTTACATTCATCACAGTTCAAAATGTGATTATTTTTATTTAAACTGGACTAAGTGATTTGACAGCTGTGTATCATTGTCTTCTTTTTACATTCATCAAAATTCAAACTATGTTTACCCATAAACTGAACAGAGTGATTTGACTAATGAATATTATTGTCTCCTTTTTGTTTTTGTTTTTTAACTGAGGGCTTCCTCAGAACAGAAAGATATTTTGACTACTGGATGTGCTTATAATTATATTTAATAATTTATACTCCATAAATGATTTTGCTTTAATTCCAGAGACTCTGATGATGCGCTATCTAAATTTGCACAACTTCACCGAACTCAGTCTAGACAGTATGTTTAAATATGGGGATGATACACGCCTACCCAGAGAAGTAAACTCTTTTGTTTTTAAATCCAAGATTTAAAACAATGTTGTTGTTTTTTTCACCCTGATACATTTTACAAGACAATGGATTAATTCAAGCTAATTTTGTTGACCCACTCTAACAGTGGTTTGAATTGAGAACATCACTTTCTAAGAACATAACACAATACAAACATCTATTAATTATAGACACCATCAAGAGAAGTCAGACTGGTTTAATTTATATTACTTTCTACTTTCAGATATTCCGTTGTCCCAATGTCAAGTATTTGAGCCTTAAGTTCAACAGTTTAGAGTATTTACCATGTGATGTAGGACGGATGTCTAAACTGGAATATTTAGCTTTAACCAACAACAAGCTGTCTGTCTGGTCTCTGCCCTACTCACTCACATTTCTCACTCAGCTACGTACTTTGTATCTAGGTAAGTAGTAGGCAAGTAGCCCAGTGTTTTAAGGTTGAGATTGCCCATTTAGACTTTAATGTTTGTAGAAAACTTGCATTTAGAGTTCACCCATTGCTTAAGACCAAGCACAAATTTGACTTGGGTTCTTGTGTTGCTAGTCATCTTTACTTTCCTTGGATGGGCCAAGTATTCGTTGAGAGTTGGGGGCATTCTGTGCCCTTAGTCCAACCATCCATATATAAAGTGGTATAGTGTAATGACTTTTCTTCAGAAATTAATGTTATTACATCCTCATCCTCATTCTGTAGGATGGTAGGGGATGACAGCATTCAAGATGACAGTCCAGAGTGCATACCACAGGACCAAGTAGCCATGTATTTTTCTTAAATTATAGTCAAAGGATTCAACATAGAGTAAAAATATCAATCTATATCAGGAATTGAACTCAAGACTAGGGTTTTGTATCTTATATTCAACAGACGTTACTTCAAAAAAAAAGATTATTACGTCCTTCGCATTTCATGTGTCAATCTAGTCATGCATGTTAATCAATGACTTAAACTCTGCTAAGTCATTGGTTTTCCTGGCTGATTCACCCAACCCATTCCATTCTCTAATGGCACTAGGGAAGAAGGAGCACTTGTACAAATTTGTTGTAGTGTATGGAATAAGAAATGTGCCTCAATCTTTGTGTCTTTATTTTTCTATGGTTAAGTGTTTTATGTATTATAGCTACTGACTTGTAAACTGCAAGACTTATCCTGTCTGCCTCTGCATTGAATAAACCAAACTTTTCATATTGGATACAATTTTTTAAATACATTTTCTTAAATTTTCTATCCTTAATATTAGGAAGCTAAGTTTGTCATTGTATAATGTTAGTAATATGTGTGGGGGGTGGGGGGTAATCTTATAGATTAAAAGGATACATATAAACAAAAGAGTTTGTTTGGTTTTTAAAGGGAGGTAATAGTTTACTTGATTTTGTTGACTGTTTTTTTATTTTGAAAACAATGACCCACACACTTGTTATTCTTCTGCACCTGATGTCAAGTTTGGGAGTCAATTAAAGATGGATGGATTTCATACTACTTTGACACCTAAGACTTAAAACTTGGTCAGTAATTGAATATCTACCATCTAAAGAGACATTGCTGTTTGTTTTACTGTTTCTCTCTAGATAACAATTTACTTGATGCACTTCCTGGGTTCTTGCCTTACATGTCAACACTGGAGACAGTCCATCGTCATGGTAACCACAACTACTTCAAGTCAACCTTCATGTGGTACCATACAGATGTTAATCTGCGTATCATACCTGTAACATGTGAGGCTCAGGTAAGTGAACTTGCATAGTTTAAGTGTGCAACCATTAGTATAACCACTCTTTTAATAAATGTAACTCCAAAGTTATTTTTTAATGTATATTTTTTTTTTAAAGGTTGGTTATTATATACAGTTGTCATCCATGTACAAGCATGAAAAACTTGGATTGAATCAGTTTCCAATTATTATCTATGTTTACATAATTTTCTCTCTATATATATTTTTTTAATGGAGTACGTAGCTATAACATTTGGTAGATCGTTAGACCTCAAAAGAATAACCAATTTGTTCCTTATCAATTATCTTTAGAGCATCTATCATTAGTGATGGGAACTAAAGTAACTTTTGAAAGTTAAACTAAGACAAGTTTTTAACTAAAATAAAGTAGTTAAACTATTAGTTTAGGATGAATTTCAAAAGATAGTTAAACTAAACTAAAGAAAGTTTTAATATTAATAGCAGGAGATGTAGAGTCAAATCCAGGGCCTAGATCTAAAGATAGATGCAACATCTGCAAAAAAGTATGCACCATGAAACAGAAAGCCATTCAATGTGACACCTGTGATGAATGGTACCATGCATCATGTCTCCATATGAATACACCTGTGTATTATGCCTTTGGCAACAAAGATGCATCATGGCACTGTGTACCGTGTGGGTTACCTCAGTTTACATCAGGACTGTTTGATTCCTTTTATGCGGACACTTCTAACCCATACAACATCCTAAACACCATCACAAAACAAACTCACCAACCACTAGCCAGATCCACTCCTGTTAAACCTAAATCTACTAAAATTAATACAGCAGCCTCACTAGACAGACCTGCTAAAGTAGTAATACCAAAATACCTTAAAACCTTAGTAATAAATTTTCAAAGCATTAGGAACAAAACAGCAGACTTAGAAATTTTATTAGAATATGAGAAACCAGACATAATTGCAGGAACAGAAACTTGGCTACATCCTGAAATTTATAATGCAGAAATTTTCAATAGTGATTATGAAATTTTTAGAAAAGATAGGGCTGATAATCATGGAGGAGTTCTTTTAGCAATAAAAAACACTCTTATAGCAGAAGAAATTACCTTACCTAACTCAAAAAATATAGAATCTACATTTTGTAAAATTAATACAACCTCAACATCCCTAATAATAGGCAGCATTTACAGACCACCAAATTCTAGTTTAGAATACATGCAGGAACTATGTAATCAGATTACTACACTTAAAGAGACAAATAAAAATGCAGTTTTTTGGATTATGGGTGATTTCAACCTACCTGATATAAATTGGAAAACACTAACCATAGATAAACACCAAAACCTTAAGGACATAAATGAGCTTTTCATAGAAACTTTACACAACCTAAGTTTAGATCAAATCATTAAAAAGCCAACTAGATTAAACAACACATTAGATCTCTTCTTAACCAACAGACCTGGATTAGTAGTTGATTATGATATTATCCCTGGTCTATCAGAACATGAGATCATAAAAATACACAGTCAGATAAAAGCAGTAGCCAATACAAAACCCAAAAGAAAAATCTTACTCTGGAATAAATGTAACCTAATACAACTACACCAAGCTGCATTAAACTTTCAACAAACATTCTTATTAGAAAAAGACATTAACCAACCAGTCGATGACCTCTGGAATTTCATTAAAAACCATCTTAAAAGCATTATAGAAAATCATATACCAACTAATTACACATCAAACAAAATAAATAAATGCTGGTTTAATAATAGACTAAAGAAGCTTTGTAAACAGAAGGAAAACCTATATAGAAAATTTAAAGAAACCAAGGCAGAAAGAGTTTACAAAAGGTATATAAAAATTAAACACCTAACCCAAAAAGTAAACAGACAGCTGCAGAGTGAATACATAAACAATGTAATATCTAAAGATAACAACAAAAACCTATGGTCATACATTAAGTCTAAGAAAATGGAAACAACAGGCATAGCGCCATTAAAAGATGAACATAACATAATACATAATGATAATGAAACTAAAGCAAACATCCTAAACAAATACTTTGCATCAGCATTCTCAGCCCCAGGAGACAAAGACATAATTCTTAATTTGAACCAAGTAGACAACATAGAAGATTTAGTAGTACAAGAAAATGGAATTCAAAAACTATTAGCCAACACCAAACCAAATAAAGCGTCTGGACCTGATGGTATTCCAGCTAGATTACTCAAAGAACTAAGCAATGAGCTAGCCCCAGTGTTCAAAATACTCTTTCAGGCATCGCTTAACCAGGGCAGAGTACCAAAGAACTGGAAAGAAGCTAATGTCACCCCCCTATTTAAAAAAGGAGAAAAATCTGATCCAGGAAACTACAGACCAGTATCACTTACCAGCATCACATGTAAAATCCTAGAACACATAATATGTAGCAACATCATAAACCACTTAGACAAACATAATGTCCTCACCCCATACCAACATGGCTTTAAGAAATATAGATCATGTGAAACACAACTAATAGGACTAATTGATGATTTTTCAAAAGGTTTGGCTAATAGTGAACAAATAGATGCTATCTTACTAGATTTTTCCAAGGCTTTTGACAAAGTTCACCACCATAGTTTGCTTAAAAAATTAAAATATTTCGGCATTAATGGTCCACTGCATCAGTGGATTAAAGATTTTCTGATAGGGAGAGAATAAACTGTAATAATAAATGGCTCTAAATCAACACCAATGAAGGTAAACTCAGGTGTACCTCAAGGAACAGTCTTGGGTCCACTACTATTTTTAATTTACATAAATGATTTACCAAATTGCATTAGTTCAGGAACAAAAGTCAGATTATTTGCAGACGATTGCATAATATATAGAACAATAAAAACAATACAAGACACAGATATTTTACAAAGAGAATTAGATGAATTACAGAAATGGGAATCAAATTGGAGCATGTCTTTCCACCCAGAAAAATGTCAGTTGTTAAGAGTAACAAAAAAACTAAAACAAATTAATTCCACTTATCTTATTCATGGCAAACCAGTAACACAGACTAAAAACGCAAAATACCTAGGTGTTATAATAAATGAAAAACTGTCATGGAATCCACATATTGATGAAACTATAAAAAAAAATCCAACAAAGCATTAGGGTTTATTAAAAGAAATTTCTATAAATCAAATAAGAACATAAAACTAAAATGTTATTTAACCTTGGTTAGGCCAATAATAGAATATGCATCCACCGTTTGGGACCCCTCAACATTAAGAAACTGGAACAAACACAAAATAGAGCAGTGAGATTCATAACAAACGAATATTCACAATTGACTAGAGTAACACCATTAGTAAAATCACTAAATTTAGAAAGCCTTCAGGACAGAAGACTCAAAAGTAAAGTAGCAATTATACATAAAACGGGTTGAACTAGATTCGATCTATATAGATATAATCATCCGACTGTATGCCTACGGTTCGATCTTATTCTTTTAACATTCTAGTAATATTTATCTATAATAAAATCAGTATTAAGGAATATGTTTCTTACATAAACGTTAATGCACAATAAAATAAAATGTCTAAATAAATATGTGTGCTTGTATTTTTGACTTGAATTAAAACCTTTAGAAAATAATGGTACTCTTTTTTAAAAAAAATTATATTGACTTATTATATAACGGAAAATCTTACTTATACTGGTAAAGTTTAAAATCTCATAAAATAACATATATTTAGAATTAGATCTAGTATCCAAAGAAATAGAAACGAAATCTTTGGAGTTTTTAAAACATTTGACCTGTATAACTATTTTATAGTGTAAAATACATGCTTGACTAACCATGCCGATGTGCTATTTTCTTGTCTGACCACTAAAAATACAACTAACACTATTGCATAACCGTTAAACTCGCAAGGGAAAAAAAACTGGGTGATCTTGTCATTTTGGACTGCACACTCAGTACACTATATAGACCTACACATGTACGTTTATCTGGCAAGGTTGTTAAAATCAGTCGGACACACTGTCTATTTACTTTCTGGGCATGGAGGGTGTATAACTATTTTAGTGTAAAGATATATCTACGAACATGCTTGACTAGCCACGCCAGTGTTATTTTCTTGTCTGACCTCTCCACATTAAGCAAACACTATTGCGTAACGCTTAATGCAGGGTAGTCTTACAGTATTATCGACTACACACGTACAGTACACTAGGCCTACATGTGGTTTTGTGTATGTCTAGCTGACCAGGTTGTTAAAATCAGTTGGACACAGTCTATTTACTTTATGGTCAGAGAGGGTGTGGATTAAGATTTTTTTTCCAGAGTTGGTTACTCTAATGCTTTTAGATCTATATAGGCCTGACTGTTGATTTAGACATAATAGATCTCAATAATAAGTCTTAAGACTATAAAAGGGTGTACTTGATGTTCCTGCAGTTAAAAAAATATTGTTTGCCGCAAATGAATTGATTAAAACCACTTAATATTGACCTAACTCACTAATCAGATTTCCACTAGAAACAGAAATTAAACACCTCCATGTGGCTCACCAAAAAATTCGGAACAACCTCATTCATACTACAGTATAGAAGCTTTTGGCAAAAAAATTTAACATTTTATAATACTGCTACTTTCAAGTGCAAATATTTACTCCCATAACTTCTACCAGGATCTTACTTTACCCTCTTCAAATGCAGACTGTCTAAATGCTTGTTAACTGCATCATTTTTTTTTTAATAATCAAAGTTATTGATATCACATGACCAGAATATAAGGAGTGCGTTTCAACCCTGACCACATGTTGAAAAGTTTGACTAATTTTAATTTAACTTTTTAGTTAGTAACTAAAAAAAAAAATAATTAAACTACAATTTTAAGTAAACTTTTTTTTTTTCTAGTTAAACAATGGCCTTAACTAATTTTTTTAGTTAAACTTTTTAGTTAACTTTTGCCCATCACTATCTATCATGCCTACCCATTTTCTTTTCAGCCCTATGGACAGTATGAGAGTTTGCAGTTTTGGGCTGCAAAGGCTATCATAGGTTCTAAACATAATTTTTTTGAAGACCCAACAATAGTTCCTGTTCTGAAAGATTACATAGCAGACATCTACAGGCTCTTTAATATCTGTCATCACTGTAATAAAGCTTGCTTCACTAACTCTAATGGTAGGTTCAGATGTTTGCATGTGAGTTTAAGATATTTAAAAGGCATTTGTGTTTTAAATATTATATAGGGTTAATCCTCAGTGCCAAACTACTTTTTGACCCTGTGTCAAAGACAGGTCATTCAAAAGTTGAATTTTATTGTCATAATTTTTCTTTTTTTTACTTTTTCTCTCACTCCAAAATTATTGTTCACATTCTGAAGGAAGCATTTGCTTTGCCTCATGGAAAGTGCACTACCATGTTATGGTTAAACTTCATTAATTATTTTTTGCTTATTATCAGAAAATGTTTTGTTGGTATGAGATTAAGGAAATAATACATTTGAAAATAAGCACAATGGAAACCTTGAGCTAATCAGAAAAATCAAATTAAAGAAAAAATAAATAAAGATTTAAGTAACTTGCTTCAAATGCAACTTACTCTGTAAAAAAATTTTGAAAAAATCTGGATGTTTAACAAAAGGAAACTATGTAAGGTAAACTTTTAAACAATTATAAACATTTTGGGAGGGGAAAAAAACGAAACAAATGAGTTTTTTAAAGCTTCAACAATGGGAGCATCAATCATATGGAAAAGGCTGTTTCAAATCAATGATGGGAGCATTGTTCAGGAGAAAAAGAGTTAAACAAATATCAGGTAATTGTTAATTTAAGTAAATATTTGTATGGCTTTTTTTTTCTTAAAGTTGATCTATTGACAATTTTAAAACTCATTAGGTTTCAAGGTGATTACCTTTAAAAATCCATACCTTGGCAATACATGTGTGCCTTTCCAACACTGGGCCTGTTCCCGGGAGTGTGCTAAAGCTGTGGAGATCCCAGCAAGGCTGGAGCAGATATCTGCAGCTAGGGAGCTGGACCTTCGTTACGAGATCTACATCAGAGACTGCATCAGAAAGTTTTCCACTTGTCACCACTCCTACAGCATGTTGTCCTGTGCATCAGTGAGGAGGTCGGATTGTGAGCACTCATGCAGGAAGGAGGAGGACCTAATAGACAGTCATCTGAAGCCTGCCGGTCAAAGTAGCTTGATAAGAGGGCGTAAGTCTTGTAAAAAACACAAGCACCATGGGTCATCTGTAAAATCAAAATGCGGATGTGAGATTTCTTGATTGCCTTTCGAATTTATTTTTGTTCAGGGTACCAGGACAAGGCATAATAGAATTGCTTGTCTTTAAAAAGAATTAACCTTACTTGAATATTTTAATATTTTTTTCCGACCCAAAATGTTTACAAAACTAATGAATATCTAATGTGATAAATTAATCTCTTGAACTATTTGGCTTCCAAAGCTTGAAATCTCTAAACAAATGTTTAAACCGAAAGGATATTTCTCATCATAATCTTTATTTAATTTTTGTTTAGATATGTAAATTTTATTTTCAGTTTATAATAGGGTTAATGTTATTGCTTGAAAAATAAACTTTATAAAAGGCCAAAAAAAAAAAAAAAAATAAGTCATGTGAATAAAAACTTAATAAATTATTATTTAAACAATTACTAATCCTTTTTTTGTTCAGCATGTGATAGTTGATGATGAGGGCTGCTGTTTTTATCCAGGGTAGATTTTAGATCTGACACTGAATTTCTGTGCTTATGTGATTAATAGTGCCTAAATGGTGCCTAGTACAGTGTACCTTCTATCTAGGTCAGGTTTTGATAGTTGGTACAGGCTGTGATACACATTCTTCTCTACTTCCCCATGTCTGCTACAAGACACTGGGTTTTTCTGTCTTTTGTTTGCTGCAGTCTTCTAGACAGTATAGTCAATATTGAAAAGAATTTTTTTAGTTTATTTTAATCACGTAATCTGGCAAACCTGCCAGCATTTTCTATATCTAAATTAGCCTAAGATTTTAAACCCTAATGCTTTTGAGGCTCTGTTTTAACTTGTCACATGTTATTTGAATGATAACTGAACAAGTTGATGTGTGAACCAATACTATACTTCTCTGTGCAGATTCCTTGCTGTCTAAAAGTCACTTTTGTTGTATTCATTTGAAGTTCCATGAAATAGTGAGGGCATTGTTTAATTTGTTTGTGTTGTTGATTACATTCCCTGGTTTGTAGTCTCTTTTGTCAGCAATCTCAGTTCTCTTATGTGTTGTCCTATTTTTTGGCTTCAATTTAATTGTGTTTGAATTCTTCTAAAATTGATTGAATATCTTTGATCTCACTTTCTTAGATCATGATGACATTACAGCTTCATCATTGCACTCCCTTGCCTGCAATCCACTGCCATGTTGTCAGCTTATAATAAAAAAAAACTAAGTATCTTAATTTCATGAAGTCCTATGTTTGAAATCCTACAGTTCATGTTTGCATCTATTTGACTGTAGTTTTATGCTGACATCTAAAGCTTTGCATTAATGGTTTGTATTTTATAGTCACATCCACATGCTTGTATTTACACATCATATGTTTGTTTTTGATTTGGTGGTCTCTCTTTTATTTCATACTAGGCTGCCCAATATTTTCCTTTAGATAAAAGATCACTCAAATTTTGAAGAAACAAGTCAAGCAAATCTATAATTAATAAGCTTATTAGGAAAGGAAAAAAACAGGGGGGGGGGGGGGTAAATAAAGAAGAAAGATAAACATTCTGTATATTGCAATGTTATTATCTTTCATTTGAAGGAATGCCTGTAATTTAAAGATAAGATATTAGTGCACTCTTTATTCCTCTGAAACAGAACAGGACCTCATTTTGAACTATTTTTACGCACTTAAGTTCATTATGAAGGAGGGATTGGTTGAGTGATACGGCCCCTGACTTTTAAACAGAGATCTCAATGTTGGATCCCAGAGAATACTGGGATTTGATTGTGTTGGCCACATGACAATCTGGAGAACAACTGAACATAGAAACAGATGCCTTTTACATCATCTGTCCATTGGACCACTGGGCCTCAAAGACAAACCTTTAACTCCTTGTGGCTTTTATAATTTTTCCATTGTGTTCTTTATTGTATTGTCTTTTTTTTATGTACAACATTTTTGAGGTCTTTTCTATTTGAATATTTCTGACAAATTTCTCATTAAACTTATTTATTATCAGCCTTCCTGAGAACCAAACTATGTATTAATGGCATGAACAGAGTTTGGATATTCGCTTTTATTAAAAATGTGCCATTTGAAATCTTGCTTTTTCTCCTAATCAGTCTGGACTGAAATTCAAAATGTTTTTTTTGTGTATTCTCAAACAAAAAATCCTTGATGTTGTTCAACATACCCACATCTGAGTCTTTCAGTTGAAAAAGTTCACTGAAACAAAGCTGTCAAACTTGCTCCACTTTGTATTGATCAAAGTGTGTTTGGGCCTTGGTTCATTGAGAATATATTTGTTAGACCACCTCAAGTGATATTAATTTGTAGGCATTGATTTTGTATTTTGAATATGTATTGAAGTTTAATATTGATGCTAACGAACTTAATATTCACTTTCAACTTGTGATAATGTTTGTGTCTATGTATTTATTATATGACTTGTTCTTCAAAGACTTTATCTTTGTCATTTAGTTCTATTTGTACACATTTAATCAAAGGATCTTTCACCATTCAAAGCAATATAAATACATCACTTTGACCCGCTGCAGCTTGTAGTTTTGTTCATGTGTGCATGAAACTTACCTTATATTTAACTGTAAACTCATAATTTCACTCATAAATTTGAAGCATCAATAGATATTTTCTTTCACTGGGTGGCTGTGTCCATCTCTTACCTTGTTCACACTACCTGCTAGCACTGACCTTAAAATATATTTTGGATAAAGTTTTGGATTGCCAAAAAGTTTGTTTCTTGTTATGCCAAAATATTTATTTTTTTTGTGTAACAAAATGTCTCAAATGAGTATCATGTTTTATTTATGTTTTTGTATGCATGCATTATGTTCAGCCTTATTTATAGACTTCAATCAAGTATTTTAAAAAGTGACTAATTAGTCCAAGAAGCAAAACAAATAAGGGCTAAATTTTTCAGGACTATGTAAATTAGTTTTATTTACAATTTTGTTTTGAAAAGTAAGTTGGCTTCTTACTTTATTCTTAACTAATTATTAGTAGCTTATGCTCAATACATTGTTCAAGAAAGTACCGGTACAATTCAGTGTTTCAATAAATATGTTATGGACTTTCTCTAATTAGGTTTTTTTGTTTAAGTACAACTGAAAAAAAAAAAATGGAGGTAGAATTTAAAATATTTACAATGTAGCATGATCCCTTTTTTATTCTCTAGAAAGCTCCACACCTCCTCCGAGCTATTCAACATCTGTTGGTGATTTCTCCTCATTAGCATGGAATCTTTATCACTCTTCAGTTTCCAGGTGTATTTATCATGGGTGTCTAAGTGGACATAGTAGTACAGCTGCACTGGGCATCTTTTGTCTCTGTTCACTTTTGTTTCATGTCACTATGGCTAATTATATTCAATTTATTTTGTTCATGCCTATTACAGTTGTATGTCTTATTTATATCATTCAGTTCAAAAATAATCTTTGTTTTGTGTGCATTTTTGGTATAAACTATGTTTTGTGCTGCTCATTTGATTTCACTGACATTATAGAACACAGTCACAGGTATTGTTGCAAGTCAATGTACTATTAAGATCTATTTGCCATTATAATATTGTTTCAAAGTTTTAACTTGCTTTATGAATACAATTTATTATATAAGATTACATACTGTAACTGGTGATTTTCAAAAGAAGTATAATTTCAGTATATTTTTGGGGAATGATTTAGGTATTAAATTTTATAATATATGATTGGCTACAGATTTTGATTTCATTTTGGAAATTAAGTATCAATATATTTGTGGTTCATGGTCATTGACTTGTAGCACCTAACTGCTGGATGACAACTAAACCGCTGTAGGCATATTATATCTTAACTTTAAAAACTTGAATAATTTCTCTGTAAGCAATACTAAATATAACTTTTATTACAATATAAACAAATCAACTTGAAATGAACTAACTGTAGTAGTCTTTAGTAATACTATCAAATGGTATTTTGGACAAAATCTAACTCACTACAATAACACGTCTTTTCAGTCTGGCAATCTGAAGTCGTTTGTCCTCCCTAAGACAGCTGATATATTTGAATTATAATAGTTTTGACATGAAGCTTATAATTGTTTAGCTTTGGGCAACACAATTTTCAACAATTTAAATGATTTATTCAGAATGTATTCAGTTGGATTAGAAAACTGCTCCAATGAAAGTAGTATAGTTTAAGTTTTGCTTCCTGCTATATCATTTGGATCATGATAACAAGATCAATAGAGGGGGCTAGATCTAGATGCATGGATAGTCTATGATCCTTTATGAAAAGCCTAGAAATGCTCCCTGGAGAAGAAATTAAGGGCATATCAATTTCTCGGAAGACAGGGAAACTTACCTATATATTTTACTGCCTAGCTTGCGTGAACCTTTTTTTTTTTAATGAACTACTTGAACTGATGTAGGCCCCTAATCAATAATAATGATTTGTATTCGCTTGAAAGAAATATACATTACACAGAACAATACATTCTAAGCCCACAAAATGATAGCACATTTTCTGGAGCATTACCTTGGAAGTTGACTTCAGAACGTTGGATTTTATTCAATGGCTTAATTTTTTTTTTAATAGCTAAGAGAACAAGAGTTCTTGTGTCTGTTTTTTGAGAATACGGTAACTTGCAAAGGGAAACAAGTAAAGAACTTTATGGAGGCTCCCAAGATTCGATTTCTAGAATTTGTTAATTCGCATGGCTCAGGCCAAACTTTGACTCGCTGCGAGGAGAAAAAGAAATCGTATCTCATATTATTTTAGGCTTAGGCCTACAGTTCTCCGTCTCGACAGGTCTAGGAAAGCATTAAGTTCTTGACTTGTACGGTGCCATACGTGAATTACACACAACAGTATGGTTTCCTGTCCAAGAGAAGATTAGAACCTCTCAAGCCCTCATTCAAATGGAATTTGATAAAGATGCTGCTGATTTTTTGTTGAGATATATATATATTACAGTCATTGTCGATTTTATATGGCCTAAAAATCTTTCTGGACAGTCCAGTGTTCGAATCGTTTTCTAAATCTCAAAATCTCAATCACTACCATGGCAAAGGGTCCAAAGTCTAAATAAGCAGCGGGCCTTTCTCTTTTGTTAACGTTCGAAAATAAAAGCGTAATTGTTCCGTTTTGTTTACGGAATGTTTTGTTTCTTTAAATGACAACGATTTAAGAATTGATTGCACATCCTGTAGTATTTTTACTTTTTAGGACGTCGTGCAAGTCATTATAACAAATAAACATCTCACTTCAAGTAGATGGTTCTACTAACAGGAGCAAGATTTTAAACGCCCATCATTCAAAAACTGTCATGAGCAAGACATTAAATGTTTTTTTGTACAATCTTTTACAATTTTGTTATCTTCCTTCAGAGTTGAGGGTAATTTACTCCCTAGTCCAAACCTTCCGCTGGAACGGGGGGGGGGGGGGGGGGGCAGCGGCCTGGGTATGAACCTGGGATTATCGAGAAGTCAACGACCAGCCAGCAATTAGGCTTCTTCAACACCCAGCATTTAAAAACTATCCTGAGCAAGACATTAAACTGATTCTACACCCAAAAGTTAAAAAAAACAATGTCCCAACGAAAGAAAAAAGAGGAAAATAGTAGACTCTAGATAGAATCGCGTGGGCGAAGACGCATTGAAATGTCTTCTTCAAAAGAACCTTTCAAACTAATGTTGTTGCTAACATCTCTATTAAAAATTGGTAAAAAAAAAGTAATAATCATATTTGCTTGATAAATAATCAAATACGGTTAATTTGACTAACGGTTAATCGGACCAGCCGTTTATTAGTATCGAATCCTTAAGTAACGAAACAAATTCTATTATTTACCGGTTCCATAATATACGTGTAATTATCAACGAAGTTTAAGATATTGGAATGACATAGGAACAGTTGAAAACAATCTGCTTAGGCCTATAACCGAGTTTGGTGAAGAGGTGTGCTTCCAGATCTATGCGCCACCTGAAATACGCAGGATTAAGTCAGTCAAGTCTGCATATTAGGACCAAATTTTCCTTTAAATAGGACCACAGAGAGCGGATAATAACAAGAATATTTTTAAAAAGCCAAGTGTCGGAAGCGTGGAACTTCAACAGATAGATATTACGAGTTTTCGTGAAATTGAAGATTACTGTGATGCAGTTGTAGCTCGAAATGTCAAGGAATGCCAGCAAATGATGATGTGGTGTGTTGGTTGTCTGGAAAATTGAAGCTTTGCGCCGTATTTCAAGCAGGAAGGAAACTAAGGTGTTCCAACTGCTGCGTTGGTGTAGTGTTTGTGATTCGTCAAGTCACACAGAATAAGCTCTTAATTCAAAGTTGACTGGTAGGGCCTTCTTGGGAATAATTTTAAAAATTATGCTTCATTATACATTGCGTTTTAAATAGTTTCAATGAAAAAAAAAAAATTGTTTGCAAATTTATTTTTCAACTGTAAGCAACGGTATTTTTAAACTTTCAGTGTCAGAGATTCTTCTCACTACTTACAGTCTGAAACAAAAATGTGCTTGGAAATTCCTTAGGTCTGAGAAATACACTTTAAGCATAGTTTTGAGTGTTTTCTTTATTTTTATTATTATTATTTATTTTTTTTGGTGTCTTTCGTCGGGTACATTTCTCCTATGTCCTCCTCTAGGTGCGCAAGGATCTCGTAAAGCTAATCCATGAGATAAACTGTATGCATGGGCACTTCCTTCAGTTGTAAAACGACTATATATCATCTCATGGAGAAATGAGTAGAGTGCTTGGGCATTAGCTATGGTTGGAGCGATGTCGCCCATACAATTAAAAAGTTCACCCCTCTCGGCAAGAGACGATACAGTTGGGATCAGCGGCATCGTCAGGCTCTGCCAGGCCGTAGCACTGTGTTTGTAAAATGTTGTACATGTTTCGGGTTTTCCTTCGGAGTTGGAGATAATTTACATCCTAGTCCAAACCTCCCGCAGAACGACGGGGGATGGAAGTGGGCAGGATATGAAATCTGGACCATCAAGACAATCGAACGACAGTCCAGCTCGCATATCGCACGACCAGGCTGTAAACTGCATAGGCTAAAGGTCGCCGGCTTCCAATTGTTCCTCGGGTTGACTCTAGAAGCCTTTATTGCAGCCTATAGGCCTACCCAAACATGGGGAATTTTAGGATCAATAAGCTCTAGTGTATGTTCAATTATAAATTTAAAGACCAACTGAAGAGTGTTTTTTTTTCGAAATTGAGATAACTATTGATTTGGATAGTAGACTATATCAGATGGTATCAGATATGGTTTTCTTAAAATTTGAGTTTAAAGAAATGCTCTAGGTGATCTGTATGAGCATGACATACTTTAATTGAAAGACATTCGAGGAAAAAAGAGAACGTTCTAATACAGGCTATGCGTTTTCCCTAGCACAGTGATGCCCAAAATACGGCCCGCGGACCACATCCGGCCCGCGACGTGGTTCTATCCGGCCCGCAGAAACGTCAGCGCAAAGTGTAGAAAATCACCCTTCCTAAAAAAAAGGTTAAGATATTTTTTCCTACGTTAGGGCCTTCACTATTAACCTTTAACATTTGTTCGTTTATGAAATGGGAATGTAGAATCTTCCTTGCAAAATGAAAGGATCTTTACTTTTTTGAGGAGCATGATAATAAGCCAATATATTTGATTTGTAAAGAAAGTGTAGCAGCATATAAATG
Source organism: Biomphalaria sudanica (assembly GCA_036873155.1). Lineage (NCBI taxonomy): Eukaryota > Metazoa > Mollusca > Gastropoda > Planorbidae > Biomphalaria > Biomphalaria sudanica. The sequence goes on along the minus strand of JAZGLO010003237.1, from coordinate 2,115,903 downwards.
GCATTATGAAACAAATTGGACTTCTTGGTTTGATCCGCGAATAAGAGATGGTTAAACTAAGTCTAGAGATTGAAGGATTTGTGAGAATATTTACTATAAGACATAAAAAAATAGCCTTTTGTAAAACTGGTTACAATGTTGCTCAGATTTTAAGTAAAGAAATGAAGCGACTTTCCGACGCGTAGATAAACTTCCAATGTCTAATCATTAATGTGAGTTTCTAATAAAATGGTTTCAGGTCGATATCATTTTGTTTTTGTACCTTTTCGGTCATGTGGCCCGCAACACGAAAGTCGGAAATTAAAATGGCCCGCAGGTCGAATTAGGTTGGGCATCACTGCCCTAGCACATGACACAAAAAAATATCTTGCCGGTAATTTAAAAAAAAACAACTTATGAATAACAACAATATAGGGCAAAGGCTTGCAAAGTTTTGAAAATGTGAAACTTAACGAAGCGAAAGTGTAAGCAGTCGATGTTGATTAACTAAAATTGTTTTTAATTGTGGTTGTTTGGAATTAAAACATGGCTTGTAGATTGAAGTAACGTCTGTATACAAGGTAAGAACTAATATACTAAGTAGGCCTATTGTAATGGGAGCAGAACACATTGAGAGACTATTACGTAGTATTAAGTTAATGATTCGTGCGAAAATATCGAAATGTTTTATTTTCCTGCCAACCTGGCTTTGTTCAAATAATGCCTTTATTTTCAGATTAAAATTAAGACATTAATTTTATGAGTGTTAAAATTAGGATTTTAAAAAAATTATATAATACAGATTAAATATATACTGTAGATCTAACTCTTGAATGCTTTGTTATATTTATCAATAACGAGTACTATTTCAACGTCAATCTAGATTTAGACCTAAAACTTTAGATCTATGGCCACTAATAGTTAAATCTGGCAAGGAAGAGCGCATTTTGGTTCATACAAAATAGATTGTAGTCTAGATTTATTCCATTAGTACTTTCTGTTTATTTTTCTAGGAATGGATCTAGATTAGATCTAGATTTATATCTATAATCCAGCACAAGATCGAGATGCTTAGATGTCGATCCATCATAATTTAGACCATCAACAAAAGCATCTTATTTGATAGATACCTAGATTTACAAGTTCAGAAAATGTTTTCACCGAGAACTCCCATGGCAGCAGCTACATCTCCATTTTACACACCGAGCAGTTCAAGATTATCAAGACGAAACCCAAAGCCTAAGTTAGTTTATATCGTTAGTCTAAATCACAGTAAATGTATTCAAGTCTAGATCTATATCTAGAGTAAAAAAAAGCCATTGCTTTGCTAAGCCTAAAGACAGGTGCAGAACTAGAGTCTAGAGTTAAGAATGAGAAGCGAAAAAGAAAACTAGTCAAAATATTGCAGACAGTGACACCCAGTCCCTGACATCTTTGTCACTTTTGTGTGACTGTCTTCAATTTGATTACTGCATATATGCATAGAGTAGAGTCATGTGAAACATTACACTTATCCTTAATCTAATAAATAAACATAAATTTATTAGATTTTAGATCTCTCTACATTCTACTTCTAGTATTACTTAACTTAATAGTCTTAGTCTATTGCTCCACTCTAGAACTAGAAATCTAGCAAATAATCGTTCTTTCTAGGCCCTTGGCCATTCCAGGCTTTACCCTCCCTGCTAGTCTCTAGAATACTCTAGATTTTTTTTATCTTATCTTCTTATCTTAGATAATACAGACGTTACTTCAAAAAAGAAGATGATTACGTCCTACGCGTCATGCATTTAGTCATGCATATTAACCAATGACTTAAATTCTGCCAAGTCACTGGTTTTTCTGGCTAGCTCAGGCAACCCATTCCATGCTCTAATAGCACTAGGGAAGAAGGAGTATTTGTACAAATTTGTCCTAGCATATGGGACGAGGAATGTGCCTTTATTTTTGTGTCTCTCAGAGTATTTTATTAAATTTTGTATTTGAAGATTATGGTTCAGTGTTTTATGTATGATTGCTACTTTACTTTTGAGTCTTCTGTCCTGAAGGCTTTCTAAATTTAGTGATTTTACTAATGGTGTTACTCTAGTCAAATGTGAATATTCGTTTGTTATGAATCTCACTGCTCTATTTTGTGTTTGTTCCAGTTTCTTTATGTTTTCTTGAGTTGAGGGGTCCCAAATGGTGGATGCAGATTCTATTATTGGCCTAACCAAAGTTAAATAACATTTTAGTTGTTTTAGTTTTTTTGTTACTCTTAACAACTGACATTTTTCTGGGTGGAAAGACATGCTCCAATTTGATTCCCATTTCTGTAATTCATCTGTGTCTTGTATTGTTTTTATTGTTCTATATATTATGCAATCGTCTGCAAATAATCTGACTTTTGTTCCTGAACTAATGCAATTTGGTAAATCATTTATGTAAATTAAAAATAGTAGTGGACCCAAGACTGTTCCTTGAGGTACACCTGAGTTTACCTTCATTGGTGTTGATTTAGAGCCATTTATTATTACAGTTTATTCTCTCCCTATCAGAAAATCTTTAATCCACTGATGCAGTGGACCATTAATGCCGAAATATTTTAATTTTTTAAGCAAACTATGGTGGTGAACTTTGTCAAAAGCCTTGGAAAAATCTAGTAAGATAGCATCTATTTGTTCACTATTATCTAAACCTTTTGAAAAATCATCAATTAGTCCTATTAGTTGTGTTTCACATGATCTATATTTCTTAAAGCCATGTTGGTATGGGGTGAGGACATTATGTTTGTCTAAGTGGTTTATGATGTTGCTACATATTATGTGTTCTAGGATTTTACATGTGATGCTGGTAAGTGATACTGGTCTGTAGTTTCCTGGATCAGATTTTTCTCCTTTTTTAAATAGGGGGGTGACATTAGCTTCTTTCCAGTTCTTTGGTACTCTGCCCTGGTTAAGCGATGCCTGAAAGAGTATTTTGAACACTGGGGCTAGCTCATTGCTTAGTTCTTTGAGTAATCTAGCTGGAATACCATCAGGTCCAGACGCTTTATTTGGTTTGGTGTTGGCTAATAGTTTTTGAATTCCATTTTCTTGTACTACTAAATCTTCTATGTTGTCTACTTGGTTCAAATTAAGAATTATGTCTTTGTCTCCTGGGGCTGAGAATGCTGATGCAAAGTATTTGTTTAGGATGTTTGCTTTAGTTTCATTATCATTATGTATTTTGTTATGTTCATCTTTTAATGGCGCTATGCCTGTTGTTTCCATTTTCTTAGACTTAATGTATGACCATAGGTTTTTGTTGTTATCTTTAGATATTACATTGTTTATGTATTCACTCTGCAGCTGTCTGTTTACTTTTTGGGTTAGGTGTTTAATTTTTATATACCTTTTGTAAACTCTTTCTGCCTTGGTTTCTTTAAATTTTCTATATAGGTTTTCCTTCTGTTTACAAAGCTTCTTTAGTCTATTATTAAACCAGCATTTATTTATTTTGTTTGATGTGTAATTAGTTGGTATATGATTTTCTATAATGCTTTTAAGATGGTTTTTAATGAAATTCCAGAGGTCATCGACTGGTTGGTTAATGTCTTTTTCTAATAAGAATGTTTGTTGAAAGTTTAATGCAGCTTGGTGTAGTTGTATTAGGTTACATTTATTCCAGAGTAAGATTTTTCTTTTGGGTTTTGTATTGGCTACTGCTTTTATCTGACTGTGTATTTTTATGATCTCATGTTCTGATAGACCAGGGATAATATCATAATCAACTACTAATCCAGGTCTGTTGGTTAAGAAGAGATCTAATGTGTTGTTTAATCTAGTTGGCTTTTTAATGATTTGATCTAAACTTAGGTTGTGTAAAGTTTCTATGAAAAGCTCTTTTATGTCCTTAGGGTTTTGGTGTTTATCTATGGTTAGTGTTTTCCAATTTATATCAGGTAGGTTGAAATCACCCATAATCCAAAAAACTGCATTTTTATTAGTTTCTTTAAGTGTGGTAATCTGATTACATAGTTTCTGCATGTATTCTAAACTAGAATTTGGTGGTCTGTAAATGCTGCCTATTATTAGGGAAGTTGAGGTGGTATTAATTTTACAAAATCTCTCTAGACGCTAGGCATCTGTTTTTTTTGTAGATATTAATTAATATAAAATCTAGAAATTAATTTGAAGTAATCTCGACTCAGATCGATAAAAATCAACAAATTATTCTCAAATCTAATCTAATACTTCAGATTTAGATCTGATAGTGCTTAAAATTAAATTTAGAATTATTTTATTTTTTAAATTGAATATTGAAAATCTAATTTGTAAACTCTATTAAGATAATAGTATAGCCTACCTTTGTATCTCAAGTGAGTTTTTTAATTAGCATATATATATATATATATATATATGTATGAATAGTTATCTGCCTTGAATATGAATAATTTCACATTTGTATTTATCATACTCAGAAAGACACAAAGATAAAGGCAAGTTCCTCATCCCATATGCTAGGACAAATTTGTACAAATGCTCCTTCTTCCCTAGTGCTATTAGAGCATGGAATGGGTTGCCTGAGCTAGCCAGGAAAACCAATGACTTGGCAGAATTTAAGTAATTGGTTAATATGCATGACGCTTAGGACGTAATCATCTTCTTTTTTGAAGTAACGTCTGTATTATATAAGACCTAATTGTTTTTTTATTATATTAAGTATTTGGATAGTCAAAAGTCGCTGCACTTAAAAAAAAAGAATTCACAAGATTTATTAGTCTTGCATATATATTTGTATCCTCAGAAATCAATCAACTCTGTCCATCCAATCTTTCCATGGAACACAGATTCTGGATGAAACATCATTGCATAAAATAGAACCATATGGACTTCCTTTACCAGTTCTTATCACAGAGGCACTGACTCTTTCTGATCGTATGTTTAAAAAAAAAGTTCTTTAGTTCTAAGAAAAATTTCAATATTTTTTATTCAAATTAGGTAAGTCATATATAACTTATAAATATATATCTGTATTAATTTTAATGTTAATCTTTTTTTTTCCTCTAGGAAGCACAACAGAAATAACAGCTCGCATAGATCCTTCGGGCTGGGCATGGCTTGTTGGAGCACGCAAACTATTTGTCTGGAGATATAGGCCTTTTAATAACTCTAAGGTATTAAAAAAATAGTGTGTTTATTGGCTGAGACATATTGCTTATCAGACTAGATCAAACTTTTTACTTTATCCCAAACTGGCATAGAGGGACAGCTGAATTCTTTAAAAAAACAACAACTTGAGTTTAGTGATGATACAATTTTATTACCTGCCTTATGAAAAATTGCTTCAAATTTTGTAATGGATAAGTCTCACTATTTTGATTCTGGTATATTTATGCAAAGCTTTGAGTACACTTTCACATATATTAGAGAGAATGTGAATGCATTCAGATACAATTTAAGAGCAACAAAAATAGCTAATAATAATGCAAATACACCTATGCACTACATAGAGTGCATTGTGGCACCACTATTGAAGTGTATGAGCATTTTAAAACTAAAACATTTGATTTGTTCTAAATAAATGAAAATTCTTTATGAAGTTGCATTGGTGCTAGTATTGTTGTAGTCTTTTCAATTTATTGTTACAGTCCACACATTTTGTTTATTAAAAATCATAATGTTCAGTGAAAGACCATTTCATAACCAATGAAATTGCATCTATAAAAGGCTACAAAAATTAAGCGTTGAATATAATTTAAAAAAAATAAAAAGAAATGAAAAAAAAAATTAATAAGTTAACAGCTTGGAAATGTTTTCACCCAATAGCCCCTTGTAAAAAGATAATGTAAATGAGTAGATTTATATAAGCAAACATTTAACAAGTACACTTATCACTTACACAGAATGTCCAGTGCAAAGAGTTGACATTGCCCCCAAGTGATCTAGCTCACAGTGCTGACAGAGTCTGTATTATACCCAATGAGAACCAGCCGGCTGCTTGTGTGGCTGTGTCCCCTGAAGGAGTTGTCAGATACTGGCCTAACATAGCCTTTGAATCCAACATAGCAGAGATCAGTGCTGAACTTAGGGGAGAGGAATGTGCTAGAGTTATCAATTTTCAAGTGAGTGTTGTTGGTTTTATTTTCTAGGTATTAAAAGAGTTGAATTATATGAGGCTGAATGCATTGTTTTTTTTTGGAAGGAATGAATCTGATTTTGGAAGAAACAGTTATTTATTCAGTGTTATTTTTTTTTTTTTTTTTTTTTAAAAGGATTCTATGAAATAGAAAGCACTGGTTTTATATTAGCATTTCAAGGTCCACATGATTTATTGCAATGACCAGTTTTTTTTACCATACCTAAATGGGTCTGTGCCTTTTATTAGCTGTATTTTCAATAACATTGCATGATTTCAGCCTCATGGATGTTTACTGGCCACAACTACAAGTTCTCTCTGGCTCTTGGTACCTGCAGCTGGACAAGTAAATATTTGTTTATTAGTTTCTTTAATTTGATAAATACATAAAATATACTATACAAAAGGTTCTGTATAGAGCATGCTATATAGATGATATTCTGTTATTTCCCTTGCAGGCTAGTCTTCAATGTAAACCATTGAAAGCCTCTCAAGGTTTGTTCTCTGGTATCAGCAGAAGAATGTCCTCTTTTATTTTTGGATCATCACAGATACAGACCAATGGAATAGTAAGTGACACATCCACTGTAGTCTTTTTTTTTTTTTTTTTTTTTTTTTTTGTCTTTTTACTGCATATTTGATGAGTTGTTTTTTTTTTACTTAGCTCAACTTTAATCTCTTGTAAAGCCATGGACATTACTTCTAATGAGCTTAAATATTTACTGTTTGATGACATTTTCTTTCCTACTTTCTTTTTTTTTTTTCTTTTATATTAATATAAAAAATTTCATTTCATTATAGGTCAGCAAAATTTAAACTCTCTTTTTGCATGTTGTCATTTTTTTCACTTATGTATTTTAATTTTTATATCTTTGCGTAGTATCATACAATAAAAGTGAAATATAAAAAACATCCTGGAATTACAAATAATTTTATTTTGTATCTAGCCTCTTCAGGCCATTTTGGCTGCACCTTATGTAGATGATGAAGATGACAATGCTGAAGAAATAAGAGCCTTCTATGTTCTGTCTGGAAACAGCTTGTGTAAATGGCAAATACCAGGCATTGGTTGTGAAAAGGTACAATATAGTATTTGTTATTATTGTAAGTTAGGTACATTATTTTTTTTATCACATTGAAAGTGACAACCAATAATTCACAATCCTCTGTCGCCCAGCTACTTTATCAACTAGATGCTGAAAGAATGTTTAGAGATGCTTTAGCCAAGAAACTTTGGGTAAGTTGTTTATTTTTTTATTTTTTCTGCTTCTTTGCTTATCATTATCTCTTTTTTTTCAGCCTCATTTAGGATAAACTAGATACATTTTTAGATGGAAAAAAACAACAACTAAAAGTTGAATTGACATTTCAGGGCCAAGATGCTATTCACCTGACTCAGCTTAAAACCTGGCTGATAGATCTACAGTTGACAAGGTTTGTTGTTTGTTGAACTTAGGTGTTTGGCTATTATTAGATACCCCATGTCTCTTTTTCACATTTATTGTTGGGGATACTTCTAAAGTTTGCATGCTTAGAAGTTGATATCTCTGAGATAAACTTTTATATACAGAGCAAAAATGTAGTCTTAATCTTCAAGTTGAATATTATGACTCATTATTTTTATTACAAAAAAAATATAGTTTAAATTAATTAATCTTTCATGCTTTGGACAATCATTGTGCATTATTTGTTTATTGGTTCCATTGTTGAAAGTTTCTTGCTGTTCATTTCTCCTGCTCATGTTTCTGAAACCTTGAGAATGATATCTCTATGATATTATACAAAATATTTGACAATGTATATGAATGTCAACAATTAACAAATATATGGATCTGTTGGCAGAGATGGCATTGTCATGCTAGCTGCTGGGGTTAACATGGAGGCTGATCAGAAAGTTTACTATGCTTTAGGTATGGTTTTGCTTTTTATAAAAGACTGCAGTTATTTATTATTTTTTTTTTTTAGACTTCGCACTTTATATTTCTGTTTTGTCTTCTGTCTAGCATTTCTGGACACTTCTGACGAAGCTAGGTCTTTAAATATTAACAATCTTGTGGTGTTGGACTACACACAAAAATATTCGGTAAGTTGTATACTTGAGCCAATTAGGACACAATAAATTTAATTGCTGAATTCATTAGAAAAGTAGGCTAGTTGGTTTAAAAAGATAGGCCCATAGAGGAGCAAGAGACTATTTTTAGCTGACTTTTTTATAAAAATAGTTATTAAAAAGCAATAATTGCGACTATTTTTAAGAATTAGTTAAAAAAAAAAAAAGATTATTCTTGAAAAATTTTCACACTTTAACAAAATTTAACTAACTTTATACACATAAATATATTAAAGTTTATAAAACCTAGTCTACTATGTTGCATGAACAGAGAAGAATTGATCATTCTATCACATAATTACACTTTACTTTTGGTTATATAAATTGTGTTTCCATGATAATCTTAAGTAATTTTTTTTTTTTTAAAGCTCTTTTATTTTTAGAGGAAAAAATATCATTTTTATTTTAATGGTGAAGTTTCATTAGTTGATAAAAACAACCAAGTAGTGATAAACAGTTTGTGTCTTTATAATAAGAACGAAAGCAGTACATCGTGGCACATAAGTCATTTTGGCAATTTTGTTTAGATACATTTTATATTTTTATTTTATTTTGCCTTTAAAAAGAATGAGACACATGTAATTTTTACATTTGTGTTTCAACATATTTTTGGGGTGAAAAAACAATGTTTTTTGTCCATTAGATTTTGGCTTTAAGTTAGTTGTGTAATTATTGCTATTATTATAGCTTTTTTATATAGTGCTACTTTCATGCTTATAGCATGTTCAGAGCGCTTTTGGTCGAATCTCATTTGTGGACCAGTGGGGGGGAGGGGGCATCTAGGAGTTGGTTTTCCGTGTTAGCCAAGCCAAGTTCAAGCGCACTTGGCCTCTCGACCACGCTTCACACCATACTAATGAATGGGTTCTGATATCATTCTGATATCATTTATGCATGTATATGTGTTTAAGTTTGTTATACTTTTAAAAAAAAATTTATTCAAACATTTTAGCATGTGCATGAGTATATAGTTAGATTTTAGTGGAATATTATTATTTTCCAAAGTATTTTTTTTTTTGTAATAGGCGAAGTCATTAACTTTGATGTTTTTTAGTTTAAAATTAGCCCTGGGTTTCGCCTGGCAAAATAAAATGAAAATTTATAATGTGTCTAAAACATTCAACGCCAAAACGACCACATGGCCAAAACTGTGCATACTATAATAAGAACTATATGGCACATTTTTTGCTGTCATTAAATTATTTTTTAGAATCCTTAAGTATCAGATAATTAGAATATGGAGAGGACCCTTTCTATAAATAATATATGCTATATATATATACTCAATACAAATTATTAAATTAGCAAGTATAGACAGTAAATATAAGAATGGAATCCTGCACAATATTATTTCAAGATTATAATTGCATATATATATATATATATATATATATATATATATATATATTGCACTTCTTTGGTTTCAATAGAGACAGAATAGAGATATTGCAATGGATTATGCCCACTATTGTTATATAATGGTTATAAATGCATATACATTCCTTAGGTCCCTCCCACTCCCTTCATTGTATAATTAATTATGAGAATCCATTCAGATATTTCACACGTAGGCTATGCATATGAAAAATTGGTCTGGAATTTAAAAATAAATAACAAGTTTGGCAATGCTTTGTAAAATCTTTAACACCATATTCTAATTGAAGATACTTATTTTAATTGAAGATACTTATTCTAATTGAAGATGCTTATTCTAATTGAAGATACTTATTCTAATTGAAGATACTTAATAAAGCAATGTCCATCTAATTGCAGGAGGAAATGGAAGACCAGATATCATCCTACAAGTTACTTTTTGTATCAACTGAGAAAGCCAATACTGCATTTATCTTCAACTCTAGCACTATACTGATGCTCAGTAGTGAGTTGGTAGTGAAATATTTGGAGTACTCTTAGACTAAATATAGTTATAGTGATATTTTTATTTTATAAATTGTGACCATAACATTAAGGCACCTATAAAAGTTAATGTTACAACATTATAAGGCATAGAATCCAAAGAGAAATGGAGAATGTTGTGTTTTACCTGGTTGTGAAGACTTGTGTAATTTTTTTGTTTCCATACTTATATATAAAGATAATTCCTTCTTGGTGTAACTTTTTTTTTTTTTCATTGCCTGTATTTTTCTTTACCTGTTAATAGTTTAAAATTAACACCAATAGACGAAAAAAAAAGTTATGGAATTTCAGTCAAGTGCTGCCAATAAAACTGACAAATATTTCAGAACTGAATTTTGAGTTGAGGAAGAATTTAGTATTTGCTTTTTTTTTTTCATTAAACATTTAGTACCAAAAACATTTGTATTATATTCATCTCATATGTAAATATGTACCTTATTTCTATTTTTCCCATATTTCAGGTAACTTAGCATTGGACAAAATGGATCTGAAGACAACTGGAGATATTTTATTGGGAGCAGGTACTTTGTGTTGTATGTGTCTAGGTTTAGATTGTGATTATTGTTGATAAATATTGAACTTGAGAGCATGAGATCTTTAAGATTCAGTTAGGGTTGTGTCTCATGATTCTTACCTGACTAGAATCTGTTTTGTTATTTTAAAAAAAGGATGTGTTAACAGTGTCGCAGTGTTCTTTTCCAATGCTTATGGATTCTTCAGTGTTTCACCACCAAAGATAGAGTCAAGGTAAGACTATTACAATTACAATGAACATTTGAAACAACTTCTGATTAACAAAAGTTATTGACTTTTTATTGTTGTTTCCTTGTGTCCTCAGTATTCTTGATGAATCAACTAGCAACTTGAGTTTAGCTTCAAGAACAGAGTTTGTGAGCTTTTTTTTTTTCTAACTAGGACAGTATTAAAACTATTTCTTCAATAATTTTTTTTATGTTTTAATGTATGTATACATTTTAAAATCTTGTTTTAAAATTCGTTTCTAATTTTGTATTCACTAATTTGTTTTCTGACATTTTAGACCACATTTATGATGGCTGGCAATAAGGTGAATGAGCTAATAGAAAGTAATGACAACAAGCTGAAACTGAAAGGAGCATTCATAGCCTCACTTAGTAATGATCAGGTAGTTAAACATTTTCTTTGTTTACTGAATTGTGACCCTGACAACTGTTTAACACATTGAAACATTTTTACAAATTGAAGATTTTTTTTTATTGATTGAAAAACAGGATCAGATAGAAGCCACTGTTTCAGAAATTTTAGAGACCACTCATCCAAAGTCTGGTGTTCAAACGTCAGAGCTGGACACCATAGTTGCAGGAGTAAGTCAAGACTTGATAGATGACTATCCCAATGCTGACCCTCGTTGGGCCGAATCAGATAAGCAAGGTTAATTTTTTTCATTATAAGTGAAGAATTTACTTTATTGTTTGTCCTGTCCTAGTAAGTTGTCTGGTTTCATAATGTTGATAGCGGTTGTTTCTCTCACTGCTTACAGACAGTACAGGCAGCACAGCTTCTGTCATCTTGATACAGCAGTTGAAAGATAAACAGAAGGCACATGACTTGTTTGTTGCATTCCTCAAAAGATTTGGCTTATGGAATCAAGTAAGTAAAATGGTTGGTGACTCACTCTAGCAAGTCTTATGGAATGATAGAGGAAATAAATGTTAAGATGAAATTATTTCCAGATGAACTTGGTTGGTGTCAGAAACTCTGTCATGCCAACACGGCTCCTACTTTGTGAACATGTGGAGAAACTGGAAGCTGCCATAGCCTTGAGGGAATCACATTCTAAGTATGTTCTTAGTGTAATCATTTTGGGTGTAGGTCAAAAACATTTAAGCATTGGAGTGACAGGGAATTTTTTTTTTTCCAATGTAATATATACATGTTTAACTGTATGTATAAAGTGTTCTTTTATTATTATTATATCCAGGTACTGCAAAATTTTAGACTCGTGCATTCAGAAAGCTGTCCAATTGAGACAGGTAGCAATACCATCAACATTAACTGCACAGGATCTGTTTTACAGGGAGGTAAGTCAAGGAGACAGACTTGTCTTTTATTCTTCTGATTAAGCACTTCTTTGGCAATTAAGTTGGTCATTTACTGCAGCTGTACTTAAATTTATGGTTGAACCTCTTTACAATCATACTAAAGTTGTATTAACTCCACCAGACCATTGTACTGATTTTTCTGTAATTTCCAAAATTACATGCAAATGAATCTATTCTTTGGTTTTATTTGAAAGTTGAATATTTTATTTTATTTATTAGTCTTTTAGAAGTCATAATTTTATTAAGAATGCTTTTACGTCAATGGAAAGAAACTGTGAGAGCTGGATAGAAAAATATTTGATCTTAGTACATCAGACATAAGGGAAGTAAAGGAGGAAACGACCTTCAGGAACCCAATCATAGGGAACAGGTCAAGGCACTAAGGGCTGGTTGAGATAAACTATACAAGACTAAATACTATACAGTTAGAACTGTTTCAACTGTGTCATTATTTCTGTTTTTAACTATAGCTTCATTGTTTATGTATGTATTTAAGGGATTCAAAAATGTTTCCAGGTTTCCAGTATTCATGAGATAGCCCAACAACTGATCAAATATGAGAGTGAATTTGTATCATCAGATCATCCGAGTCAAAATGTTGTCAATACAATTTTAGCAGTCAATGCTCTACTTGAGGTAAGAGATCTAGTGTGAACCATAGAGATTGGGATAAGTCTATAAGTATCTACATATGTCTACAAAAATTGTTATGAAAGACTGACATAAGATGGTTTAGGGCATTTCGATTCAAGTCATGTCATACCTGAAAATTTTTAATTTTTTTTTCAATAAGGCATTCATGTCTGGTATGTATACATGGATACGAAAAACTCTGTGTGTATTGTGTTCTCAGGGGATGTTGTATTGTGCCTTGAAGTATCGACAAGATCACTGTGATATGTATGCAGGAAACACTACAGACTTGCCAGAATTTATACCTTGGACAGCCACCCCAGCCATGAGAAAGATCATCAAAGACCAGGTACTATTAAAAGTTACTTTAAATATCAACTAGTGTTCATTAAAACATACTAGCATACAGCCTCATATTTTCAGTCAGAGAGCTTTGTCAGCATTTATAGTATGGCTGGTGTACTTACTATGTGTGATTTTGTATACATTACAAAGAGGATAACTTACTGCCTGTGCTCAATTTGCTTTTTGGACACTTTAGTTGGATCTATAAGTTGGTAAATGATATTTAATATTTAGATGTCTGCCGCCTACATGACAGTTCTGTATATCCCCCATTGGTTTATAACTAGGTAAAAGCTTTAACTTTGACTGAAGATTTCATTTTGTAGAGTCATTAGTTCACACTTTGATAAGTATCTGTTTTCCTACTCGTTCTGAACAAAATATAACAACTACAACATTCTTACATTGGAACAAATTAGTTTTGAAAAAAAAATTGTTTTATTCAGCAGTATCATAAGATAGTTGAAATGAAATGAGCAGGCTTTTAAAAAATGCACCTTGGTAGTTGAAATTTTGGGTTTTAACAAAGCCCACATCAATGGAAGCACAAGATCTTTTTTTTTTTATGTGTTTTGTGTGTGTCACATTTACACTCACTGATAGTCTCAATACTATCTGTCAGCAATGCTTATATCCGCAATACTGGCAGTCAGCAATGCATTTCTTTGTTTAAACTTGGCACTGCATTTCTTCTTTTACACTTGGCACTGCACATGCAAAGTCTCATGTTTGTGGAACAAAACTATTTAGATCTAATAGTTGTTGTTTTTTTTTATAATAAAAACTATTACACTAATGACAGACTTTTAAAATTATTTTTATTTTCCTGTTTTTCTGTAACTGAACTAACTTTATTTAGGTATTTGTGAAACAAAAAATTATGTAGTGACAAAAGAGTTATAAAACATCCTGTTTGCTCTATTGTAAATGTTTATTGACACAATGATAATATTAGAGCAACAATGCCTATGTAAATAGTTGATGCCATGTCTGACACATGTAGCTAATGATTCTAACAGTTCACAACACTTGTGAAAATAGATTGACAGAGACTCCTTCAGTAGGCAAGTAATAGAACCAGTATTTCATTATTAGCAGAGGCATCTGACAGCTTCTGACTCATGAATTCTAGATGAGTTAAATAAAATATGGTTTTTATATAGCGCTACTTTCATGCTTATAGCATGCTTAGAGTGCTATGGTCCAATCTCATTTGTGGACCAGTGGGTGGAGGGGGTATCTGGGAGAAGGTTTTGCATTTAGGCGCTCAGTAAACACAACTCTGCTTGAGTCAGGTGTCGAACCTTGAGCCCCCTTCATACATAGCCAAGTTCAGGTGTACTTGGCCTCTCGACCATGCTTCCCACGTATTGTCCAAAATGATGTCTGCTTCAGCTCAGGCTTTGGTCTGTCACTAGCCTCAATATAAACTATGTAGAGGCACAATACATGATACTCTACAATGTTTGCCAACAACTTTACTATTACTTGGATCTCTAGCAATGAAAATAGCACCAGTATCTTCAAAAATTAATAAACAAAATTGGACAAATTAGACACCAGGATAAACTCACAAGGATTCCTCAATAGAATGTGAATGAAGATGTACACACTTTGTCCACATTACTTAACAATTTATATCAAAACTAGTTTTCTTCATAATCAATAAACTAGAATATTGAGGTCTTGAAAAACCTATTTGTTTCAGATCACAGTTAAACTCTTGTTTATATCTGTAACTGTACTCTTACTGCTTGTTTCATTCCTAGATTGGTCTGATACTTGAAAAGGGTCTTACAGAAGCTCGTGAGGTAGATGTGCAGGGAACCATGTATCAGAACATTGTTGGCCTTGCAGATATTTTCTTGGATGGCTATGCCAGTCAACTCAAATCACTGGAGTTGCAAGAGAACAAAACTGAAGAATATTCTCAGCTTGAGCGTGAATTTGACAGAGAGAGACAAAAGCTTATTTTACCTTTGTGTGAGTTGTAATAACATCTCTTTGGTATCTTTGGTACAAATAAAAATGTGTTGATTGTAGGGGTGCACAGGATAGTACTTTTTGATATCCGGCTGGAGCCGGATATGACCGGATAGTAAAATTTGATATTCGGCCGAGGCCGGCGCCGAATACCTAAGTGTCTTGTAAATAGCTTGTATTGCTGAACATTTTACGAAACTGTTAAATAACATACCTATATTTGTTGGTATTACTTTTTTTTCCTTTTATATACCTTATTGTTTTAAACTCTGTTACTGATTGATTTATTAAAGATATACAGTATTTATAAACAAAAATTAATCTGTGTAGCATGAGCATGTCTGTGTGTATGTACGAGGCCACCAACTATAAAGGCTGTGTGTTGGAGGGTCAATGTAAAATATGTTAGTATATATTTAACTAGTTACTAATTTAAATCTGGAATCTGAAGCGTAGTAGGTCATATATTTATTAATCTATTTGTGGCAAACGATATTTTATTAACAGCAGGAACATCTATTATACCTACTCATAGCCTGAGCCTTAAATGTTGCGAAGCATATATTTAATTGTAGTCTGTAGGCCTATTATTGGTATCTATGTTTAGATCTACTGTTATATAGATCTAAGAGAATTAGGAAAACCAACTATAGAAGAGAAAAAAATCACCCACACCCTCCTTACCAAAAAAACCCCACATAAATAGACTTTGTGTTCGACTTATTGTAACAACCTGGTCAGATAGATGTAGTGAGCCTACACATGTAGTCCTAGTGTAGTGTGTATAGATGATTGTGTTGACCTTCACTCTTTTTTTTGCCTTAGGCATACGCAATAGTGTTTAGTGTGCAGGCAACAAAAGATAACACATTGACATGGTCAGTCAAGCATATAGATACATTATATCTGTACCTTAGTTACAGAGGTCAAGTGTTTCTTAACATTCCAGCATATTTTTTCTTTGTTTGATAGATCTAATTGTGGTGCTTTAGATCAATTTATTCTCTGCGATGTTAAATTTTACTGGAAGGTTTTCCTAGGTTTTCCTTTATACATTAAGTCAATGGAATTAAACAATGAAATTAGTTTTTCTTTCTAAAGGTTTTAATACAAGGGGGAAAAATACATACACGCACACATGCACATAGTTGTCTTATTTTATTGTGCAATGAACGTGTGTTCAGCACCCTAAATGACATTTCTCTCCAAGTAAACAAACTTAGTCTCATCATCTAGTCACCTCTAGACAGTGTCAATATTTCTCAACAATCTGCGTTAATCCATTCTGGCTTAAGAATGGTCAATGTCTATCAATACATTTTCATGGATTAAACAAATAAGTAGTTGGGGGTGTTGAGTCTCTTGAGCCCTCCCTTTAAAGATACCCCTGGTCAGTGTCTGTTTGGCTTGTAGTCCAGCCTCCTAATTGAGACTTAAAGTAAACAAACTTATTGTCCCGGCCAATAGTATAAAAGGTGTGGCTTATGGTCCAGACCCTTGATTGCCAACCTATCTCATAATAAACAAACTCATACCAGATTAACCTTATAGAGATTTTGCTTGTAGTCCCGCCCCTAATAAAAATTCTTCTCCAAGTAAGCAAACTCAGTTCCCTCATAAGATGGGACCTCTAGACAGTGTCAACACGTTGACATCTGGCTTAATGTGGTCAGCTGCCTATCTGTGAACTCTGTTATGGACTAAACAAAAAAAAGGAGGTGGGGGTTGCTCATCTCTACTTCTGGAGATATACCTGCACATCTAGACAGATTATCAGCGTGACATAGTTAAGGAATATTACATGTTTACTAGACCACTCAAAGGTCAAGACAAGCTTTTAAAATGTGCCAGACATCGCTGCTACGTATGTAATGCGAATTTATAATGTAAAGTCTTATTTCTATTTAGATTAACACGCCTTGTCTTTGTACTAAAAAATATTTGGTGCATAGTCATAGTTTATAGTTTTAAAAACAGATTCTTTTATTTGAAACAAAAACGTTAATGTATTTCAGAACTGACATTATTGAATCATGTCCACTTCATGAGTATTGGTATATTTTTATTGACATGGAGATTTAGTTTAAACTTCTTGTTGGACATCGTTTATCAGCGTCGACTACCTTTATATTGTTTGCCTTTCGCCTGTGTTGTTTCGATATTTAAGTGTAGCTTTTACTATTCGGTAGTGATATCCGACCTGAGCCGGATAGTGAAAAAGTGCCGAATATTCGGCAGAAGCCGGAGCCAGAGCGACTATTCGATGCACCCCTAGTTGATAGGTATATTTAAAATTGCTGAGCCTAGAAATTAGTAAATTGTTTCGCTGAGATATGTCTTGCTATTATTTATTTTCAAGTTTGGTTTAAGTTATTTCTATTTTAATTTGTCAGGTAATAAGACGCTCATTAGTTATTTCACTTTACCATTTCATCTTCAGTAGAACATAAACAGTTTGACCGAGCTGCATCACTGGCTGAGAAGTTTGCAGATTTTGAGATTCTGGTCAGGATATGTGACATGACAGACAACCAGGACAGACTTCAGAGATATAGAAGTCAATTTGCTGAGAAGGTAAACAGCTTGAACAGTTGAGTTGATATGGAAGTGAATGAAAAGTATTTCCACATTAACATTACATTTAGGGTTGATTAATTTAGCTTACGTTTTTGTTTTTGATAAAGAATATATTTGTAAAAACAAAACAACTGAGGATAAAAAAGAATGTGTAAAGGGATGGATTTCAGAATGAAACTAATATTTTTAATTAAAATTAATTATTTTGTTGGGACTTGAGTTCTTTTTAGTTTTAATACAGACAGTTTTTTTTTTCCTTTTAGGGCTTTTCTCAATTTTTATACAACTGGTATCTGAAGGAAGGTAAGTAATGTCGTTTAATGTCTGAATGTCGTCCATTGCATAATACAAGAGTTTAGGAACATGTGAAATTGAGTTGAGTAGAATATTGTCATTATTACAGTAGTTACGCTGAGATGGTCAATTGTAGTCAAACTAAATTTCCATTTGATTGGACCAATAAAAATTATCTTATCTTATAAGCAGTTTTTCATTAACATTTAATGAAGGAAAGCCTGTTTGTACCATGTGGACTGTTGAACAATTAGGCTAACCTAATTTGCTTCATTCTTCCGTTAGCACTATGATATGAGAGCAAATTTCAACAGCCTGGACATGTTTTATGTAACTAGTCCACAACAATTAGTTTTAAATTTATTTCTTCTAATTATTAAAAAGTGTTTGTTTGTCTCCGGAATTATTTTCCACATTTAGAAGGAATTGTTTTTGCCTCGGAGCTTGAATTAAACTTGTATAACTTTTTTGTTAGTTATCATAAAATGTTTCGTTTTTTCTTGAATTTAAGAAAAATGCTTTTTTTTTCTATAACACAAATGAAGGGTGATAAAAACCAACAATTATTTTAATATTGGTTTATTAGCATTGAAAATAAAAAACATACTGACTGTGGAGAAGTCTCC
Source organism: Biomphalaria sudanica (assembly GCA_036873155.1). Taxonomy (NCBI): domain Eukaryota; kingdom Metazoa; phylum Mollusca; class Gastropoda; family Planorbidae; genus Biomphalaria; species Biomphalaria sudanica. The sequence continues at coordinate 2,097,259 of JAZGLO010003237.1, read as the reverse complement.
AGGATCTTGATTTAGACTAGATTAAACTAGATCAAGGAAAATTTGTAGGCTCTAAACAGTGAGTTCCCGCTTAACAACAGGGCTAGGGTCCAGAAAGTCTGTTAGGCATGTTTTGTTAAGTGTGACCCTAGATTTGGGTTAGTTATTAATCATTTTTAATAGTATGACATGTTGATGGGATACGATGTTTTGATCGTAGAGTTAAAAAAAACCAATGTTCTCATGTGTATGTTACGTGTGAAAACTAGAGCTGTCTCAGCCCATCTTATTGTACACAACACACAGCTGTGCTGCCACTGCTCCGCGCGCTGCGTGAAATTGAAAGATATTGTCTTTAAATAGACCCATTGTTAAGCGAGGACTCATTTTATGTAAAACAATTAAAAACAAATAAATGATTATTTTGAGCTCATTATCCTATATTTAAAAAAATTAAAAACATGATACATGGATTGTGCTTGAAATCATGGACTTGCGTGTTTCCAGGTAAACGAGGTCACTTGTTGTCTAAATCTCTGGCTGATGGGGATGAGCTGAGTGCATTTTTAAATTCTGACAATGTCCAATACCTCAGTTGGTTACATGAGATCAGACGAGGCAATTTTGAAGCAGTAAGATTACTTGTTACATTGTATAGGGCATTTTTTTTAAAAATTGAAACATTCTGTGCATTTGTCAATTTAATATCCATGTGTTTCTATTTTGCTAAGATCTTGGTAATCTTTTTGTTAAGTTAACAATTTAAAAATAAATCTTACTTGAAAGGTAATTTATTATGATATGAAAGTTATCAAAAAAACTAGAATTAATGCAAAAGAAAATATTTAAAAGAAGTTTTATTGTGTTCTTTTCTGCCTTTAATGTTTTAAAAAAATTTTTAGAAAGATAAAAGATGTAAGTTACATTCACATTAAGACTTTATTTTTTCTTTTGTACTACCAGGCACATAGTTCACTTGCTACTTTGGCCAAGGTGGAGAAAAATTTTCTAGCCAAGAAAAAAGTAATGTATATGTATTACTAAATTGTAGTGTTCAAAACCATGTACTGTTAATATGCATGCCTTATATCATGAAATAGTAGATGTTATAATTGAAATGACTTGTACTTTTTAACAATGTTTTCTCTTCCAGACATTATTAAGTTTAAGTAAATTGGCAGCACTTGCATCAGAGGATGAGGATAATTTGCAAGAAAATATAGAAGGTAGGACATGAATCATATTTCCTGGAAAATTTTTACATTTTGTCCTTATACTGAATCCACCCCTTGCATTTCCTAATTTTTTGAAGTGCATCTTAGATCTTAGCTGTGTCCTAGTATTTGCTCAACATATCCCTATCATTAGCTATATCCAGTGGTAACTTTCACTTCATAATGTTTAGTGTCTCTGGAAAAAACATATGAGTGGGACACAATCATTAGTCAAGAAAACCTCTTTAGAATGTTTAGTGCTATGTTTATGTTAAAGGGAAATTCAGATGTTGTTGTTTTTTATTTGAGTTATTGACATATTAAAATTCTGCTTAACCGGAGGGATCTCCCCTCTCCAGAGAGAAAGACTTCCCCCAAAAGGGGGTTGTCCTCCTCTCCATCCAAACCCAAGAATAAAAATACCAAGGTCACTGGAATTAAGGGAAACCCTTCCGGGGGCCTCCCAAAGCCAAATAGCTCCAAGTAGGTCATCTAGAATAAGCCATGGATTCCAGAATTGTACAGTGGAATTGCAGAGGCCTCAAGGCCAATTATGAGGAAATGCCGCTACTGATGGACTCTGAGACTCCTGTAGCTGTCTGCCTACAGGAAACATTTCTGAAAGATAGCATCAGCTTCCGAAGCTACAGTGCTTACAGCAAGAATGTTGAGGATGCAGAGAGAGCATCAGGTGGAGTCTGTATCCTTGTGAAGGATAGCATCCCCCATGAGAGGGTAGAACTACAGACCACACTACAGGCCGTAGCAGCTAGGATAACCCTTCACAAGGTTATCACTTGCTGCAGCCTGGCGCTCCATTAAACCAAAAAGACATGGAGGACCTATTGAAACAACTCCCCCGGCCTTACATAATCCTTGGGGATTTCAATGCCCATAACACCATGTGGGGATCCAACAATACCGACACAAGAGGCCGTATGGTAGAGGATATCTTCCTCCAACATGATTTATGCATACTTAATGATGCATCACCGACCTACTTGCACCCAGGAACTGGATCTCTCACATGCATTGACCTCACCGTATGCGTCCCTGGACTTCTGGACGACTTTAAATGGTCAGTTAGCAATGATTTACGGGGAAGTGATCACTTCCCAATCATCATTGCTAACAATCTCCCCTCATTGGGACGACCCCAGCGGTGGAAACTGAATAAGGCCGATTGGGAACAATTCCAAAAAAGATGCTCAGAGGATATCACAGAAAATATCCTCGATGAACAGAACCCAGCTGATACCTTTGCTAGCAAGCTACTTAGTATAGCCAGGAAAGTTGTCCCCCTAACCTCCGCAAATCCAAAACGGCCTAGCAAACCATGGTTTGATACAGCCTGCAAAAGTGCTATTGGCGATAGGAAAAAACGACTGGCTGCATTTATAAAAAATCCTTCCCAGGAAAACCTAAAGCTATTCAGAATAGCTAGAGCAAAGGCTAGACAAACCATACGGTCAGCCAAAAGGAATTCCTGGAGAAGTTTTGTCGGCAGTCTGGATGCCAAAACTTCTGCTAAAGCGGTCTGGAAGGCAGTAAGGCGAATCAAAGGGAAAGAATCAAATGCAATAGGGCATTTAAAAAACCAAGGACGAACTGTCACGTCCCCCAGAGAAATAGCTGACTGCCTTGCATCCTCAATAGCAGAAAAGTCATCCACTGCACATTACACGCCAGAGTTCCAAATAGTCAAAACCAGGGAGGAAAGACACTCCATTGATTTCAGGTCAGAGAACAATGAAGACTACAACAAACCGTTCTCGCTTGAGGAACTGAGGGAATCGCTAGACAAGTCACATGACACAGCACCTGGAGAAGATGAAATCCATTACCAGTTCCTCAAGCACCTTCCCGAACCCTCATTGGCAGTCCTGCTAGGGGTCTATAACTGTGTGTGGCAAACAGGCGCTTTCCCAAACAGCTGGAGGAAAGCCACAGTTATACCGATACCTAAACCAGGAAGAGACGGCTCTGACCCAGCTAACTATCGACCAATAGCACTAACAAGCTGCATCTGCAAAACCATGGAAAGAATGATTAACAGTAGGCTGGTCTGGTACCTGGAGAGGAATAAAGTGATCTCTAACTACCAGTGCGGATTCCGGCAAGGGCGGACAACAACTGACCACCTGGTAAGGCTGGAAGCTTGTATTAGAGATGCATTACTCAGAAGGGAACATCTAGTAGCTGTATTCTTCGATATAGAAAAGGCCTATGACACGACCTGGAAACATGGCATTCTACGTGACCTGGAGCTTATGGGGCTTAAGGGACATCTTCCCCCTTTTGTGGGGGAATTCCTGAAAGACCGAAAATTTCAGGTTCGAGTGGGCAACTCCGCTTCTGACATTCATGACCAGGGCAGCATACTGTCAGTCACCCTGTTCAACATTAAAATAAATAGCAGCATAAATGCTCTGTCCCCTGGCATAGAGTGCTCTTTGTATGTTGATGACTTTGTCATTTTTACTTATGGGAAAAACATGAACACCCTAGAAAGAAAATTACAGTTATGTTTAAACAAAATTCAAAATTGGGCAAACGATAATGGTTTTAAATTTTCGGACTCCAAAACAGTTAGTATGCATTTTTGTAATTTAAGGGGACTCCACCCAGACCCTGAACTATTGATATACAAAAAGAAGATCCCTGTCGTGAAAACTACAAAATTTTTAGGCCTCACTCTAGATTCCAAATTTAATTTTCTCCCCCACATTAAGGAACTTAAGAGGAAATGCCAAAAGTCATTAAACATACTTAGAGTGCTCAGCCATACGGACTGGGGAGCTGACAGAGATACCTTGCTGCTGCTATATCGGAGTCTAATTCGATCCAAGCTAGACTACGGATCCATAATATATGGAGCAGCAAGGAAGTCGTACCTAAAAATACTGGAACCAATACAAAATGCTGCCCTGCGTCTCTGTCTCGGCGCGTTTCGTACATCACCTATCCCAAGCCTCCATGTGGAGGCTGGAGAACTCCCCATGGATATAAGAATGAAAAAGCTTGCAATGCAGTATATAGTCAAGCTAAAATCCAACCCCACGAACCCTGCTTTCGATTCCATATTTAACCCCACAGAGGTAGAATTATACAATCGAAGGCCTAACGTCATACAGCTGTTAGGCCTTCGAATGAGAGAACCCATCCAAAATTTAACTCCACCCATTGACCAAATCTCTAAAATAGAAACCCCTCAGAATCCTCCTTGGCTAATGAATAAACCCAAATTAAATTTATCCCTCCTTAATTTCAAAAAAGAAAATACAGACCTAAGCATACTACAAGTCCACTTTAGGGAACTGCAAGAGAGCTACGGAGATTGTGGCACCATCTACACAGACGGATCCAAAATGGATGGAAAGGTCGCGTGTGCCTGCTCTTTCGGAACAAAACAATCTCCCGTAGACTCCCCGATGGCTGCTCCATCTTTACGGCCGAATTGCATGCAATATTGCTTGCACTTATGGCCGTCAAAGCATCAGAAAGGAGGAAATTTATAATCTGCTCCGACTCCAAATCTGCATTGCAAGCTTTGGGGCGGATGAAGACTGACATTCCATTGGTACATAAGAGCCTGAAGCTGTTGGACCAAATGACAGCCGACCATAGGGATGTCACCTTCATCTGGGTCCCCTCCCATGTGGGCATTGAGGGAAACGAAGCCGCAGACAGAGAAGCAAAGAGAGCCCTAAATCATGCGGTGTCAGGAACCCAAATTCCCTGCTCGGACCTGAGACAAAGTATTGCCTCTGCCACCTACCAAGAGTGGCAGGACCGATGGGAGGCTGAGACTCACAATAAACTCAGGCAGATTGTGGCGGATGTCAGGTGGCGGTCCACATCTAAGGGTCTGACAAGGCGTGGTAGCACGACCATGTCCAGACTTAGGATTGGCCACACCTACATCACGCACTCTTTTGTGCTGAAGAAAGAAGAGCCCCCACTTTGTGAGTATTGTGACTCTCGCCTCACCGTGGAACATATCCTCATCGACTGCCCCAGATACCAGGATGTCAGGGAAAAATATTTTAGAGCCACTAATTTAAAAACACTATTCAATAATGTCGACCCTGGGAAGGTACTGGGCTTTATCCGGGAAGTGGGGTTGTCTACGAAGATCTGATTTATGAATTCTGTAGACATGTACTATTTACATTAGATTTTTACCAAATTATTAAATTTTTACTACCTCTACTATTTTAACTGTGAATAGACCTTGATTTTAATGATTTGACTGTATGGAATTTGGCCTTTGTTGTGTGGAGGGAGAGTGGCCCTTGAGGGACTGCAGGCACGACATGGCCTAAATTGTGCCGATGTGCCCAAAATCACAAATTCTGCTTACAAATTTGTAGTAGTAAACATTTTACCATTTTTTTTTTTTTAAATGCTTAGAAACATTTATATTTAATAAATTAGGCAGTAAATTCTTGACATCTAAAAAAAACAAACGAGGTTCTTTTAGATATTGTTTTTAGGTTAGGCATACATAACTTCCCTCGACAATACTGAAAGCGATCTAGATTTAACCAATTGTATCGCTTCATTCTTACAGTGGCTGTTGGACTTAGTCCATAGATCATAGTATATTATATAAAAATTGTCGAAACCATGAGAGTTTCCCTTTAATATGCATATTAATTCACTCAGCCTAATTAAACACCATGTTAGGGGGTACTGTGTAATCTAAAGCTCCGCTAAGATATTTTCTCAGCTGTATGAAAACTAAAATAGATGTATAAAAGTAACAAATGTATTTGAACATTTCTGTGCAGCTATTGACGAAGAACTAGCACTAGTGCTCCACCAAGAAGTAGTTCCACCAGAAGTTTTTCATGTAAGTAGGTCATGCGTATACATCTTAAAACTTCTTGGCAACATTTCTTAAAAATAACTAAAATGAAGGTGCTGTTGTCACACTTACTTAGTTAATCCTGTGTACTCCCAGGGGAGCATAGGGCTGCAACCACACCTCTGCACCGAACTCGGTTCTGAGCAGCTTTCTTCATCTGCTCCCATGCCATTCCAGTACCCTCAGCTTCACTGATGACTGACCTCTTCCAGGTTTGCTTGGGTCTGCCCACTTTCCTTGTGGGTTCCAGTCAAGTGCCTGCCTTGCAACATAACTGTTTTAGACCAGCTCTTGTCTTCAATGTTGTGGATTCAATCAAATGAAGACTTTGATCAGACTCATAAGAACAACATCATTGGGTTTTTTTTTACTGCCTTCACCTATCATGTAGTCTGTTGAAACCTTGGGGTACCACACAACTGTCATTCTGTCTTTTGTCTTAAGTAGAATCTTTTCCAGAATACCTAGGATCCTTCTATAGCATCTCAATTCCATTGCTAGGATCCTCTTCTCTAGTACTGCAGTTAGTGTCCAAGATTGAACTGTTGTGCTTAAATATCTCTAATTATTTAATTCCTCTAATTTTCTTAAGGTTTCCAGATTTGGTAGGTAATTAAAATTACTGGGGCATTCTTTTTAATCCAAAATTTGGTATTGTGCTGTTGCCACGTTCACCACTTAAACCAACCCCATTTTTAATGAAGTCACTAAATCTCCATTATTATTGTGATCTACTCAACTGTGTCTGTTATGTTATTTATTTCATTTATGCATTCATCATGTTTATGAACTTACATCTATATTATTCTACATTTCTTTTTACAAAGCTTCATCAACTCTGTCTGACTGGTAATAAAAAAGTTTGTTTCCCCACACTCAATCTCTGATTAAGTTGAAACTTTACACAATTATTTTTTGGCATAGACGAGACATGAATCAATAAAAAAATTTAACTAGTTAGTGAATTGATTACTGGTAATAAATTATTTTGTTTGATACCAAAAAAGGAAATCAATCCTAGAGTATTCACAGATATGGCAAAATTTTTAGGGTTTGTCCCCTTAGATAATTTTACACTTTTTCTTCCACACACATTATCAGATCAAGTTAATACTTTAAACAATTATCTATTGTACCTAACAAAACATGAATCAATTAACCAATTAGTTAATGATTTTGTTTGATATCAAATAAGGGAAATAACTTCTACATTGCTTGTAAGGGTGGAGCTATGCCCTTTGTTCTGAGGTAGTTTTTTTTTTTTTTTTTTTTTTTTTTTTGAAGGATTTTTTGTCATTGGGGATTTTTTAACCAGAAGCTGCATAATGTTAGAACCCTTTGTCTTTTTTGTTTTTAAAGTAAAACCCTGAACTTTTCTATTGTCTTCACACTAGAATCTTGGAATGGACCCAGACAACATGAGAGTTATGTCCCCTGAAGAACTTGTTCAGGTTAGTCCATTTATAACATTTGATCCTTATAAATGAAAAGTCAGCTCAAGTATAAAAACTAACAATGGAGAGTTTGCTCAATTTTCTTTTTAAATGGGAAATAGGCAGTTATGTGATTACCATTGTGGCATATCCCTCTTATGCATTGCTGGCAAGATTCTGGCTAGGGTGCTATTAAACTGACTAAGCACCACCTAGAAACTGGCCTTCTTCTGGAGAATCAATGCGACTTTAGGCAGTGCAGAGGCACTTTTGACATTATCTTTGCAGTCTGCCAACTCCAGGAGAAATGTAGAGAGCAAAATTTTAATCTCTATACTGCATTCATAGATTTGACTAAATCTTTTGATAACATCGGTCGTGAAAGCCTTTGGCACATCATGTCCAAATTTGACTGCCTGTATCAATTCATAACAATGGTGCGCCTATTCCTTGATGATATGCAAGCAAAAGTCCAAGACAACGGAGACTACTCCTTTTTTCTGTCTCAAATGGTGTGAAGCAGGGCTCCAATGTTTTTCAGAATAATGTTAACCGCTATGCTGAAAGATGCCTTTCACACAGAAAGCATTGGAGTTGGCATACGATATCGCACAGATGCAAGTTTATTCAATGCTCAAAGACTTATGGCAAGAACCAAAGTAAAATACGACTGCATCATAGACCTGCTATTCTTCTAGAGGGCCAGAAACTAGCTAATTTAAAAAAAAATAAAAATCTGGGAAGTACCATATCAGCCAATGCCAACCTAGATGATGAAGTAGACTTTCATGTTGCACGTGCCAGTGTTGCTTTTGGCAGACTTCAAGGACAAGTGTCGCAATGGAGAGGACTCAGCATATCCACTAAACTGAAAGTCTACAGTGCTGTAGTGATCCCATCACTCTTATATGCATCAGAGTCTTGGACCTTATGTTCCTACCACATTAAAAAGCTTAACTCCTTCCCCCTATACTGTCTAAGGAAAATTCACAAGGTGCATTGTTCTGACCACATACCAGATACTGAAATCCTACAGTTGTCCAACATGAACAGTATCAATGCCAAAGTAAAAAGGTCCCAACACGCCTTCCCAAACAACTTCTTTACGGGGAGTTGCGTGCAGGAAAGTGCTCGGGGGGGGGGGTCAATACAAGCGCTATAAAGACACCCTTAAGAGCTCCTTCAAGGAGTATGACATTGACATTCGCGGCTGGGAAGCGCTAGCTCTCGATCGCTCCTCATGGGGTGAAGATGAGTCTTGGAGTCACGAGATATGAAGCTAGAAGAGTAGCCAGTATGAAAGAGCATCAAACCAACAAAAAGCTGAGAGAAAAAGCAGGCCTGTCTACAACTGACCAAACCTACCCATGCCACGTATGCAGCCGGCTTTTTAAAGCGAGGATTGGACTTTACAGTCATCTTCAAGTTCATAGGATATGAGAAATGTGCTCATCATCGATCACACAAGAGGAGCTATATATTCATTGTGTAAGGCCTGACCCCTTATTATTAAGTATTTTCCTTAACTTTATTTCTTCCAAAAAAAAAAGTTTATCTTGTTAACCCTTATCCATAGATCTTGATCAACTATTGTCAAATATTCACTCTGTGTTGCTTGTGGGGGGAAAGTGAAAAGCTAACCAAAAGTTTTCTCTTGCAGTTGTATGTAAGTGTACATAACAGCAATGCCAGTGAACTAGATGTGAAGAAAGCATTGGATCTACTTCATCATGTAGATCAGGTCAGAATCTCTACTTTCTTCTCTTATACTGTTTGGTAGTTCAACATTGCATATATAAACAGGCTAAAACTGATTTGCTTTTTTTTTTCCCCCTTTTTATTTTGGCTTTTAGAATGATGAAAGTTATGAACAACTAAAATATTACATTTGGTGTCGAGCAATTTTAATGGACAGGTAAGTTATATTTACCTTTATATATGTTATGTGTAGGTTATATCCCATTAACAGCCCTAATTACAGGTTATTGAATTCAGTGATGAGAATTTTCCAAAAATTTGCTTATTTTCTCTCTTCATGGGAATTGATTGGGTGTGTAGTCTAGAAATGTCTTAAACTTCTAGTGAAGGTTATAGTGTCATGTTATTAATGCAAGTGTCATGGGTTTTGATCCACATACTGGCTTTTTTTCAATTACCGGTACAATCATATCTTTATCTGATTTGATTAGATCCAATCGTATTGATTGGAACATAATGTAGGAAATAATTATATATATTTATTTATGACTTGTTTTTAAACCTTTTTGTACATGTTCACAATTTCTCTAGTTACCCAATGTATGCACACTAGGTTGAAAATCTGTGTTATAGTAGATTTAAAACCTTACATGTTTTTCTTTACCAGTTTCATAGTAAAATTCATTGAAATGCTATAAAATTATGATACTTTGTTTCAGTTGGGATGAAACAGATGTCACAGATCCAATAGAGGTCAACAAAGACAAAATCTTCTTCAGAACTCTAGACTTGGTTTACTTGGATGGTGAGTTGTTCTGATGCTCATTTATAAACTAGCATGTGATGGGAGATGGGAGTTTATTTTGGAACATGTGATCATTGAAAGCATGTGACTTATTCCACTCTGTATTTGATTCAGGTGAACTTGACCTGTTTAAACCTGACCTTGAGACACTCTTGTCATCCAGTGAGTTAGCTCATCTCAAGAGACAGCCCAACTTTGTGTTTTTGATGAGAGCTGGATATGAACACATAGAGAATGCTCTACAGTGACAAGTTTGACATTGGTTCAAAATGGTTCTAAAATCTTGTTAGGTGGATATCAACTTGTACAGTTTTTTTTTTAAATAAATGTTTTTTTTAATCAATATTATAAGTTTTTGTTTCCATTAATTTTTGTCTTTTTTTTTATTCAAATTTGTGTGTATGTAAGAGTGGAACTTGAGATCCTTTGACCACTGTGGAAGTTAAAATCTTTAACAAGTGAAACATGAGATCCTTTGACCAGTGAAACTTGAGCCAATGAAAACTCATTTCATCACAATGCTTTCTGGGAATTAATTGTTTGAATACCCCTCACTATCCTCCAGGGACCCAAGGGAGGTTCTCACAGTAAACCACTACTGGTAACTAGGGACTGACTGAGCTGAAGTTTCACATGATCACTTAATCTTCTTTCATCGAATTTTCCATCAAAGCCTCCACTTTGAGGTTTCTAAGCCAAAGTTTAAATTGAAACGTTTTCTGGTGTTGTAAAGTGGTTTCTTCCGGCTTAATATAACTGGCATATCACACTGAAACATATTCGACTTCCTCGCCCAGTGGTGTCCTGTTGAAACTTTCCTACACCTTGTGTATAAACATGCTGAGTTTTGTTGACACGGTGCTTATAGGTAATCAAACTGACCTCGCGTTTCCTTAGTGAAGAGGCAGATGTGGAAAAAAATGGACACCCTGACCCGGTCAAATCAACTAATACAGGCACTTAAAGATAAAGCGTAATAAGTGCTGGGGGTTGGGCGGGGGCAGTGGCGTAGCTAGGAATTTGCCATCATTTGGGGGCCCGAGGGGCTTGACCTCTTTGGGGGCCTCTGCATTTTGCGTAATATTTAATGTAAAAAAATACTCATTTGGCCCAGGGGGATTTAAAATTCTGCCCTTCCTCCCCCACCCTAGCTACGCCTCTAGGTGGGGGGTCAAAACGGTTTACACAGAAAGTTTGTCTAAATCACTATGAAGAGCTTGCTATTTTTTATGAACTTAACTAAAAAGAATAGTAGGTCTGATAATCAGCCTTGACCTTGTGGAAACCTGTGTTGCAATTCAGCATTACTCCAGCGCCTCCCATTGACCTATATACGAGTAGATTTTTTTTCTTGGGCGGGGATGGGGTTTTAAATCTATTATTTCATTAGTTGATTTTTTTAAATGTCTAGTTAGGCTTACTATTAGGCCTACCAATTAGGTTGAAATATAGGGCCTAACTACCTAAATTCTGTTACATATCATTCTCTGATCTTCTTAGATCTATTGACGGGAGTAGCTTGTTGACCAAAAGGTTTCATTGATGTGGTTCATTAATGCTGACTGGATAAAAAAACATTACATTAAAGTGAGATCTGTAAGACCAGGTTTTATCACCACAAAACTGATAAGCTTGTAGACAAATAGGCCCTATTTAGATAGCCAAGGAAGAACCTTAAGCCAGCAGTTCATACGGTACGTTCGTTATCTCCTCGATCATACCGGCAATTTTTCTTTAAGGAACTCCTCAAATGATCCCTAAAATCCATCTAATCCATTTGTCTGATAATTAAAAATCAAAGAGAGTTAGTTTTAACTTAACCTCATGGGCGGCGCTTATGGGTACACAGTTTAGTAAGCAAAAATCTAATCCATATGTCTGAGAATTAAAAATCAAAGAGAGTTAGTTTTAACTTAAACTCATGGGCTGCGCTTATGGGTACACAGTTTAGTAAGCAAGGCAAGTTAACATGTTTTTTGTTGCGTGACGAACATTTGGCCTAGAGTGAAAATAGATTTACAAAGGCGCTTTTCTTTGAGCGACATATTGAATATTTCAGTACAAACATATTTATGGAGAGAAAATAGATTTGCCTTGAGGAAAACTAAAAAAATTAGTGTGTCAATAAATACGAATTATTTGTCATTATTCAGTTTATTCAGCTCAGACAGAAAAATTGCCCCAGGACTTCAGTTCAATGGATGGAGCCTTATCTTTGGCCCTGGGACCCGAAGAGGCGTAGCATGGACTCTCATCACCATCAAGAATCTGGTGGGACACCGTGAATACTAGGAAAGGTTTAATTGTCTTGAGCGAGTAGAATTGAGGCCTTTGGTTACGCACACCGTAAATACACAGACCGAGAGATATGTGATTAGATCTATATTTGGTAATAATACATCTAAGATTTAGGTATATCATAATATATCATTTATTCCCCGGCAGACAACAGCTTTGTTTGTGTAAGATTGACAAATAGGCCTATGTAGTGACAGCCGCTAGGTTCGTCACGTGATATCTTGCACTCTATCGTTCATTGGCGTCCTTCAGTCATGAAACGATTATGGCTCATCTCGAGCACTTTTTCATATGGCTGTGAAGCCCTATTTTGGAGAGACACACCCGTCCACATATATTGCATGTCAATGTAACTTTTGCTTTGGTAGTAGAAGAGCTTGCCATTTTCCGTGTGGCACGCTTTTCTTCAAGAGTCGAGGCCCATGTTTTCTCGCTGTCTATAGCTTTCTTGGTCACCGTCTCTCTCCAACTAGTGCGGTCTAAGGCTATGTCTTCCCAATGGTCAGTATCAATGTTTACTGATTTTAAATCCCTTTTAATCACATCAACGTAACGGAGGTGGGGGCGACCAGGTTTTCTTGAGCCAGACGGAAGTTGCCCGTACAGAATGATTTTCGGGATGCGATTGTCCTCCATCCGGCGAATATGTCCGAGCCAGCGCAGGCAACGTTGCCTGAGGACCGTAAAGATGCCGGAAAGGCCCGTTTCGCGAGGATCTCAGTATTACACACTCTTTCTTACCATGTTATTTTTAAGATCCTTCGAAGGCAGCGTATGTGGAATGAGTTTAGTTTTCTCTCTTGTTTTGTGTAGGTTGTCCACGACTCACTGCCGTACAGTAGCGTGCTTAGAACGCATGCCTAGTAGACCTCCATTTTGGTCGCTGTGGCTAGCTTCTGGTTTTCCCAAACTCTTGGTCGGAGTCTAGCAAAGGTTGATGCGGCCTTCCTTATGCGTTTTTTTTAAATCTCCTCTTCTAGTTACAAGTCACCTTGAATTGTAGATCCGAGGTAGCAGAATTCGTTTACGGCATCCAGCTTGTTATTGCCAATGAGGATGGATGGTGGTGCTGTAGCAGGTGGTGCCATAACATTAGTTTTCTTTGTGCTAATGGTTAGGCCATACTCTTTGCAAGCCTTAGAGAAGCAGGACATTAGTGACTGACGCTCCTCTTGTGAGTGTGCCACTACCGTTGCATCGTCCGCGAAGAGCATATCTCTTATGAGGGTTGTTCTGGTTTTAGTTTTGGCCCTCAGTCTAGCAATATTTAGAAGTTTGCCATCGAATCTTGAATGAAGATATATGCCTTCGGTGGATTTGTCAAACGCGTGGTGGATTAGCATTGGAAAGAGTATTCCAAAGAGGGTTGGGGCCAGGCACTGTGTCCCATGACCAAACGGATGTGATTAAATGATCATCTAGTTGCAGGGGGGGGGCTTCAGACAGAGGGATTAGTGAAGGGGTTAGTGAAGAGCCAGTTCCTCATCCTGGCCACGGGATAAAATCCTTTCCCGGGTCACATGGTTCATAAAAGGGATGCGGTCATCTCGAACCATACGTCATACGTGAACATCTCAACGCCACGAGGTGCTATCCAGTATCTGTAAATTTCTACAATAGGCCCTACCCAGTTGGTGGCAATCGGCATTATAGAAAATGTATTGAATAGGTACACGGCACACCTATTTATTGCCCTCTGGCCAAAAAAAAAACAACGTCTGGAAGTCACTGTAGGCCTACTATTGTTTGTCAGTATTGTAATCGACGTCCTAGTACTTACTAGTAGGCCTAATTACATCTGAATTCTCAGCAAATTAACAATTGGTCATGTGGTTTTCACAGATCTACGTATTTTGGCAGTGCCTCTTACAGTTTATAAATCTATATAAATAAATAAAATTCAAATGGGCATAATTGTAATAATCCTGATATAAATTATGTAATCTCATTTCACGTCAACTGTCCAGTTAATTTTGGACCAGTGCAGCACCCCACCTTCAGACATCTATAGGGTATAGACCTATAAGTCACAGTTAGTCACCTATATATTTAATATTATATATGAATGTATATTCACCCCCGCACTCAACAAAACTTTAAAAAAAAATTGACTTATGCCATTTTTTAAAGTTTACAAGTAGATCTTATAGCGACACTAACGTAAGGACGAACACATGGTTATAGGGACTTAAAATTAATTATGATACTTTTATAAGCACTCGTGACACAACCAATCAGTGTGGAGAGTCCCCATTTCTTAATATAACTTTGTCATGTGACCAATGCATGTGATCTGTTTACATTGCATAGACACCAAAAACAAAATAATAGAATAATCGATTACGCTTAATAATATTTTCTTAAAGCTAGATATTTATAATTGCATTACAAATCATTACCAAAACAAATACAAAGTTATTAATAAAAAATACTGGTATGTTATCTTCGTCTATTAGAAAAAGTTACAATAATAATCAATTATGAGTTCAGTATCGCGTATTTGTAGTTGACCTCTTAGTATTGAAGTATGAAATCGCAAGAAAACAACGATATAGAGTATAGAGGCTCGAGTCTCGATCTAATCTATTTCAGAGCCCATATAATAAGCGAAAGACTAGTTTAATCCACATTGCCGGCCTGGTTAAAGTTTATTGATCGTCACACTAACATAAAGACATCGTTGTTCAGTTCAAGAATATCAACGATGCCAAGCTTATTATATTTTTCTTTGCTGCTGTGCTTCGTCACCCATGTACTTTGCGAGCAACACTGGGCTTTGCTTGTTGCAGGTTCCAGTGGATATGACAATTACAGACATCAGGTAAAGTAGCGGTTCTCAACCTTTTTAGCTCCCCGACCCCCTAATACAATTTTCCACCGTAATTTTTTTTTGTCATAGGTCTAGGTAGGACTAAATCTGATTTAGCTAATGATATAAAGTTAATAAAATGGATATCAAAATCATCAAAATGTATATAACAAATATCCATAATGTTATTGTTAATTTAATTGTTACAAACTTATCCTATTTATTTAGTGTAAAATAAATTTGTGATTTAATTTTTTTAAAAAGCAGATTTTATGATTTTTATTTATTTACTTTTCATTGTGTGTTAATAATATTCACATTACATACATATTTTACAATTTAAAAAGTATTACTAATCATGGAAAACGTCGAGACAGTATTTGAGCTTGTTTTTATTTCACTAGATTAGGAATAAAAAAGAACAGACTACGTTGGGCAGGTCACCTTGAAAGAATGTCAGACAACAGAGGGGCGAAAATCGTATACTGGCAAAAACCAAAAGGCAGGCGACCCAAAGGCAGACCTGAATGCGATGGATTGATGATGTGGAAGCAGATCTGAAGCAGCTTGGGGTTAGGGCGTGGAGACGAAAGGCCCAGGAGAGATCTGAATGGAAGGATGTGTTAAAGCAGGCCAGAGCCCTCCATGGGCTGTAGCGCCACTGGGATGGATGGATGGATAGATTAGGAATTTACATCAAGTTTATTTCTGTATTAAGACTTGATAACTGACAGGCAGAAAAAAACATGTTTCATAATGTTACAGTGTTGGAATTTGAAGAGAAAGTCTAGAAAAAATCACATCTAGAACAGAATGACAGCAAACAATTGATCCAGAATTGTGTAACTGACATTGAAGAGAAATATTTAGATGCATTGCTATTGACGTTGCTAATATATGTTGATGAATCATACAATGAGTTACATTGGATTCTTATGGTGACTCATTCTGTACCAAACATTGAAATCCAGACATCCAAGCATACTTAGAGAACCATGAGTGCAGACACCATAAATATTTTTCCAAGAAGTCTTTTTCTTTTTCAAATTTAACCAACTTTGTCAGTTACATCACTCGCTGTAATGGTCGTTTATAGAGGTTTACATAGAAACTTGTCTTGAAAATCGCTATTATGTATGCATCTTAAGTATACCGGAACTAGTAATTGTGAACAATCTACTACACCTGTAGATTCATCAAGCTGGATGCTAAATATAGTAAAAGAAGCAGACACCATTTCCTTAATATCAGAAGACATGTCAACTAATCTCCTGTGTATAGTGTCAATTAGGTATTCAAATTGCACTAAATTTGGCCGCTGACAATAATTCCTTGGTAATGGAGTGAGGTTTCTAGACTCTAGAAGCCACCAAAATAAGAAGCTTCATAGGCAAATATGCTTTAATTATGGTACTTTCCATCTGAGTCAAGTCAGGATTCAAAACTAAACTACTGGATGTCGTTAACGGTAAAGCTCGGACGTGTTTGACCTTAATACATATGACAGAGAGAACTTCATTACAAACGCTACATCTGGATCTCTGAATTCCTTCTTGAACTATTGAAACAAAAGTATGCCGCAAAATAATCGTCATTCTCTTTTCTATTGTTATTTTTCTTCTGTTCGAAGTCCGTGTTCATGAGTTGGTACATAAGGAATTTATTTCCATTGACAATAATACGACTGTGAATTATTTCATGATTAGATCGTCACCAAAGAAATGTTTGATCCGCAATGGTGTTTCAACGCCTTGATTCATTTGTTGAAAAATGTATTCTCCAACAAAGGAGATGCAGTCTGCAGCATCTATTTTTGAATGACAATTATAAAATAAAAAAAAAAAAAGAAGAACCAATAAAAAAAACAAAACATGTCTACTTTCCAACAAGGTTGTAACATTCACTAAAAGTGCCCTCTGTATCCTCTGGCAGTATGTCCTTGTTTATATTTGTCTACCCCACTTTTTTTTTCATTGAAGCGATTGTTTCATAATTTGTTTGATAATAATGTACTTTGAGTAATGGCCCATTTAATTACAATACCTTTGTTACAACACATTAGAAACAACAAAAACAAAAAATTCTGATAAAAAAATTGCTACCCCCTCCCAATTTTCCAATGGTCTTAGGCGACCCCTGGTAAATGGTCATTCGACCCCCAAAGGGGTCGCGACCCACAGGTTGAGAACCCCTAAGGTAAAGGATTCTATGGTCTTATCTAGACTCCAGACCAGATCTAGACTAGAATCTGGAAGTAGAACTAGAAGTCACATATTAAGTCATAAGTCTGAAACTGCTTTAGATTTTAGATGGAGTATGAATGAAGTGGGATCAGGATCATGATGAATGATGGAGAGTCTAGGTCTAGAACTATAATTAACTATAATTATAATTAATAATATGTCTAAAAATACTATATATATATATATATATATATATAATATCATACTAGTATATAGAGCTATGCAGATTCATAGATCTATAATAATTTTATAATTTAATCATATCTTCTTATATTCATATTCTCTGTCTCTGTTCATGCATAATACACACTGATGAACTCTGACTCTATTACTATCTAGATCTATTTATATTCAATCAATCTCAAGAGTTAGAATCTAAAATATACACATAATTTAATCTAGATAGATCTAGACTCCATTCATCATAATACGTCTAATGACTAAAATATCTATATCATAAGGCTTGTCTTTGAGTCCAAAGATTAATGAGGAATCCAGTATTTCCTGTGACTGCTCAGCCCCAGCTGTTACCTACATATTTTGCCAAATCCAGTGCAGACATAACCATTGTCCTCTGGTGGTCGATGTAGACTTTCTTTTCGCCATCTATGTCTCTCCTTGGCAGCAAAATTTTTTTTTAGGTCTCATGTGTATTTGTAAGTGACCTCCAACTGTCTCATTCTGAAGCTGCTTGCAATGAGGTGCTCTCTTCCATGTTAATTAGTGTCTTCTATAATTATTTGATGTAGAAGTCTAAAGTACTAACTAAGCTATAAATTCTATATAACACTTAAAATAAACTAAAAATACTTTTTATGAAGATTATATCAACTCACTTTGTCTGTATGGTAAAAATTTTGTAACCATTATAGGTATTGGCTTGAGGAAGTTTGAGCCCTTGAGTTTGTTTGAATTCAAGTTGTACAACTTTTTAAAAATGTAAAATGCATTAAAAAATCGATCATGGTAACATTCACCCATACAAACATCCCAGGGATGCTACAACCCATGGAGGGCCTCAGCACATCCCTCCATTCAGATCTGTCCTGAGCCTTTCATCTTTATGCCTGAATTCCAAGCTGTTGTAGACCTGCCTCCACATCGTCAATCGATCCATCACATTTGTGGTCTGCCTTTGGGTCGCCTGCCTTTTTGTTTTTTGCCAGTATATAACTTTTTCTCTTCTGTTCTTTGACATTCTTTTGAGGTAACCTGCTTAACGTAGTCTGTTCTTTTTTTATTTCTGTCGCTATAGGAGGTCTTCATACAACTGATATATTTCTTGGTTAGTGGATAGTGGATGTCCTCCACCCAGTTTCCTCTTGAATAGTACCATAGATTTTTCTAAGTATTTTCCTTTCCCAAGTATTTATTAGAATTTCAATTATCTTAGTCAGTGT
Organism: Biomphalaria sudanica; assembly: GCA_036873155.1. NCBI lineage: Eukaryota > Metazoa > Mollusca > Gastropoda > Planorbidae > Biomphalaria > Biomphalaria sudanica. The sequence continues at coordinate 2,078,510 of JAZGLO010003237.1, read as the reverse complement.
CCAGGTCTCACTTGCCTAAATGGCTACTGGTCTTATGATGGATTAAAAAAAATCATTTTCTTAGTTTTCCTTGATATTGTTTTGCTCTTGACTTAAGTAAAGGGGGGGGGGGTGCTATAGAACACTCTTTTGCCTCCAGCTATTGGTTCATTATTTCTGTCAGTAGGTCATAATTTAAATTTATTGTGCATTATTATCAATTTGAAGCCAGTAAAGATTTATATTTATTTTATCTTATTTAATCAAGGCTGACGTCTGCCATGCATATCATGTAATAAAGAGTCATGGTATCCCAGATGAAAGAATTATTGTGATGATGTATGATGATATAGCCTACAGTTCATAGTAAGTATTAAGACAACTGGATAACTATATTTATTGATTTTTTTAATTTACTTTTTTTTTTCATAAGTATACACACATTTTTTACATGTGAATCTTAAAAAGATTATTAATGAGATTTCCATTTGAGATTTGAAAACAAAAAATCACTGAAAAGCTTTAGAAAAACAAGAACACACTTTTTAATAGTTTTTTTTTTACAATGAATTTAAAACTAATTGTTGTGCACTATTTATATACAAAATTGTTTATGCTGTACAAATAGGCTCTCATATGGTGGTAACAGAATAATGAATCAAATTATGTTAGCCAAATTGATACTGTGTTCTAAAATTTGACAGGGTTCATACTAACAGGCTTTCCTTGATTATGAGTTTCTTTACCTGTCTTGACCATTGATTTAACTAGAAAATCATATCCTGCATTCCTTTGACAAACTAATCTGTCAAACTGATCACATGGTCTGACTAGACGAGTAATGGGCAAACTTTTTTTTAGCAATGGGCCAAAGACTTAAATGAAAAATTTTGGCCATTTTATATATATATATAAAGAAAATACAGAAATTTTGAATTAATCTAAGGCTATCAGAATTTATCTGAAGCTGTGTATGAATTCAAGCTACAAGTGTTTTGATAACAGTTCAATTAGGAAATAGTTATTCTTAAAAGTAAAGTAAGCTATTCATAGTCAATCTATTTCTGCCTCAGAGTTTTATGGACTGCTCATAAATATATGAAGATGCAAACATTAAACAAATTCTCTGAACGAGATATATTTGGAAAACTGGAATTCCATAAAACTCTTGAAGAATATTTAGAAATAATGTTTTGGTATTGAATTGACTCTAGGTGTTTTAGTTTTTCTAGATAAACCACTAGTTATAAATTCCTTTTTCTGAAAATACCCAAAAACTTGAAAAGGTTTAATCATACTAAATCATATATAGTTGAACAAAGTCAATATTGCAACGTGTTATAATAATTACTTTTAACAATACAGAACAATATAACTTGAATATGTATCAAATTTCTGAGCACTATAAACTTTTTAAAAAAGATTTAGCTGGCCTGATAGATCTAAATCGTTAAGGAGATCTTCAGGTTTTTAGCTGCCCCCGTAAGAGGAAAAGCCGCTATTAGGTTTGTGCAAAATGTCCGTCTGTCACACTCAGATCTCGAAAACTAGAAGAGAAATGAAAAATATTATTTCACCATGCGATGCAGCTTTAAAAGTTTAGGTGCAACAGCTGCTTTTGGTTTTCTAAAAGCAAACTGTTTAGTTTATAAAATTAATTATGCAAGTGATTTTTTCAACAACAAAAACCAATTCTAAAACAATTAGGTAAATGTAAGGGAGGCAATGTTACAATATGTTAACAAGAAAGACAATTTTATGTGTATTTTCAGTATCACTAAGTCAAATATATTTATAAAATGTACAAGAAATGTTCACAACAAATGTAAATATTAGTTAAAGGTGTTTTTTTCTGGTCAACTAGCTGCTAAAATTAAAAGAATGCATTTATGTAAATATCACGCATATTTTTTTAAATGGACTTTTTTTGCAGCGACTTTCAAACAGTAGCGTAACACCGCTACATGTTATGGTGCTAAACTAATTCCTTAAATATTTTGAAATAATCAGATTCTATACATTTTTGTTTAGTGTCCCCATCAGGATAAAAGTCACAAATTTGTTTTACAAGAACAAATGAATTTTGAAAACATTATTTCTTTTGACCATCAAAATTAAATCACGACTTGAATATTGCTTGCGAATAGGCGGATCCGACGGGGGCCGCCTCTGAGTTTGTGTGATAACACAAACTCTATTTGTAATCTTGTTTTTTTCTACATATGTCATGGATGCATAAAGGTTGTTTTGTTTGGAAGTGAAGTATTGGTATATATTGCTTATGAATGACATGGTTTCATTGCAAACAAGTCAGGCTTGTTTTTTTCAATTTTACTTCAATGTTTCAACTCATTTTTAAAACTTGAATTTTTACATTGTGTTTGAATTTATTTTAAATTATCATTGCAAAACAGTGTCCGGCTGGATAAAACTTCTCTGCCCAAGGCTTTAGTTTGCCCATCATTAGACTAGACAGTTATTTTTAGGATTAAAACTTTCATTTTGTCACTAATTTTATCAGTAATCCAGAGAAGGGAAACATTATCAATCATCCTGATGGTCCTAATGTGTACCCTGGTGTTCCTAAAGATTATACAAATACGGTAATTTTTTTGCAGATACAGTCGATTATGGTTAATTAGACCAGCATTTTTATTTGGACCAAATCCTAAAGTTTTGAAACAAATCCTATATATAAATGTAATATTGGACCAAAAGTATCTTACACAAATTGTCTTGTAACATGGTTTGTTTCTGTAATTGGATCAGTTTAATAGGACTAAAGGATTGTGTGCTTATGTGGTCCAATTAACCAGATCGATTGTTTTATCATTAATTATTTCCTTTAAGATTTCCCTTCATTCTAGCTCTTATTAGCCTGTCTAAGCATATTTGAGAATTTTATTTCTAAGCCATTTTTTTTTTCATTAAATAGTTTATTTTGTATGGCAAATAGAGCAAAACATTTTCAAAAACTGACATATGTAAAAGGTACATAGCCTAAATAATAGGACACGGTGCATAACCTAAGAAATCAGACATATGAGTTTATCTTATCTTGTAATTTTTTAACAAATTATTTTGCTGGGAAAATCTGTCAAACTAGTATAGTAGGTCTAAAAAATTAGGTAGCTTTGTGTTTATTGGTAAACACAGTGTTATGTATTTATAATAATAGACAAATAGACGCACTGCTATGTATGTGAAAGGAAACTACCATATTATAAGTGACTTTAATATTCAAAAGACAAAGCTGTTCAGAAAGTGTACTACGATGTATGCAAACAATATGATACATTTCTAACAAAGTTAAAGTAATTCAATCACATATCATCAGCTTTGTGATAATATACACCTCAGGATCTACACAATTTTGCATAGAAAGATGTACAGAAAGTGAGTTCTGATTTAAAAAAAAAAAGTTTAATGCATTACTTCTTGTGGCATATGCTTACATTTGTCTACATATAGAGCCCAATGTCAGATGCAGATGTAGTGTGATTGCAAGTTTGATTCTACCCATCTTAACTTTACTCCCAAAATGTTTTTACTGAAAGGCCTTCCCACCAGTCTGTTGGTGTCTTTCACAAGAGCAAAATAGACCTGCTATAAGACATTACTTAACAAAATGATATTAGAACGATCAAGCCCTTTCCAGATCTACAGGCCCTCTAATTTATTTGAGCTGCTTGCTTTTTACTATAATGATTTATGCACCCGAGATGCCAGAAAAATTTGTTTTTGTGGCTCCGAATGCATGATATTGCTTTGGCACCAAAGCTACTTCCCTAATCCCATTTGTAAATCATGCCGCATTTATTAATGCATCAGACCAATCAGAATGTTAAAATTAAATCACAAATCAGTCGAATAAGAATTGCCAGAATCGATTTAATGCTGGTTGAACTGACTTAAACTTAAAAAAAATCAGTGTTTTAATAATTCTTGTTTTAATTTTGCATACATTTTAGCAAATTCATTAGTTTATGATCTATCTGAAATTCGTCAAAATTGAAAACTCATTCATTGAATTATTCCGGTTTTACTTTTGCGTACATATTATAGCAGGATCAGTAGCTTATGATATATGTGAAATGTGTGTTTTCAGGACCTTACCCCAGAAGTTTTTCTGAAAGTATTAACTGGCGATGCTGCAGGAGTTAAGAAATTATTGGGACGTGAGGGCAAGGTCATTGGCAGGTACTCATTTTACTTTCTTGAATAGGTGGAACTATTTATGATACAGTCTTTGTAATCATGCCTGGGAATTCAATCGAACTGCTCAGAGTATGAAAACAAAGTGTTGTTTTAAAAATTGATGACAATCTTTAAGCAAATTATATAGCAGAAATATGTACAAGTAAACAAAAATTTCAAAAGGGATGAACTTAGATACTTTAGTGTATTAGTTTTTTTTTAGCTTCATTTAAAAAGAAATCAAGCATAAGAGTTACACATTGATTCAAATATCAACTTAAAGGATTCAGAAATTCACACAGCAAGAGTAATGTATTAATTGAAATATTAACTTAAGTTCATGAATTTTTCCAGTGGTCCTGATGATAGAGTGTTTGTAAATTTTGTTGACCATGGTGGAGTTGGAATCCTTTGCTTTCCCAATGATGTGGTAAAAGTTTTATTTTTAATGTATTTTACAAAACAAATTATCATATACAATTCTAAGTCTTTCTAAAAACATTTGAGTTAAATTACTGAGATCAGAAGTATTAGTTTTTCAGTAAACCTAAGTTTTGATGACTGCATTAAAATTATTTTTTTTATTAACACAAGGTTTGCCCACTTCATAAAAAAAAAAATCCACCCCTCATTTCTAGATTTTTACATGTACACTAAACCCAATCTCAAATTTTCACTTTCTTTGAACATTTTCAAAAAAAATAAATAATTCACATATCAGTTCACTAGCTAATGTGAAAATGATAAATGCATAAAAGGTCAATTATAAACAGTTAATTTCACTAGTGCTGACAAGGTTGCATGAACTCAGTAACCCAAGACACCACATGCACCATCACTTACACCATAACCTAAGGACCATTCATTCTTATCTGCTTCAGCTTGATCATTCATAAGTACATCGGATCTCCTTGTATACTATAATGAGTCTCATCTATAACCTAAGGTTTATCATAGACCTTGTGTTCTTTATAGAGACATATATTTTCTAGTTATAGGATCTGAAGAAAACCCGAAAAAGTAGAACTAGATTTTATACATTTTTTTCCAGATTTGTTCATCTATTTTGTGTATGAATTTCTTACATTATAAAAGCAATTAAAATAAAATAAAAATTTGATACACTTCAATTAAACTGTTTTATTGTTAATACACTTCTCTCAAAATTTTGATTTTGGAACTTTTTTATCCTAATTATTATGAATTTAATGTATTATGCTTTCTGGGTTTACAAAAAATTCAGAGAATGAATATCGGGTTAATACTTGGAAAGCGAGTTCCAGCCTTGAATTTCTGACAAGAAACAAATTTCAGAGACATTTATAAAATAATTAGATACTGTGGTAATATAAAGGGAGGTAATTGTCCTTTCATTTGTCAGGACAAGACTTTAAAGATTTCTACATTAGATTTTGTTTGTTTTTTACTCTTAGCTTCATGCAGATGAGCTTCATGCAACTATCAAGTATATGCACACCAAGAAGCTCTATAAACAGGTCAGATTTTGTTTGAAGTCTTCATTAAAAAAAAGTTACCCCTTTGGGACCTTGCAATTTATGAGGGCATATGATGTAAAGCTCATCTGTTTCTGTGGCCAACAGTTAACGAGGGGGTGTCACATGGTCAGCACAATGACCAACCACCCTCACTTCCCCAAAATATCTCAGGCACCCATTAGAGCTGAGTGGACTCATGGGCATCCTAATGTTTACAATCCCAGTCTTCACCTGGGTTGAAACTAGGCTCCCTATGGTTCAGAAGCCAAGTGTTTTATAACATTCTGTCAAAATGCATGAGAGTTTTTTTATATAGCATATAAAATATATGTTTATATTAATACAAACAAGGTAATGCTAATATGAATAGGATTGTGTTCTGAAAAAGGCTTCAGTTAAGCTCTTTATATTCAATTAATAGTTTGCTTGAGATGATCTTATGGATGAATCTACTTTGTATCATAAAGCCCTGTAATCTCATTATTCAAGTCTTTCATAGAACTATATATTTTAATGACCTCAATGTTTCAGCAATCTTCAAAAATGAAGGAATAAAAATATTTATATTCTAGGGCTTAATAATTAAAGGTTATGAATTAGGTTTTATTATATTATAATGGTATAAAGCCAGAAAAGCTCTTTAATGATTACATGAAAGTAAGACTTTGTCCTAAAAATAAAAAAAGCTACCATATTGTATGGAATATAAGCAGCTTACTTTTGTTTTGGATTGAAGATATGAAAGAACGAGGAAGTGGAACTAGCGATGAGTGAGTACACTATGTCCAAGATATAGCTGACAAAAGAAGGAAGACAATAGAAAAGCAGTTTTTTTTATAGAGCATCTAAACTATACATGTTTTCTATTGCTACAACCACTTTTACTTCCCCAAACTATCTCAGGCAGCCATTAGAGCTGGGTGGACTCATGAGCATCATAATCCCAATGTTTAAAATGTGTTGAAGAGACTTGTATCAGCTGTTGTTGAAATCACATGGCAGTCGTATTCCATTGTGAACATACACAGATGAAGCTCATGGACATGCAAGATTCTCTGAGATAGTTGGCCAAGTCTTGGCCAGTTTCAGAGAATGTCACAACTCATATGATAGCCACATCCAAAAGCATTGAAGTATCTATAACCAAAAACATTCTCCAGCACTGTCGTCAAGGAATCAAAGTGTCAAGCATAGTTACAAAAGATTAACACATTAAATTAATCAGTTGTGATGTGTTGACCTATTTTCAGGTTTTTGTTTTCAGACTTTTCCTAAATAAAAAAAAAGAGCTACTTAGATTGACTAGAACAGATTATAACCTTATATTTCTAAGATCTAAACTAATGAACTCTCTGAATCAAAAGTTTTAATTCCCTCATCCACTCAATCCACTCTTTAAGAACTCTTCAAACTGCTTAGCTCTTACATCTTCCTAATACCTCATGCTGAGTGGGACTGAACAAACTGTCTAGTTTCAAATCATTTCTGTCATAAACAAACTGTCAAGTTTCAAATCATTTCTGTCATAAACAAACTGTCAAGTTTCAAATCATTTCTGTCATTTTCTTAACATATTAGTCAGTAATGTTCCATCAGAGAATAAGCACACTGAACAATCTATTTGAAACCATGACCACCCCGATAGCTAGCTTTACATTTCATATAATTATAGTTTGTCCATCGTGGTTTGATGATGACCACTTTTGTCATCCACGGGGTTTTTGTGCCTCCTCATGTGGCTGGTGAGACCTATGTGAGCCCGGAATATTTGGCTGCACTTTGGGCAGGTTATTCCATCTGGAGCTAGTGTCATTGGCCTTGCTTTTTTCTCTCTCCCGCTTTTCTTCTCCCAGCGCTGTTCTATTTTCCTCAGCAATTTTGTGCGCCAGTTTTCACAGTGCGAAGCCTTGGTGCTCTGTCATGTGCTTCTGTCTCCCAATTGGCTGGGTCAGTGCTGAAGGTTTTCAGAGAAGCTTTAAGGGTGTCCCTAAAGCATTTTCTTTGTCTGCCTTGTGAGCGCTTTCCTTCCCTTAATTGGTCATACAGGAGTCATTTATGGATACAGCGGTCTTCCATTCTGCAGATGTGTCCTGCCCATCGCAGCTGGGACTGCATCAGGATTGTGTGGATGCTTTGCAGACCTGCTCTTCTAAGGACTTCAGTATCTGTATTTTTTTATGCCATTTAACATTTAGTATTCTTCTGAGACAGATCATGTGGAACTGATTGAGTTTTTTGGCAGCTCAAAGCAAAATCAAAAACAAAATCTGTAGTAATCAGGGAACTGCTATTTGCTGACATCTAAATGCCTGCTCTGAAAATGATCTGCAGAGCATCATCAGTGACTTTTCAAGAGCATGTTCAGACTTTGGCCTCACCATAAGCATAAAAAAGTCTTATATTTGCCTGCTCCAGGTAAAGCCTACTCGGATCCAAGCATCAAGATAAATGGACATGAAATAAATGCAGTGGCAACACTTTCTCCAAAAAATGGAAAGATCAATAATGAAATCGACCTGCGTATCGCTAAGGCCAGTGTATCCTAATGCAGACTGTCTAAAAATGTCTGGAACAGACAAGGTATCACCACAAACACAAAGCTAGGGGTCTATCGAGTTGTCATCCTCCCATTGCTCTATGGCTAAGAAACTTAGACAGTATATAGAAAACATGCCAAAATGTTTTTCTGGATTTTTTATTTCACTGTTAGTGAATTCCTCCAGTTCCTTGAAGTTCTATCTAGTTCTAAAAGTTTCTTAATTACGTTTAGCTAGATTACGGTCAGCTAGATTGTACGATATAGCAATAAACCTTTTCTTTACACTCACACACAAAAGTGACCTAATAAATTGGACAGTTCAGGTCCCCTGGTCAGCAGATATCATGTAATGTACACATATTGATATGTGAATTATGCATACACAATATTGGTTGGTCAATTGAGTCAAAGATCAAAGTAAGAGTGCCAAGTATTATATTCCTATGTTACGAAAACCTTACTGTGACCTACATATTTAGCAATAGTGATGCAGTCTTATTTGCAATGGGCAGGCCACATATGCAGAATGAAGGACTAAATAAATGTATTAACTTATCTGTGTCTAATGCTGTCATGAATAAATACATCGACTTATCTGTGTCTAATACTGTCTATAAATAAATACATCAACTTATATGTTTCTAATGCTGTCATAAATAAATACATCAGCTTATCTGTGTCTAATACTGTCAATAAATAAATACATCAACTTATCTGTGTCTAATACTGTCTATAAATAAATACATCAACTTATCTGTGTCTAATACTGTCAATAAATAAATACATCAACTTATCTGTCTAATACTGTCAATAAATAAATACATCAAATTATCTGTGTCTAATACTGTCTATAAATAAATACATCAACTTATCTGTCTAATACTGTCTATAAAAAAATGCATCAACTTATCTGTGTCTAATACTGTCATAAATAAATACATCAACTTATCTGTGTCTAATACTGTCTATAAACAAATACATCATTTATCTGTCTAATACTGTCAATAAATAAATACATCAAATTATCTGTGTCTAATACTGTCTATAAATAAATACATCAACTTATCTGTATCTAATACTGTCTATAAAAAAATGCATCAACTTATCTATATCTAATGGTGTCTATAAAAAATGCATGTAATTAGCCCTAACTAACGGTGTCTATATTTCTCAAATTTTCTTGAAGATGGTGTTTTATGTTGAAGCCTGTGAGTCTGGTTCAATGTTTGACAAAATTCTGGAATCAAATCTAAATGGTGAGTAATATGGGAAACAGTTAAATCCATGCTGTTATAAAATATAATAAATAACTATAATTCATAGTTAGTTCACATAATTCTTAACAATTAGTACATTTTTTAAGTACCAATATTCTTTCAGTATATGTCACCACTGCTGCCAACTCAGTAGAATCTTCCTATGGTTGTTACTATGATAGACATCGCAGCACTTATCTTGGAGATGTTTATAGTGTCATGTGGATGGCAGACTCTGAAGTGGTAATTGAAAACTAAGGAGTTACATCCCTCATCTTATCTTATATAATACAGATGTTACTTCAAAGAAGAAGATTATTATGTCCTATGTGTCATGCATCTAGTCATGCATGTTAACCAATGACTTAAATTCTGCCAAGGCACTGGTTTTCCTTGCTGGCTTAGGCATCCCATTCCATGCTCTAATAGCACTAGGAAAGAAGGAGTATTTGTACAAATTTGCCCTAGCATATGGATTGAGGAATGTGCCTTTATCTTTGTGTCTTTCTGAGTATTTTTTTAGATTTTGTTTTTGTATTTGGAGATTATGGTCCAACATTTTATGTATAATTGCAACTTTACTTTTGAGTCTTCTCTCCTGAAGGCTTCCTAAATTTAGTCTAGTCATAGTCATCTAGTCATATTAGACACAGATTCGTTTGTTATAAATCTCACTGCTCTATTTTGTGTCTGTTCCAGTTTCTTTATGTTTTCTTGGGTTGATGGGTCCCAAACAGATGATACATATTCTATTATTGGCCTAACCAAGGTTAAATAACATTTTAGTTTTATGTTCTTATTTGATTCATAGAAATTTCTTTTAATAAATCATAGTTTCATCAATATTGGGATTCCATGACAGCTTCCTAGATCTAAACATTAGTTTAAGAGCTTTTTTCTTGCAAACAACAATTATGTAGAGCTAACAAAAAACTGTCCCAAAAAGAAGAAAAAAAAATCATGCTAAAAACTGTTAGTCAAATAATTCAGTTACAAAAGGATGACTAAAAGCTGTTACACCTAATTGAAACAACAAAATCTGGAGACATTTTTGAGTTGTTTCTTTTTTTTAATGTATTACTTTATTTACATTGTTTATGCTATTGAATGTATTTTTGAAATATCAAACAATAGCCAGCTTTTTGAATTCCATTTTTTTTTTCATTTATTTATTAGGAAAATTTGAATATAGAAACACTGGATGATCAATTTAATATTGTGCAAGCAGAAACCAACACAAGCCATGTGTCCAAGTACGGACAAGCTGTAAGTTATTTGCATTAGTGAAAATGTTTAAAATATTTTGTAAAATTGATTCAAAAAACCAACAACATTTAGATAAAAGCTACATCTGAGGTACAGTAAATAATTATTTTTTAAAATAGAAGCACAAGGTGCAAAACTTTTATTGAAGACAGTTTTTAAAAAAGTAATAGGTAATGAATGTTTCATACTTTTTTTTTTATTAACATGTGCTCTATTTAAAATTCAATTTTACTATCCTCTCTATCCTCTAAATATGTACAAAGTCTTTACATAGTCCTAACCTTATACTCTTTAGTTTTTAAAATCAAGTATGCACATACATTGAAACCATTTTAAAAGTTATTAATTGTTATGCATATAATCCAAATATTTGTGTATAGTTTGGAATACTTTCAATCTATTTATTTTTAAACTATCAACATTGACTGAAAACATGTTTTTGTGTATTAATATTTATAGGAACAAAATGAAATCTAGTTATAACTAAAGAAACAAAATAAAATTTTGTTAAAACTATAGAAACAAAATGAAACCTAATCATAACTATATTATTTTGTATAACTCTATTATTTTGTGTGTTGTGGGTGGAGATAAAAAAAAGGGAATTCTGAAGTGAGAGATGCCTCATTCAAATGCCTCATTAAAATGCCACAGTGAAAACAAAACACGGTTTGGCCAAAAGCAACATAGATCTAATGAAATACTTTGACGTTGAAATTTTACAGAAGCCAAGAAAAGTCCAGTGATTGCATGTAAAATTATTTTTTTTTAGAGGTGGTGATACTTGAATTTGTAGGCTAAACGTATATATATATTTGTGTGTGTGGGAGATTGCTATAAATGGCTGATTCTAACTCAATGTCACATACGAATTAAAAATAATTGGTGACAAATTATGTAAGGGGAGAGTTTAAAAAAAGGGGGGGGGGGTCCAACCAAAATTTTATGTGAGCGCTCAATGTGCAGGATGCAAAAATAAAAAAGACTCCTGATAAAAAGTGTTAGAGAGTCTTTCAAAAATTTCGATAAATAACTGAAAAGGTGAAGAATTCTCAGATATGGTATGTAAGTAGGGTTGGGGAAAATCAGTGATATAGATCATTCAGTTCATGGGTGAAAAGTACTTGTTTGGGAGGGGTACAGTTATAAAGCGGCCATGCCAATTAGACATAACAGATTATAGAATTCACAGGCAAGAAATGATTTTGTTTTAGGAGTGTTTATAAGTAGTTCATTCCAATTAAACGTAACACAATGGCCGAACAGGGATTGTTGAAATATGTCTGGACAGGGATTGTTGAAATGTGGGCAAACAGAGATTGTTGAAATGTGGGCTGTTTTATGGAAAGTGAAAAAATAAATTGTGCCAACATGCTAAAAATCTTAATATCAAATGATTTGCAGGATGCTAAATTGTGCCAATGTGCTAAAAACCCTAATATCAAATGATTTGCAGGATGCTAAATTGTGCCAGTGTGCCAATAACCCAAATATCAAATGATTTGCAGGATGCAATAAGAAAACTAAGGGTCCAGGCAGAAAAATAAGATGGAGCCTATCAAATTTTGAATGAGAACTGAAGAAGAATAGTCAGATAATGGAAATAAGACTATTTCTTTGGGGTGCAAGAAAAGATTTGATACTTGAGTTCATTCGATGGTCCAATTAATTTATCTGATGGTCCAATTAATTTATCTGATGGTCCCATTCAATGTAACAGACACTAGAATTAGCTAGCCAAAGAAATGTATGGGGGAGTGTTTACTTATGGCCCTTTATATTTGTATTACAAGTAAGAAAAGAAAAAGGGATGGGACATGTCAAAAAACAAAACAAAACAAAACACAACAAAACAAAACAAAACAAAACAAAACATAGCCTGGGAACAAATCAATGGGTGTATCTACTGGGTGATACTTGTTTATATATATTTGGCAGTTCTGCCATTTATGAAGCCAATTTTAACCATCTTTTTCAAATAACACAAGTGTCCTTGATCTTTGATTTCAGGACTTGGGAAAACTTAAAGTTGCAGACTTTCAAGGCAACCTTACAGAAGGTGCACTGCGATTTATTCCAAACAGAGGAATTCATCCAACAGTAAGTTCATTGAGATTTTTTCATTGAGAATCTAAAGAAGCTCTTTTATCCTAATCAAATCATTTTTTCACTTTATTTTCTACGATTGACATTTAAAAAGTTAAACATGTTATATTCTACTGAGTCAGTTAAAAGTTAAAAATGTTATTTTAGTGGGTACAAAGGTGCTTGAAAAGATTTCACTTCGAGTGAAAGAAGTTATTCAGTAGAGCACAAGAAAAAAAAAATTAAGCAAATAATAGAGGAAAATTGATAAGATTTTTTTTCTATGGAAATAGTTCTGAGAGTTTCAAGTATTCATAACTCATTTTTTTTTTTTTCTATTGATGTAACTTGTTGTTTTATCAGGCAGATGCAGTATCTGCTGAAGACATAGATATTGAGATTTTAAAAAGAAAACTCTCAGATTCCAATGGACTGGAGCAGCTGAAATACAGGACACAATTAGAGTTTTTAATGCAGGTAAAATTTCTAGTTCTATTTGAGTCGACCCACAGCTAGGAAGTGTTGTTTAATGAAATTTAAATTCTGGACTATACACAAACCATCTTCATGATGTTTATGAATGTGGTGCAAAGGTAATGTAGTTTTCTCTTTGTTGGCATCTGTCAGCATTTGGCTTCCCTAAGAGACAGCCGGAGAGTGTCTACACAGATATTGGAACATTCATTTGTAACCAAAGAAAAGTGGCTATTCAAGAAAGCAGAACTAAAAATACTTGCTGACAACAGCTTTGTTGTGTCAGTCACAAAATATGTAGATCTCAATAGGATCTGCTTTGCCACATTCCTTAATTTTCGGGGGGGGGGGGGGCATGGCAGCTGAGTAATAATGCGCTTTACTTCTGATTTGGTGGCCCTTGAGTTCAAATCCAAGTGAAGACTAGGATTTTGAACTTCAGGATTTTTAGGATGCCCTTGAATCTACTCATCTCTGATAGGTGTCTGACATATGATGAGGAAATAAAGGTTGTTAGTTGTTGTCCTTAACCATGGCAATAGAAACAGATAGGCTTTTCATCATCTGCCCCCATTTATTGCAAGGTCTGAAAAGAAAACATAATAAAACACCTAGCAGGAACATCCTGGGGAGTTGAAAAGAAAACCTTAAGACAGTTCTACACTGGATATGTCAGATCTGTGATAGATAACTGTCTCTCCATACAAGTAGTTGCCAACAAAACCTATCAATCATCATTAGACACAATCCAAAACCAAGCCTTGCGTCTAATCAGTGGAGGTATGAGAACTACTCCCACAGCAGCCCGTGAAATAGACTCCAATATTGAACCTTTTAAGTTAAGCCACAACAGAGCAGCATTAGAAGCTATTGAGAGATACAGAAGGTTGTAGGACAATCATCCTAATAAACTACTAACACAGAGAAATAGGAAAAACAACAAAAAAAAAAAAAAAAGCAAAGGACTCTGATCCAACTTACTGACGAACTAGCCCTAAAACACCATCTACCCAATAACAGAGAAAAAATTACCAAATTTTCAAACATAACTCCTGGACTTAACTACAAACAACCAACCATTAAAACACATTTATTAAATAATACCTTAACAAAGAATCAAATCCACTGGAGCTCAAAGTAGGCACGCTTGAAACAATTGAAAGCTATCCAAAAACAGCTATCCATATATATATATATATATATTGACGGATTGGCCTTCAAAGTCACCATCAATGCAGGTCTTGGTGCCTTCCTGGTCTTCCCCCAAAAATAAACACTTTGAAATAAGTGCACCATGTGGCGATTACTGCTCAAACTTTCAAGCCGAAATTGAGTCAATTACCATAGCATTGCAGACAGTCGAAAACTAATTATATGAAGGAGTACAATTACCATCAGATATTGTTGTCTTTACAGAAGCTCAATCCGCTCGGCAAGCACTTAACAACAGCACCCCAAACAGCCCAAGAGCGTTGACAACACTGATTGTGATAAATCATCAGATGATGGCAAAATTAAATATCAATATCACATTACAGTGGATCCCTGGACACATTGGCATCATGGGAAATGAAAAGGCCAATAAACTATCAAAGGCACAATGGAACAACCCGATAGAAGTCAACAATCACAAAGAGGAGTGTCTCAATCAATGGGCATCAGGAAATGACTATGCCAAACAAGCTGGACAGTATTAACTTCCTCACCCCGCAAAGAGAAATCTACAATCTTCCAAGAACAGGACACACACACCTGTTAAATTACCATCTTAACAAAATAAATTCCACAAACTCCCCCTTTGTAGACACTGCGCTCACCCTTATGAAACCATAAACCATACCTTATTTGAATGCAACCGCCTAATCCACCTTAGGCAGACCCTACTACCACACAGCCCAATGTAACACCCTGTACAGCAGTGCTGAACAACTGAAGAAAATAGTACACTATTTTTCCTTGGCACAGTCTACAAAAGAGCTGACAGCTCAGCAGCAATAAAGCTGGCTAGAAGAAGAAGAAAAGAAAACCTTTACCTTTTTTTTCATTTTACTCTTCAGATATGAAGACAATGCCCTATTTGAGTTTTCAATGTCTTGTGCTTGATTAAATGTCTTATTACATGTTTTTCAAACGGTACATCATTCACAAGACACAGATGTCAATATCTGTAGGAAATTTTGTCTCGGCATCCTCAGTCACAATGGTTCTTATTTATATAGAAATATTTGAAATGGAAAACAGGAAATTTTCAAGCCAGCTAACTCAACTTTCCCTGCTGATGCAAGGTGCTATCTGGGTGGCGAAATATCAAACAAAGTGGAAACAAAATAAAATTTATCCTTTCTAAAGTTTTAGGCTCTTCATCATTCTAAAATGGATTTTATTCAAGGGTGTTCTAATATTATTTTTTTTACTTGTAAGAAAACAGCTTTTTTTTGTTTTTGGCAAGATGAGTTGAAGTTATTTTTAGTTCTTGGAAGTTTTCTCTTGAGCTGACCATGTCCTTGACACCATGTGTGTGTGAAACAAGGCATCATTTCTGCATATTGAATCGTGCGCTTTTGGTATAATAAAACTTTACCCATGGAACAGATTTTCCAACTTCTGTGGATCTTAAAAATCATTTCAGAGAATGCTTTGTGGATTTTCATGATTTTCCATTTCAAAAATCCATTTGAGGTCAATGTGTCAATTACAGTACCCTAAAAGACATGCAATTCCCTAGTGCTATTAGAGCATGGAATGGGTTGCCTGAGCTAGCCAGAAAAACCAGTGACTTGGCAGAATTTAAGGTCATTGGTTAATATGCATGACTAAATGCATGACGCGTAGGACGTAATCATCTTCTTTTTTGAAGTAACGTCTGTATTATATAAGATAAGATAATTAGAACATGACAAAGTTCGAGATTTCGAGCAATACTAACAATCGATTTACTCCTACTGTTGCTTGCAGAGACTTTTCCAAATCTCCCAAACCAAGGGTTAAAGATGTTTGCAGTATTTACAAGGACTGACTTGTGTAAACCCACTTTTCTGTGATGAAACGTGCAAAAATCATTACACTGGCTAATCATCTCACACGCCAACTTTACGTGTTCCAACTTGATGTCTCATTTATGTAGCTGGATATTTAAAAGTTTGTTACAAGTATTACATCCACGGAGTTCTAAAAAAAATGTTGCAAATCATATTCATTTCTGTTTTGTTTTTGTTTCTTTGCACATTTTCGTGATGTGGCCCATGACATGAGTGTCAGAAATTAAAATGGCACGCTGGCAGAATAAGGTTTGGCATCACTGGTTTAAAGTGTAACAATTAAATGAAATGTATTGCAAATATTTTTCAATTAAAGAACAATATTATATTGTACAGTAATAGACCACAAGGTCTGAAAGGGAACTTTACTAACTTTTTACAGTAATATTTGCAACAATTTTTATTTTTGTTTTTATTTAGCAAAGGAAAAATATTGAACAGTTTTACAAAAATGTTGTGGCCAATGTGACTGATGCTCATTTGTATGATTACTTTGTGAGTGCTCCACTTCACTTCACTAGCTTCAAATGTTACAGACAGAGTGTTTATCTTGTACAGAAATTGTGTCCAGGCATGAAGTTGGTGCAGGTATGTATCTAGTTTTATGTTGAAGCTGCATCCTAGCATCAGTCTGGTCCTATAGAGTTGTGACCTTTTTGATTGTAAAAGGAAATGAGGGAGAGTTAACTTAATGGACTGTCACTGTCAATCAAAAAAAAAAAGGATGATAGCATAAACTTTTTAGCTAAGAGAGAAAAAAAAATCAGTTTTCAGTGTAGATTTTGTTAATAAGGAGGTAGAAATACGAACAGAAGCTTTGAACAATAAATGATCTACAAATCATGTTCCCATTATGTCCAGTCAGACATAGCTCTTATAATTGGATTCTTAGCATTAAAGCATCAAATATGTTTATGCAAATATATCTTTTTATGCTAATATCTATTTTCAGAATCAATATGCTCTAAGAAAACTTCGAGTTCTCGCTAATTTATGTGAAAGTGATATTGATGAAAAGATCTGGTCAGCAGTGGTCAAGGTGTCCCTTCAATCCAGCTTCTGCTCAGCATAGGTCTTTAGAATTATTTTGAGCTGACTTTTTTTTTTTTTAAGTCTCTCAGAGTTGAATTTTTAAAAAACTTTTTTTTATTGCTAGCAGCTATTTGTGTAGGTCAGGCTCAGTGTTACTTTAAGAACAACCAAAATCTCACTCTGCTATTTTATACAGTGGATCTGTTTTGTACAGCATTTATTGCTCAGCTATTCTATTATAGAGCAATAAAAGCTTTGTGATGATAAAGGATTTCTAGAGGCAAAACAAGAAGATGATTGATTTGTTATGAGGTGAGATGTTCCTAATGTGTTCAGACTTTGTAATAGTGTAGGCCTCGTTCTGTAATCGTAGTACATGATTCTGATTTTATTTGTATATGTAGGCAGTAATTTTGTAATAAATGATTAATGAGCTGCTCATGTAATGAAATGAACTGATGAGGTATCACATTTTAAATTGACCAAAGTGATTACTGTTAGAGAACCTTCATCTCTAGAAAAACAAATGTTTGAATACAAATTCAACTCTCAGGAAGTAGTTGAAATCTAGACACTGTATTCCATGTTACAAAGTAAAATGTCTTTCACAAGTTGATGTTGGATTGATTCGAATCATGTTTTAAATCAACAATTTTAAAGTTTCACAATCAAAAGTATTTTTTTTTATTTGTGTCCCAAACTTTTTTTATTTGCTTTGTACTTTTTTTTGTTTCATGTCATAATTCAATGTCAATAAAATTTGTATTTTTTTAATGTTTCAAAAACTGAAAGTCATTTTTTTTGTAGTACTACTTTTTTAAGTTGCTGAATCCAAACCTTTGCTCCCTTGTTGTTAAACACAAACACCAAAAGGATTTGGGAGCCAATAACCTTTAGGCAGATTATTGCACACTGTGCTACATTCTGACCCAAAATTGTATTGGCCAATACACAGGCTTCCATTTCTTCTTCCATGAGATAAGTCAAGAGTTAGTCTTGTACCTGAAGGAGGCCAATAGCTTTTAAAAAGAAATAGAAATAATTACTTGATAACTTTTCTTCAGAATAAGCTTCGCCATTTTTTAAATATATAAATAAATAAATCTAACTGAAGACATCACACTATGGCATTGTGCTCAATGACCTATCACCAATCTAAAGTTACGAAGATTTGATTTGTGAATAATATTTACAAAAGATTCTTACTAAATTATTAAATTTTTACTAACTTTACTATTTTAACTGTGAATAAACCTTGCTTTTAATGATTTAACTGTATGGAATTTAGCTCTGGTGATATGAAGGGAGAGTAATCCTTGAAGGATTACGGGCACAACATGGCCCTAAATTCTGCCGATGTGCCAAAAACTCAAAGCCAATCAAAAGTTAGACCCTAATAAAAAAACAACTTATGTGCTACTTATTAAAAAGTGTAAATATTTAATTTTGGAAAGACATGATTTGAAAAAACAAAAGGCCTCCACTTATTCAGTTCAGGAATCAAATGCCATGTTTCAATCATATGTCATGGGACAGAGATTTACATGGGACACATCTCTGGAGCTTTCACCTTCCATCTAATACTGCTCAAAGTTGAAATTATTTTCTCATTAATTGGTGTTTTTATAAATGCTGAGATCGATGTAAAAGGTCCGCCATCTTGGATGTGTGTCTGCCGTATTTAATTCACTAGAGGTTAGCGTGATATCTTCCCAGTTTATACACACACACAAATATATAAGAATGAAAAGTACATAAGTGGGCTAGGTCTCTTTACTAAGGAATCCTTGTACTTGAGAGTGAACCCAATGAAAACCAAAGGGAAGCGTTATGTTCCTTCTTTCTTTGATCTGATTCATGACATACTTGTACTTAGACTTCAAGTGGATTGTTGACTTCTAATTAGACATCCAGTAGGTTTGAGTCACTTCTATAGTACCCGTAGAGTCAGTACTACTGCTATATAAAGCTTTGACATTATTCATCCAATTTTTCAAATAGACTAATTTAAACGTTGCTCAATCTGGAAAGCCCAAGACCAGACTTCTACAAGTGGATCTAGATTGATTTCAAATTCATGCGCACGTGAAAAGCCAAATTGAAATGTAGGTCACAATTAAGTTTGTTGAAACATTGAGAATAGTAGGTCTAGATTTACACCGGGACTATTGGGGGGGGGGGGGGGGGGCATCTAAAAATATAAGACGATTTATATAAAAAAAAAAGCCGCCCCCACTGTTTGACTGGTGCACATTAAAATTATTCCCAGCGAGTAAAAGGTTTGTACCTTTTCTTATCGAGATCTTCCTCACTTTGTTGATAGGCCTCAGGGTTCTTACTCTGAACGGCTCTGAGGCAAATAGGAATTTTCACAGCAAACTAAACCTCAAGGACGCCAAATGGAAGTTCACTGTTGACTACTAAATTAAAAAAAAATAGTGCTATTCAAGTTTTTTTTTTAAACGAATGCACTAGAAAATAAATGCAGAATTATATCCTGATGTTTTTCAAATGGGACCAAGCATTTGCAGTTTTCAATTATTATAGTAGTTACACTCTACATACCAGAGTAATATCCCCATTTCCTTCACATTAGAACTAGATTCTTTTCTGGACAGCACTATCCCGGGCACGCTGCCCTGCCTCCACTCTGGTGGAGACGATCGCTAAAGGAAGCGATTAGGCTAAATGGGTAGCAACACAAGACTTGTAAGAGAGCTTTCATGACTTGTCAATAATCCATGCGGCATTGCCCAAGAGACCTTTTCATCAATGTCGAGTCATGCATGGTTAGCTTGGTAAACTGTAGGAAAGTGGCCGTTGTTCCCGGGGTGCTCGACCTTCGGCCACGTATTCTAGTGCGGAGTGTCCGACCCATTGGACATAGCCGTGATAAAATGGATATTAGCTTGGACCTTTTCTATACAAAGCGTTTTGCTATATGAGGCTTAAAAGCCTAGAGTTAGAAAAGCTTTCAGCTAAACTCTTTTAATAATCATAATTAAATTTATAATAATAATTTAATTTATAGAGCTCTGTTAACAAACATAATGTAAGCTCAAAACGCTGTGATAACATTACAAACATTAACACGAGAACTTGCTTTTAATAACAAAAGTTTTGAACAGATAGGTCTTCATGTTCTTCTGGAATGTAGTGAAGCATGTTGTCTGATAAATGGAGAGTAAGTTCCAAACTTTTGGTACCTGTACTGAAAAATACATATATTAGACATAAATGAATAACAGCACCAGGGACCAAGTTTTTAAGAGAGAAAGTAGTGAATTAAAATGCTACGAAAATTCACTACTTTCTCTCTTAAAAACTTGGTCCCTGGTGCTGTTATTCATTTATGTCTAATATATGTATGTACCATTTGTTTCAGCACCTAGCTTCAACTCTATGTATACTGTACTGAAAAAGCCCGCAAACCGTAACTTTTTAGGGAGAAACGTGGCATAGAAGCGTTGAGTCCATGGAGCGCAGTGTTCTCTGAGGGACGTATTGAGTTATCAGTTTACTAAGGTACAAAGGCATTTCTTTATTGTAAATGAACTGATAACAGTGTGATCACACTGTAGTCGATTCTTGCTTTCACTGGAAGCCGGTTGGAGTATGCGCAAGAGAGTAGTAGCAGAATCTTGTTTTGTTTTCCGTAGGACAGCATTGTTCTGAATTCGCTGCAGTTTGGCGATTTTGTCATCAGGTATACCTGTCATCACGGCGTTACAGTAGTCAAGGCGGGAGAGTATGAATGCTACAGCTAGCTTTTTTGTTGACTCCGTCGTAAAATATGGTCAAATCTGGACTAATCCTGATCTTTAAACAGTAAAACGTATAACGCTATAACAAGCGTACCGCAAGTTAATCGCCCATTTGTTTTAAAATAAGTTTAAGTTGCGTCAAAATGTAATTCTAACGCTTCCTCCATATTGACAGTATTTTGTGCTACAGACGAAAAAGCTTAGAACACAGACATATATAGGTCAGTGGCTGAGAAATGTTGATACTGCAGTGCTAAATTGTTTAAATACCTTTTAACACAAGAATGGATTAAAAATACTTTTTAAAAAATGCAATAGCTCCTTTATACAACTTCTAATGCAGTTTGTCTTCGAGTCTGAAGATTAATGACAAATGAAACTTATAGAGCAGAACGTCAAAATCGATTCAATAGTCTTTGTTTCTTAGAGAGCGAGTAGGCCCTATTTTGCTTTTAATAACAAATGAATGTTATATTTAAAAAAAAACAACATTTTTTCACCCCCGCCACTTTCTTTCTACCCCCCTGGTTAAACGAATGTCTGTACAAGACTTGAAACTTTGTTTTCATGTTCATATTTTCCGGCTTTCTGTTTTCTCTCCACTTGTTGGACCCAAGAGCCTTGTGCTCAAATCGTGTTTATGTGATTACATTGTTAGTGCCAGACATAACAAAATATAAAGAAGTATGTACCATCAATAAAATAGATAGAATCGTGTATCATTGATAAAATAGATAGAATCATGTACCATTGATAAAATAGATAGAATCATGTACCATCAATAAAATAGATAGAATCGTGTACCATTGATAAAATAGATAGAATCATGTACCATTGATAAAATAGATAGAATCATGTACCATCAATAAAATAGATAGAATCGTGTACCATTGATAAAATAGATAGAATCGTGTACCATCAATAAAATAGATAGAATCGTGTACCATTGATAAAATAGATAGAATCGTGTACCATTGATAAAATAGATAGAATCGTGTACCATCAATAAAATAGATAGAATCGTGTACCATTGATAAAATAGATAGAATCATGTACTATTGGTAAAATATTTAGAAGCATGTAGGCCTACCATTGATAAATATTATAGAATGATAGAATCAGCCAGGAGAATCAACGAAACTATTTCGGCCTTTCAAATATGCACCAAATATGTACAACTTTAAATACACCATATCGTATTTCACAATACAATATTATAAACCTGCACAAACGTAACATAAGTTTCTTATTCTAAAACAATAGAAACCCTTTCACCATTTCATACAAACAGTTATAGTCATAGATAGGATCTATAATCACAATTGATATAAGAAAATTATCTCCCTCTCCAATGCATTTGAATGAAAGATGTTTTGGCTTTGTATTTAAGAATATTTGTTGAACAAAGCGACATAAAACAAGAGTTCCCCTCTGAAGAAAAAAAAAGTCTTTATTTACTTGCAGAAAGTTTGAAAATCTACTGGAGCAGACAGCAAGAGAAAGAAACTCTTCTCTTATTGGGCGCCTCATGCAGCGGTAAAAGTACATCGTCTCACAACAGATTGTCGCAAAGTAATGTGGCTCTTTTTAAAACATGTCACGTGACTTTATACCACAAAATAGCAACGTCTCTCTTCATATAGATATACACGGTCGGATTTAGGTATGTGGAGGCCCCAGGGCAGGATTTTTGTAGAGGTCCCTACAATTTTTCGAACTCTTTAATTAAGATTTACTTATCAATAAAAATATTTCTATCTAAAAGCCTTTTATATTTTACAAGAAAGAAATAGAGTATTTGTACATTTAAACTCACTTTCCTTTAAAAAATATTTAATTTGCATATTTTAGTTTTAAAAAAGTGTATATTTTTGAGTTTGTGAAGGGTAGGGCTCTTGGTCTGTCGTAAATCAGGAGATGTATTTCTAATTCCGAGCATAGAACAAGTGTGCACCACTTAATAATAATAATAATAAAAAGAAATAATAACCTTTATTATCCATAAGGAAATTTATCTTACAATTTGTGCATCCATTTTGCCAGCCGTAAAAATGCGAAAAAAAAAATAGAAAAAAAAAACAACAAAAAACAACGTTTCTGGCCCATTGAAATTTGGATATATTTTTTATCTCTTTTTGTGGAGGCCCCTTTCTTCTTAGATAGTCCATAGATTGTCCATAGATAGTCCATAGATAGCCCATGGATAGTCCATAGATTGTCCATAGATAGTCCATGAATAGTCCATAGATAGTCCATGGATAGTCCATAGGTAGTCCATAGATAGTCCATAGATACATGGGTAGTCCATAGATAGTCCATAGATACATGGATAGTCCATAGATAGTCCTTATATAGTCCATAGATAGCCCATACTTTAATCCATATTGAATAGACTTGAAAGTTTATAGATTTTGTACTCAATAATTCGTTGCCACCTGACACACACACAATTTTTAAGAAACTTAAAATATTAACAAAGATCTCATTTTCGACCAGTTTTGTTATAAAATCATGTCATTGACTTAAATATGTATATGTATTATAGGTAATGCAGGTATTACAAGTATAGGATAATTTGCGCACTTTTTAGCACTGCGGGCTCAAAGTTTCTACGCTCCTCCGTCTGTAGAACAAAACAAATGATCAATACGAAGAAAGGGTGAGTTCAAAATCTAAGTACCAGGTGACCGAGCCACGCTCTGATGAAGAATTTATTAAGGAAGGATATATACCCGAAGTCATTTTGGGAATATTTTTTGTAACTACGAAAATGAACGATCGGGTAAAGACTATCAATCCGAAGAGTTGCTTTTTCGTTCTGTCAGTTCTCAATGCAATTGTACATGGCGATTAGAATAGAAAATAGAAAACCACACCTCACGTCGTAACGTTTTACATTCCATCTTTTGCATAAAAGTATTTGGGCTATTATTGGCTTGGAAGAAAGTCTTTGCAGTGTAACTTCTAAAATGGTTCCGTTATGACAATTAATATTGCAATTAGTACATTCAATATGGCTTTAGTACGAAGCATCACGTGATGCAAAATCTCTACGTTATAGGATAAAACGTACACCTTGTAACAAAGTTAAATAGCGCATTTTTTCCTAAGAGACTTAAAAACATCGCGTTAGTATTCTAAAGAAGCGATTTTGTGGGGCATCTCTGTTACGCCGACCACCTTTCAGCTCACTAAATAAAAGATTGCCTTTGGCATATATTCGTCCCCCATTCGGGATAAGTGCCTTGCCCAGCGTGACTGTCGGACTATAAAAAGTTTATACCGGCATTCACAAGTACATCTCTGTATTGCAGTCTTGCCACCGTATGTCCGTGATGGTGTGCAAAAATCTTTGGTGAAGGCGTTCAAGAAATCTTAGTTGCTTTCTATAAAGTACTCATGTCTCAGATCCACAAAGAGTGGTTGAGAGAACCACTGCTTGGTAGACACTGATTTATGTAGGCAGGTGGAGCCACGGGCGGACTGGCTATGTGGGCAAACGGGCAAACGCCCGGTGGGCCGGTACCGAATGGGCCGGTCTGGTCGCGACCAAAGAAAAAACTATTTTTTTCAATGCAGACAACTTTAAAAAACAAAAGTGACAGCAGCGAGACACAGATGCCCGAACACGTTTTCTTTTTTTTTTTAAATTTATTTATTACACTTAATTTTGTTTGAAATTCAACAAGAATAAAAAAAAAAATGTACACTAAACACTAAAAAAATGTACACTGTACACTGAAGCCTACGTATTATTATTTCAAAACGTTAGACCGTACTTTTTGCTATGCACGAGCGGCATTAACTTCAACACTTCTTTGATGTCTTCGAGGTTGCGTTTAGCCTAATCATTTTGCTGGTCGGCATGTACGTTTGATGGCACTCTCTTTTTGTTTTTGCGCCTTCCCTCCCCCGTCTTTTGATGATTCCATTGGCAGTTAACGAAAAAGAGGTATGAGAGATGTTAAGTTAGAAAACATTGATATAACGCAGAAAAACAATTGGGGCGACAATTAGCTCTTTAACGGATACAAGCACATATAGAACTAGAAGGAAATGAGAAGGCTGACACACTCGCCAAGAGTTGGAGAACAAATTCACAACTAAATTGCACTCTATCCAGAAGAAATAAAGAAACTAATAGTAAATAAAATAAATGAGAAATGGACAAGCTCTCATCCGAATCACAAGAAAGATGGTGCCTATTATAAACTCTAATCTTATGACTCAGGACCGGACACAACAGAATGAGACAACACGTCCTTCAAAACTGTTTACTTTACCATGAGGCCCGTACAATACACTGGCCGGGAGGAGGGGGGATTCAAATTGCGTCAGATCTCATAGTCTGAAAAGGAAACTTTACTTAATGCCCCAGTGCAGCCAACTTAAGTAAACTACAGTCACCGAATTTCCTAAGCGTAGCCAAAAGGGGTTTTGTGGTTATCCCCCCCCCCCATCCAATACAAAAACTAAAGCAAAACTATAGTTACCATTTTCTACCAGTCGTTGGACTCCATTAATTAAGTGCAGTGAATAGCAGATCTGGTTTATGAATTTTTTGCGGAAAAGTAGCAAGCTAATTACACTGTAGATAGGCTACCTCAGAATATGCATTTTTTTTAAAGCTTAAAATAACGGAAATAATGCTTGGATCTGGGGCGAAGCCTTGGACCCAGCTGGGGGAGCTCACAGTGCTTCCCCAGACTGCCTAGCTGTTCTTGGTGGTGTGTACTGTCTTTCCACTAATTAAAAGAAGAACCTACTCTAGGCTAAACAAAAACGCCCGAAAGAATGAAAAGTCAGAATGTAATGAAGATTAATTACATACATATACATTTCAGAGAGGGGTAGAAAAAATCCCCCCCCCCCCACACACCGAAAAACGCCCATGATATGACGCCATTAATTTGTGGGCCGGTTTATATGGTAATGCCCGGGCCGATTTTGATACCCAGTCCGCCCCTGGGTGGAGCGATTTATTTCGCCACACTCTCGCTTGGAGGCGTCCAAAAGCACGACTATCCCTGATCACATATCAACCTCCCTTTAAAGCAATGCGTCATTTTATGCTATGCTTCCCAGATATGTAAAGTTATCTACCACGTTAAGGGATGTCTATGCGCAGTGATCTTTGGGCTGAGTAGGTTTTATTGGGTGACTTCTGGAACATGACTTCCGTTTTACCGAGGTTTAGAGGTAAACCAAAAGGGGCGGCAGCGTAATGAAAATTCGTTGACCGCGAGCTGGATATCATCGAGGCCACTGCAACATATGCGGCCGCATGGGGCCCCGAACTTTCATAAGCCCAGCGCTAATTCTATGTGTAAATTATTAAATTAAACCATTATAACTTATAATAGGGTTCCCATGGTTTCCTTGTTTTCAAAGAGCTCCTGGAAATCTCCTGAAACTCATAAAAATGTCCTTAAAATAGACAAAATTGTCATTTTAGGGTGTCAATCATATGGTAAACGCCAATCCTACGCGTGATGAAAAAACGACATTGTCAGCTTTCATTGAATAAAAATGTAATGCAAAGACGAATTTATTTTCTAATACAAAATCTTAATTTTCACTTATTTCCTGATCCCAACCATGTCTGGGCCGCGCGCACTCCATTTCACATAGGGCCCCGCAAATGTTAGGGCCGGCCCTGGATATCATGTTCAGTGTGTGCAAGTAAGGTTTAGATAAGCTGTGTTATGACCATTTCCTATGTTTTGGTATGGGACAGTAGACTTCGAAGCTTGAACACATTTCAATAATTCACCAGCAAAATAATAACAAAGTAAAAGCTACCTATGGCCTATGGGTCTACACAATTAAAGGGTAAACAATTTATAAAGCCTTTAAAACACAATAACTAATCATACATTTGATACATCAACAAATTTAATTTCATTACTTTTCTTCCATAGTTACATAATAGATCAAATGCTTAATTAGGTCAATTGATTCATTAAAACTTGTTCTTGTTTGCGAAGAAATCTCTTAATGTACTGTTGTGAGCCTAGTGACGTAAGCGGTGTCAAGTTTTCTTCCCTTTGACGTCATTCATAAAACATTCTAGCCAAAATTAATTTTTCGATAATGAAACATTTTCAAACCAATATAACGGTCGACCTCGAGTTTTACCGATGTGGCCAATGAATTGAGAATTTTTTTCTCACTAATATGCACATACCTTTAAATTTTAAAGAAAATCGTTGGAGCCGTTTTCGAAATAATGAATATATATATATATATATATATATATATATATATATATATATATATATATATATATATATATATATATATATATATATATATATATATACATATATTCATACAAACAAACAAGAATTGCTGGCTTTAGAAGATAGGATAATGAGCAGCACTCGGATAATTTGTGAATTTTTAAATTATGGGATAGCACATTCAATAACAAATTACACTTAAAATTATAGCACAATTTCATATAGTTGGTAACCTTGAGATTCAATTTAGCATGACATTGAGATAGGACCTCAACCTTGACATTGTTTAGTTTGTAGTGAAAATTTCCACCATCTAGAGAATAGAGATGCATTCTGAGCTGCATCAGATTGAACAACTGTTGCTTGGCAAACATGTTGGGGTAGGAGTGCATGTATAATTGTTTGGTAGTCTGATCATTATGACGATTTAACGTCCTTCTTTGGCACACAATTTATCAGTGTCAGTGAGTCAGTGACTCCACTTAATATTCAAAGTCAATCACAGAAAAATATTTTTGTTTCTAACCGCAGCCTCCGTTAATCAAAACAAATCAAATATCAAAAAGCCTACCTGGCCCTACTTCTTGAAGCAGTCAACAAGAGGTCAAGGTTACAGAAAAAAACAACAACCCACTCCTGTATAAAATAATCACTCACTTTCATTTCCGGGATAGTGAAGATTGGAAAGCAGCGCAGGGGAGTATTTGAATTCTCTTCTTTTCCATTCTCACTCATTACCCAAAGGCACGGACGACGTTTGTTTTTCTCATTTTCTTACATCAATACATACCACCCGTCGCAGCTAGGGGTTCCCTGCGCCCCAGTTTCTCTTGAAGGAACAGAATACGATACGGAAGACCCTTATCCAAATAACACAAAAATTCATAGGATAATTTGAAAACGACAAAAAGACGAAATGAAGGCAGTACTAACATTCAGTGTTAACTAGAGTTATCTCTACAGGGATACTGCCAAACTAGCAAATTACACGTTTGCTATTCGTGTAAGAATCCTTTATGAAACCTATTATAGCATTTACAACTCTTTTGTTTCTGGGTCAATGGTGGACCAGGTTATCGTTAAACTCGTATTTTTACATAGCCGTCTGTCTGTCTGGTTTCAAATTTCGAACACGTTATTTCTCCCACGTCCCATTCGCGGATCCAAATGAAACTTTGCAACAAGTCTTCAATGTTCCCAACTAAACACTTAAAACACCAATCAATAAACAAAAATTAATCATGTTGATATCGATTAGGAGAAATAGATCTCTCAGTAATGAGATATATGGTTGTAAATGTGAAAATGTTCTCCTTAGATAAGCTTCTGGGCTTTTGACAATTATTTTTAAATATTTTGCTTGTTTTAAACTACCTGATCAGGAATGTTTGCATGTGTGTGTGTGTGGGCACGTGTGTGTGACTCTCTTATTCAACTCCAATTAATTTCACAAGTAAAAAAAAAACAACTCTAGTGAAAAATTGATACTTCATTTCAAGTTAAAATTAGACACCTTGTAACTAAGCTGATAAAGCGTCGCGCTAATATAGCAAAAGTTGTAGGTTCGATCGCCCGCAGGCCTACGTTTCTCTTTATTTTTTAATGACACAAAAGAATATGAATGCTTAGTGTATTATTTTAACATAAAGTAGGAACTGTTTTTTTTTTTTTACAAATCGTATGTTAAGTCACTCTGTCTGTCTGTCACGAAATTTGTTATGAAATAATTGTTTGAAACACAAATGTTATAAGACAACAAATGATATGAATTAAATAATGTAGTTGCATGAAATGAAGAATCTTCTTTAATTAAAGACATATTCATCATTGTAAAAACTCCTAGAATCATTTCCCAATTATTTTCTAAAACAAAATTTTGAATAAAATAAAGTCTATATTAATTTTGCATATCACGTATTAGATCTATCATTTACAAGTGACTTTAACCTGTGAAGTTTTATACTTTTCAAAGCTTATTTTTATAGCTTCTTTAAGTGGAAATACCGCTACCTGATCAGAGTAGTGTTCCAGAGGCCAGGAATGTAGTAATAGATTCTTTGTCTTGATTCTTTTTGAATCACATCAATGTTGCGATAAACTTCTGTGTGTCCAATGCAGTGCTCACACTGACCGTATTCAGACAGGCGACAAGCAGGACCTCAAGCATTTGGTCCATTCAGACAGGCGACCAACAGGACCTCAAGCATTGGGTGCATTCAGACAGGCGACAAGCAGGACCTCAAGCATTTGGTGCATTCAGACAGGCGACAAGCAGGACCTCAATCATTGGGTGTATTCAGACAGGCGACAAGCAGGACCTCAATCATTGGGTGTATTCAGACAGGCGACAAGCAAGACCTCAATCATTTGGTGCATTCAGACAGGCGACAAATAGGACCTCAAGCATTGGGTGTATTCAGACAGCGACAAGCAGCACCTCAAGCATTGGGTGCATTCAGACAGGCGACCAACAGGACCTCAATCATTGGATGTATTCAGACAGGCGACAAGCAGAACCTCAATCATTGGGTGTATTCAGACAGGCGACAAGCAGGATCTCAAGCATTGGGTGTATTCAGACAGGCGACAAGCAGGATCTCAAGCATTGGGTGTATTCAGACAGCGACAAGCAGCACCTCAAGCATTGGGTGCATTCAGACAGGCGACCAACAGGACCTCAATCATTGGGTGTATTCAGACAGGCGACAAGCAGGATCTCAAGCATCGGGTGTATTCAGACAGGCGACAAATAGGACCTAAAGCATTGGGTGTATTCAGACAGGCGACAAGCAGGACCTAAAGCATTGGGTGTATTCAGACAGGCGACCAACAAGACCTCAATCTTTTGGTGTATTCAGACAGGCGACAAATAGGACCTCAATCATTGGGTGTATTCAGACAGGCGACAAGCAGGACCTCAATCATTGGGTGTATTCAGACAGGCGACCAACAGGACCTCAATCATTGGGTGTATTCAGACAGGCGACCAACAGAACCTTAATCATTGGGTGTATTTAGACAGGCGACAAGCAGGACCTCAATCATTGGGTGTATCCAAACAGGCCTCAAGTATTGTGTGCAAGTGATCGCAGTTAGTCTTGATTTAAACTAACATTTTGATTGATTGGAGTAGGATTGTGATTATTGGAAGCCTTTAGTTTATAGTTTCTGATATTCATGATAAAAATGTCGAAGCCTGTCTACCTTCATTTCGAACTCATGTGCGGACTTGTGGGGGGCCGCCTGAGGTTATATGTATAGTGTATAATATTGTCCTTTGTCGCATTAATTTTGATAAGCTTATATATTTTAGTACTCATCGCTTTTAAATTTATTTTTTGCGTCGATCTACTAAACTTCGATCTAGGTCTTCGATCTTCTGCTCCTCGATTTACTAATCTTCGATCCATCATTTCTAAAAGCTAGGTGTCATGATCTTTATTTAAGATTTGTTTTGTTCACACTATCAATAATATTTTGTATTTCTTCGAAGTAACGCAGGTTTAACATCTGCAGGTTCGTATAAAGGGGCATCTATAGTAACAGACTGAAGTAACACAGTGCTGAAAACAATTCATATTGAATTGAATATCTTCAAACTCAATCCAAAGAGATCTATACTCTAGCGATGAACAAACAGTGTAGGCCTACATCTTACAAACATCATTTATATAAATCATATAAGTAGTAGGCCTAAAATAGATGGACTGAATTTTGAATTAAGCACAGTGAACATAGAATAACATAACGATAAATGACTAAATTAATTACTGACCTATGACCCCATTTTAAAAAATCCGCCCTATTTCCTCCCACCCCTCACCGAAAAAAAAATCCTGGTAAGGCAAAGACATAAATCTACTTGGTTTGATAATATTCTTATGATGGACATTAAGATCTAGTCAACCTGAGATATAAATTCTACCTGATGCTAAGTCTACCAGAGATATAAATTATATGAGATATGTAAAGTCTGCTTGAAAAATAAGTCTACCTGAGGTATAAAGTCTATCTGATATGTGAAGTCTACCTGAGGTATAAAGTCTCTCTGATATGTGAAGTCTACCTGAGATATAAAGTCTATCTGATATGTGAAGTCTACCTGAGATTTAAAGTCTATCTGAAATATCAAGAATACCATAGGTGTAATGTCTACATGAGATGCAAAAACGACCAGAAATATTTCCAACTCCACCAAAAGATCTGATGAACCAAGTTAGGTGGAGACACCAGGATATTAAAAATAAAACCCCAAAGTTTTCATTTGGATTACAGCTCAAGACCTCGGCCAACAGCTTCTCCATGTAGCCATCAAGGTCCTCCCCCATCAATCATTGTACTTTGAATGAAAGAATTACCTTTGTTGTGGCTCCTCCGCGGTGTTGAATGTCATCAATGCAAGGATCAGGAGGTCACCTTCAACTCAATCAGGAACACCGGCGAAAAGCTAAACAATCAATAAATAGTAGACGACGCTAGTATCAAACAATCATGAATACTTTAATACTTAAGAAGGGATCCGTCCGTAAATCCGTATATCTATTCTACTGCTGTACAAGAAGCGTCTTCTTTGTAGCGTCACTTAGAGCGTTCTTGTTTTTTTAAAGATCTGTCACGTGACTTGTCGCTAAGTAAAACTTTCCCCTTATTACCGAAACAAATAATTAAATCCTAATTATGTCATAACACCTATTTCAAGAGGACAAAGATCCGGTCGTTATACTGTAGCACCAAACTACCGCAAGAAAACTAAACCGTTGTAGGCGCGTAATATCTTAAGTAATAAAACTGCAAATAACTTCCTTTTGTGAACAAACTAAATAGAACTTTATTTATAATATTGACACAAACGACTTGTGATAAAGTGAAATAACTGTAGTAGACTTTAGTCATAATATTTTAAACGAAATCTAACTCAATACAATAACACAACCTTTCAGTCTCACGTCCTGGAGTCGTTTGGTCCTAACTAAGACCAAATGACAACAATGCCACCTATGTTGCATCATTCACAACCGATCGCTAGCCTCTTGCCCCCGTCACCATAGAAACAAACACACACACACCCTAACACCTATTTGGGTTCCGCTGCTTTTCCCCGGTGGTCGACGAGCAGTAAGGAAACATTTCATTTTACTGGACGCATTGCACATTCTGAGGTGAAACAGTAATTGAAGGGGTTCAGTGTTTCTTTAAAAGGATGAGGACCTCTGGTACAGACAACTTTGTCTAAATTGCTAGACCACTGTACTTTGACAAAGTAATCAGATTATTGGAATCCCCTTCAGCATCACCATCAATTCCTAGTGTCAATAAAAAAAAACCCATTAAAATATGGTGTTGTAAATTTAGCAAACAGCCAACATATTCGTGACACCGGGGTAAAATATCTGGGTTTATCGTTGAGTAATATTCGACCGCGATCGATCCCTTGAAAGAGAAGGCGTAGTGTTTCTGTCGTTGTAAGGATTGACGATAGTCATCGAAATTTGTCCATTTCCTTTTTTTGTATGCATGATGATCGTGGCTATGGGCTGTAATGGGAGACTGGGTGTACACAAAATGTAGAATATGACGAAAGTAGGAAATCTCAAGCAGTTGATTCTTGTAAGGGGAAAAGAGCAGATCTAAATAGGTTGGATTGTATAATAGAGTCATTGCCCCTACGTTTTCTTCTCTATCCAAGTAATTTTAAGAGTTTATTGACTGAAATCAACTGTGGAAACCTTAGAATGAATATGTTGCGTTACAAGTTCACAGCATTGTTGACCAAAGACATTGTTTGAAGACATTACAATTACAAAACAACCGATTTCTTCCTTTCTTTTTGTTCTTCACGCCTAGAGTTACATTTTCTTTTCGCTCTGTGTGCTCTCTAATGGCAATGTCTTCGATTCCGAAGATTAAGGATGCAGACTATGTGATATTGAATGTAGTACAGTTCATTTTCTTCAAAATGTTTAGCAGTTATATAATTAATGTAATCTAATATATAGTTAAGGTAAACGATTGCGTGCATATTTTAAATATTTTTAACA
Organism: Biomphalaria sudanica; assembly: GCA_036873155.1. Classification (NCBI taxonomy): domain Eukaryota; kingdom Metazoa; phylum Mollusca; class Gastropoda; family Planorbidae; genus Biomphalaria; species Biomphalaria sudanica. Next base: position 2,045,104 of record JAZGLO010003237.1, on the reverse strand, counting down.
ACATTTACGGACCGTGTATGGACCAAGAAAGATGAAATAGGTTTAGCCACTTAGTACAAATTGAGCCTGACAAATAATTGGTCCTTAGATCAAACACAATCAACTGCAAAGCAAAAGAAAGATCATACAAAAATAATGCACCTAAAAACAGATAGTCTGCTACTATGTAAACCAAGAGAGACAATATCGTAAATGAAAAGAACCGACTAATAGAAATGGCAAAAACTCTTATCATCTAGACTGGAAACCGGAAATAAATTCTTATCCGCTAGTGATCGATTCACAGACCTATACATATATAGATTTTTATGAACGTAAGCTCTTTTTTCAGGCTCTAAGGGGAGTCGCCCCAATCAATCTTTTCTGTCTTAGAAAAGTAATGATCTTTAGTTTTCAAAGTTTAGAAATAATGCAAAATCATTTCTCGGATATTCACGCCAATATATGAAACAAAACCATTTCCTGTTTGTTTCCATTGAGATAATGTTTCAAAAATCCTAGATGGAAATAATTCATGTTGATTTAAATAATCTTATGTACATTTAAATAGATTGATCACCTAGATCTTTCTAGATTATGTATCTAAAAATTGCAAAATAATAATTATGAGACGAGAGTACTCTTATTTTATGTTCAATTACTAGATCTAGATCTAAAAATTAAATTATGTTACATAGGTTAGGGTAGAAAAAACAACAACTTTACTTCTTTTAACTACTTTACAAAACAACGCCTTGATCCAACTTTCTAAAAAAAATTCACATTTTTTGTAGTGTTAAAAATCTCCATGTCCAGTCTAGATATAGTATATATAAGTCTATGCTCTTATCCTATCTTATAAAATACAGACGTTACTTCAAAAAAGATGATGATTACGTCCTACGCGTTATGCATTCAGTCATGCATATTAACCAATGACTTAAATTCTGCCAAGTCATTGTTTTTCCTGGCTGGTTCAGGGAAACCCATTCCATGTTCTAATAGCACTAGGGAAGAAGGAGCTTTTGTACCAATTTGTCCTAGCATATGGAACGAGGAATACGTTTTTCACTCATTCGTTTTTGGACTTTCGTAAAACGTTCATTACTTCCTATATCTTTCAAGTCTAGATTTTAAATGGACCTCGGTTAAGAATACAAAAAACTATGTGTGAACCTGAGAAGAAAACTGAGAAATGCTATGATGGCCTACAATTAGCCCTAGATATATGTATTGAAATATGATACACATGACAGCTAAGGTTTTAACAAATGTTAACATATAAATAACACATGCAATAGGTTAGGTTTAAACCCAGAGAACACAACACAGTACACGTTCAACTGTCTCCTTTAAGTCATTGGTTAAAGTTATTGTATTTCAGAATTCGTGTCCTGGGGAGACAATAAAAAAAACCTAGGTTTATCTTCATTACGAAGACAAATACCAGTAGTGTATGAGTTGTTTTGTGTTCGAACTAGTCTGCAGCGAACCAGTCCACTGAGACGGCTAGCGCGGTGTAATTCTTCACGGTTGAGTTGTTCTCGAGACAGCAGACGCTACTGGTCATCAGCCCATTGGTGGTTATAACCAGAAACTGTGGACAGCCTGACGTCACAGTGGGGGTGTAGGTGATGGTAGTGGTGGTAGGGCAGCCGACAAAGCGACAGTCGACAAGGTTCAAAAGTGGATCCGAACTGGTCTGAGTGACAGTCTTCGTGTTGCCAAAGTAGTTCACCGCCAACTGACCAGATACGTAACACTGGACTGTAGAACCTAGCAAAATAAGACGTGACAGGATTTAATCCTTGGAAATATTCAACTATACGATATAACCAGTACACACTGGCTACGCCCGTTGATCTGTTCCCAGACTTTATGTTGTTCATTATGGTCGAAACATTCCCCCCCCTCAAGCAACATTACATACTTTTTAAGCCCTTGAGTATATGAAATTTCACGGCCCGCTCTCTCTTTCCCTCCCACTCCTCTCTTTTTCTCTCTCATTTTTATTACCTGCGCATCGTAATTTCTCCGACATAGACATTTGACTAGATTTGGAAAGACCCGCTCCATAATGCGCTTCAGACACATACACGCACTCATATTTTGGCCCGTTAATTCTAGTATCACTTTGACTTATCCGCCCCGCGCAACAACAAAATGGTAGTCCTTCGTACACTCTATGACTTTTCCTCGGCTCCTCAATTCAATCTATATAGATCATGTTTCAACCCTGCAATCTTAGTCTTAAAGCAAGCAATGTACGGTAGTGGACACCGTAAAAAAAAAAAAAGAAGGGGGGTGTTCCGGCCATACTAAACAATATAAAGCCTGAAAACAAATCAACAGACGCAGCCGGTGTGTACTGCTAGTTTCGGAATATTTAAACAAAAAATTCTGCAAAGAGATTTTAAGCTTTTCTAAAAATTGTTATAAAATAAAACAATTAATCCTACAAGGGATCTCCTGCAGCATCACGAGCTTCTTGAATCCTTGCCCTACTACCACCACCACCACCTACAGTCCCACGGTGACTTCCAGTTGTCCACAGTTTGTGTCCATCAGCAGCGATGGAAAGATGACCAGCACCATCTCCTGTCTGGAAAGTGGTGCCACGCCAAAGAGCTATAAGGAGATGTCTGTATCTGTCGGCTGGTTCGCTGCAGAGTAGATTCCCTTAGAATATCTTAAGGATCTCACTTAGGCGTAATCTGTTCTTTGTTGATATTATATATTACTGGGCGCCAACAAACTAAATGTTCAATGAAATAATAAAGATTTTTAAAACTATTGAATTTAACCAATTAAAAAAAAAATTAAGTAGCATCAATGTGCGTTTCTTTTTCAATCTTATTAGCTGGACTGGGTCACCGTCATGGCGCTTTCAAAATAGTCAACTGCTAGCTGTCCGCTCACGTTACACTTGACTAGGGAGCCTATAGAGGACAAATCAGGGAGTAGCATCAGCAACTTGGATGGAGCAGAACTGTGTTCAGTCATATAGGGTTGCAAGTTAATTTTACTCGAATACTAGCAGAAATACCCGGCGCCCCAGGGATTATTCTGAAAGCTAAAACAAATACTAATAAAAACTGACGTAAATAAATGTTCATAAACTTTGGACCCTTCGGGAATAGGAGAATTTTAATACATCTTACAGCCTCCGCAATGGTCTAAGAAGCATTCTTGCCAAGTTTCATCCAGATTGGTCATGCGTTATTGATTTCTATACATGACATACCTACATAGTGCTTTATATATTAGATACATATTTAATAAATAATAATAAACGGAAGACCACCGCATCCCTAAAAGATTCTTGTATGGCTAACTAAGCGAAGGAAAGCGATCGCAAGGTGGTCAAAGAAAGCGCTTCAGGGACACCCTCAAAGCTTCTATGAAGGCGTTCAGCATAGATCCAGGCACCTGGGAGACAAAGGCACATGACAGAGCATCAAGGCGTCGCGCTGTGAAAACTGGCGCACAGGTTGCTAAGGAAAAAAAAACAATGCTGGCAGAAGAAAAACGCCAGAGAAGAAAAGCAAGGCAAACAACACTAGCTCCAGCTGGAATAACCTGCCCAGTGTGCGGCCGAACATTCCGGGCTCACATAGATCTCACCAGCAACATGAGGAGGCATAAAACCCCAGTGCAAAGCCCTCAGCCCCCTGGATGACAAAGTGGTCATCATCGAACCACGATGGACGAACTATATATTAGATACATATTTAATACAAGGCTGAACTTTATGTACAATAGCGTGTAGGGCAGTAACGTTTATATAAGTATAATTAGTACAGGGCTGAGTGTTAAATTTATTAGAGGACCTCTGGTTATGTACAGTCATAGTTTATAGACGCCTTTCTGTGGTCTACCATAATATTTCATAAAAAAGAGATTTGTTGTTAACCGCATGCATAATTACATCTCTTACAATAGATTGGACTAACTTCGAATTTATTTGTCAATTTTGAGCACTAAAACTATCAACTAGTAAGCCTAAGCCTACAAACAGAAGGTAGTCAACTTATTACATTACTATATACAATTAACTGGGTTCGAACATGTCCCGAGCACATACCACACGACTAGATAGCCATATCAATAGTAAGCAACATGCGTTCATATAAGTAAAGTTCTCCTTTCAAGCTTTGCGGTCTAGAGGGCAGATGATATTCAGGTCATCTGTTTCTTTGGCCAACAGTTAACGAGCAGGGTGTCATGTGGCCAACACAACGACCGACCGATTTACTTTACCGAACTAAAATCCATTACAGTTGGGTGGACTAAGGAGCGCCATAAAAATCCCCAAAATTCAAATCTTCACCGAGACTCAAATCCAGGACCCCAGCTTCGGAAGCCAAACGCTTAACCAGTCAGCCACCGCCACCCCGTCAAATTTTTTTTTTTTTCGGAGAAGGAGAATGTACTATGTATGCATGTACTATATTTATATTTTATATCAATGACTATAGTATACTAATAGTGTAGTGAAAAAATTTGTTTTATAAATTATCGTCAGAACGTCTCGCACCAAAACGTCGCGTACCCGTTCATACCGTGCGTATTTTGCACTACTCGCTTGGCATGCCATAACTTTGTGCTTCCATTGTTCTTTAGTTCTAACGTATTTAGCGTGTAGACATTTCATTGACTGGAGAACTGAAAACAAATGCATTCTGAAATATTATTGCTCATTTTGACTGTTTCAACGTAAGTATCAAACGTCTGGTAATTCAACAACAAACTTACCATCGTAAGAAATCTGCAGACTTTCACATGTGAAGAAATGCAGTGAGCTCGAATTTTGAAAGACCTTCACCCTGATCTCACTTCCGTTAGCAACCTTGTCCTTGAGCCGAGCCAATGTCGTCTGATTGGGAGAGATCAACGGGGCGACGGTGGAGTGGACAAGGGTAAAGTTTTGCTGGTCGGTAAACCACGTGATGATTGAGGTCGGTTTGTCAGTGGCAAGGACTGTTTCTGAGTCAAACTGTACCGAAAACTGCTGCAAAAATCCATCCGTCGACATGATATAGTGAGATCTTGAGGAGACAGGCGAGCTGCCGGCGTATTTTCGGTCAATGTAGTTTGTCACATGGGCGGTGATGATGTCCGAAGAATTGACGCCGATGTAAGTTGGGGTGGCATAGATCACCTCATATGGAGTTGCATTAAAAGCGACTCGCACTCTCTTTCCAGAGAGGATAGCGCTTTTCAGCGCCGCCATATTTCCAGCAGGTGTCGACGCGATGAAGGCCCAACAAGGATCAGCGTACCAGATGAAGTCTGTCGTTACGGATTCATTTTCATTGCGAACCTTGTTTATATAATCCCACGAGGCGAGGTCAGGCATGCCAGATGAGCGCACGGTAAGGAGTTTGACTTTCTTGCCTTCGTAGTATAAGGATTGGGCATGGACGATACTTCCAGACTTGATAATGATATTGGCAGCGAGGAACCTGATAGTGCTGTCTACCATAACAATATTAATGGTCGATCCATTATCGACAGCTTCCTTCAAGGAAGTTGTGTTGGACGACTTTGATAAGACTTTCACCTTGTTTCCAGAGCTGTTTCCACACCTGAGCTGCACTAGCCATTGGCTAATGTTGGCCACTAATGTACTGCTGGGTAAATTGCCGTCGTTGTACTGCTCTTCTAATATCGTGCTTGTGTTGGAATAGAAAGTGCGCACCGACACTTTGGCGCTATACATACCTGTAATGTAGACAGGGACAGTGGCCAACACAGGAGGCATCAGGGTGAAAGACAGCGTGAAAGAGTTCGTGCTAGCCACGTAGGTGGAGTCTCCCTGGCTGTACCGGAGTTTCACATTACTCCCGACGATAAGCATCTGAAGGATCGTCTCGTAGTCCGCGACGTTTGCGCCACCGTCAGCGATCAGCTTCCGGGTCATTCTACATGGCGCGAGAGCTGCTGGCAGAAGCTTGACACACGTGGTGACCTGCGAGCCCGGCAGAGCAGCGACGTTCGCGGGGCAAGAAATGTCCTGTGAGAGAAGCAAGAGACATGTTCCTGGGATGGCGAAGACATATTTCAAGCACCAAGGAGACTTGGAACAGGAAGTAGCGCAGTCAAGGCGCGACCTCCTCACCAAAGCGATAGGAGAGAGCAAGGAGGTATCATTATTTAATCCACAAGTCTTCCAACACTTGTACTGTAATGCTACTTTGGTAGAGTCAACCTCATCCAAGTGAAACTGAACACAACAGAATAATGTCAACGGAAGAGCTAACGTCTTTGAAATATACATGATAACTTAATTTTGACCATGCTTAAAGAATTTTAAAATCACAAAACTCCGAGACTAAGATTGTATTCAAATGGCAGATCTAAATTTTACGTTAATGTTCTGTTGTCTAGTAACTTAAGAATGTTCAGACATCTTTCAAGTGAAACTGTAACACACGCAAAATATTTCGACGCAAACGAATGCAGAAACAAATATTCTGACAAATAATTTGGTGCAAGGTACAAAGTGGTGGGTAGCAGACGTCAGTGGGCAGACGACTGAAGCATGCTTCCTGTTCTTATATCTTCATGAAATCGCCCAGAGACTGCTGGGAATTTTTCTTTACATTTTAGACGTCTGTGAAAAAAAAAAGGACTTCCGCTAAACATTTCCGTCGCTCCAATCACAGAAATGCGATCTCCAGTGACATTGTTTTCTATTAGCCTGGGCTATCCAGTGACTAATCTGACATCATAAAATCCACATCCGTAAAATATATTGTTGTTTTGCTTCTGCTAGAAAGGACAAATAATAATTAAAAAAAAAATAAACGAAAGAAAAGATTTTGTATTTTGAAGAACGTTAAGAGATTGTAAAACTGGCGCCAACATAAACACGAGCCTGTACACAAATAGTTGATACTCTGTAACACATTTTGACATTTCCAGATCGAATCCAATCATCTTGATGCAAGTTAAAACATAACAACCAGAATTTTTTCAATGCACGTATGTGCAGTGCAGGGCATGAGAAGAATATGAAACATACATGACATCAAGAAATATTTTTAAAAATTTATACATAGAAATTGATAAAATTGGAGATTTTTTAAAAATCTATGGTTGATATGTATAAATAGCTAGCTATTTGGCGAATCCAGTGTACAGAAAATAGGTAGTGTTGATTAGCGATGTAATTTAGTAGGTATAAGATACATTGTGTGAACTTTTAAGCACTGGACAATCACATTTCTAAACTATTCTGCCTATAGCGTAAACTAATTTGTATATCGGCATTTAGTTGACAGCAGTTATCTTTTAATATAGTGTTCTTGGCATTGTTGAAATACATTGGAAATTTATCGTCACAAATGTTCCAATGAAATAGATAGGCAGACAATAAAGAGTGTTATGCGGGTACCTCAGAAATCTGAATAAGAAAAATGTACAAAATTTTTTAATCATATCTATACAAAAAAAGTTTATTTGAAGGAAATAACATGCCATGAAACAAAAATAAAAAAAACAACAAAGCATATAATGAGTGAATGGAGAATATCGTTCCATTGCTTACTGTCTCTAAGTATTGCAAGGTTTATCTCCCCGTAGCTTGATACCTTTTTTTTTAAAATATAAAACTAAATTAATTGGCTACGACTAATTGATTAATTTTATGATTGAATTATGGGTTGTCATCAATAATGAATAATTGTGGGAAATTTCCACTTGATCCTAGAATGGGAAGGGAAAGAAAAAAAAACGCGTTAAAGATTCCAGCCAAACAGAGTGAGAGGAAGTCACTTGTTTTTAGACATACACCATTTATACATGTCTACAATTCAAAAATAGTTGACATCAAGCGTCGCATTAAAGAGCAAAAGAAGATTACATTGACATTTGACAATGTTATCAAAGATGTTCTAAAACAATGACCTGTTATCAAAGATGTTCTAAAACAAGGATCTGATATCAAAGATGTTCTAAAACAATGACCTGTTATCAAAGATGTTCTAAAACAATGATCTGATATCAAAGATGTTCTAAAACAAGGATCTGATATCAAAGATGTTCTAAAACAATGACCTGTTATCAAAGATGTTCTAAAACAATGATCTGATATCAAAGATGTTCTAAAACAATGATCTGATATCAAAGATGTTCTAAAACAAGGATCTGATATCAAAGATGTTCTAAAACAATGACCTGTTATCAAAGATGTTCTAAAACAATGATCTGATATCAAAGATGTTCTAAAACAATGATCTGGTATCAAAGATGTTCTGACAAAACGTCTCTGTTTTATTGTGTGTGGGGATCGTTAGCTAACTAACAAGGGTGCTCGAGTTCAACCCCTATACAGGCCAGTGAATTTTAAATAGAAATTTGTCTCCAGCTGATCTGTTTGCTGAGCGTCCAAAGTCAGCTCAAAAACCTTCTCCCAGATACTTCTTCCCGTCCCACGCTCACACAAGAGATTGGGCCAGACAGCTCTGAGCATGACAAACAGCCAGACAGCTCTGAGCATGACAAACAGCCAGACAGCTCTGAGCATGGCAAACAGCCAGAGAGAGACAGCTCTGAGCATGACAAACAGCCAGACATCTCTGAGCATGACAAACATCCAGACAGCTCTGAGCATGACAAACAGCCAGAGAGCTCTGAGCATGACAAACAGCCAGACAGCTCTGAGCATGACAAACAGCCAGACAGCTCTGAGCATGACAAACAGCCAGAGAGCTCTTAGCATGACAAACAGCCAGACATCTCTGAGCATGACAAACAGCCAGACAGCTCTGAGCATGACAAACAGCCAGAGAGAGACAGCTCTGAGCATGACAAACAGCCAGACAGCTCTGAGCATGACAAACAGCCAGAGAGCTCTGAGCATGACAAACAGCCAGACAGCTCTGAGCATGACAAACAGCCAGACAGCTCTGAGCATGACAAACAGCCAGAGAGCTCTGAGCATGACAAACAGCCAGAGAGAGACAGCTCTGAGCATGACAAACAGCCAGACAGCTCTGAGCATGACAAACAGCCAGAGAGCTCTGAGCATGACAAACAGCCAGACAGCTCTGAGCATGACAAACACGCTTTACAAACACAAATAAGATATAAAAAAGGCAAGATACAGGGAGTCTACGATTTTATTGCTTTGCATTGGTCAGAAACAAAATAACCGTACGAAATCAAGTCAATATTCCTACTGCAATTAAGTCTGTATTCCTACTGCTATCATAAGTCTGTATTCCTACTGCTATCATAAGTCTGTATTCCTACTACTAAAAACGTCAATGTTCAAATAAATCTTTGCATCAAAATTCGGAAATCGTCGTAACAAATCTTTTTTTCATTGTTCTTGAAGAAAGGACTTAACATTGCTTCTGCTTCCGGTGTACTCAGATTGACCCCTGGAGATTTAAATAATAGCAAAACATTATTTAGGATGATTTTAATGCAAATGATTGAGATCAATAATTAGGTTCTTGTACACATGTAAATGATGAAAACCATCGTTCACGACCCAAGAAGACTGAAGCTATAAAATGTTTGTAAAATGTTTTACATGTTTCGGATGTTCCTTCAGAGTTGAAGATAATTACTTCCTAGTCCAAACCTCCCGCAGAACGACGGGGGATGGGAGCGGGCAGGGTTTGAACCCGGGACCATCGATAAATCTGAACGACGGTCCAGCGTGCAAACCGCACGACCAGGCAGCCATATAAGGACTAGTACACACATGTAGAGTTATAATTTCACATTATAGACTGTGCGCAGACATCAAGATGTATATATGTGGTCTATTTCAGCAATAAGATTCTTAGCTTGCCTGTCTACTCTATTGCTTTTTCTAATTTTATTGTTGGAGAGTTCAGACAAGTAGTCCTATATCTGAGATGAACTGAGCAGTGGTGTCCCATCAGGCAGCTCTAATATAGTGTTGCTCCTTTAAGAGGGTTTCAAGCCAGTGTATAGCCTTGGTCAGCAGCCAGTCTAGGAGATGGAAACTCCGAAATAAAACCTACGACTACTCTTTGTTCATTGCCGTCTCAGACTTCTGTGCCACTGTCAATGACATTTAGCATAAAGAGTGGTATAGCCTGCGCAAGCCAATTATTGTTTTAAAACTACTGAGCGCAGCCTGGAGGAAATGCAATATTAAGCAAATTTCAATATTGCATTCCTCCTTAATCCTGGCCTCTTGATAGAGTATCTAGTTTTGATGGACACGATCAGCATTCTCTTTGGATGCTCCACAAGTGTATATTTCACTATTCCAAATTAGTAGCTGCCAGAACATATGTTTTCTGAATCTGCGTAACTATTCTGGGCTGAAAAAAATATACCCCATTTATGTCTGGACAGAATACTAAGTGGTGACGTACTTGGCTTCTGAACAGAGTGGTCCAAGGTTCAAATCCTGGTGAAAACTCTGATTTTTTTTTTTTGATCTTTAGGGCCCTCTGAGTTCACCTAGCTTTAATGGGTACCTGACACTGGAGAAAAGTTAAGGTGGTTGGTCGTTGTGCTGGCTACATGGCACCCTTGTTAACCATGGACCACAGAAACAGCTGACCTTTACATCATCTGCCCCATAGATTGCAAGGTCTGAAAAGGAAACTTTACTAGTCGGGACAATTAGTAATAGCATCGTTTTTCTTGAAATTTGGGTTAAGAGATGGTCCATTTCTCTGTTATTCTCCTCTCTATTATTATCATTTCTTCCGGGTAGTGTGGAATATTTGATTGTACATTTTCCCACCTTTGACCACTATCTATGCTTTTCCAATTCCTTACAGCTTAACATTTTCAATTATAGTTTGTTATACTTGTCGTAGCTATTTGCTTTCAGTTAAAAAACTATGATAACAATGTCATGGTTCTTACATCATTATAACATTTAGTTAAAAAAAAACGAAAATAAAACTTTCGCTTGTGTTTCTTCCCAATACCAATCTTCATGACCAACTTTCCAATTGAACTACACCCCCCCCCCACACACACACATATTTGCATAAATAAGGGTTTAAAAAAAATTAAACTCAAAGTAAAAAAAAAATGATGTGAAATGAATCGTTTCTGTAGCCAACTTTTGTTTTTCTTTTTATCCTCTTCCTTTTTCTTTTCCATTTGTTTCTAGGCATCCATTGAATTACATTCTTTCAGGATTCTGGTTTCCATTTGTTTCTAGGCATCCATTGAATTACATTCTTTCAGGATTCTGGTTTCCATTTGTTTCTAGGCATCCATTGAATTACATTCTTTCAGGATTCTGGTTTCCATTTGTTTCTAGGCATCCATTGAATTAAATTCTTTCAGGATTCTGGTTTCCATTTGTTTCTAGGCATCCATTGAATTACATTCTTTCAGGATTCTGGTTTCCATTTGTTTCTAGGCATCCATTGAATTAAATTCTTTCAGGATTCTGGTTTCCATTTGTTTCTAGGCATCCATTAAATTACATTCTATCAGGATTCTGGTTTCCATTTGTTTCTAGGCATCCATTGAATTACATTCTTTCAGGATTCTGGTTTCCATTTGTTTCTAGGCATCCATTGAATTAAATTCTTTCAGGATTCTGGTTTCCATTTGTTTCTAGGCATCCATTAAATTACATTCTATCAGGATTCTGGTTTCCATTTGTTTCTAGGCATCCATTGAATTACATTCTTTCAGGATTCTGGTTTCCATTTGTTTCTAGGCATCCATTAAATTACATTCTATCAGGATTCTGGTTTCCATTTGTTTCTAGGCATCCATTGAATTACATTCTTTCAGGATTCTGGTTTCCATTTGTTTCTAGGCATCCATTGAATTAAATTCTTTCAGGATTCTGGTTTCCATTTGTTTCTAGGCATCCATTAAATTACATTCTATCAGGATTCTGGTTTCCATTTGTTTCTAGGCATCCATTGAATTACATTCTTTCAGGATTCTGGTTTCCATTTGTTTCTAGGCATCCATTGAATTACATTCTTTCAGGATTCTGGTTTCCATTTGTTTCTAGGCATCCATTGAAGTAATTCATTTCAGGATTCTGGTTTCCATTCAAACTTTTAGTCGTCATTGGATTCTAGCTCAAAGCCATTATTTTGACAGCTGACAGCCACAAGTTTAATAAGAAAGCCTTTCTCAGTTTTCTGTTAGTGTACTAAATACTGATGGTTACCTAATAACTTCATGGAATCCTTGAACTCAATAGGGGAGATAAAGCCGTCACCGTCTCGATCGAAATGAAAGAACATTGAAAGGGAGCCGTTGTCTCCAGAAGCCCGGATGTATCTCTTCATGAAAGCCACAAACTCACTGAAGTCCAGGTAACCATCCCCTGCAAGACACCAAGCCAAATTATTAGTAACATTAGTGTGTGTGGGCAACGATAACATTGATAAGTTTGTGTAGTCAACAATTGCAATGGTCAGTGTGTGTGGTCAGTGATAACATTGGTAAGTGTATATTGTCAATGATAGCACTGGTCAGTGTGCATGGTCAACGATAGCATTGGTCAGTGTGTGTGTGGTCAATGATAACAGTAAGTGTGTGGTCAACAATAACATTGTAAGTGTATGTGGTCAATGATAGCAGTAAGTGTGTGTGGTCAACAATAACATTGGTAAGTGTGTGTGGTCAATGATAGCAGTAAGTGTGCGTGGTCAACATTAACTTTAGTAAGTGTATGTGGTCAACGATAGCATTGGTAAGTGTGTTTGGTCAATAAAAACAGTAATTGTGTGTGGTCAATGATAACATTAGTAAGTGTGTGTGGTCAATGATAACATAAGTAAGTGTGTGTGATCAATGATAACAGTAAGTGTGTGGTCAACAATAACATTGTAAGTGTATGTGGTCAATGATAGCAGTAAGTGTGTGTGGTCAACATTAACTTTAGTAAGTGTATGTGGTCAACGATAGCATTGGTAAGTGTGTTTGGTCAATAAAAACAGTAATTGTGTGTGGTCAATGATAACATTAGTAAGTGTGTGTGGTCAATGATAACATAAGTAAGTGTGTGTGGTCAATGATAACATAAGTAAGTGTGTGTGCACTGTGTGATCAATGATAACATTGGCCTGTGTCTTTTGCCAACAGTAAATTTTGACTGGTTTTAATACTTAACAAGGAAAAGCTAGTCTAGTGTGGAAGCTTTCAAAAAGATGATTCTAGAAAGGCAAGAAAACAAAAGTCCAAGTCAATTCGCTCTCTGTAAAGGAGCTCATGATTTGCTCCAGTTCAGAACATAGGACAACAGGTACTGACATGGAGAACAACGTTGAAATAACACATTTGTCATGAATTAAAACAATCAACAATGAGCATCGAAATAGTGACAAATAATAAACATCTCCATTGTTTAACAATTGATGATTTGGCGCATTATCATTTCTTTAAATTATGTTACAAACATATTATGGCCAGTCTGTATAATTGTATACTTTATATTGCAGTGTCAACAGACATAGAAAAGTAAAATGTTGAGGCAGCTTCTTCTGGCCGAGCATTTCTATTGACACAATGCCTCCGTTCATGACGAACTAGGTCAAGGCTAAAACAAGTCACGTGTACCTACCATCTAAATCAAACTCTCGGATCAAAAATTTGGCATCTTCTTGGGAGATGGGCATGTCCATGTCTCTGAAGACTGTGCAGATCTCATCTTCGCTGATCAATCCATCCTTATTTTTATCAAAAACAATAAACCCTTCTTTAACATCTGCGTATATGAGGACAGAAAATCATCAGCGGTTAAATGAACTGAGTCAGTGAGAGACAGAGTGGCAACAACAAAAAATAAATCTATTATATCCCTAAAACAAAAAGATACAAATACAATAGATAGCAAGATAGCAGCAGAGGCGTAGTTGGGGGGGGGAGGGGCCCCGGGCACCACACTCAGAGGGAGGGGCGCCTCACGTTAAGAGGCGCCGAAAAAAAAAGATTATCGTAGATATTTCAGGTAATACATTCAAAGGTTATTTGCATTTTATTATTATTAAATACTTTTTTTATAAGCCTATATTTCGATGTGATGTTCATTGAAAACTTAAGGGGGGGGGGGGGGGGCGTCAACAAATTTTTTTCCCCCGGGTACACATTGTGCTCATTACGCCTCTGCAAAGCAGGCCTATCAACGGACTCTTGAGTGTGTAAATTGTGCGACCACAAAGGGCCTGAAGGCATCTTGTGATATTATGCATAAGAAGCAGGACGTTTTGACCCAGCTCTTTTGGCGCGAAATGTTTTAATCACATTATATATGTTCATTTTATTGTGTCAAAAGAATTGTATTGTTCAAAAGAATTATTCATATCTATGGTATTTGTGTGTGTTTTGTGTGTTTAAACATATTTTTAAAGAAAGATGGTTATTTTATCAACTACATTTGGGATTTAAGTTTGTTGTGCAGTCATTGTTATATCACTAACATTATAATGTATGTGTGGCGAAAGACTTCAGCTCACATGGTTCAAACCCGGGACCATGGAGGCGCTATGTCCCGAACTCATACAATAAGACCAAGCAGCCATCTATAGTTTGCAATAAGCGTTCATGAAATAGTCAAATTCAGTAAAACTGTTGTTTTTTTTCTAGAGGTGTTGGAAAATGTATACTAAATATACTTTATAGCATAGTGAATTATTTTTTTTTTTATTAAAGAAAGACGTGTTTTATAAATTATTATCAGAACCTTTCGCCCCAAAACAGCTGAGGCCAAAACATCGTGTATCCGTGCTTTTTTTTACATCAATAATGCTTTTCTGCAGTTTAAGAGTAAAGGAAATTGTTTGACTTACAGCTGCAAGGAAGGAACCTTAATGAGGCACACTCCTAATTTGTAAAATGGGGGCTTCGACCACACTTCAATGCCGAGCACAGGGCCTCAATTTTCCAACGTCTGAACTTACATTTTCAGTTCGTACCAGAATTAGATCAGATCAGATCACTGGCCTAAATTAATTCTTCTTATCTTATGGCTCAAGATATTCTCAAAGCTTTTTTTTTCTGTAGACAGTCTAACAATGATATGTTATTTTATCACTCTGACGGGAGGCATGGCATTTATTGATAGGGAAACATGACATTTATTGATAGCATCTAAGTCAAGATTTTATAGTTAGGGTTGAAGAATAGTCTGTATCTTGAACAAGATAATTGGTAAAGTAAATATAAACAAGAGCATTTTCTATCACAGAGAATGAAGAATGAACAGCATAACAATTTCCCTAAAATTAAAGAGTCCTATATCAACTCTCAGTAGTTCCAAATATATGAAAGGCTTTGCACTCAACCCCACAAAAAAACACAGGTTTGTATGCTTAAGACTCAAGTTCAATTGAATTGATACAATTAATGATGTGAACCTTATTACTTCATCACTTAACATTCAACTTTATTAATCAAATTAATGATGTCAGCTATATCACTATCATTCAACTGAGTTGATACAATTAATGATGTGAATTTTTTTTTTGCTAAACATTCAACAGAGTTGATAAGATTAATTACTATTTACTCAGGTGAGTAAATATTATGAATGGTGTGAACTTCATCAGTAAACATTCAATAAAGTGAATCAAATAATGATATAAATATCATCAATTGAGATTTCCAATGTTAATTTGAAAGAATATTATTTTATGATCAACCAAAAAAAAACATTACAATATTGTTACGTATTTCTGAATCTTCTGGCTAAATGTACTAGTAGGCACACAAATAAAAACACTGCAAAGATTTTGACGACTCAACTTTCAGCTTTATATAACTTTATTGAATATTAACTCTAACAATTCGTCACTGTAACATGTAGCGTATACGTCTTACATCGACTGTATCGACTGTAACGGCTCAAGTCCACTCTCTTCTACTGTCTCGCACAGTAGACCACAGTAACGACGACTGTACTGACTCTTTTCACATTAACTCTCTGGCTTATATAGAGTCCCTAATCACTTGTCCAATATTGCAAAAACACTGCTAGTATCCGTTGGAACAACACGGGAGGAAACATCACATCCTGTCGTTGTTTATACATGTCGATTCCAGAGAACACCTGCTGCAGTGTCATCTCGCCGAGGTCACACGTAGGGACCTCTAACTGTCACTGTTCATTTATAACACTGCCCCCTTCGTAGATCTGTTCGTCCCCTGGAATAACACGTGAGGGCACGTCACACCCTGTCTTTGTTTACACGCATATATTCGAGAGAACACTCGGTGCTGTGTCATCTCGCCGGGGTCATGATAGTGACCTCTACCTGTCACTGTTCATTCATAACAATATAATAGATAGACTCATTGAGTATTTCCTTTTGCACCATATTAAATATTTTAGATAATTATTAATTTCAAAATGTATCAATGTATAATTTAATAATTTAAATAATAATATTGCAATTGTTTTAAATGGATATACAATTCAATTATTTTTATTAATAAATAATATTGCTAAGGAAAAAAAAAGAGAGGCTAGGTTTAGTTTATGTCATATCATTTACGATAAATTCTAGTCTGTTAATGAAGTTTTCAAAAAGGTGTACATACCATATAGAGCAGCCTGAAAAAAAAGGGACCAATATTTCTGAAAACAATTTTTGTTTTTATTTATACACTTAGAATAAATACAAATGAAAAATCTAGTAACTTATAATATGTAGTTCTAATAGAAATGTTGATACAGTTTTGTCTTAAAGAAGGCTGACTCAATAAAATATCACTCAGAAGTATTGAATCTAAAGAGATGCGGTTTAATTACTAAATCTAGTTGAATTATCTAAATTTCTAATACTGAAGCGCATTGCTTTAGATCCAGACATATCCAATAGTAGTTTACTATTAGTCACTATCCTAGTAAATGTTACATATCTCATGTCTTGAGTAAAGTAATATAATATATTTTTTAGCCGAAATAGTTTATATGGATAGTCTAGTAAGATTAAGGGATATAATTTGACTCCATCAGTTGAAATGTTTTAAAGTTCTTAAATCTTAGAGAGATGATTGGGCCAGGCTTACAGTAGGTCTAGGAAAGACCAATTGTCAAAGAAGGCCTAAACACTGACCTGCAACAGCAGCATTGTCACAAACTTAAGTCAGTGGAGACCAATAGCACCTGACATGGCAATGAGCTACTGGTCTTCACTGCCCACAGGTTGCGATATCCTGGGAAGTGTTGAGGCCTACTATAGTGATTGGCCAAGGAATAGGGCTTGAAATTTAGGAAGCTTCACAAACACATTGCATTAAGTTAGCCAATGGCACAGTTTACTTTACATAACCTGACTTATATTGATCATTTAGATTCTATTTTTAAAATAATTGTTAATACTTAGATTTAGAACTAGAACAGGATAATATGTAGATATCTATATTCAAATAGGCTAGATCTCTTCTATTCTAGCTCTAATCTAGAATCTCTATAGAATATTGATCTATATTTAAAACTAAATAGTATTTTAGATATCTGGTTCTAGATCTAGGTGAAGCCTATTTATTCTATCCTAGGTAGATCTAGACCTAAAATCTAGACTTATATTCTAAAGATCAATATCTAGACTAGAAACATAGTTCTATATAGGCCTATTGATCTAGATGTAAAGCTAGTCTAAAAAACAAAAGACTTGTCTAGTCTAAAATAAGTTCTAGATGATAAATGTTAGATTTAGATTAGTTAAATTATATATATATATAATGTGATATATATATATAACATATATATATATATGGATCTCCAGTAGAGTTCACATTGATTGATAAATACTTGGGATCATAAGAAGATCATAGACAGATCTAGTGAGTTTATAAATTATATATGATATTCTAACTAGACATATATAGACTCTATTTCTAGATCTATATAATATGCCTTAGGACTTCAATTTAGATTTAAATATATTCTAGGTAAAGATCTATTTCTAGTGTTAGATCTAGATCTATAAGTTATCTACTGAAGACTAAAATCGAATAATAAGTAGATCTATTTTTCTAATAGTTAAATAGAATAATTTCAATAATAAAAGATCCTTATGACTTATGATCCTTATTACTAGATCTATATTACTATATTAGTAATTAGATCTAGATCTATAAATAATTTACTTGACTCTAAGATCTAAATCTATACTTTATATTACTTAGACTTCTAGATCTAACTCATACTGTAGTGTACTCATGCATTCACTCTAGACTAGACTAGGTCTACTCGTCTAGATCTAGATTATAAGTAATAGAGATAAGGCTGAAAAGCTAAACTTTAATAGTTATTTTTTTAACTTACTAACTTACTCATACTATCAACTATGATAATTATCATAAATCATACTAGCTGAACAAGTCATACTTACTGTAGTTTCTGTGAAACTCGATTGAGAATATTTACAGCAACAACAGCGCCACATTGCGTTCTAGCTAGAAATTTAATTCCATTTGTTGTAGAACCTAGAATTTATAAATTAACTAGACTATACTAGAGCAGTAGCAGATGCGAGCTGAGGTCTAGATATCTAGATCTATAACTAGTAGATCTATAACATAAACAAGACACAGTAAGGTGAGTAAAGAGACAGCAGACTTTGAAAGCAAAAACCAGAAGTGCTTCGGAAGTCATGTTAAAATATAGGATTTACAATATTGAATAAACTACGAACATATTAATAAATCAATTTATATTCGAGTGATTTACCTTTAATCTTACTCTTAGAAACTAGCCTAATTGAAATATGATTTAATCGCATTCCTTCGTTTGCACTAAGCCCTAGATCTAAACAAGAAAAGCAATAGATTTTTTTCTTTTCTTCCTTTGTTTTTCAATGGGCAATGTTGGACTAGTTCATTTCGTTTCTTTGATTAAAAAGTAGAATCACAAATTGGGCCGGAAGTGGCTTTTTTCCTTATATATCTTTGCATTTTTCAGTTCTTTTTTTAAATTAAACTGACATTATTATGCTATAATTTTAAGTGTGCCTGATAGAGAAAAAAATTCTGCACAAAAATAAGGGTAGTTGGGATCAAACCCGATAGAGGCTATAAAAAGAAAAGACCTGAAACTAGCGCGTGAAACTACACATTTACAGTACTTTATTTGATGAGTATTTTACCCAAGATTTGTGTGTTTTTTTTTTCAGGACTAGCTTATTTCATGTACCCGGCATTTTCCGATACACAATTTCATACACAAAATAATTGTTGAAAAAAATTGTAGTGATTTTAAACTTTAAATGATTAGTTTAAAAGGTGTTACTCTAATCAATTTTGAATATTAGTTTGTTATGACTGTCACTGTCTATTTTGTGTCTGTTCTAGTTTCTTAATTTTTTCTTGAGTAAAGGGGTCGTGTTTTCTCCTAATGGGTATACCTGATTTCTCCAAGCAGCCTTTGTAAAATATTGGTCCTAAATAATGCTATGTTCATAAACGAAAAATCGCATGGCTGCATTATGATGAATGTACGTGTTAGTTCCAAAGCTGGAAGTTAAAATTAATGAATAATTTATTTTAAGATAAACATTTTATGCACAGTAGTAGGCTACGGCTGGGCTGGTTAGGTGATTTGATAAAACGTCGTGCTAATAACGTTTTCCAGTGTGATCTGTCAGGTTTGTCTTATGTGGTGGGCAATTGTAGTCAAACGGAATTTCCATTTGATTGGACCAATAAAAATTCTTCTATCTTATAGCTTTCATAACAATTTTGTTTGTATGACTGGTTTGTTTGCCCCGCAGAGATGTGCCTCCTACAGATCGTTGGATAGATGTTTTTTCTATTAGGTATGGATTTCTCCACTTCTCTAAGGCAACGGCTTTGATTTTTGTCCAGCTCCGAGGTATTTTATTTCCTAGACAACCATTTTTGTTTCTTTTTGAAAATTGGCTCTCTCTCTCTCTCTATGGGACCGATGAAGTTTAGTTAGTCAGCTGTGCCGGGCTTAGACATAAGCAAACTAGGCAGCCGCATACGGCCTTCGATTGGAGGGAGCCTCGCACAGGATTCAATTTTTTATTTACAGAAAAAAATTGAGAAATATGTATCAAATCTCAAACATGGCAGAACTCTATGGCTCTATGTCTACTAGCCATGTAGTCTCGACTATAATTCAAGTTTATTCACGACTGTTTAGATCTACTTGTAGATAGACTACATATATTAGAAGACCATTGTTTTTTTTTCCTTTTGGTGAAATGTCGAAATGTTATTTCTAGTCTGGTGACCATGAAGCACATTCGTAGCCTACCATCAGCATTATAGGAATTAACTTATTTGTTGATTTAGATAAAGATATGGTACCTTAAGTTTTTTAAACTCATTGCCTATTTTTGGGTCTCAATTTTTTGCTATTCTGTTTCATTTGGGGCTATTCACTTCCCCTAGGGCCTCCAATTACCTAGCGCCCTTAAGTCAGTTGAAGTGGTCGATAAGGATGACCAACAGTAAAGTACTTGAAAATCCCGAATTAAAATTTAGGCTTCATCTAGTTATAAACTCTGCTTCCCTAAGTTATGGGGCCAAGCACCTAGCTCCACTAATCCACAGCATCATAACAGTCCCATTAACAACAACAGCAAAACAAACAAAAATAGAAATTAAAAACAAAAATCAATGAATGAAATAAATAATAGTGAAACAAACTTTTCAGTGTTTCTTTTCATTTGGTTTAATAATATCATTTTTAAAATTTAAATTGATAAAAAAATATCTCTTAGTGTAAAAAGAGAAACGGTATGAATATAACAAAACATTTGTCAGTATCAATTGACTAGTGTCATGACAAAATACTATGGCAGGATGGCCTATAAGAGAGACAACATGTCAACTTTAGGCGTCACGCGATGTCAAGCTGGGAACTACAAAACGGCCAATTGTTGTCATCGTCCAGACGAGAGATATATATGTCTTCTATTCTAATCACGTGGCATGGTCACGTGGGTTGTAAGAAGAGTAAATAAAAGTAAAAGGGAGATAGTTTTAAGTGTACAAAGAAAATGAATGGGTTAGGCTGGAGACAATTCTCAAGATCGTTGGTATCACATCCCCCTAATTTCAATAGACCGTCATTACAACTTAGATCTTTTTTTTCTATAGAAGGAACGACTGTTATTCATAAGATGAAGTAACATAAAAGGACATTATTTAAAAGACATAACGTTGGCATTTGAGGTTTTTAATTTCATTTTTTTTTTTAGAAGTAAGGGGGAGCAATAATGAAAATATTATCCCCTTCAATACAAAGGGCAGACAACTGCACAACGCGAGCTCTTTAAAAGGTTATAAGAACTCTAACTTCCAGGAAGCAGAAAAATAAAAACTCATTTAAAAAAATCAATAGCGAACATAACACCAACAGCTATTTATAGCCAAGATATTATATATACAGAGAGAGAGCAATTGGTCGTCTTTCAGCTGTAAGCTTATAGCTCGCAATATGGATCATAATATCATAAACAACAACCAAGAAAACATCGTTAGTAAAAACAAAGGGAGACAATTTAGGTGTTGTTGTTGTTCAGTTTCACCAAATCAATAAACACGGTTAGCTTTCCTTGTACTCATAATAATATAGAAAGTAAGTCACAGCTGCGCGACAGCAGTTCTAATTATATTAGAACAAAAATGAAAGGGATGGATATAGTGGACGATTTCGACATAGCAAGTCTTACTGTAGCGTTCTAACTTTTGTTCATTTATTATAATATCAGTGTATAAAACTAAGTTAGTCATTTCAGACTAATACGGTTCTAAGTGAACATTTTCTTTTTTTATGAATAGGAAACAATAATTGTTTTCAAAACTTTAGATCAGCCGGAAATTAGTTAGTGCTGGAGCAGCTATTTTTACATTCAATGAAAGGAAAGATAACTATAGATTTATAAATGGATAGAATTTTTTTAAAATATAAGAACCATTAGGGTAACAAAAAAATTAAAACTGATGTAAATATGAGAGAAAAATTTTGAGTCATAAAATGCTGGATTGAGTCCAGCGAGTGAATGCACTTGCAAATGAACATTTTAAAAAGGCTAATTGAAATTAATAATGTTAATAAAGGTTGGTAGATGTTCTGAATGGATGAGCGTATATTGTTATGGATACTGCAGAGACATGCCGATAAATAGCAAACCAGTTATTCCCAAACTTTTTCCTTAACGGAACACATCGCACATACTGAGTATTTAGCGTAACACTTTGTTTATTGTTTTAGAGGGATTAATTCGCCTAGTGGCCTACTAGTTAATTTTTCCAGTAGATCGCGGAACACCTATTCAGGCCTCGCGGAACACTAGGGTCCGCGGAGCACAGTTTGTGTAACACTGGAGTAGACTATTAAATAGAGGAAAGCTAAATGTTTCGTAAAATCAATACAATTCTACATCTTACAGATAATATTTTATTTCTATAGAATTTATAGTACCAGCCCAAAAATACGACCTGGAAGATATGTAAATATTCACTTGTAACAAAGATTCACTACCCGTTATATTTTGTTTAAATGCAAATCTGTCACAATTAAACAAAATATATTGTTTTGATCTATGTTAAATGAAGCTATGAAAAGACATTGGTACTACAATGCGGCATATAAACATAACAGTGGAATGATAACATGTTACTGGAAATATTGACCAATGGTCAACATTTTGATGACGTTAAGAACATTTCAAATTATGTGTATACACACAATCACAGCGGAATGTCAACGAAGGTAGTAAAGACAAGAGAGCTACTGTTGAGCAATAACTAAAGGCTTTACAAAAAAAAAACGATGAAAGCTCCAAGTGGCAAACAGTCCAGTCATTCCAATAGCTGTTCATAATGACTTCAACACGCATGCTTACAATAAACAATAGCTTATCATTTGAACGACTGTAAAATGTTTTAACAATATGTTTAAAAAAACAAACAAACTTAAAAGTTGACCACTGTCTCTTGTATTTCACAATGAAGCCTGCTTCTGTCATTAACAGACGTGAAAGAGTTACAGTAACAGCACTAATTGGTCCAGCCAATGGCAGTCACGAAGTGGTCAGTCAAGGCATTGGTGCGGAATCCAGCGATAAAAAGTTTGTGAAATGATAAATGAGTCTTTAATTTCGTCCCAAATCAGACATTCGGAGAAGATATTCAGACTCAAAGAATGCTACGAACGGATCCTTCAAGGACCAGAAAATTGGTGGAAGAGATACGTCTGGCTTGAAGAAGTGAAATGGATGGAGGCTACGGGCGAGAGTTCATCTAGAGAAGAATCGTTCGATGATGTTGACTTTCTTCTTCCTGAACTTCAGAGCTGAGAAGACCACGTGTTCGAAGACCTCCTTCAGACCGTCCTTCCTCTTAGCGGAGCACTCGATGTAGCAGTCCGCTCCGATGGCTCGAGCCATGGCCTCTCCCTCCTCAGTGGACACCTCCTGCTCCTCCCCCCTCCTCATGTCAATCTGTGTACCCACCAGGATGACGGGGCGTCTCCTCTTGGTGTGGCGCTTGATCTCTGGCACCCAAGAGTTACACACGCTGGAAAATGAGTCCCGATCGATCACAGAGAAACATAAGACCAGAACTTCGCTCTCTTTATAAGTATATGCTCTTAAGTCTTCAAAATCATTCTGCAAAATAAAAAGACGTATCCATCTTTGAAACGTACTGATTTGATTGAAACTGTTAATTTAATATTTCTTTAATATTAAGAGTTCATATTTATGTAGCTTTATGTCACTATTGTATTTGTATTGCAGATTTCTAAATCTAAAAAAAAAAAAGAACATGCACTAAGTGCTAAATGAACTGACCTGTCCAGCTGTATCAAACAGACTGATCACAAAGTCCTGACCACCGACTTCTAAAGGCACTGAAAAGAAAAGGAGACCATATTTACATTTTACCTTCACTAAATTAAAAATAAATAATAAAAAATAAAAAAAATTAAATGCATACATTAAAAAGGTTAAAGGCTAGCTCTAACGCGCCGGGTCGTACACGCTCCAATATTCTTTCCCTATTTCACATACACTATCTGGTTATTTTTAGTAATATATCCATATGAGCCAATGTTGAAGTAACGCGCACGCTATACAACTTATCATTATACAAATGTCGTCTCTTACAAAGATTAGCGTCCAGTAATTGCAAAGGTCACTTGTTTGGAACTGAGAGTAATAGAATGTGTGTTTCAAACACTAAGTACATATTTTGATCTCTATACTTGTTTGAAGCTGAATCTGACA
Source organism: Biomphalaria sudanica (assembly GCA_036873155.1). Taxonomy (NCBI): domain Eukaryota; kingdom Metazoa; phylum Mollusca; class Gastropoda; family Planorbidae; genus Biomphalaria; species Biomphalaria sudanica. Next base: position 2,020,937 of record JAZGLO010003237.1, on the reverse strand, counting down.
AGGTTTTGTCACGTGAAAGAGAAGATGCAACGAAGGACTCACCTGGATAGTTATCAAAGACTGTAGCTGTGTAAGACTCCGTGAAGCATTTCTCTATGTAAGATAAAGTCAGGCATGTCTTTCCAACCATACCATCCCCTAGCATGGCGCAGTGTACATGTTTATCTGAGACGCAGGCCATCTTCATTGTCTAAGGACAGCGGAAGGTGTCACAGAAAACCAAGAAACACAAAGAGAATATTCCCAGACGATCAAGTCAGCAGACGACGATGAAACTGTGAGCAGGCGAACGTCTATGAGTCTACTTTGCTGTTGTGACAGTGTGAACAAGTCGAGGCTCGAAGTCCATCTGAGAACAACTGACTCAGCCCGCTCAAATATAAACAAAACGCGCTCACTGTTATCACCATCACAACAAGAGCAGACGACACTTTCCTTTTTTTTTGTTTTCTCTTTTGAAAAAAAAAATTAACCAATCAGAACAGCGCTCGTGTGTCCTGGCAGGATTGAGGATATGCCAGCGAGGAGGGATAAAGAATTTCCAGGATCCGTTTTCAGTTATCAATACTTTCCCACACACGCACACATTCACTCACACACACTCAAAGACGTTTTTTTTTTCTCCTATTTCTTCTTTTGCTTTGTTTACCGCTTCTGTCATTTGTTAAGTTTTTGTGTTTTTTTCCCTGGCAGGCCGTTAAATAAGAAGTTGAACTCAATTAAAAATTAAACAATATTTGAATAATAACAAATAAAGGTATCGCAACACACACATACATACAGACTAACACACACACAACCATAGGAAAATTAAACATTGCTCGGGAATCTTGGAGATTGCATTATTATATTCTAGACTCATAGAGTATTAGACTTACAATTCTAGAGAATTAGACTAAAGTTCTAGAGTATTATACTTATAATGTTAGAGTATTAGACTTAAGATTCTAGATTATTAGATTTAAAATTCTAGAGTATAACTCTTAGCCTATAATTTTAAAGTATTAGATTTATAATTCTAAGTTTAGAAAAAGATCTGACATTCATCAAATACAAATTTAAGCAATACAATGACTAGGGATTACAAGTGTCAGTAGTTTATGCCTGTAACTAATAGACCAGGCTAGTTCGTAATAGATCGCTGCATAGTCATAGTCATGTGGTATGCGCTCTGAACTGCCGTCTTCATGGTGCCGGGTTCGAAAATCCTGCGAGGTTTAAAAAAGGGGTCAAATATTTACAACTGTTGTGTCCAAGCATAGGATAAAGGCGAAAATATGACAGGCGATAACAGTGCAATTAAAAAGGTAAAGTTCCCCTTTCAGACCATGCGATCTATAAGGGAGTTGTGCTGGCCATATGATTCCCTTGTAAATCGTGGGCCACAGAAACAGACGGAGGCGCGGTGGCTGAGCGGTAAAGTGCTTGGCTACCGAACCGGGTCCGGGGTTCGAATCCTGGTAAAGACGTATTTTTAAATTCAGGATCTTCGGGCGCCTCTGAGTCCACCCAGCTCTAATGGGTAGAAAAGTAAAGTTGGGGAAAAGTAAAGGCGGTTGGTCGTTGTGATGGCCACATGACACCCTCGTTAACCGTAGGCCACAGAAACATCATCTGCCCTATAAACCACATGGTCTGAAAGGGGAACTTTAGTTTTACAGAAAGAGGCGACCTTTAAATCATTGCTGTATAGTAATACATTTTCAGACCAATATAGATTAATATTCATATAATAGTAGATGTCTAGATCTAGTTTGTGTCATTTATATCAGAGGTTCTCAAAGTTTTTGACCCGGGGACCCCTTTATATAGTTATACTTGCCTACGAACCCCTAAGTGAAAAAGCTACACAAATGCATAGTAGGCTATAGCCTATAAGTCACAAATGTAAAAAAACAAAACAAAATAACAAAAAAAAAACAAGGTTACAAAAGACAGTTTGTGTGGAAACACAAACTCAAAATCGGCCCCCGAAGAGGTCCACCCAGGCAGGCTTCAATATTTTCAGAAAGAACATCCAAATGAAATTATATCAAAGACAGATGAGAGATAAGAATGGAGAAAGAAGGTTAACAGATCTTGTGTAGTGCCCCAACGGTCCCGCAGATCAAAGGATAGGTGTGAACCTGGCCTAACTAGTTCTCCTTTTAGACCCTGTGGTCTATAGGGCAGATGATGTAAAATTCATCTGTTTTTGTGGCCTACGAGGGTGTCATGTAGCCAGCACAAAGACTAACCGCCTATACTTTTCCCCAACTAATGTCAGGTACCCATTAGAGCTGAGTGGACTCAGAGGCGCCCAAAGATTCCAAAGTTGAAAATCCCAGTCTTCACCAGGATTCGAACCCGGGACCCCCGGTTCGGAAGCCAAGCACTTTACCGCGTAACCACCGCGCCTACCCTGGCCTAACTGATGTCCTATAATTGATAAAATTGTTTTGATAGACTCAATCTCTTATTCGAATCCTCAAAAAAAATAAATAATTTCCGCAATAAAAAAAACTGTTCAGAAAAAAGAAATTTATAAGATTACTATTCATTTTAAATTAGGTCTAACTTATAATGCATACTAATTAGTTTTCGCACAAAACTAATAGCGTCTTTTCCCCTTTCGGGGGCCGCTAAAACAACAAACAAACAATTTGTTGAAGTTGTGTTTAATTAGATTATAACTTTTAATAACTTTAGATGATGTTAAAACAAGAGAGCTACTGTTGAGCAATAACTAATGGCTTGAAAATTTGTTTATGAAAGTATCCAGCCTTATGTTTGTATGTAGCAACCGCAAATCTCCACGAGCACACAATTCTAGCCTTTCTTTTATTTTTGATTAGGTTCATAGCGGCTCATTCTACCAAATAACAAGACAGGAAAGCAGTCAACAACTTCTGTAGGCTGACCAATAATGCAGGATGTAAAATTGGAATCTGTGATATCTTTGTTCAATTATTGACTTAAGTTCCTCGTTTGTGAATGTTTCGATAAGCTGCTCCAGAATTAATATGTATTCATGTGTGATTAATATCACTTTACGTGGAAAAAAAATTAATTTAAAGTTAATTCACTGGAGTATAAAAGTGATTCATCACGCTGACTTATAATTAAATTTGAGCATAAATTCGAGCTCTTACAAAAAAAAACATAATCCCTAAACCGGACTCTGATCCAGTCTGTTATCCGAATCAGTTTATTATCTGATCCAGTCCATTATCCGGACCAGGCTACAGTTTGATCCAATCTATTGCTCTCTTGTGTTTATTGAATGGTGATAATCGGTATTACATGACGGTGTAAAATGACTTGTAAATGTACTGAGCATGACCTCAACATGTTTGCATTGAAATATCTCGTGTTTTATTTCTATAACGGAAGTCTCAAACATGGGACTAGCCAATCATAGAACACTTCCGGCTAATCAGAAACTAGACAGCAGGGTTCATAATTCACTAAAACGATGTCTCGGTTGTCGGATGAATACACCAAAGCACTATAATCTCCAAATGATAGTAATTTTTTTCAGAGTAAAATGATTATTCTGTGAATGAATAATGGCTATTTTTATCCCCGAGGTCACAGTGACATAAAGAAAGCCTAATTAGCAGAGACGTAAAGAAGAAGGGGGGGGGGGAAGGATTACAAACATTTGGAGCCATGCTCCTTATTAGCAAAAACTAGATACGAATTTCATTCTACTAGTGGGATGAAGCTGCGTCCTTGAGAGTTGGTTGACAGACAACAGTTCTCAAAATATATCCATGCCTGTACCCTAGTCGTGGTAACCACCATAAAGGTGTCGAACTTAGTGTCACATATCACGTTGCACGCTGTAAATAATGGGATGTCACGCAGAACTAGACTGAAGTTTAAATAATGGCTTGTCACGCAGAACTAGACTGAAGTTTAAATAATGGGATGTCACACAGAACTAGACTGAAGTTTAAATAATGGCTTGTCACGTAGAACTAGACTGAAGTTTAAATAATGGCTTGTCACGTAGAACTAGACTGAAGTTTAAATAATGGCTTGTCACGCAGAACTAGACTGAAGTTTAAATAATGGCTTGTCACTCAGAACTAGATTGAAGTTTAAATAATGGCTTGTCACACAGAACTAGACTGAAGTTTAAATAATGGCTTGTCACGCAGAACTAGACTGAAGTTTAAATAATGGCTTGTCTCGCAGAACTAGACTGAAGTTTAAATAATGGCTTGTCACGCAGAACTAGACTGAAGTTTAAATAATGGCTTGTCACACAGAACTAGACTGAAGTTTAAATAATGGCTTGTCACGCAGAACTAGACTGAAGTTTAAATAATAGCTTGTCACACAGAACTAGACTGAAGTCTAAATAATGGCTTATTACACAGAACTAGACTGAAGTCTAAATAATGGCATGTCACACAGAACTAGACAAAAGAGAAGATGCTCACGTCGTACGCGTTATGCATGTTAACCAATGATTTAAATTGCCAAGTCACTGGTTTTCCTGGCTGGCTCAGGCAACCCATTCCACAAAATTAGACTGAAGTTAAAAAAAAAATATTAACACTGGGGCAAACAAACAAACTAACAAAGAAAATAGGCCGTTTTAAAAATCCGAAAGCTCAAGTTTTTCCTGAATTCAAACCCCAGACACCTTGTCCATCGCTTGACCACATAATTACCATGTTTCAGAAGTCAAAAGCAAAACTTAAGAAAAATAGGTGTAATTCATAGTTAAAACTAGTTAAATTTACATTGTCAATAGAATGACTGCCAGAAACAGTTCTTTACTATGCTTGTATTTTATTTCAATAATCAACAACAACAAGCAGAACAACAACTGCAACAACAAACAAAACAACTACAGCAACTGCTCGTGTTTTGAGAAATAATCAACAACAACAAAAAGCAGAACGGAAACAACAGTCTTAACAACATCGTCATCATCAACAACAAAATTGACAACAACATCAAAATCAATAACAAAAGCAACAACAACAACATAATCAACAGCAGAAACAACTACACCAACAACAACATCCTCATCAACAACGACAGCATCAACAGCATGTAATGTAACTATGATACAAACTACTAGCTGATAACAGTTTCCTTGTAGTAAGTACATGGATAGAGACTAGAGTACATGGATACAGACTAGATAACCCCTTCCTATTCTTCATTTCGCAGGAAATTTGGAACACGAAACTGTCAAACGGTATGTAGCATACCAGAAACATTTTATACTTGAGATTTTGAACTTCGGCACATTAAAAAAATTTCCAACTTTCACAAAGTTTTTATAATTTTCAATTTTTTTTAGAGTTTTCCAGAAAGTTTTTTCAAAAATTCAAATAGTAATATAGTTTTTTTTTTTTTTTATAGATTTTGCACAATGTTGTGATTACTAAGAAATATTTGAGCCGAACCTGGCCTACAAGTCAATAAATTCATTTAGAAAATAAAGAAGAGAGAGAGAGAGAGAGAGAGAGAATAAAAAAAAATAAAGAAAAACAAACACAACAAAACAACTTCTGAAATGCTGATTGGAAAAAAACAACCTTCATTCTATTTTGTCAACTATAAAGAAATGAATTTTTCATTGTAATTAAGAAGGGTTCTTATTCCAAGATGAAAAAAAAAATTAAAACAGATTTCACGTTTCAAGTCTAAAATTCTGGAAGCTTTGATCTCTGCTTCTTTGTATAGGATGAGATCAGATGTACCTTAGACCTGGCCATTCTTCTCTCCTGTAAAGTTTGAGAACTTCCTGGTTTCCGCGATCACGTCGACCCAATTAACCTTGTTTCTGGACTAAATGGTTCCATCGGAATTAAATGGTTCCACCAGACGCCGAGGAGTTCTCGTATTTGCATTAATCCGGCTTCTGTTTTGGGGGGGGGGGGGCAAGTCTGAATCAGACAAACTGGTAAATGTGGCCACTGGTTCACATCAAGTGTTATTTAGGGAATGGAGTCATGGTTACGTCTATCAGAAGAAACAAGAGTATTTCGCTGCCCAACCAAAGCTATTTGCCCGGTATTGGTTTGCTATTTGCCCGTCACTCAAATATCGAATAATTACAAGCACAATTTTTTTTATGCTCTAAAATAGTGTGTTTTTTTTCTAACGCTAGTCATGTGACTCACTATATATCATTAAACCAACAAAATTACCTTTCGTAACAAGATGGAGGCCACGTCTCGGGTATACTACATATGATTTCAGTTTTGCTTACAGCGTGAAAATGTTATTCTCATAATTGGTACACGTTCTATGGGCAACTTACATTTTAACTTCTTACTTCTTACAAAAATTCTTTCTTACTTTTGTTATTTATTGTTACAAATACATCAAGATCTAATAAATATCTCTCTAACTCAAAAAAGCCAACCTACCCACTTGTTCAAATTGCTGGGTACCCAGTTGTGTTTAGTATTACCATTATTATGCGCGCCCTTGTCTAGATCTAAAAAAAAACTAGGTCTAGTTATATATGAATACAAAAAATGTGTTTTTTTTAATTGGTGAGACTAATTATGAATGTAAACAGTCATGTCTTAGACTGGTTATATAATTATCAAATAGACATCAATGCCAGACAATGTGAATTAAATACGCATTTCATAACTTGTGTATAAAATTAAATTAAAGAAAAAGTTCACAAAAAGAGTTTATGTTACACAAACTCGTAGGCGGCTCCCCTTGCAAAAGCGAACACTGAAGTTAGTCGTATTCATAGATTACGTTACACTATGAAGTAAGCATTTATAACTTGTGTATCCAACAGCAATCCAAAAAAAAAAAAACAAGCAAAAAAAAACAAAAACAAAAAAAACCCAGATAATAAAAGGAGTTTGAGTTGCATGAATTAGTAGGCGGGCCCCTGTGGGTCAGTTCTTCCCACACATCACATTACACGTTAGCCCACACCGATATAGCTGTGAATTAAGATGAACTGCTTTTTAAATCTTGTTTTTAACATGTCTTTGCAGACAGACAGACAGACAGACAGATAGATAGATAGATAGATAGATAGATAGATAGATAGATAGATAGATAGATAGATAACAACACTTAATAATTTTATTTTTGTATTAAGAGCTCACATGATATTTTCGCTAAGACAAAACAAAATAACTTTGAGCATTAAAAATGTCTGCCCTACTTAGCACTCCACCCTCCCTCCAAACTCTCTGTATCTTTTTACCTTCACAGATCTTACAGAAAACAAGTGAAACTTTGCATGACAGGAGAGAGGGTTTCGTTGGGAGAAGCTTAAGACGCTAACTTATTGAAACTTTAAACCAAACAAAGAATTAAAAATAAAAAAACAAAAAAACAAAAAAAAAAACAACATAAGTGTCATTTCTTAGCGCGTGTCTTTGCGGACAGATGTAAATATTAGATCTACGTACTTTTAGTGAAAATTAAAAAAAAATGTTTTGATCGTGAACGTCTGACAGCTGCACTCTTCTGACCAGTAAGATTTCAGATCAGCACTTTTAACCCATACATTCATAAATAAGGATCAGGTGGCTTAAAACATTAAAAACAAATCTTGTTTGTACGCTTGTAGTTTTTTTTTTTTTGGTCTGACTTCTGGTGTTGCTGAAAATTTCAAGTGAAAAGCTGTAAAAAAAAACAAAAAAAAACAAAAACAAACCACAACAACAAAAAAAAAACAAAAAACTTAACTTCATGAAGCATCAAATTTAAGGATTTGGTTTCCAGATTGGATGTGACGTCAAGAATCTAGCTACCCATTGGTTGAACTCTGCGTCCATACGAGGAAAGAGCGGTTTTGATTGGATGTTGAATGTTTGCAAACAATCGGGAAATCCCTGTGGTAAACACCAACGAGTCTAAAAGGAAGGCATATTTATGGATTCTGTAATGAATTGGGATTATTATCCGCAATTCTCATTAAAGCATGCTGGGATATTGGGTTACTTCCTGTTGTGATCAAGGTTAAGGGGTCAATTAACACATTTGCCAAAATGTCATCAGAACTCTATAATACTGAGCTATATGTCTGTGCTTCTTAATCAGTTTGTTCAATGTAACATAGCAAGCCTTTCAGCATTTGTCCCATTTTTCCCTGATTGAAATAACAAGGTTACAAAGACAGTTTGTGTGGAAACACAAACTCAAAATCGGCCCCCGAAGTGGTGCACCAAGGCAGGAAAAAAGGCAGGTTTTAATATTTTCAGAAAGAATATCATGAAATTCTATCAAAATCAAATGACATAGAAGAATGGAGAAAGAAGGTTGACAGATCCTTTGTAATGCCCCAAAGGTCCAGCAGACCAAGGGATATGTGAAAGTAAATGTGAAGTTAGATGAGAGCCTGGTCTAATTGATGCTTTATAATGAGTATTAGTTTTGTGTTCCGAGTTCGTGATGTAGTGCTGCAGTTTACGCGATAATATGAAAAACTACTTATTAATTGTTGTTTTAAATTATGTCCAACATATTTGCATAGCAAAAAGATTTTTTCTTTTTCAAAAAAAAAGCTAACATGTTTTTGTAAATGTAATATTTATTATTACAAAACTTACATAACTTAGCAATACATTCTAAAAAGTAATAGTTTTTTTTTTTTTAAATCTAAAACCATTTGCATAAATTGGTTAAAAAATTGAAGGCTCTTGTCTATCCTTTACTAAAAAGCCTCCAGTATTTGTTACTATTAATAGTGAATAGTTGTAAAAATGGTGTATTTTTATGAAAAAACTTCTTGCATAATTGATTTTAAAAAATAGATTTTTCGCTTTCAGAAAAGAAAAAAGTAGCCCTTGCATCAGAACTTTGAATTATCTAAATTATTATGATGTCCAATTTTTATTTTCTCTTCTAGTTTCTGAGACAGACGGACAGACAAAACTAATAGCGTCTTTTCCCCTTTCGGGGGCCGCTAAAAATACATGACAGTTTGTCTGGAAAGTGTACTACTAAGATTAAAACTTAATTTCCTTTAAGTAGTTGAAACCTCCAGTACGCATATTTTATGCACATACGTGCAAACCATAAAAAAGAAGAAGATAGCTCTTCATTTTCAGTGTTTGTATAGGTTAGAAATTGATCATGCACCGTACCATAAAATGCAAAGTGATGTATATAAAATGGTGTCTCTTGTCTCCCAATAGCGTCGAACCTATAATAGTCTAGATCTAGGTTATAATGATTCTTAGCGGCCCCGAAAGGGGAAAAGACGCTATTAGTTTTGTGTAGCCTGTCTGTCCGTACCGTTTAGATCTCGTAAACTAGAAAAGATAATGAAAATCCGACATCACAATATTTTAGACCATTCAAAGTTCTGATGCAACGGCTTTTTTTTCGTTTCCGAAAGCGAAAAATCTAATTTTTTAAATCACTCATGCTGTTATATTCAGTACTATATGTTTTATCATTGAGGAATTAGAGATTGGCCCTTTAAAAACAATTAGATCAATTAGATATTCATTATAAGACATCAGTTAGGCCAGGTTCACATCTAACCTCACATTCACTTTCACCTATCCTTTAGTCTGCTTGACCGCTGGGGCACCACACGAGATCTGTTGACCTTTTTCTCCATTATTTTGTCATTTGTTTTTGATAGAATTTCATTCTGATAATATTGAAACCTGCCTTTTTACCTGCCTGGGTGGACCACTTCGGCGGCCGATTCTCAGTTTGTGTTCCCACACAAACAGTCTTTGTAACTTTGTATTTTCATGACTTCATTGCATTTCGGCCTTTGGGCAGACTGGTCTCTATAGCCTTGGTCGGCAGCCAGTCTAAAAGATGGAAACTCCAATATAAAACCTACAGGTACCTGTTGTTCACAGCCGTCTCAGACTTCTGTGCCACTGTCGACTGCATTTAGTGTTAAGAGTGGTATAAGCCTGCGCGAGCCAATTATGATTATCAATTTAAAACTAGTCTGCGCAAGCTGGAGGAAATACAGTATTTTATCGTAGAATGACAAAAACAAATTGACAAATATCCTCATTTGTCATCTACAAAGTCTGTTAATGATAATTGAAATGCTGTTTCTTAATTAAAGGTGACTATCCTAATTAAGTGAATTTTGTCAGTAACGTAATGGGTGAATAACTGCTGTCCTACAAAGCCCGCCAACGTGGTTTATGTGTAAAGAACATTTCTCCTTGTTTAAATAACTTGTTAATTACAGAATCCTTTCTGTTAGACCCACTTGTTAAGTGTAGGCCTATACATTTTGCTTGTGAAGGTGGATTATTCAACTGAAAATTAATTGTACGGATCAACTGAATTAGATTTACTTCAGTGTACAAGTTGTTTGTATATTGTTTGGTCCCTCTTTATTTGTTAATCATACGTTTGTATAACTGTGTATGTTTTCCCTATTTCATCCTGTATTAGCCAAACTGTTTGCTCTATATTCTCTATAATTTACTAGCAGTACACACAGGCAACGCCCGTTGATTTTTTTCCAAGGCTTTATACTGTTTATTATGGCTGGAACATCCTTTTTTTGTATTTTAATAGACGAGACACATTTTAACCATCAAACTAACACACTTTTTTTAGTGCGTTTTCTTCGGCTTCTCAATTCAATCTATTTTATACTTTGACCTTTTCTTTACTTTTTAGCGATCTTTAATTTCAAAGCCAGCAATGTACGGTATTAGTACTTTTTTTTCCATACCATCAGTTTCAGTGAAAGAGAAAAATAAAACACTTTTTTTCCGAAGCTCCCATAGTAAATGCCACACCCCCGTGACCCTATCTACTTTTATCTTGGAATTTGGTTCTCTAAATGTCAATTTGGTTTAATTCATTGAAGACCTCTCTCTCTCTCACTCTTTTTCTCTCTCTCTCTCTCTCTCACTCTCTCTCTCTCTCTCTCACTCTCTCTCTCTCTCTCTCTCACTCTCACTCTCTCTCTCTGACGTAATGCATATTAAAATAAAGTAGACTAAAGAAAAAAGAAAAAAAAGAATTCCTTTGAAAAATCGGGACTTGGTGAGATTTGTTACACAACTATTAGAGAGACTGTCGCCAGGTATTCGCAGACTTTATCTTGTTTTCCCACCATGTATTCGTCCACTTTATCCAGTATATCAACCATGTATTCGTCCACTTTATCCAGTATATCTACCATGTATTCGTCCACTTTATCCAGTATATCTACCATGTATTCGTCCACTTTATCCAGTATATCTACCATGTATTCGTCCACTTTATCCAGTATATCGTAAATGGGGAAGTAAAAAAAATATAGTTCCCCTTTCAAACCTTGCGATCTATGAAGCAGTTGATGTAAAGGTCACCTGTTTCTTTGGTGCACGGTTACCGAGGGTCTCATGTGGCCAGCACAACGACATACTGCCTTTACTTTTCCTTAACTAAGGTACCAATTAGATTTGGGTGGACTCAGGGACGCCCTTAAAATCCTGAAATTCAAAATCTTTACGGGGATTCAAACCCGTGAGACCCCTCGGTTTGGAAGCCAAGTGGTTTACCACTGACCCACCACGTCCTCGGCTAGCGGGAAAATATCCCAAGACCTGGGTTTTATTTTTGTAAGCATTTGTAAACTCAGTAAGTACATCAAAACAAAGCTAGCCAGGAAATATCCCTAGCCCTGGGTTTTATTTTTGTCAACTCATTACATCAAAACAATGTTCAAGTCGGCCTCACTCGTACTTACGTTAACATCTATACACTTAACTCTTTCTCTCCGTAATTATTTACCACATTCTGGTGGAATCAACGCTGCTATCGTCAGTTAGGAGAGAAAGAGTTAACTCTAGTTTTAGTGAAGTTAGAAGTAACAATGGCCCGTCTCAGTTCTCAAGGACTGTGGACCAGTGCATTAAGGTAGTAAACCAGTGCATTAAGGTAGTGAACCAGTGCATTAAGGTAGAATCCTGTGCTTGAAGGTAGTGAACCAGTGCACTAAGCTAAGCATTTTGCGCACTTACAATTTAACCCATTTCGTCCTAACTGAGCCTGCGGTTGGCTTAAATTTGCAAAAATTATTGTTTATGTTCAGAAGAGATAGAGCTAACGTGGGTTACGGAGGCGTTTGCAGCTCTAGCCCTTACGCAAGGCCTACTTCTCGTATTTCCTACCCAGCACTTCGATCAGCTGACAACGGATACGCAAATTGTATGGCATTATTTTCTATAATGATAATATTGGACACCGCGTGCCAAGACTTCTGGCAATATATCGTCTGCCCACAATCTGGCGAGATCGAATTTTAAAGTTGAAACAATTAGATACGAAAGATGCACACACACACACACACACTATGGAAAAAAGAGAAGGTAATAGAAAGATAAAGAAATAGAAAAAGAGATGGTAATGGTAGAGAAATAAATAAAAAAGAGATGGTAATGGAAGAGAAAAAAATGGAAAAAGGAGAAGGTAATAGAAAGAGAAAAAAAGGAAAAAAGAGAAGGTAATAGAAAGAGAAAAAAGAGAAGGTAATACAAAGAGAAAGAAATAAAAAAGAGATGGTAATGGAAGAGAAAGAAATAGAAAAAGGGATGGTAATGGTGAGAAAGAAATGAAAAAGAGATGGTAATGGAAGAGAAAGAAATGAAAAAGAGATGGTAATGGAAGAGAAAAAAATGGAAAAAGGAGAAGGTAATAGAAAGAGAAAAAAGGAAAAAAGAGAAGGTAATAGAAAGAGAAAAAAGAGAAGGTAATGAAAGAGAAAGAAGTAGAAAAAAGAGATAGTAATGGAAGAGAAAGAAGTAGAAAAAAGAGATAGTAATGGAAGAGAAAGAAGTAGAAAAAAGAGATGGTAATGGTGAGAAAGAAGTAGAAAAAAGAGATGGTAATGGAAGAGAAAGTAGTATAAGTGACAAGTTTAGACAGCACTGTCTCAGTATAAGTGACAAGTTTAGACAGCACTGTCTCAGTATAAGTGACAAGTTTAGACAGCACTGTCTCAGTATAAGTGACAAGTTTAGACAGCACTGTCTCAGTATAAGTGACAAGCTTAGACAGCACTGTCTCAGTATAAGTGACAAGTTTAGACAGCACTGTCTCAGTATAAGTGACAAGTTTAGACAGCACTGTCTCAGTATAAGTGACAAGTTTAGACAGCACTGTCTCAGTATAAGTGACAAGTTTAGGCAGCACCGTCTTAGTATAAGTGACAAGTTTAGACAGCACTGTCTCAGTATAAGTGACAAGTTTAGGCAGCACCGTCTTAGTATAAGTGACAAGTTAAGGCAGCACCGCCTTAGTATAAGTGACAAGTTTAGACAGCACTGTCTCAGTATTAGTGACAAGTTTAGGCAGCACCGTCTTAGTATAAGTGACAAGTTTAGGCAGCACTGCCTTAGTATAAGTGACAAGTTTAGACAGCACTGTCTCAGTATAAGTGACAAGTTTAGACAGCACTGTCTCGGTATAAGTGACAAGTTTAGACAGCACTGTCTCAGTATAAGTGACAAGTTTAGGCAGCACCGTCTTAGTATAAGTGACAAGTTTAGGCAGCACCGTCTTAGTATAAGTGACAAGTTTAGGCAGCACCGCCTTAGTATAAGTGACAAGTTTAGACAGCACTGTCTCGGTATAAGTGACAAGTTTAGACAGCACTGTCTCAGTATAAGTGACAAGTTTAGACAGCACTGTCTCAGTATTAGTGACAAGTTTAGGCAGCACCGTCTTAGTATAAGTGACAAGTTAAGGCAGCACCGCCTTAGTATAAGTGACAAGTTTAGACAGCACTGTCTCGGTATAAGTGACAAGTTTAGACAGCACTGTCTCAGTATAAGTGACAAGTTTAGGCAGCACCGTCTTAGTATAAGTGACAAGTTTAGGCAGCACCGCCTTAGTATAAGTGACAAGTTTAGACAGCACTGTCTCGGTATAAGTGACAAGTTTAGACAGCACTGTCTCAGTATAAGTGACAAGTTTAGACAGCACTGCCTCAGTATAAGTGACAAGTTTAGACAGCACTGTCTCAGTATAAGTGACAAGTTTAGACAGCACTGTCTCAGTATAAGTGACAAGCTTAGACAGCACTGTCTCAGTATAAGTGACAAGTTTAGACAGCACTGTCTCAGTATAAGTGACAAGTTTAGACAGCACTGTCTCAGTATAAGTGACAAGTTTAGACAGCACTGTCTCAGTATAAGTGACAAGTTTAGGCAGCACCGTCTTAGTATAAGTGACAAGTTTAGACAGCACTGTCTCAGTATAAGTGACAAGTTTAGGCAGCACTGTCTCAGTATAAGTGACAAGTTTAGGCAGCACTGTCTCAGTATAAGTGACAAGTTTAGGCAGCCCTGTCTCAGTATAAGTGACAAGCTTAGACAGCACTGTCTCAGTATAAGTGACAAGTTTAGGCAGCCCTGTCTCAGTATAAGTGACAAGTTTAGGCAGCCCTGTCTCAGTATAATATCAGAAAAAAAAAAAGGTTGTTATTATAAGTAAGAATAGCAGCAACCTAAGCCATCCTCCTATTTGAGCTAGGCGATAATGGACAGTCAATGTTGAATGTAAATAAAGAAATGGTTTAAATTATGCAAGACGTTGTTATGACTAGGATCACGAATCTCTTAGGTTAGAGACACAGTTGCTGTGTATTGGCACTGTGTGGTTGTGTGTGCTGTATGTGAGCTCTCTCTATTTGAGTGTGTATGTGTGCATGCGTGAGCAATATTCGACTGCACGACTTGTGTCCGAAATCAATAGCCTCGTCACGATTTTTCAACAGATCGGAAACCGAATACGCCCGAAGCACGAACGGCCTGTTTCGGTTTCTCTATGATGGCACACGTGAGAGCTTTATGGTGCATTCACCGACATGGCTGCACCACTAAATGGCTCATTCACCGACATCTTGAGACAAGTAATTAATTGTATTGAACAGATTTAGTTTCAAATATCAAGAATCTATTCACCGCTAAACAATTTGCGGTGAGAGATATAATATAGCCGCCCTAATTACAAGGCCGTACACAGACATGAGGAATGCCTATAAATTTTATATCCGTTGTAGGAATCACAATGATGTTATGTTATGTTATGTTTTTTTAAAAGATAATAATCTCTTTGCACTCAAAATCAAATTTCTAACCTCTTCCGCTTGTAGCGTTCTTGTCATATTTTTTTAGATGTTAAAATTCAAATAAAAAAACAAACTTGCTCCTTCACCTTATTTTATTAGGCAGAAAAATTTGTCATATACATACACATATTGAGGGGTATAGTTATAAATGTGAAGTTCTTCTCCCTAAATAGTAAAAATAAAAATAAAAAAAAAAGTAAAGTTTCCCATTTCAGATCATCTGTTTCTTTGGCAGGGTGGTATGTGGCCAGCACAACGACCAACCACCTTTACTTTCCCCAAAAAGTCAGGTAACATTACAGTTGGGTGGACTCAGGGGCGCCCTAAAAATCCCGAAATTCAAAATCTCAGTCTTCATCGGGATTCGAACCACTCGACCACCGCACCCCCTTCAACTCGAGCCCTCTCAGTCTCAGCCAAGCGATCTATTTCACTCGTTCACACAAACACTAAAACCGACCCTATTACTAGCATGATCATTGGACCGGCGGACCCCATGCTGGCATCTAAAAAGACATATCCGAAATATTCATCTCCTAAAGAATGCATGTGTATTAAAGAGACTGTCATATCAACGTTCACACCATTAGAAAGACTTTACGCTAAGATTTAAATAAAATTGTACCAATGTCCCTCACCCATCAATAATTACCATATCGACTTCGATTGTCTTATGCATATAACCTACAATACCTATTAGAAAACAAATCTAAATATACGGCTATAGTGCCCCGACTTCAGCGGTGTTTATTTTTTTTTACATCGGACGAGACATGATGACTGTCTTGACCTTAATTGACCTAGACATCTCGGCTAATGGATAATTTTTTTTTCATTGTCATTGTCGCACAAGGTCACTGACAAGGGAGAGGTGAGTGCGTCGGGGCTGGCTGAGGGCAACTAAACTGTAGCCCTTCAGTTCTGAACCTTGCTCCAATACTCCAATTTATATCCAACTTAATTGAAGAGTCACTTTTGTGTGTAAATATAGAATTGGGCCATATAATAATTCAATATAAGAAACAGTGGGAGACTTTAACCTCAGAATATTAAATAAAGCAATCGAAACTCAAAAAAAAAGTTAAGAATATTCGATGACCATCCTTCGCTACACCAGTAATCATTAACCTCCCAAATGTACAAGTCTTTTATTATATAGCGTATATTTTTCCACAAGATATTCTATATGTTGATGGAACAGAAGGCAGTAGAGCCGCTGGTCGTCCACGTTTACGGTATACTGATGTATGCAAACGCGAAATTAAGCTCTTCAAAATCGACACTGGCAGCTGGGAAAAGGTGGCACTGGATAGATCCACATGGAGAGAGCATAAAGGAAGGGTCACGGATTGCAGATGCCATACACAACAGTAGTAGAAAGAAGGGTGAAAATGCAACGGCGCCTGTTGATTATATATGCCCAACCTGCGATCGCAGCAGTGTAACAAGGATTGGCCTCTTACGTCACACAAGAAGTTGCAAAGGAAAAGGTCGTCTCTCGAGATGTAAAAATACCGCGATGTTTTTCATTAGGTACATATTGTGGTGTTTTCTAAATTCCAATAGTGTTTTTCATCTTTTATTGGCGAAGCAGACGTTAGTTGCTACTTAGATGAATATGTTGTAAGTTTTCGTTCATGTTTACATAGGTCTGACACTTTTATAAACTTTTTATTTACTTCAAGCATTTTACTGTATGATTCTATTTTATTTTCTTATTTATTCGCATTTTCTGAATTTGATCATTATCGTTTCAATAAATTTGACTATTCTTACCTCCCTTTCTTTATTTTTTTTAAACGGTGTAGCCACAGACCTATAGATGCCGGTGAGTGTAGTCTCCTTTCCATTCGTTCAAAAGACTTTTTAAAAATATACAGAAGAAAGTATTTCATTCTAGTGTCACTGTGACGATACGAAACTTGCATGCAAAAGTTCATTTGAGTTTTTCCCAGCAAAACTTGGGAAAAGTTTATTTTTAACTTACAACGATTATTTTCCTGTCCACCCATAACTAAATTCTTATAGAATTTATCACCCCTCGCACTGTTTTACACGGGACGAATCTCGACGTAAAACATTAACTAGCTTCTCTAGGGCTAACCAGTAATTTTTGACCGCTGTACAGGTGACCAGCACACAATGGTAGCGGCACCAGCGCTACACACAGCGGCTTACTAACTTTTCACACCTATTCCCCCCCCCCCCCCCCCCCCCCCCCGCAGAATACGCATCGCATCACGGCACAGGCCATAAATCGGACATGACGCCTGACATGTCCAATACACAGATACATGTGAGCTAGCTATCTTCCACACCCGTTAAACAAAATGCCCCAACTATATATAGAGAGAGACCAAAGCATTCTAAATTAGGCCCGCTAGAACTCATACAATCTCCCCTGTTAGGAAGTTTATTTTTGTGAGGTTCATTAGGAACAAACGGCCTGGTTGCTACACACGATTGCTACCCCCGATTGCTATAACTACCAGATCTCCATTGAAAGCTGTAACCAAAGCCGACCACACCAGATACCCCTCCCCCATTACATACCTGTCAGCAAGAAGGCATTGCCTACTGTCCTTGGCCATACAATATTACCCAGTGTCCACAGTGCCCTATACTGCCCAGTATAATCTGCCTAGTACCCGGCCCAAACTGTCCACTGCCCAATAGCTATCGCCTAATGCCGACTGCTTAGAGCACCTTCGCTGCAGAAGTCAAATTGGTGTGAGTCAGCACGGCCATCTACAAGCTAGAAACTACAGCTGAGAGGTCCACCCCACTACAACTTAGTCTGCAGCACCAACCCTCTCTACTGCTAAACAGGCAGTGGCCTCACCCTAGAGCCAGCTTGCCTACAGCATAGAGAATATCCTAAGACAGAGCCGGATGACTCATCCTTCTGAGTGCCAGTCCTACGATCGCCAGAAGACGACCCACGGGCTAGCAGCTAATATAAGTAGCCAGACATAGGAACACTCTTCTCTTCCAATCACTCACCAATTAGCAATCCATGATGAGCAGTTATGTTAGATATTAGCACCTTCATTTCATTTCTTAATTATAATTTTATTTGATCATTTATCTTTTGTAAACTTTCATTTATTAAATTATATTTATTTATAAACTTATAATATTGGTCTGTTCTTACTGTTAGTTGCGGTGTGCCTGTCCAAAAAATCTTGTATATGTGAGCGGGATAAAATAATAAAATTTCCGCTAGACTTAAATAAACAAGCCAAATATTAACTAATTAACATCTCGTCACAGTCACGTCATGATGCAAAATGACAAAGTGGTACGATTTCAAATGATTGAGGCTTACGGTTGTTGTATTTTAAAGCCGTGTTGCTGAATGATTACAAGGTAAATAGCCTTGACCTCAAATTGTAAACAAATTTTTTTAAAAAGGGTATATTGAGCTCTGAACTTGATTTAAGCTGATAGAAATAAAATAAGTCTTTAGTGCTCTTAGTTCTAGACAGAATAATAGGATTTAAAAAACAAATAGGACAGTTAAGGATTTTACACTTGAATACTTTACATATAATCAATAAAGAAATCCCGAATATCTTTTAAAATAACCTTGACAAATTGACTTTGACACGATTACAGAGAATCTTTAAATAGCTCATTGACCTATGACCTAAGAGTTTACCTGGATACTTTTAGGACCGGATTTAGCCTTGATAAGGCCTTAAGCCAGTGGTTCTCAAACATTTTGAACCCTTTATATAGTCAACACTAGCCCACGGACCCTAAGTGAAAAAGCTACAAAAAAATGCATGCTTTATAAATTACAAGTTCAGAATATATTCTCCATAAGAGTGTTTGTTGACATTTTAATGTTACTTACAAATAAAACGTCTTGGACGAGGTTGATGATAGTGTGTATATTTATGTCCAGCTAAATGTTTATGAGTAGCAATCGAAAATCTCAAGGAACAAAAATTTTCTAGTATGTTTATTTTATTTTTGATTCTTCATCTGGGAAATAAATGTTACGTTCTACCAGAAAGCATTCAACAGCTCATGTACAATGAACCATAATGGAGGATATAAAATTGTAATCAGTTTTGTAACCACATTTTGTGGTCTTCTTGTTGAAACATTGGATTAAGTTTCTCGTTTGTAGATCTTTCAATAAGCTGCTCTTGTATTACTTTAGATTCAGTTCTGAGCTTGTCAACGTGCAAAATGGAATATCCAAGTGAAGAATATCTTTCACTTTACGTAATAGACATATTAAACAGTAGTGAGAGGCGGGCTCATTAGGATTCAAATTATCCAATCGGATAAACTGGACTTTAAACAAGAAGTTATTTGAATTTTATACAGTTTTCATCTTTCTGAGGTTACCCACAGTCGTCTCGGGGACCACTCAGGTCCGCGGACCACAGTTAGAAAACCACTGCCTTAAGCTATTTGAGCAATATGGCCCCTTGTAATCAACATGAATGTTTGTTCTTTTCCTTTGCTCTTTCCCAGAACTGAATGAAAATATTTCTGAAACCATTTTCAGTGAGAGTGAGACCCCAAGAATGAATTTGGATCATAATGTGCATTTTTAGCGGCCCCTGAAAAGGGAAAAGACGCAATTAGTTTTGTGTGGAATGTCTGTCCGTCCGTCCTTCCCGTATAGATCTCGTAAACTAGAAAATGTAGTAAAATCCTACATCATAATATTTTAGACCATTCAAAGTTCTGATGAAACGGCTACTTTTTTTCTTTTCTGAAAGCGAATACTCTAATTTTTTAAATCACTTATGCAAGCAGTTTTTTCATAAAATTACACCACTTTTACAACTATTCACTATTAATAGTAATAAACACGGGAGGCTCTTTAGTAGGCGGGATAACAGGGTACCACATTATTAACACATTTATGTAAACGGTTTTAGAATTTTGGTCAAAAAATTTTTTAAATTTTTATTTTTATTTATTTTTTATTTTTTTTACAATTGTATTGCTAAGTTAAGTAAGTACTGTTATTTTAGCTACTACATTTACACACACACAAAAAAGAGAAAAATCTATTTAGTATACATATAAGGTGGACTTAATTTAAAGCAACAATTAATAAGTAGTTGTTCATGTTATCGTGTGAACTAAAACGATAGTAACATACAATAGAACACTGAACTAAAGGATTTTTTTTTAAGGAAATGTTTTTTTCTTGAGGAATAAGAGATTGTCCCTTTACAAAACAATTAGAGCAATTATATATTCATTATAAGACATTAATTGGGTCAGGTTCACATCTAACTTCACGTTCACTTTCACCTATCCTTTGGTCTGTGACAAAGGGGACCACTACAACAGTACAACGTAGGCGTTCCATTCGAAAGAATCGCACTGGATATAGCTGGCCCGTTTCCTGAGACACTAAAAGGCAACAGATATAGTCTAGTAATAATGGACTATTTTAGTAAATGGCCTGAGGCTTTCGCGATACCAAACCAAGAAACCACAACAATAGTCGATATTTTAGTGGAACACTGGATTAGCCGCTTTGGTGTACCTATGGAATTACATTCAGATCAAGGACGCAACTTTGAATCCAAGCTATTCCAGGAGATTTGCAAAATCTTAAAAATTGAAAAGACTCGAACAACGCCACTTCGCCCTTAGACAGACGGGATGGTGGAACGCTTTAATCACACATTGATACAACACTTGGCTAAGATGACAGTAGAACAGCAAAACGATTGGGATGACTACATTTCTCTATTCCTCATGTCTTATAGAAGAGCCGTTCATGCAACCACTGGTTATACGCCAGCCAAATTATTATTTGGTCGGGAACTTCGGCTTCCAGCAGACCTCCTATTTGGGTTGCCAGGAGAAAAACAAACGACAGCTAGCGAATACGTAACAGAACTTAGGGGGAGACTTAAGAGGGTTCATGCACTTGCACGGAGTAGGATAAAAGACAGTAGGGACCTCAAGAAGACCAGATATGATAGAAGAGCCAATTCTACGGGGTTTGTAGAGCATGATCTCGTTTGACTGTACAACCCAAAGAGAAGGAAGGGAAGATCGCCTAAATTACAAAAGGATTGGGAAGGTCCATATCGGATTGTGAAGAGAATCAACCACGTGGTATACCGTATCCAGAGGGGTCCTCGAACTAAATGCAAGCTGGTACACGTCGATCGGTTGTATCGGTATTGTGGAGAGGAGAGAGGAACAAAGTCAGTTCGGGACGAACAGACATAAGAAGGGGGCAGTGTAATGACCATGTTCTGTAGTGACTCTATAGTTGCGCACCAGTGCACGAGGATGGACTAAATGAACGGGAAGAGAGGAAGAGGAAGTGCGAGAAGATTGGAACGGTTCTTGTTTTGGTGATCTATGTTGATTCAACTTTGTATTGTCTTTGTTCCCATACCTCGTTGAGTTGCCTACTTTAAATGTTGTAACATTGGTGTCAGAAGTGGGATCTATAGGCGACTCAACGAACGGGAGGTAGGTTAGTAATGGCTTCCACTATTATGAAACAACTAGACCAACTCTTGATCAAAGAACTAAAACAAGAGCTTCGGTATAGAGGTCTAAAGCTTAGTGGTAGCAAGGAGACACTTACAGCTCGTCTCCGGCAAGCCCTGATTGAGGAAGAAGAAGACTTTGACAGTTATCAATTCGAAGTAGGGCCAGATATAACTGAACTCCTAGGTAAGATGCAGGACAAGATGGAACTCCTAGGTAAGATGCAGGAAAAGATGGAACTCCTAGGTAAGATGCAGGAAAAGAAAGAACTCCTAGATAAGATGCAGGAAAAGATGGAACTCCTAGGTAAAATGCAGGAAAAGAAAGAACTCCTAGGTAAGATGCAGGAAAAGATGGAACTCCTAGGTAAGATGCAGGAAAAGATGGAACTCCTAGATAAGATGCAGGAAAAGATGGAACTCCTAGGTAAGATGCAGGACAAGATGGATACACTTGATATAGGGATTAGAACCATGCAGGACAAAATAGACACACTAGATTCAGGTATCAGGACTGAATTGGTATCGGTTAACCAGAAGATAACCACGATGGAGGTCACGATGAACCAGAGAGTCGATGTGGTAGAAAAAGACATAGAAGAACTGAAAGTTCAGCAAGGCGCCGGTTAAATACAGGATCAATGTTACCCGAAGGGCTTGTAAATATGAAACCCCCTGTGTTTGATGGGTCCGTCTCCTGGTCAGTCTACAGAAGACAGTTTGAGGCAGCTTCTAAGGTCAACAAATGGGGCAGCGAGGAGGAAAAAGCGACCGCTCTAGTACTGGCCTTTAGAGGAAAGGCTTCCGAAGTACTCCAATGCATTCCAAACCAGCAGGATTATGCTGCTCTCGTCCAGGCTATGGAGCTTCGATACGGGGACGAGCACTTACATGAAGTTTATAGGGTCCAGCTGAAGACCAGACAACAGCGGGTCAGTGAAACCCTACAAGAGCTAAAGACGGACATAGAACGACTTGCCCATCTGGCATACCCCACAGCAGCACCGCTGGGTGCCACACAGGATCCGTCAACCTTCTTTCTCCATTTTTCTTTGTCATTTGTCTTTGATATGATTTCATTCTGATATTCTTTCTGAAAATATTGAACTTACCTTTTTGCCTGCCTGGGTGGACCACATCGGGGGCCGATTGTAAGTTTTTGTCTTTCTACGTATGTCACCCACAAACTGTCTTTGTAACCTTGTATACAGTTGTGCCTGTTCAATCTTTTCGTGGTTTCTACTTGAATGTTTAACTTCTTTATTTGGTCAAGAGAAGCCAAGTATATGCCTAGACAAGGTTCTCAGATTGGGATTTTGGGTCACCAGACGTGACCTGGTTGAACTTCGAAAGATACCAGAATGTATAAACCACTAGGTTCAATTGTAACACTATTTAAATATGTTTTTAAAAGGTCTGTAACTCTTAGCAGACATTGAAAAAGTCGATAACCTTAAGTTTCCTCACTTATGGCATCGAATGATTGACGCGAGTTATGCCCCTGACTTCTCACTTGAATATGACGAGTCTATTCTCTCTTTGCAGACTGACTATTAAGTCACATGACCAATGTCATATGTACGGAAATCAGCAGACGATCAGGGGAGACAAAAAAAATGCAAGGATTTTGTTTCGGAATGCGATCAAGTAACACGCTATGCCACCTCCGTCACCAATAAATCTGATTGGCTGGCATATTCACGTGCAGACGTCTCACGAGGCAAGCAGAAAATGGACGCCCTTTAAAAAACAAAAAAAAAACAAAAAAAAAAAACACAACAAATTGTTCTAAAATCAATAAGCTTTCTTAACGTTCAATCGAATGACTAACAATTATTTGAAAACTTTTGTTTTGTTCTGTCTTAAAATCAAATGCTTTAAAAATAGAAGCTCTAGATTGTGCTCAGCGTGTCAGTTTTCTACGCTCCTTGTCAAGAGAGTGTCTAGATGAGCGATTCTCAAACCGTAATCCTCTCAGTAGGAGAAGAGAATTATTTCCAAGTTAGATAATCCACAATTTCATTTTTACCAAGAAATGCACACAATCTTATTTATCACCCTATTAAGTGCTGTCAGCTATTAGTGAATCTTTTTTTTTTCAATAATCCTAAAAAAACAGTGTACCTTCTGGAAAGCGGGTGCCTCAGTTTGAGAAA
The DNA here is from genome assembly GCA_036873155.1 of Biomphalaria sudanica. Lineage (NCBI taxonomy): Eukaryota > Metazoa > Mollusca > Gastropoda > Planorbidae > Biomphalaria > Biomphalaria sudanica. The sequence continues at coordinate 1,997,244 of JAZGLO010003237.1, read as the reverse complement.
CCCTGATCTAGGTTGCCTGAGCCAGTGGGAACAGGTGCTCTATAAGTCTTCCCTACAAAATACATTAAATTGCGAAACCTATTTTGGTGAAGTGCGAATAAAGAAGAACATTTTTTTTCCTCTTTTTTACATAGAAGTCTATGTGATGTTTTTAAATCTTCTTCTATTCTTTCGTTTCCTATGTAAGTCTGTTTTTTTTTTTTATCTTTTTTTTTTATTTCAAGGGAAGCAAGAGTTACTGCTATGTCAAAACAAGACGCTATTTTCCCCCCTCCCCCTCTTTCTTCCCCACGTTGTCTTCTTCCCAAACGAGGTATTATTGCAGACTTTGTTTGGAGGGTGTCCAGTGCACTGATAGCGTCTGACCTTGTCTAGAGGATTTCCATGCAGAAATAGTCCCCCATTGTTGATACCTTGGATGGCTTTGAGTTCAGCCGTCACAGTGTTAATAAAACAATAACGATAAGATAGAGAGGGAAAAAATGTTCTCCTGTTGAAGTCTTTGAATTGATTACGGAGTGCAGACCTGATAGAAAGACATTTAAAGATTTTAGTTATGACTATGACATAGTTGCACTTTCATTCATTGTTTTAAGTTACATAAGTTATCTTAGAATAGCACCTCTTGGCGCCATGTAGTCTTGAAAGATTTTTTTTTTTTTTTACAAAGCGTATATCAACTCACTATGTCTGTCTGTCTGTCTCTCTGCTAAAAAGTATGTACACGTTATTTCTCCCACACTCATTCTCGGATCAAGTTGAAAATTTTCACAATTATTCATTTGCATAGACAAGATTTTAATTACCCCCCCCCCAAAAAAAAAATTAACCAATTAGTCAATTAATTTCTGATAATTAAGTATTTTGTTTAATCCTTAAGTATTTAGAGATATGGCTAAATATGTATGGTTTGGTCCAATTAGATAATTGTACAATTTATTTCTTCCACATCCATTCTCGGATAAGGTTGAAAGTACCTAACAAAACGTGAATCAATTAAAAAATTAATCAGATAGTCAATTAATTATTGGAAACTAATTATTTTTTTTATATCGATTAAAGGAAATAACTTCTACATTATAGAGAGATGTAGTTGTAAGTGCGGAGTTCTACTTCTTAGATAAGCTTTGTTTAAAAAAAAATATATTTTGCTTGTTTTTTGTCGGCCTATTGTTTAGCTCTTAAAAGGATTTCATTCTAGAGCCTCGTCTAGGCAATCAAAACACACATCAAGACCAACACTTCCATTGGCTAAAATTAGTTCTGAATTTATGAGATACACATTACAACTCAAAATTCTTACATTATTTCGAAACTTAAATTGTTAAGTACACAATGTATTCACCTTGATTGTTGTTTTCTTTTCCCTAGACGCCTGTTCACACACACACGAACGCGCGCGTTGTTCAGAGGTGCTACACTCGTGCAGCTGAACAAAAAAAATGTGTTTTCAATATAAAAAATTAGATCTATATATAATTGGTTTTAGACAATGAAACAAAATATACGCCTACACTATTTTATCCGATCATTTATAATTTTTTTCTCTTAGTGTTAAGACAAGTCTTATTTATTTCTTTATTTATTGGTTCAGATTTTTTGTTCATTAGGGAGAGGAGAACGGGGTGCGGGTGGTGGTGTTGAAACAATCCCATCAGAAGCAGTGACCTCTTTAGCCTTAGCGTTGATCCGGCTTTGCTTGGTAGACCTTGAACTTCGTCAGGACATAGACTAAGTAATAATAGAAATAAAATATATATTTTTTGTTTGTTTGGTTCAATCTTGTCATCAATTTAAAAAAAATATTTTTTCTTTGTTTCATTCTGAGTTTAAATTAAGTCTGGAGTTATGAGTCAGTATTTGATATTTGATCAGTATTTGGCATGAAGGACTATATTTACATCAGTATTTGTTTGTTTTTTTTTTTGTCCGTAGCCTACTTGGTCAGTATTTAATATTTGGTCAGTGTTTGGTCAGTGTTTAAGATTTGGTCAGTATTCGGTCAGTAATTAATATTTTGCCAGTATCTGTCGTGCGCCTCTTGCGGGATGTTTTCTTTTGTGCACAATAATTTACTTTAGTTTCTAAGGGCGCGCTTTTGTTGATGTCATTTGCTTCCTTGTTTCTGTTGTGGTTGTGCTGATGGCAGATCTTTGGTTGGAGTTGTTTTCTTTGGTGTTTTCTTCCCCAGTATTGGGTAAGTTAGTTTCTTTTACTTTATTCTTAACGGTGTAGCTCTAAATTCGTTGTCCTGTGATCTTGTGAATGGCGAGCTCAAGGAATGCTTATTTTTCTTGTTTAGGGACACAGGTTTGGGACTCTGTTAGAGTCAAGCCTGAGTGTATGGTTTGGTTCTTGCCTCCATGGTTTTAGGTTGTGGGCTTCGCGGACACTGAGATTAAGGTGTGCTATGTTATTTTGAGTGATATGTTTCACTTGAATTTGCCGTGTACATTCTATTCATATTTATTCAGCATTTATGCCCCATCATATCGTTACTTCATTCATTTGATTTTTTTTGGGTCAGTATTTGGTCAGCATTTAATATCTGGTCAGTTGTTGATTTTATTTGTCAGTATTTGGTCAGCATTTAATATCTGGTCAGTTGTTGATTTTATTTGTCAGTATTTGGTCAGCATTTAATATCTGGTCAGTTGTTGATTTTATTTGTCAGTATTTGGTCAGCATTTAATATCTGGTCAGTTGTTGATTTTATTTGTCAGTATTTGGTCAGCATTTAATATCTGGTCAGTTGTTGATTTTATTTGTCAGTATTTGGTCAGCATTTAATATCTGGTCAGTTGTTGATTTTATTTGTCAGTATTTGGTCAGCATTTAATATCTGGTCAGTTGTTGATTTTATTTGTCAGTATTTGGTCAGCATTTAATATTTGCTCAGTATTTGGCCAGTAAAGTCTCTACAAATTCTCAGTCAGTTTATTAGCTTCGCCAAACTAAAAAGAAACCATAGTCTAATTTCAGCGTGACCTCTGTTTATTTCAAGGTCTGGCACACTGGAGAGTTTGTTCTACATCTATTAAGTGAAGTTGGCCATAAGATCTAGTTCAGCAATAGCTCAACTATAACCTAGTTATTTTTTTTTTAAGAACAGATTTTAAATAAAAATGTAACTACATCTAGATCTAACAAAATCATTGACAATAAACAGAGCACACTTGGTCAACTATTGGAGAAAAACACTCTTTAAAAAGCTCTAGAACTTTGAAACATTAAAAGACTCCCACGTTTTTTAACATGTAATCACAGAGAAGATACAATATATCGATCACAAAAACAGACACAAGAACTCTTTTGTTTCCTAAGCTCAGTGATGGGCAAACTACGGCCCGCTGGCCTACTCCAGCCCACAGAAACGATTAATCCGCCACATGTTTGTAAAAATGATAAAAAATAATATTTTCCATCATAATGTAAAAATGTAAGCTTAAATTACGAGGTGAAACGTAACAGTTATTTTAATGTAATTTTTAGCGGCCCCCGTAAGGGGAAAAGACGCTATTAGTTTTGTGTGGCCTGTCCGTCCGTCTGTCCGTCCGTCCCGTTTAGATTTCAGAAACTAGAAGAGAAAATGAAAATCGGACATCATGATATTTTAGATCAAAGTTCTGATGCAACGTCTACTTTTTTTCTTTCCGAAAGTGAACCCTTTAATTTTTTAAATTATATAACCAAACAGTCTTAAGTTAACTTATTTGTCCGATGTTGTTCTCTATTTTTTTGTTTGTTTTGTAGCTGATGAAGGCCTCGTGGCCCAAACGTCCTTTGTTTTACTTGGTCCGGCAGGGTTACATATATGCATGTTTTTCGTATTTTCTATACAACATTTTCAAAAAGACAATAGTTCTTAGAAAGCGTTTTCATAAGTATGATATAGAGTAGAGTAGGTCTACAACGTCACTCAAAGTTAACACAAACAAAACTTTCTTATACAGAATTAGTTCAATGTAGGAGTCAAGTTTGCGACGTTTCATGTCTGGACAAGAAGCTGCTTATCTGGAAAAACTTTGACATCAAGATTTCAATTGGAGAATCCAAAGATAAAAATAAAATCTACATCTCGGTCAGCATCATAGATGAGTAACTTAAGTTTCTCTCCATCACTGTAAAGGAAAGCGTGGAAGTTAGTGCTAGGCCTACAGCACAAATCGTATTATTTATAAGAGGCACACATTAGAAAAACTTCTGTGATACATCATGCAGTCATTTCTTAAAACATGTCTGTTGCTAATGAATTAGTATGCATATGATCTAAAGGGAAACCAAATGATATGTATGTTTTTTTTTTAAAGAATTCATATCTTATCTGAATTTGTTTTGATTTTCTATCAACTAGAAATAACTTGATGCATTCCATGAGGAGAAATTCACTGAATCAGGGGGGAGGGATTATGAACATTTTGTAAGCAAATTTACTGGCGATATGTTTTTTTTTTTATGCTCAGAGACTTTGTGCAATGTTTGCATCTTCATACATTTGAAAGCATCTTCTTTAGTAATGACACTTTGAAAAGACTGTGTTAGAACTAGACTCACGCATGAACACCTCGGTTTACTCTTCAGAATAACTACGTGCCAATAGGAATCAAATAAACACTACTGTTATCAAAACAATTGCATCTTCAAGCATCGGCATTCGAATTTTGTGACTATTTACTATAATACATGCACTAATTTCTGTTGTTTTTTTTGTGTGTCTTTCTCTCTCCGGCTATAGGTAAAAAAAATAATTATATTTTTCTTATAAGAGATGTTCTTGTAAGATTTTGGGTCAAGACTAAAATGCATTTCCCATCAATGCCTTAGCAGTAATGTTTGAGTGAAACTGGAGTTTAAACGTATATTTTGTGTCATATTGTAGGAATAAAATTCTTTTGGTCTTATAATGTTTTGTTATGTTTAATGCACACATGTAAGACAAATTAACTTAAGGATTATAAAGATTATTATTATTATTTTGGAAATCAATTAATTTTCATTCTCAGTATGCCATTGTCGGACTTCGTTAAAGGGAAACAAAATTCATTGTAGTCCCTTTAACGCTGAGAAATTTCTGATGATGTGGTATGCAGCAGTACTGCCTTCTGACAGGTAATAAGGATTCTCTTTGGAATGCTTAGGGCTTCGAATTAGTCCGAGAGGTCAGTTGTCATTACCCGTTTTCTTGAAATAACAACAGGGCGTATTGTTACTATAGATAGATTCCATTATGCTATAATTACTATTATTGGATCTAAATCCAATGAAGTAAAATAAGCAAATGGTCCAGCTGCTTCTATAATGTGCCTTTTTTTCTGATTGTTCTAATAAAACTGGCGGTACATAGTAGGAAGAGAGATATCCCAGAGTGCTTCAGACTAAGCAGAACTATTGTGAGATAATCATCTTCTTATCTTATCTTATATAATACAGACGTTACTTCAAAAAAGAAGATGATTACGTCCTACGCCTCATGCATTTAGTCATGCATATTAGCCAATGACTTAAATTCTGCCAAGTCACTGGTTTTTCTGGCTAGCTCAGGCAACCCATTCCATGCTTTAATAGCACTAGGAAAGAAGGAGTATTTGTACAAATTTGTCCTAGCATATGGGACGAGGAATGTGCCTTTATTTTTGTGTCTTTCAGAGTATTTTATTAAATTTTGTTTTTGTATTTGAAGATTATGGTTCAGTGTTTTATGTATAATTGCTACTTTACTTTTGAGTCTTCTGTCCTGAAGGCTTTCTAAATTTAGTGATTTTACTAATGGTGTTACTCTAGTCAATTGTGAATATTCGTTTGTTATGAATCTCACTGCTCTATTTTGTGTTTGTTCCAGTTTCTTAATGTTGAGGGGTCCCAAACGGTGGATGCATATTCTATTATTGGCCTAACCAAGGTTAAATAACATTTTAGTTTTATGTTCTTATTTGATTTATAGAAATTTCTTTTAATAAACCCTAATGCTTTGTTGGTTTTTTTTTTATAGTTTCATCAATATGTGGATTCCATGACAGTTTTTCATTTATTATAACACCTAGGTATTTTGCGTTTTTAGTCTGTGTTACTGGTTTGCCAGAAATAAGATAAGTGGAATTAATTTGTTTTAGTTTTTTTGTTACTCTTAACAACTGACATTTTTCTGGGTGGAAAGACATGCTCCAATTTGATTCCCATTTCTGTAATTCATCTAATTCTCTTTGTAAAATAGCTGTGTCTTGTGTTGTTTTTATTGTTCTATATATTATGCAATCATCTGCAAATAATCTGACTTTTGTTCCTGAACTAATGCAATTTGGTAAATCATTTATGTAAATTAAAAATAGTAGTGGACCCAAGACTGTTCCTTGAGGTACATCTGAGTTAACTGTTATTGGTGTTGATTTAGAGCCATTTATTATTACAGTTTGTTCTCTCCCTATCAGAAAATCTTTAATCCACTGATGCAGTGGACCATTAATGCCAAAATATTTTAATTTTTTAAGCAAACTATGGTGGTGAACTTTGTCAAAAGCCTTGGAAAAATCTAGTAAGATAGCATCTATTTGTTCACTATTATCTAAACCTTTTGAAAAATCATCAATTAGTCCTATTAGTTGTGTTTCACATGATCTATATTTCCTAAAGCCATGTTGGTATGGGGTGAGGACATTATGTTTGTCTAAGTGGTTTATGATGTTACTACATATTATGTGTTCTAGGATTTTACTTGTGATGCTGGTAAGTGATACTGGTCTGAAGTTTCCTGGATCAGATTTTTCTCCTTTTTTAAATAGGGGGTGACATTAGCTTCTTTCCAGTCCTTTGGTACTCAGCCCTGGTTAAGCGATGCCTGAAAGAGTATTTTGAACACTGGGGCTAGCTCATTGCTTAGTTCTTTGAGTAATCTAGCTGGAATACCATCAGGTCCAGACGCTTTATTTGGTTTGGTGTTGGATAATAGTTTTTGAATTCCATTTTCTTGTACTACTAAATCTTCTATGTTGTCTACTTGGTTCAAATTAAGAAATATGTCTTTGTCTCTTGGGGCTGAGAATGCTGATGCAAAGTATTTGTTTATGATGTAAGCTTTAGTTTCATTATCATTATGTATTATGTTATGTTCATCTTTTAATGGCGCTATGAAATGGAAATATAATGACTTATCTGTTCTTTCTTGGCCATTTTTCTGCTCAAGTCACTCTACAAAATCTTAGCTTCGGCCTAGTATGATTACTTTCAAAGATTGAAAAACTGGGGATCCGCTAGTGACCTGTCAACCTATGTTCTCTATTCAATCTATATGTACATACACACCACAAATACTGGTATGCCTATAGGCTGTACCATGATACCATAAATACTATCCTATAGTATAGGCTGTATCATGATACAATAAATACTATCCATAACTGGTTTTAGATTTGATAAGGCTATTTGAGATCTGGGACCCATTGAAATCAATTTGAGATCTGGGACCCATTGAAATCAAGTTGAAATCTTGGACCCATTGAAATCAATTTGAGATCTGGGACCCATTGAAATCAATTTGAGATTTGAGACCCATTGTAATCAATTTGAGATTTGAGACCCACTGTAATCAACATAAGACAATTTTTTTTATTGCCCTTTCTTCAAAATATCCCTGGAACTATTTTTGACTTGCCTCTGAACAAGTTAGGGCCCTAAGCTATAGATTGTGTTTTCTGTATGCAAATCCAGCACTGGTCCTATCCCAGCCACCAAGTAGGAAGTTGCGTTCTATAACTTGACAACAAGAAACGTATCTAATTTTACGACATTGGAATGATGACAGACTCTAGAATTTATTGGCTTTTGTGTTTCCGTGCGCGTGCGCAAAGCTTCAATTACTCCATCATAATGGTGAGTGGATCGAAACAAAGCGAAAGACCATATGAGGCGCGGACAGAGAGGTCATCATTATCATTATCATCATCATCAAACTCCATTAGAGTGAGGGCTTGAGAGGCTCAAATCCTCTTTTGCAAAGGCCCTGGACAGAAACCCTGCTGTCTTGTGTAGTGCATACATGTCACCATACAGGTCGAGCGGTAAAATGCTTGGCTTCCGAACCGCGGTCCCGGGTTCGAATCCTAGTGATGACTGGGATTTTTAATTTTGGGATCTTTGGGCGCCGCTAGGTTCAGCCAGATTTAATGACGTTAGTTGGGGAAAGTAAAGGCGGTTGGTTGTTGTGCTGGCCACGTGACATCTTCGTTAACCGTTGGCGATAGAAACAGATGACCTTTACACCATCTGCCCTATAGGTCGCAAGGTCGAAAGGGGAAATTTTGTTTAAAAAAAACAAAAAAAAACATATTATTTGCAAGGGCGTATCTAGAACCTTTAAAAGGGGTGGGGAAATTTTTTCAGTGAAGACAACTTCAACTTTGATTCACAAGTTTAGAATGGAATTGTATAAAGTAAATCAAGTTTTTAAAAAATGTCATCAAGCCGTGTCTTGGACACGCGAAATCTAGATGGTAAAAAAAAATAAAGATTCGAATCTCTTCTGGCTAATAGCGTTCACCTTCGGACACTGGTCATCCTGGTGCAATGAGTGCTGACCAAAGTGGGTAAACACAATGGTTTATGGTCCATGCACTGGAGGACGAAGCTTCTCATTATTTGACGCCTACTCGGTGTCTCAAGCATCTTTCCCCACAGCCCAGCATTTAAAGACTTCCATAATTGTTGGTCGCTGATAGCATCTTCTCCACAGCCTAGCATTAAGAGACTTGGTTAATTGTTGGTCGCTGACAGCTAATAGGAATATAATGTCTGCCAAGTGCCCATCGCCAATTTTCAAAGCAGTGACTGGAACGAACTCGGGATGCTGAGTTGATCATGTTCCCATCTTTCCTTTGATTTCTGCTAGAAGCAAACGTCAAACATTCACCAGGAATAGTGACAAACAGGAAGTTGTTCTATGTTTGTACATGGGACTGGTAGATGGCGCTCACAGTTTGGTTGTAATGGTCGATCTCCAAAGATCGTAAGGCCTGAAAGAGGTACCTTTACTTTTACTTGAGTATATACACACACACACACGCTTTAATTTGTTAATATAATGTCAATGTAGACCACTTATATATCATGTAGTTACTAATTTTGTTAGCGAGAGAGAGAGAAATTGATAAGGAGTCAGGGAAAGAGAGATAGAGAGAAATTGATAATGAGTCAGGGAAAGAGAGAGAGAGAGAGAGAGAAATTGATAAGGAGTCAGGGAAAAAGAGAGAGAGAGAGAGACATTGAGAAGGAGTCAGGGAAAGAGAGAGAGAGAGAAATTGAGAAGGAGTCAGGAAAAGAGATAGAGAGAGAGAGGGAGAAATTGAGAAGGAGTCAGGGAAAGAGAGAGAGAGAGGGAAGGAGAAATTGAGAAGGAGTCAGGATAAGAGATAGAGAGAGAGAGGGAGAAATTGAGAAGGAGTCTGGGAAAGAGGGAGAGTGAGAGAGAGAGAGAAATGGAAGGAAAGAGGAGGTGTAAAAGAAATGTGTAAAAAAGGGAGGGGGGGTAAGACCAGGTGAAAGTTCTCTAAACATCTTCGCCTTAAACTTCATCTGCTGAAAGCGCGCCCAGTAATCGGATTTGACTCCAGCTCCCTACGTCAAAGGTCAACTCTTGGCTTCATAAGCTCCTTAACTTGGGCCATATATTGACAACAGAAGTATACACCACGAGCAAAACACAAGCACACATTGGTATAAACACATTCACTTTTACACAAATACATAGGCCCCCATATGTATACATTTATATCAAGGCTACACAATTTTTTTTTTTTTTTTTTTTGCTAATGCAGCACTTTGAAGATTAATATTTGTCTTAAGAAGGTCAAGAACAAGATGACCCACATATGTGCCCCTTCCCGGGGAGGTCTTAGAGGGATTAGGCACGCCGGACCACAAGCTTCATCCGTTTTCCACCATATCCGCCCCTGATGACAGGCGAATCTGTAGAAACGCGCTAGAGTGCATTGCGGTAGGACTTCCGTGAGCTTTAGCCAATGAAAAGTGAACTTTAGTTTTATGAATGGGAAGCAGAAGTCTCTTGGTCATTGAATGAACTGATGCATAATACATCTACACGGTGCACTGAAATGAAGAGTACACTACAAGAACAGAAAAAAAAATGTTTTCAAATGTGTACATGTATTTATTATCTCAACATATGATTGTTTGATTCAAACAAATGAAAGTACTGTATAGTGAAAGTACTTTTCCTCTAATGTTGGGGATTTTCCCGAAAGAGTTCCGTGAGGGGGCGCTAAATTAAACCATGATTGAACTTCAATGTTGCCAACTAAATAAAAACTACAACCGGAAGAGCTTAGAAATTGTGACTCAGCGCACACTCTGCGTTGCTTAAAAGTGCACAACTATTATAGTATATCTTAAAAAAAAATATAGTTTATCAACACGCCCTTTATTATGTACACCGGAAACACCAAAAAGAGTACTATTTATACTTTTTTACGCCATAGATGAAAGTCTCTCATAAACTTTACTCTGACAGATTAGCCTGCCTATGGATTAGATGATAAATGACCTATCTACTGATGTGAGTATCATGTGACCAAATGTAAACAAGGACATCATGTAGTCAGCACAACTAGCAGCAGACGTTATATTCCCCCAAACTCATGTCAGGGCACACATTAAAGCAGAGTGGCTTCAGAAGCGCCCTGAAATCCCCTCACTAGGATGTGAACTCAAACACTTACTTGGTTCTTACTTTATCTTATAAAATACAGACGTTATTTCAGAGAAAAAAAGAAGAAGAAGATGATGAAGATGAGGTTTGTACGCATGTTCCTAGGTTAATCTAGTCATGCATGTTAATCAATGTCAAATTCTGCCAAGTCACTGGTTTTCCTGGCTGACTCAGGCAACCCATTCCATGGTCTAATAGCACTAGGGAAGAAGGAACATTTGTACAAATTTGTCCTAGCATATGGAACAAGGAATGTGTCTCTATCTTTGTGTCTTTCTGAGTATTTTATAAGGTTTTGTTTTTGTATTTGAAGATTATGGTTCAGTGTTTTATGCATAATTGCTACTTTACTTTTCAGTCTTCTATCCTGAAGGCTTTCTAAATTTAGTGATTTTTACATTAGAACTAAAACAGAAAGATTTAAAAACTCCTTCACCCCACTGTCGGTCAGAGTGTTACAAGATCACTTGTCATCATCGAGAAGTACATAGAAGTGTAATTCATAAAGCGCTGGTTGTGAGTGTGTATGTGTTTCGTGTGTGAATGTTCGTATTTGCATCTATTATGTTATTGTTACAGTAGTTACGCTGAGGTTGTCAGTTGTAGTCAAACTGAATTTCCATTTGATTGGATCAATAAAAATTATTTCATCTTATCTTATCTTCTCTTCAAGGTGTTACTCTAATCAAATGTGAATATTCGTTTGTAATGAATCCTACTTCTCTATTGTGCGTCTGTTCCAATTTCTTAATGTTTTCTGAGTTGAGGGTTCCCAACAGAGGATGGACCTCTGGCCCATCACGTTTATTCTTTAACATTGTTCTTGCTGAGACACAAAAGCAGAATCTTTAAAAAAACAAAAAACAAAGAACATGTTAAAAGGTCACTCTTCTTACATTTAGATCTATGTAACTGACTGCCGAATAAGATATAAGGACGTAGCTTGCTTCAGTGTACTCCGGCCAAGGGAGACAAACATCAAAGACGGTAGAACAAAAGCGTTTTACATTTTCTTTTCAACTCCTGCAGTTAGCTCCCCCTATCCTCATGGTCTAAGGAAGATGATGAAAGGCTGGAAGTCGGTAAGAAGACGCATGTCAAAAACTCAAAGCTAAACATGAGCTTTTTATTTCTTTGAGGCCAAACGTGCACAGTTTGAAGTATAACTGGTTAGTGGATACAGTGTCGGGCTAATAACATGGATGTCCAGGGATCGATCCCCAGCTCGCCAATTTTTTATATCTCTTTATTTTAATATTAATCATTGAAACAAAATTATTGGATCTGAACATTACCCATTATTATTAGCGTACGGCCCTTTCTGTTCTTTTGAATACATCAGCGGTGTGGGAAGGGGAAGGGCGAACTGCGGTGTGGGAGACATCGTTCCAACCAGAGCTAATGCCCAGGCATTTTCTAGGCTCCATGAGATGATCCATCGTCGTTTCCCGATCATATGTTGAGATAGTAAATACAACTACTTATTTGAAAACAAGGTCCATTACCTCACTTTCCTTCCATTGGTTTGTCTGGATGAGTTCTACGACATTGTCAATATGTCGCCATCCCGCAGTGAATCTCCGTACTATAGGCAGGGCTGACAATTATATTTTAAATGTCGATGATACAGGGGCGTGACTGGCACTCTTTAACAAGAACACATAATTATACAGACCTTTCGATCCATAGCCGCAGTAAACCAGGGTGTCAACAGATTCGATCAACCGTTTTTACTTTCCTCAACTAATGTCAAGAACTCATAGGAATCTGAATCCTCCACCCCCCAACCAACACACAAACTTCCCCACTACCAACAAAACCAAAAAAAAAACGAACAACAAAGAATAACAACATATTAACAACATACGACAAAAAAAAGGAATGATAACAACAAAGTTGCATAGAATAAAACTGTTTTCAATCACGTTGTCAGAGAAATCTGGCAAAAAAGGAAATAAACATCTCATCATTTTAAATGCAAATATCATGTTTCCTTCAGTTGTTACGAACTTCATGTACAAAGATCATACAAAATGAACGTACACAAAATAACTATGAAATGTAATCACGTGATTTGTAAGTATTTTACAGTACGGACCATGAGTGAAGGGAATTCAACATTCAATGCAGCTTGAGTATTACGGACATACGTGAAAGACATAGAACACAGTTTAATATAAACTGCTGCCCTGCATAGTAAAAACAGATCTTATAATTTATAATCTCACATAAATCTTAGTGTCTCAAACCAAACACACACTAATTCGTATTGAGTTACTTTCTCAACGCACAGAAAACTATTCTGGTTTACACATCGAGAGTTCTCAGACTTTTCTTTTTTTTTTTCTCTCTCTCTCTCTCTCTCTCTTTCTCTTTTTCTCATCTTCTCTCTCACTTCTTTCTGAATCTTTCATCCATTTGCATAAAGTTCATATAGTACTCAATGTTTTCTGTTGTTGCTTTTTTTCTCATTATCACTGAAAATCTTTAAAAAATGTTTTTATTTAGTGTTTTTGTTGAATTGTACAGCATTAAAGTGAAACTTGAAACTTGAGGTTTGCTTCTGGTTATGTTCATATGGAAATAGAACTCGGAGACACTTCTTCGTTGGAACAATCTGGAAGCAGGACATTTGATGACAGGTTCATTTGATCACTGCAAGTTTGGAACGCTGGTGAGTCATTTGGATATAAAAACATTTGATGACAGGATCATTTGATCACTGCAAGTTTTGAACGCTGGAGAGTCATTTGAATATAAAAACATTTGATGGCAAGAATATTTGATGTATTAAGAAAGTGAGTCGTTAGGCTATTTCACTAGTAAAACAATGAGATTTGGTCTTTGGGAATGTCGTCATGAAATTGTGCACTTATTAGGACCCTGATAGTTCCCCAAACGTTTAGTCAACAGCTCTTGTCTTGACTGGAGATTTTCCAATGTTTGGACAATGAATTGTCCAGTGAGTTTTTCGGGTGGCTAGCACATCTGAACGTCTTTTACTCTTGTGGCTTAACAAAAGTCGAAATCAGGAAAGTATTGTAAGCCCAGGTAGTAAGGAGTGTCTGTCAGTGGGAAGATTTTGTTGGCACTTGTACAGCAGAAATGCTTATCTCAGTCCGTTGGCCATCCAGGACAGCAGAAAGGCTTATCTCAGTCCGTTGGCCATCTTGGACAACAGAAAGGCTTGTCTTAGTGCGTTGGTAATCTTGGACAGCTGAAAGGCTTATCTCAATCCGTTGGCCATCCAGGACAGCAGAAAGGCTTATCTCATTCCGCTGGCCATCCAGGACAGCAGAAAGGCTTATCTCAGTCCGCTGGCCATCCAGGACAGCAGAAAGGCTTATCTCAGTCCGTTGATAATCTTGGACAGCAGAAAGGCTTATCTCAGTCCGTTGGCCATCCTGGACAACATCCTCATGAAGCTGTTACTTCTTTTTTTCCTTTTCAAAGCTTTGTCCAGAACCTCGCCGAACACTTCGTCAAGACCGGAGCCATTTTTGGCGGAGCACTCCATGTAGGTCACAGCGCCAATATCTTTGGCCATGGACACACCTTCCGAGTACGTCACTTCCGTCTCCGGGTTCCCGTGACGCAGATCGGTTTGCGTGCCGACCAGGATGATGGGTCGCTTCCCTTTGAGGTGCTTCTTGACTTCTGGCACCCAAGAGTTGCAGACGTTGTAGAAGGACTCTCTGTCGCACACGGAGAAACACAGCAGGAGAACGTCGCTCTCTTTGTAGACGTAACATCGAAGGTATTCATAGTCGCTCTGTAGAGGAATGAGTTCAATGGGATCTCAACATTATCTATCTATCTATCTATCTATTTATCTATCTATCTATCTAATTATCTATCTATCTATCTACCTACCAGTCTGTCTGTCTGTCTGTCTGTCTGTCTATCTATCTATCTATCTATCTGTCTATCTATCTATCTATCTGCCTATCTATCTATCTATCTATCTATCTATCTATCTATCTATCTATTATTTTTGTCACGTTGTAAGTACTTATAAGGGCAAAGAGAAACCGGAACAAGGCAACGATATTAGATAGATACATTACTTTACCAGAAATGCCAGCTCGTTAAATTGTGTTTCAAAATACAAGTATCATTAACATTCAACAGGAGTCTATAGTGATTGATTGGTTGAATTATACATGTAATCTACTTTCGTTCACCTCACAAGGTGTTCCGTGAGTTTAAAAACATTTTAAAGTAAAAAATCGGAGACTTATAAAATGACTTCTTTGACAATTAAAGAAATAGTCTAGATTCCCATCGAAATAGTCTAGATTCCCATCGAAATAGTCTAGATTCCCATCGAAATAGTCTAGATTCCCATCGAAATAGTCTAGATTCCCATCGAAATAGTCTAGATTCCCATCGAAATAGTCTAGATTCCCATCGAAATAGTCTAGATTCCCATCGAAATAGTCTAGATTCCCATCGAAATAGTCTAGATTCCCATCGAAATAGTCTAGATTCCCATCGAAATAGTCTAGATTCCCATCGAAATAGTCTAGATTCCCATCGAAATAGTCTAGATTCCCATCGAAATAGTCTAGATTCCCATCGAAATAGTCTAGATTCCCATCGAAATAGTCTAGATTCCCATCAAAATAGTCTAGATTCCCATCAAAATAGTCTAGATTCCCATCAAAATAGTCTAGACTAATAGATTCCCATCGAAATAGTCTAGATTCCCATCGAAATAGTCTAGATTCCCATCGAAATAGTCTAGACTAATAGATTCCCATCGAAATAGTCTATATTCCCATCGAAATAGTCTAGATTTCAAATGTCAGGTTCTAAAATGTGAATTCTAAATATTGTATGTCCTACCTGTCCTGCAGTGTCCACCACACACATGTTGTAGTGTCTCCCTTGAGTGTGTACCACCACTGGATGGAACAAACAAAAACATTAGTTAATAACATGTTGACATAGATTGACTTATAGATAGTTCCAGAGCTAATCATTTCCTTGACATCTGGTTATTTCCCCCTGTCATTTTTTTTTCAGCAGACGTCAGACTTAGTCTTTCAGTTTTTAAGGTCAAGACATTTGTCTTGTAAGACTTCTATCGCTTATTTTATCAACGGAATCAAGTTCGCTAGTACCAGAAGTTGTTTTTAATTATTATAATCAACATGACTTGAAAAAAAAAGGGGGGGGGGTGGAGACAATGTTGTGTGAAGTTCAGGGCCGGATTTACTAAACTTACTAAATATTAAAAAAAAAACGATATTAAATGGACAAATATTCTAATGTGTCATTTAATTAAAGTCTTCGAAAGAGGTTAAAGGCGTCCACATACTTAAAACCGGCACTGGTGAAGGTTAAATAATCAATACTTGAGTTAGCTGGAGAAAAGTTTAACAAAAACGTTTTCATCAATGTAAATACCGAACAAAGATTCAGATCTCATTCTAAAACCCTTCTAAATGTAAGATCAACTGGTTTAAATTTAAAAGTCACAGACTTATGTGGTAGGGCCTAAATAGGATATAGCAAGATTGAAATTCAGTTTAATGTGTCTCTTTTCCGTAATTGGGTTCAATTTGCTTTATTTTATAATACAAGCATTTAGTGAGCCTTGTGAAGTGTAGCTCGACAAAGGAATCTACTAATATTATCTTTTTCTTGTACATCTTATTTCTATAGTCCTTGCTATGTTTTGTTCAGAGTTCAAAGAAATAAGACTCTGTCTATTCGCAGTTCAATTTAATTCTTCTCTGAAAGATGAAGTTAATCTTGTATGTAAAGAAGACTACATTATGGCTGGAAATCACGGCATTGCCAGGTATATTGTTTTATCCAATGGGACAGTGTTTCCAAAACTTTGACTTAAGTGTACCCCTTTTATAATTTATGTATATGTATGTGTGTATGTATGTATGTATGTATGTATGTATGTATGTATGTATGTATGTATGTATGTATGTATGTGTGTATGTATGTATGTATGTATGTATGTATGTATGTATGTATGTATGTATGTATGTATGTATGTATGTATGTATGTATGTACACATACAAAATAGTAATAAACGAAAAATAAAATATCAATAAAAGTTCCATTATAACTAACATTAATTTGAATCAATAAGAAGGATGACATTGTATGTAGGGCATAATGAGATGCCATCATAATGTGGTTCCCTGGTTGTTAACTTTAATCTTAGATGCGAATTAATGTGGTTCCACATCCAATAGTCTGTTCCTTTTTTTTTTTTGACAATGTCTACAAATGCTGAAAGAAGTACCTTCCCATAAATAGGATGTTGCATAAGGCAAGATGTAATTTAAAACTTGTTAATACGCATGTGAAGACACGGTAGCTGGGGTACGGGGTTCGAATCCTGGTGAATACTGGGAGTTTTAATTTCGGGCGCCTCTGAGTCCACTCTAATAGGTACCTGCCATTAGATGGGGAAATTTAAAGGCGGTTGGTTGTTGTGCTGATCACCCTTGTTAACCGTAGGCCACAGAAACAGATGAGCTTTACATCATCCGCCCTATAGATCACAAGGTCTGAAAGTGGAACTTTACTTGTTTTTAAATACACATGTTGCATTTGTAGCCAGATTGATGATAAGTGCCCTCCTTATATATTTTTGAGAATCCCTCAGAAGCCACTGCCAACACTTACTTACATCTGACATGAATTACTTACATCTGACATGGATGCTGTGTTCAAGTTAAAAGAATTTCCTATCCAGTCATTTTTTTAAATCCTAGAAATAGTTTTTTTCAAGTCCATTTGAAAACTGTCACGTGGTTTGCATTGCAGACTATCAGCATTCATTTTAGCAGCCGAACTTAACCATTACCAACTCTCTTTTGCCATAAATTTAGTTTTGTAATGGCAGTGTTCACTTTATCTTGTATGTGAAACAATGAAGTTTCTTAGCCTCGTAGCGATAAGTCGAGGCTTTTAAAGCCAGAGACTACATCTGCTTAGTATGCTAGTCTACAAAGTCATTTCCAGTCATGCAAATAATATCTCCACTCAAATCTATCATTAGGAAAACATTGAAGTTCTAATAATCAATTTAGAATTTTGTCCTCAAAATATTTACAGCTAATTATTATGTGAAATATAGACGAATAGACGGGTCTGGCATCGAATGAGATTGTATCGAAGGCAAAAGACAGAGGAATGAAGAAAGAGGGTCAACAGATCTTGTGTGGTGCCACAACGGCCCAGCAGACTAAGGGATAGATGAAGGTGAAGATGACCTGTAATGTGTGTCAAATGTAGGAAGTGTTGTTAAGCTATGTGTTTTACAAGGAATATGATGATTTGTAGCCACTTTTTAGCACTGATGAGTCATAAATCTTATCTTTACGTTAGCAGCACAAAATAAAATCAGTAAGGAGGAAGTATGAGACTTTCATTCTATGACTTAAAACGCATTTAAAAACAAGCCAGAGGTACCAAAGCTTAATATACTGATAGATTTTTTTAAATAATAGGAACATCCGAAACATGTCAAAGAAGTACGGTAATCCAATCAGAGCACTTTTCATAAAAAAAGGTGACATGCGAGTTTACGTTTTTCTTCTATTTTATAAAGGCAAAATTAATCTTTATAATTTTTTAAAAAAATGTTATCTATACTATAAAGTAGAACGTAAGGCGTATGTATGTATGTATGTATGTGACTTATAGAAATCAAAACCGCTTGACCAATCTTGATAAAACTTGGCAGGAATGTTCCTTGGGTACCAACTTAGACCGTAGTGTATGTATTGTAGCCTAAAACAAACTTAGGACCCTCAAAAACAAATAAAGTTGTCCGACTCTATTAAAGCTATAGTATTTATGGATCTAGGCCATGGTTAACAATGTTGACATGAGAAGAGATCGAAAGGATTTAGACCTAAATCTAATTTTAAGAAATACACTTTGCGCAGATAGTTTTTTACTTTGACACATGAAAATACAAAAGAAGGTCCATTGATTTCATTGTATTATAAAATTAACCTCCAATTTTGTGTTTCAAAAGCATTTTTTACATAAATTTGTTCCTGATATCTGTGACTACAGATTTCCTGGCGAACATTCTTTCATTAGACAATACCGTAATGAATCGCGTACTAAAAATTAATTCGTTTAATTGTTAACTTTATAATTCCATTCCTAGATCTAAAACTCTAATTCAACTTCTCTTTGCACAAATAGTTTTATACTTTAACACATGAACATACTAATTATATTACATTCATTTCATATTTTGATCAAATAAACATTCCAATTTGGTTTTCTAAAGCATTTTTAAGAGACTACATTCGTTTACAAAAGCTGAGAAGCCGAGTTGAGATAGGCCTAGATCTATATTCATTCATGAATCGCGTACTAAAAATTATTTCGTTTAATTGTTCACTTTATAATCCCATTCATTTAACAAAGCTATCACTCTTTTCGTTTTTAATAGATATGAATGTATCGGCTTCGGGTAAACCCATTTTCGCAAAACTAATTTTATTTTCGTAGCGAAAGAGAAATAACTTGAAAGGATCATTAGCTAAGTTTAACATACATCTAAATCCAATCCACTACATTAGTAAACACAAACTTAGACCCGCAGGCCGCGGGTAATGTCAGGATAGTTAATTATAAAAATTAGTCAAACTGATTCAATAAATCATGTAGAATTTCAGCAGAAAATATGTACAACCTGACAGTGTCAAAATGTATATACTATGATAAAGATATTGACTGGCAGTGACCAAAAAAAAAAAAAGTGACACGTGACTGACTGTGATTAAAAAAAAAAGGACATGTGACTGACAAAGTAAAAAAAATGTGACGTGACTTGACAGAGCGAATAAGGTAACGTGTGACTGGCAGTGACAATGAAATGACTTGTGACTAGCATTGATAAAAAGAAAATAACATGTGCCAAAAAGTCACATGTTTCCGAGAGCTAAGCATCAGGACAGCTCTAGTCTGAGGAAGAGATCAAAATCAGACTTGGTTATCTCCCCTGTAATGCCAAGTATTGCTATTTGGAGACAAGAATTGCCAATATTCTTTTGAAGACATCTTTGACAGTGTAGCATTGATTTATAATATCACAGCTTCTCCTTATCTGTCACGCCATAGTCTCGTGAGCACTAAACTCAGTCGTGCTCACCTTGCCCTTCAGACCCCGTATCTCAATACCCTCTGTCTCCCCCAAATGATGGTGGATGTTGTGACATAGCTGCATTTCTAATGAGCTTACCAGGAGAGAGAGAGGGGGAAACATTGCATGGGTGTCTTGGACAATCAATACAGCTTTGCCCTTTTTTTTTAATATTATTATTGACCATCTATAGATTCTTTTCCCAACATAAGCCGAGCGAATTTTCTATTACTCACTATTACAGACTTAGCAAAATATTTAATGTTCTTTTATGCGGTTGTTTCCCTTGAATTACTCCCCCCCCCCCGCGCGAAGTAACAAGCGTGCAGTTACGTCCCTCTACTCGTGGCATGAGTGAAATCGGCTTTTGAAAGCGAAGATGGGACTTCACTGCCGTCTTAAAGCTCCTAAGAAATGAGATTGTGCACATCTTCGACCACGTAGTCTATTTGGTTATAAGTCTTATCCACACAGACACGTGATATTTCTCTTTAGGAATAATGCAGATGTTGTTACACTTGAGGAGTATAATAGGGGAGATAATTGCAACATTTCTGGTTATCTGGTTCTAAAAATTTCGTATCCCCAAAACACTTAGCCCTACTTGTCATAATACATATATTTATATAAGCATTCCATTATGTTTTATCTTATCATATAATACAGTCGTTACTTCAAATAAAAAGTTGTATCTGGTCTTAAATTCTGCCAATTCACAGGTTTTCCTGGCTGGTTCTGGAAACCCATTCCATGCTCTAATAGCATTAGGGAAGAAAGAGCATTTGTACACACCTGTCCTTGCATATGGAACGAGGAATGCGCCTTTATCTAAGGGTTTTTCTGAGTATTTTAGATTATGTTTCAGTGTTTTATGTATAACTAGACATATGTTACCCGCGACCCGCGGGTCTTTATTTGCGCATTACTGTCGATATAGTCACTGAGAGTGTTTTGTAAACAATTAAACGAAATAATAATGTAATAAGTAAAGCGAATGTGTCAATGTAAAAATAGTGTGAATGAAGCTATCAAATGTGTTAATGTGTAACCAATTGGTAATGTCTAATGAAAGAATGTTCGCCAGGAAATCTGTAGTCACAGATATAAGGAACTAATTTATGTAAAAAATGCTTTTGAAACACAAAATTGAAGGTTAATTTTATTATATAATGAAATCAATGGATCTTCTTTAGTATTTTCATGTGTCAAAGTAAAAAACTATCTGCGCAAAGTGTATTTCTTAAAATTAGATCTAGGTCTAAATCCTTTCGAGCTTTTCTCATGTCAACATTGTTAACCATGGCCTAGATTCATAAATACTAAAGCTTTAATAGAGTCGGACAACTTTATTTTTTTTTGAGGGTCGTAAGTTTGTTTTAGGGCTACAATACATACACTACGGTCTAAGTTAGGTCCAAGGAACATTCGTGCCAAGTTTTATCAAGATTGGTCAAGCGGTTTTGATGTCTATAAGTAACATACATACATACAAACATACCTACGCCTCACATTCTACTTTATAATATAAGATTACTACTTTACTTTTGAGTCTTCTCTTTTAAAGACTTTCTAAATTTAATGATTTTCCTACAGGTGTTCCTCTAGTCCAATGTGAATATTCGTTTGTTATGAATCTCTATTTTGTGCCTGTTCCAGTTTCTTAATGTTTATTTCCACCTTTAGTGACTTTTTCGTTTAGACATTTAGTAGAGAGTTGTTGTTTTTTTTAATCACTACAGTCACAATATAATCATAATACAATACTTTTCAGTGTATGCGCAATGTAAATGTTAGGCGTAAGGAGAAGACTTTCAACTATTGTAAATGAGTCTTCTTTTCCTTCCTAGAAACATGAGATGATTCGCCTTGAGAGAATGTAAAATAAGAGCTGTAATGGAATAGCAGACGACAAGATGGCAGAAGGGATTGTTGACTTCGACAAGCTCATGTGTGAAAATTATGAATCGACTATCCAATACCATCTTGGAGATAGAGTGTCACTGTTTTTATAAAGAGTTTTTCTTTCACGCAAAACAAAACAATTACAGAATGTTATTTTCAATCTTCGTGGCGTCTAGTCATTTTAAATATGATACGGCTATAATAAGAATGTATTGCAAAATATATAATATCCTCCGCTTACCACAGAGCTCAGAGATATTCAATATTGCCCCAAGATAGCATTTCGATTACCTCCCTTACGATTCATATCATTTATTATTTCGCGTGTGAGTGGGGAGGGGGGGAGTGCTAACAGTAGTGGGTCAATGCCAAGGGCGAAGCGTGACACTCACCTTCACGTTGGTCACAAATGGTGGCCGTGTACTCATCCACGAACTGGCGCGTCGAGTAGCTCAAGGTCATGCAGGTTTTGCCGGTCATCCCGTCCCCCAGGATGGCGCAGTGCACCGGATCGTTCTCGTTTTCAAGAGCGTCTCCCTGAATCATCGTCTGCTTCGCCTTAATGGTGAACACAATGTCACAACAAAAAGTCCGCCACAAGAATTAGTTCACAAATCAAAACCAAAATCTATCAAACGTGATGAAGACCAAACAATCGTTACACAAGCTTGTCTAGTCAACTACACATTATACATATATCACAGGGAGATAATTATAAACCCTTTATATCGTCTGCTAATTATACAGTTTCGATTTCAGCCAATCGCATTTCTTGGATTTGGGTTGTTCATTTTTTTTTGTTCCGGGTCTTGTTTCTGTCATGTGACTGGGTAGGATTGTTCAGGTCTTGATAACGCTAGGTATGGAATGTGACCTGCAGGTCGGGTGGAGGCTGCTGAAGTGTGGCTACAATAACTGCTGCTTTTCTATTTTGTGTTATCAGTCACGAGGTTTATTACTAATTATAGCCACGTGCGGTAAAGTTATCTCTAACTATCATAACAATTTGTTTGGCCCGGCTATTGTCTTGATGTGCTTTGTAAGCTTTTTTTTTTGTCTCCTCTCGTCTGCTTCCGTCTTAATTTGTTTTGATTTCTGTTTGAATCTTTTCAATAATCGAGAGTTATGTTTTCTTAGAATGGCTAAACCTTGAAAACGTCCTGCACACTTGGATAAATACATTGTGGGATACAAATAGAGAAGCATGCATGAATTATTGATACGTGACAGTAAATATATATGGTGGGATTATTTTTAAGAATATATGGTGGGATTATTCTGAAGAAATATGGTGGGTTTATGTTTAGAAATATATGGTGGGATTATTCTGAAGATATATGGTGGGATTATGTTTAGAAATATATGGTGGGATTATTCTGAAGATATATGGTGGGTTTATGTTTAGAAATATATGGTGGGATTATTCTGAAGATATATGGTGGGATTATTCTAAAGATATATGGTGGGATTATTCTGAAGATATAAGGTGGGATTATTCTGAAGATATATGGTGGGATTATTCTGAAAAAATATGGTGGGATTATTCTAAAGATATATGGTGGGATTATTCTGAAGATATATGGTGGGATTATTCTGAAGATATATGGTGGGATTATTCTGAAAATATATGGTGGGATTATTCTGAAGATATATGGTGGGATTATTCTGAAAATATAATGGTGGGATTATTCTGAAAAATATATGGTGGGATTATTCTAACGATATATGGTGGGATTATTTTAAAGATATATGGTGGGATTATTCTGAAAAAAAAATCTGCTATTAACGAAAAGGTAGTTAGAAAATTATCTGGTGGTGCGCAGCTCCCTTATTTATTTTAAAATCTTGCATAGATTTATTTGTACAAAAAAACAACAACAACAACAAAAAACACAAATTCAAAAAACTGATGCAGCACTTATTTCTTGGGACATGTCGCTTTGTGTCGCTGTGGAATAGCCGAGTCTCGTTAAACCTAACAGATCAGGACGCGATCATTTTAGTGCTTATAACCGGCTAGTCCGATTACACAAGCACTCCCATATGATATATTCGGTACTTTTAGGGCAAATAAGGGGCTGGCTCGATTATCTGATGGTCTAGTTAAGCGGACTCTATTGTATAATTGTGTGTTTGAGTGTGTGTGTATGTGCAGGCTTTGGCTTTTTAAGTGATTCTTGTTATGGGATGTACAAAAAACACACACACACACAGACTTACAGATAAAGACACATGCATTATCCGTTTCTTGGAAGACATGGTAGAAATATTTTATTCCGGTTGGCACGTTTTCATGGGCAGACGACACCTAGATCTGTTTGTGTGCAGTAAGCGTGCAATTGGACATGATTTTTTGTTTGGTCATGGTGTATCCATCAGAGAGAGAAAGACAGAGAAAGCAGAGGAAGGAGATAAATAGAAAGATAGTGACAGAGGAAATAGAGAAAGAGGGCGAAGGAGACAGAAGATATTTATATATATAGAGAGAGAGACAGAGACAGAAAAATGAAACTTCAGTTAAAAATGATGACTACTGTAGCTTTAGTGAAATAAAAAGAATAAAAATTCCTCTTCTATACAACTTATAGAGCGATTGTTTTTCTGTTACTAACTAATGAATGTTACATTACAATGAAACAATTTTCACCCCCACCCAATGTCATCACCCCTTCTCCCCAGAGAAAGAATCCTAGTTATAGACACTTTATAATAGTCCCAATGATATACCTTTAGATTAGAAGACGATGCGCACCATTTAGTTACCTAAACTCTTAAATCAAAGACGCCTTACACTCGGAAATTCCCGAACTCGATAGACATTTGAAGAACGCGATAATTCTTTCAAAAACCGATGTTGGATATAGATCTAGTTCTCCATCTAAATTTAATTTTTCTTTCTTTTCTTTTTTTTTTTAACTTTCAAAAATAATTACAATCAAAGTAGTTTCCCGCGTGGCCAGCGAGCCAGTAATTCTGTTCTCAGCGATATACATCAACTCTTCCATTTTATAGGAAAATCATTAGATCCGGGTTCCACACTCCACCCTCTACGAAGTTGTGACTTGAATAGAATGATTGTATCCACACCCCTCCACCAACTAGCGATATATAATAGCTTTTTTTTTAAAACTTACCAAACAACAACAATTGGATGTTAGATCTTAATATTTATATAGTTCAGTTCTTCAACAATCAGGTTATGTATATGAATACTTCTATAGATCTATATAGATCTAATTTAGTTTTCAGATATTAGATCTCGTTGACGATCCTATATAATTTATGCAGCCATTATTCCACATTTCCTAGAAATAAAATAATGAAACTCCCCTGCTGTTCCAGCATCATGATTAAGATTACAAAACCGAAAGTACATAAGCTGAGCTACTATAGGCTTAGAAGCTTTCGGGTTTCTGTATTCTACTGCCAGCGAGGGTATAGTGTAGTCATGACAACTATCTTTTACCCCTTCCCCCCCCCCACACCCATTTGACGCGGCAACTAATGTTTGTTCTGGGGCAGGTGTGACAGTGTATGGAATTGTTAAACAGGAAATGTTAATTGTTAACGTTTGTCTGACAAACATTCAAAACTAACAGTTTGGAAAATGTGGCACTGGATAGATCCACGTGGATAGTGGCACTGGATAGATCCACATGGAGAGTGGCACTGGATAGATCCACATGGAGAGCAAGCATAAAAAGAAGGGTCCAGGATTGCAGATGCCATACACAGCAGTAGTAGAAAGAAGGGTGAAAATGCAACGGAACCTGGCGATTACAGATGCCCAGCCTGTGACCGCAGCTGTGTATCAAGGATTGGCCTCTATAATCACACAAGAAGTTGCAGAGGAAAAAGATACTTTCCCGAGACTTAAATGCCACAGACAGACATCTTACACAAATCAGTCATTTTAAACTGTCTTGTATCTCATCGTTGTCAGAGGCTATTTGAGACGCATGCCATTAGGAGTATTTTATAGACTATGGGAGCTTAACCCCATTGACACCCCCGGCCATGACAACCTTTGAAACCTGCTCATGTGGCTTAGATATCAAGCCCGGCGAAACTGCTCTTACTAACAGGTGAAGGGGTGAAGGCGGATACCTGGCGCCACAAAACCGGGAGCTTCGAGCAGATGGAGCTCGTCAGCCTAGTAGGGCAATTCATCTAGGAGAGGGGTACTCTGACTTCAAACCCCCGCTGCATTGCGGTACTGAGGCTTCAGGAGACAACCTCGAGGAGAAATCAGGACTGAAGCCCCTTAGGCGTTGGGGGTATCGGCTATGAAATTCCCTCCGGCAGCTTCTGCAACTGAGTTGGTGCCAAATGTAATGCGATGCGTTCCTTTGGATCACATCAGCAAGGTCGAGAGAGGGATCATGACGCATGGGCCACCCATGACCCCTTTATCCAAGGCCCAGGAATGCGCCCCGGAGAGGAAACTCTGGCTAAAGCGGCTAAAACAACACGGGAGACAACAGTTACGGGTTATAAGTCCAACTTGATTGGCGTAATGTATGGACGCCACGGGTTGTCTCTGACGGTGGGAGAGGTCTTCGCGCCTCACTGATCAGCTACCGCCCGCCTCAACCAGGGCAGCCCCCAGTCAGTTAGGTTCTGATCCGCCACAGCCTGCCTGCTCTAATGGGTGCTTAACTGGAAGTGATGGGAAGTGTTTAAAACGACAAGTAGGCTGGAAACTTGCACCAAGCAACAAAAGAAGAAAAAGTAAACTGAAAAAGAAAATCCCTGTCATGCGACTGGCCACTTGGAATGTCAGGACAATGTGTCCTGGTCTCACTGATGATCTTAGGCAGATCGACGACGCAAGGAAGACGGCAGTCATAAACAACGAGCTAAAAAGGCTACATATTGACATTGCAGCCCTGCAAGAAACCCGACTGGCCGAAAACGGCATGCTCCGCGAGACTGACTACACTTTCTTTTGGAAAGGGAAAGCACAGGATGAGACTCGAATACATGGTGTGGGCTTTGCGGTCAAGAACAGTTTTCTTCCCATGATAGTCCCTCCAGTTGGTGGCTCGGAACGGCTACTTAGCCTAAGTATGATGACTGCATCTGGAAAAGTCACTTTAATTAGTGCCTATGCCCCCACACTATGCTCGCTTCAGGAGGACAAAGACAAGTTCTATGAAGACCTCAAAGAAGCCATTGCAAACATTCCTCAAAAAGAACATATGATCCTTCTATGTGACTTCAATGCCAGAGTAGGATCAGATCACACTACCTGGCCAGACTGCCTTGGGCTTTTTGGAATCGGAAAGATGAATGAGAACGGACAAAGACTGATTGAATTTTGCACATATCATAAGCTCTGCATTACCAAAACATACTTCAGAACAAAACCACAGCACTGTGTCTCATGGAGGCACCCTAGGTCTGGGCACTGGCACCAGCTGGATATGATACTGACACGAAAAAGGGACATTGGAAATATACTGCTGACACGTAGCTGATCATACTTTAGTGTCCTGCCGGACAAGACTGCTGCCAACTAAGATTCACACATCACAGGGAAAAAGAAAATCAACGTTTGGCCAATATGAACAGCATGTATGCTCTTCTGACACAAAGAAGATTACGCTGGCCCGGTCATGTCACCCGCATGCCAGATGGTAGAATCCCGAAAGATATCTTATATGCTGAGTTTGTGGAAGGAGCCAGACCCAAGGGCCGCCCAAGACTAACATATAGAGATGTCTGCAAGCGAGACATGAGAGCCACAGGCATCAACGAAAGTATGTGGGAAAACATAGCCAAAGACCGGAGTGCATGGAAACAGACTGCGTGCTGGGACAACCCTTGCTGAGAACAAAAGAACTGAAGCGGCCTTAATCAAGAGGGAAAAAAAGAAAGCTGCCTTGTCCGCTAGCCCTGAATCAGAGGCATACACATGTATGAATTGATGCAAAGTCTGCCGTTCTAGAATTGGCTTGATTAGCCACACCAGATTCTGCCCCGTCTCAAGATTAATCCAAAACCAGTGACTCATTTGGGCGCATCCATTGCCTTTCGAGACAAAAAGAGCCATATATGTATCTCATGACTAAAAAGTCAAAACTAAGTTATTTAACTTGCCTACATACTCTCTTCAACTGAATTGATGCAACGTTCCCAACCCACGCAGTCGACCAAAGATAAAGTTCGTTATCTAGATCTATCACTTCAACAAGGATAATTATATATTTTATGCATATAGAGCCCAAACGTTTTATCTTTAAAATAAATAAAATAAAGTTCTATTTATATAACATTTAGCCATCCAGACACATACAATTCGATACACCTCGGAATTATTTTGTTTTTGTTCACTGTACGGATAATGTAGGCCTAAGCCTTGTATACAATAGATATATACGCATACAAATGTTTTTCAATTTCACCTATCTCAAGGTCTACTTGTATAGTCAGTCATCTGTCAAATTGATTGATAATTATTTCAGAGAAGTAGTTATATTACTGGGGATAGTGACAATGAAAAAAAAAAGGGGGGGGGGGCTTTTCTTGGAAATTAAAATGGAAGACGAACTATTTCAAAAAGTGACTTAAATTATTCACGGTGTCTTGTTGTTTTTTTTTTGTTTGTTTTTTAAAATATTATTTTACTTGGATTTCATATTATTTGCTTTATCGGCATTGATCATTTTAGACAAAAGTACGTTTCACAGAACCTCATAATGAAGATTTTTATTGTTGGCGGTA
The DNA here is from genome assembly GCA_036873155.1 of Biomphalaria sudanica. Classification (NCBI taxonomy): domain Eukaryota; kingdom Metazoa; phylum Mollusca; class Gastropoda; family Planorbidae; genus Biomphalaria; species Biomphalaria sudanica. Next base: position 1,968,762 of record JAZGLO010003237.1, on the reverse strand, counting down.
ATTCTATAAATAGCAAGTTTTTTTTGGTGCATCCGGTGACCGGTATACAGAATATAGAAGCGAAACATTTTACTAAATCATTTACATGTAATAATTAATCTGCACTATTCAGCGTTATAGAATCCAATTTTTAAGTGTTTTTTTTGTGTGTACCACAACAAATGTGTATTGTTTAGTTGGCACTAATGATAATTCAATAAGACGTCCTTGACATTGTCGATTTTCTTTTAAAATCTCTCCCCGTCTTCCTGTTATCATTTTCTTGGGTTTTCCTTTACGGTCCATTATATCGCCTCCACATTTCTTCAAATTGCTTTCTCTCTTTTTTATTTCGCTCACTGTATAAAGTGTGTTATTGTTTAAATAATGAAAAGAGAATCTTTAAAAACAAGATTACAAAGAGAGTTTGTGTTGCCACACAAACTCAAAGGCGGCCCCCCGTGGGAGACGGATCACTGTCGGATCCGCATATTCGCTGGTCGACTGAGGATGGCATCGAGCAGGGTATGAAACCGAGACCGAAAGATAATCAGTTTTGCGCGCTAACCGCACGACCAGGCATTGCTCTTAATCTAATGACAAACTGGTTACAAACTAATAGCCTACTATTGATAATATAGCTACACATTACGGAATGACAACTACCTTATATAATACAGACGTTACTTCAAAAAAGAAGATGATTACGTCCTACGCGTCATGCATTTAGTCATGCATATTAACCAATGACTTAAATTCTGCCAAGTCACTGGTTTTTCTGGCTAGCTCAGGCAACCCATTCCATGCTCTAATAGCACTAGGGAAGAAGGAGTATTTGTACAAATTTGTCCTAGCATATGGGACGAGGAATGTGCCTTTATTTTTGTGTCTTTCAGAGTATTTTATTAAATTTTGTTTTTGTATTTGAAGATTATGGTTCAGTGTTTTATGTATAATTGCTACTTTACTTTTGAGTCTTCTGTCCTGAAGGCTTTCTAAATTTAGTGATTTTACTAATGGTGTTACCCTAGTCAAATGTGAATATTCGTTTGTTATGAATCTCACTGCTCTATTTTGTGTTTGTTCCAGTTTCTTAATGTTTTCTTGAGTTGAGGGGTCCCACACGGTGGATGCATATTCTATTATTGGCCTAACCAAGGTTAAATAACATTTTAGTTTTATGTTCTTATTTGATTTATAGAAATTTCTTTTAATAAACCCTAATGCTTTGTTGGATTTTTTTATAGTTTCATCAATATGTGGATTCCATGACAGTTTTTCATTTATTATAACACCTAGGTATTTTGAGTTTTTAGTCTGTGTTACTGGTTTGCCATGAATAAGATAAGTGGAATTACCGGATATGTACAATATGTCAGAAGAGCGATTTTAGCATAGACATAAATAAATATAGACTGGCCGAAGGAAGTAACTTCATGTAACTTGAAAACATGTATATCTATTGTATTCGGATTTCCGAATTATGAAAAATTGCATGATCTTCATTCTTAGAGATTAAACAAAACTACACTGCCTCCTTATTTACAATATATATATAGGTGGCTGAAAAATATATGAATACTTCACTTTTATACTGCTCATAAATCTGTGGCATTTTACGTCTCGAGAGACGATCTTTTCCCTTTGCAACTTCTTGTGTGACTAAAGAGGCCAATCCTTGATACACAGCTGCGATCGCAGGTTGGGCATATATAATCACCAGGCGCCGTTGCATTTTCACCCTTCTTTCTGCTTCTGTTGTGTATGGCATCTGCAATCTTTGACCCTTCCTTTATGCTCTCTCTCCATGAGGATCTGTCCAGTGCCACCTCTTCCCAGTTGCCAGTGTCGATTTTGAAGAGCTTCATGTCGCGTTTGCATACATCCGTATAACGTAAAAGTGGGCGACCAGCGGCTCTCCTGCCTTCTATCAGATCGCCATACAGGATGTCCTGTGGAAGTCGACCTTCTGGCATTCTACGAACGTGGCCAAGCCAGCCAAGGCGTCTGCTGCTGATAACAGAGCGGATGTCCTGGCACCCTGCTCTTTGTAGCACTTCCTCATTGGTTATCTTATCTTGCCACCTTATTTTAAAGATCCGCCTTAGGCATCGGAGGTGGAAAACATTCAGCTTTTTTTCCTGCCATGAGTAGGTTGACCATGTTTCACTTCCGTACAGCAAGGTGCTCAACACACAGGTCCGGTAGACTAGGGCTTTAGTACTGTTAGTCAGCAATATGTTGTCCCAGACTCTTTTCTGCAGCCGTGACATGGTGGCCATTGCCTTGGCTATCCTGTTGTTTATGTCTTTATCCAGTAGAGTGTTGTTGGATATGATGGAGCCAAGGTAACAAAAGTGATCAACAATTTCTAGTGGTTGGCCATTAATGCTTACTTGAGGTGCAGTGTTTGTGTTTTGGACAAGTATCTTAGTCTTGCTTTGACTGATGTTTAAGCCGAACTTCTGGCAAGCAGCAGATAATTTGTCAACCAGGCACTGTAGCTGAATATCAGAATCAGCCACAATAGCTGCATCATCAGCATACAGGAGTTCCCTGACGAGTAGCTTCCTAACCTTGGTTTTTGCCCGCAGCCTTGAAACATTAAATAGTTTTCCAGAGGATCTTGTATGGAGAAACACACCTTCGTTTATGTCGTTGTACGCATAATGCAGTAGACAGGAGAAGAATATGCCAAACAGAGTAGGTGCGAGCACACATCCCTGCTTGACACCACTGCAAACCTCAAAAGGTGCTGATTGGGCTCCATTGAATTTGACAGTGCATTTAGTTTCCTCGTGAAAACACTCAATGAAATGCAGTAGTTTGGGAGGGCAACCTATTTTCCTCAGGAGTTTGAAAAGGCAACTTCTGCTGACCATGTCAAAAGCTTTAGTCAGATCAACAAAAACGATGTAAAGGGGTCTGTCTCTCTCTCTGAATTTCTCCTGCAGTAGTCGTAGAGAAGATATCATGTCTACAGTGGATCTACCACTCCTGAATCCACACTGAGACTCTGGGTAGACTCTAGAAGCTATCACTTGCAGCCTGGATAGTGCCACTCTAGCAAAGATCTTGCCCACTATACTGAGGAGAGAGATACCCCTGTAATTGTTGCAGTCACTCCGATCCCCTTTGTTCTTGTATATTGTGACTATAGTTGCGTCACGCATGTCCTGTGGGACATGACCTGTTTCCCAACAGCGGCAGAGGAGAATATAGAGTTCAGGGAGCAGGAGTGATTCGTTGACTTTCACTACTTCCACTGGGATACCATCACTCCCAGGAGATTTTCTATTTTTTATGCAGTTAATTGCTTTTTTAAGGTCACTGAGGCTCGGAAGATCATCTAGGCATTCCAGTACTGGAAGATCTGGTAGAGAAGCCAGGGCGACATCGTCTACTGTGTTCTGTGTGGCATAGACTTCGAGGTAGTGTTCTGTCCAACGTTCTAGCTGCTTGGTTTGATCTGTAATTTTTTCTCCTGATTTGGATAGAAGGGGGGCAGGCTTAGACACTGTTGGACCCAGGGCCGCTTTAATGCCATCAAATAGAGCTTTGCTATTTCCTGAGTGGAGACTGTCTTGGATTCTGTTGCAGGTATCCCTCCAAAAGTTGTTAGCACATTTTCTAGCCATTTGTTTCGCCTCTTTATTAGCACTTTTGAAGGCCTCCAAAGATCTTGTACTTGGCTTTGTCTTGAGAGCGAGTTGTGCAGATCGCTTTTTCTCGATGCAAGGTTCCATTTGTGCTAGATTCGCCTCAAACCAGTCTACATTTTTGTGTTTTTGAGGCCCAAAGGCGGTGATTGCCGAACTGTAGATTACATCTCTTAATTTCTCCCATCTGATAGAGATGTCTTCTTCATTACTTAACGAGGGGATTGAACTGTTCAGGAGCTCGCCAAAGAGTGCACACTTCTCTGGGTCACCTACATGGTTGACGTTAATTCGCCTAGTTCTGGGTTGAGTGGAAGTATAAGCCTTCTTGAGAAGTAGTTTGATTTTGCTTAGCACTAGTGAATGGTCTGAGTTGCAGTCCGCACTATGGTATGAACGGGTGTGGATGACACTTTTCAGATCCATCCTTCGGGTGATGCAGAGGTCAAGCTGGTGCCACCTTTTTGAGCGTGGGTGCTGCCAAGAGACTTTATGGCGTTCCTTGCCAGAGAAGAATGTATTTGTTACACACAGTTCATGAGAGCTACAAAACTCGAGTAGCCTTTGGCCATTGTCATTGATTTTGCCAACACAATGAGGTCCCAAGCATTGTGGCCATGCATCATTTCCACCACCAACACGGGCATTAAAGTCTCCATTTATATAGAGGTGCTCGGATTTTGGAATACTTTTAATTACGTCCTCTAGAGCTTGATAGAATCTGTCTTTGTCCTCTTCCAGTGCAGCAAGGGTTGGTGAGTAAGCACAGATTATATTAACTTTGCCTTGCGGTGATGCAAATTTCATGTGTGATACTCTTTCATTGCCAATGGGAAACATCGCGATGCAGGGGACGAGACTGTTTCTTATTGCGAAGCCGACGCCATGTATTCTAGGGCTTTGTTCTGGTTTTCCTTGCCAGTAGAATGTATAGTTGCTTTCTGTAAGAGATCCGCTGTCTGCCAGTCTGGTTTCTTGCAGGCAGGCCACATCAATGTTTAGTCTGCTGAGTTCTCTGTCGATGATAGCTGTTTGACGCATGTCTGTGACTAGTTCAGGGTCAGTATTGAAGCCAGAACACATTGTCCGTATGTTCCAGCTTGCTAAACGCATTAATGTTGAGGGTTTTCTTTTGATTGTATTTGCAGGTGCGGGTGAGCAGCTTGCTTTTTGATTTTGTCTTAGCACCAAGCACCCAGTGGTGCGGCAAGCTGTGGCGGGATAGCACTTTACTGTCCGAGGGCTGCTCGGCTTAAGGCAGGCAGTAGCTATCCAGTGAGGCTAAAAAGCCCCTCCTACCGTCAAGAGTGGTCCCTGGCGTTCCAGCTTACGCCAATCAGCTAGGAACTTATCACCGGTAACTACCACTCTCCGTGTTTTTCCAAAGACATTACTGTCAGAGATGGAGTGACCTCTCCATTGCTGGGGGAAAGCCTGGGCGGTAAATTTGCGAGTGCTGGGCTGCCCACACGTCAGCACACGCCTCTCTTCCATACTGACCGGGTCCAAAGGGATGGCGAGCCATCACAATTTGGGGACAGGTGGCTGCAGGAGTTTGCCAGAGAGCAGTAGTCTTACTACTGTCCCCCCGCCTACGGGGCTCCAGGACCGGATTTTCTGTTAGGGTTTACTCCCTTAGCCTTAGACCTTACAGGGACACACACACAAGGCAGTGCGGCTATTGACCTATAGCTAGGGGTTTGGTTTGTGGGCAACAGGGCGTGTCCGCACGCCGACGGGCCATGCCTGCCTCACATCTTGGGGCCAAACCTCCTCCGAGACCCTTGCAGTTTAGCCTGAGGCTTCGCAGCCTCAGTTTCCATCTGCCACCACGAGGAGGTACTGCATAGGACTTGCTGTGGAGAGGCTATGTACTGGCAAGAGAGACTTACAAAACTGCTCCCCTTTCACAGATGCTAGCCAGCGGTGGCAACAAGTCAAGCTACCACACTAGACGCTTCACACAGCCATTTGACAGATACTGCTCATAAATGCTGTATAATAAAGTACGCAAAATTGCTAGTCACAAATTTTCGTTTCATAAAACTCGTTAATCGGCCAGTCTTTATTTATTAATGTCTATGGATTTTAGATAATCTTTTGTTATTGAGCATTTTCATTTAAATGGAACTAGAATGAGGATGTAGATCTACCTATATTAAAACTACTAATTTAGCACTCTCAATATCTATATCTACTAGATCTAGATCTAGAATATAAATTTGGGATAATGTAGATGTAATTTAGATAAGATTTATATTAAAAAAAACACTAGATAATCAATTAATAGACTAATTGCAATATCTAAATATTAAAATAGTAGATTAGTTTTAGTATTTTATAACTTTGCAATATTGACATATTGACAATCTAGACTTTAGAAAAAAAAATTTACACTTTAAGCCTAGAAATTAAAATTATAGATCTTGATCTAGTCTAAATCATGGCTGTCTGGTAGTGCGGTTTGCGCGCTGGACTGTCGTTTGGATTCATCGATGGTCCCAGGTTCAAACCCTGCCCGCTCCCATCCCCCGTCGTCCTACTGGAGGTTTGGACTACAACTCTGAAGGAACATCCGAAACATGTAAAACAACAAACATTCTAAACTAGACCAAGAAATTCTAGATCTAGATTCTATAATGATTTTAATTAGAACTTAAATCTAAATCTAGTTTTAAAAATCTAGCTCTAGTGTAAGAAAAGTTGAAGGAAAGAGAAATACTTTTAAACTATTCAAAGGTCTAGACAATGGAAAATCTATAAATTTTATCAGGGACACAGCATGCACAACAATTGCAATTCATTCAGGATTTGTAGAACCATGGTGTTACTTAGGTTACACGAAAAAGGTTAGATTATTATGTGAGCAGGTCAGGGTGGCGCTACTGAGTGAGGCCTTTTGGTTACTTGCTGCTCAACATTTATTCATTTATAACAGTAGGCAGGTGGTAGCTCTACTGGGTGGGCCCAATCTGTGCACCTTGGTCTACGACCAAGGGGCTAGAGTCGCCTAAGCAACCAGACAGCACAATCAAACTAAACTAAACTAAACTAGCTAACTAAAAATAAAATAACAAACTGAAATTATAAAAGGAACTTATATATACTTTATTTACATGAAACCAAAACAACAGTAATAAAACTAAATATACACACTACTAAACGATTGATCAACCCTACTTAACTGAACCTAACAAATAAAGCAGCTATTTGACAAAACTACAACAGTAAGCTACTAGCAGCAGCAATAATTACTACGGCAGCTATGGCAGTAATAACTGCGGCAGACAGTTAGGCAGTAATAACTGCAGCAGACAGTTAGGCAGTAATAACTGCGGCTGACAGTTAGGCAGCCGAAATAATGGCAGTTAGGCAGACAGGCAGTATGGCAGACAGTTAGGCAGTAATAACTGCGGCAGACAGGTAGGCAATAATAACTGCGGCAGACAGTTAGGCAGTAATAACTGTGGCAGACAGTTAGGCAGTAATAACTGCGGCAGACAGTTAGGCAGTAATAACTGCGGCAGACAGTTAGGCAGTAATAACTGCGGGAGACAGTTAGGCAGCCGAAATAATGGCAGTTAGGCAGACAGGCAGTATGGCAGACAGTTATGCAGTTATAACTGCAGCAGACAGGTAGGCAGTAATAACTGCGGCAGACAGGTAGGCAGTAATAACTGCGGCAGACAGTTAGGCAGGAATTATAGCCTGCAATTACAAATATAAACAAACATAAGAAATAATAACAAAATAATTATGAACTAGACCTAGTCTAGCACATACACATACCTAAATGCATGAGGTAACTACTATTACCTTCATTTAGCTAATAAAAAGCCACACATTATTATTATTATGATACCTACTTAAAAGAGTACGCCACAACACATGTTGGGCCAGATAATAATAAACATAAATCTAGATTTGGCTTAACAAAGCCGCCATCATGGAGCGTTGAATAGGACGCAGCCACCATTTACATTAAAAATTAAAATCGGCAACATGCCAACTTGTTAGAACCGTTATCCTAGAAATATTATAATATTAATAAAAATACTTTTAGAAGACATAAGACTGCTTTATTGATCCTTACGGAAATTTGTTGTGATTACAAGGACTCTTTTCTCATATAAAGACAACACAACAGAAAAATACACACAAATACAACAGACAACATACAGAGTTCATTCAGCGACTACACACAGGTATCTTGGTGCATTTCATGTTCCCTGATCAATGAGTGGCGGTGATAGAGTCTGACCGAGTGAGGTACGAACGAGTTTTTGTACCGCTCTGTTCTTGTTTTGATTGACAGCAGTCGCCCACTTCGCGACGACCTATCGTAGTTCTGATGGAGCGGGTGGCCGTTGTCTTCCAAGATTTTTTCGATTTTTCTTACGCACTTTTGTTCAAAAAGCTCCTTTAAATGTGGCAATGTTGTAAGTGTAATTTTAGATGCTTTTTTAATGATTTTTTCTAGACGTCGCAACAGTTTACATGAGGCGTTGCCTTGCCAACAAGTTATTCCGTATGTTAGCAGACTCTGCATAGTCGCGCGATAAAATGTCTCAAGGATCTTCTTGCTTAATTTAAAGCTATTAAGTTTGTATAGAAAAAAGAGTCGCTGGGCTGCCTTCTTTGTCAGAGTTCCAAGGTGGTGTTCCCATGAAAGCTTGTTGTTGATGATAACACCTAGATATTTATATGCCTTTACTTGTTCTATAGATGTAGTGTTTATTTGCAGTTCACATATAGAATGTTTTTTCTTTCTAAAATCTATTATAAGTTCTTTAGTTTTTGTTACATTCAGTTCTAGAAAGTTGTCGGTGCACCAGTTTGTAAACTCTTCTATCGAGCTTCGATACTGAGTTTCGTCTCCTGAAATAAGACCGACTATGGCAGTATCATCAGCGAATTTAATGAGTTTAACTGAGTCATAGATGCTTCTTATGTCATTAGTGTAAAGAGTGTATAGTACAGGAGAAAGTACACAACCTTGTGGAGCACCCGTACATAGTACTCGAGTTGACGATTTGGTGTTGTTGACTTTAACATACTGGGGCCGTTGGGTTAAAAAGTTTAGAACCCATGATTGTAAGTAAGGGCTTACATTTAAGTTACTCAGTTTGTTTATCATTAGATGTGGCTGTATGGTATTGAAAGCCGAGGAGAAATCTACGAAGAGGACTCGTGCGTATGTTTTGGGTATATCGAGATGCTTATAAAGCTGGTCCAAAAGCAATAGAATGGCATCCTCAGTTCCTCTAGCTGCTTTGTATGCAAATTGGTGAGGGTCTAGGCTGTTGTTGACTTTTGCTACAAGTTGTTTTAGCATATATTTTTCAAAACATTTCATAACAATAGGTGTTAGTGCTACTGGGCGGAAATCATTTAAGCAATCTATTTTTGGTTTCTTAGGCACTAGTATGATCTCTGAAGTTTTCCAGATGTGTGGAATTACGCACGTTTGCAATGACTGGTTAAAGATATGACAGAAGATAGAAGAGATTTGCTCCGCACATAGCTTGATCAGCTTGCCACTAATTTTGTCTGGTCCAGAAGCTTTTGTTACGTCTGCTCTTTTAAATAACAAAGTCACTTCATCCTCAGTTACAAAATTGACATAGGGCTCTTGTTTTCCTTTGGACAGAGTGTTGAAAAGTTCTTTGTGTAGATCAACAAAATCTTCTTTGTCAAAACGAGAATAAAAATAATTTAACTGATTTCCGATTTCCCTAATTTGAACCTAGCCGTACACAACAATAAAATCTAGCAATTTACTAAAGACACGGACTACACAACATTATATACCAAAATAAACAGCATTAAAAGAGAATCTTAAAATTTAAATCCTACAAAAATACAAAAAGGAAGATAAAAAGTTATTTCTATTCTAAACTCATATGGGGGCTCTATACCGTTTACAGACCTGCACATAAACTGATATTAAAAAAATAACAACCAATCCAACGCTAATGCCAAAGACAAAAATAAGCAGAACTAACCAGGGACAAAAAATAGGAAAGAACATCCACAGCTCTAAGGCTAGTTAACTATTTTAAAAACTACTTTTCCTCTACGAGTAAAACACAAATAACAGAAAAAGACTAAAACTAGTTATAAATAGCGGAAACTACAAAATACTCAGCACTGAACTATAAAAATTAAAAAGGACACTAAATTACAACATCATAGCCCTGGCCTATATAAATAATATAAATTAGAAAAAATTAGGTCAAAAATTAGATCTAGCAGCGCCAGCCCACAATTAGATGGCAGTATTAAGAAATTTAAAGCTTGTAACATTTTTATCAAGACACCTTTTTTCACTGGTTACTGTAATGCTGTAGCAATACCTAGTTTGACACAGGATATGTTATTGGGTAACATTAGAGGAATTAGGTCTTGTAACATGAGGGACATTGAGAGATGGCAAAACAAATATGAACATTTATTGAACAGAAATGTGTTCAACAGAAATACTAGACAATACAATAGACCTATGAATAACTCATACAATAGAAGAAACATGACTTGTTATAATTGTCATAAGCAAGGACATTTTGCTAGAGAAGGTTGGAGTAGGTCTCATACCAATCAGAAGATATCGAGTTCTAGTTGTAGATTTGGTGGAAGAATTAACCAAAGTAGAAACAAATATAATGACTATAGATCAAATGGGTACAGAACTTAGGATAAACAAAATGACAGGACAAGATATGATGTAAAATAAATAAGTATTCTGAATATGGAATCGTGATCAGGTTTAAACTTGTCTATTAAAGTTTATTTATGTATTGAGAAATAATATGAGACAAATGATTTTTAAATGGAAGTATAATGTTGATTGATCAAGTTTAGGACTATAATGATAATGGGTAAATTCTATGATGTGACATTCCATAGAATAGTAATGATATGTTTAAAACTTGTACAGTTATAAAACTAAGGTGAAAGTACCTCTTGTACTTTATTGACATTTGGATATTGATTATTGATTGATAATTTTAAATTGGTTATATGATGTCTAGATTGACATGAGGAACTGATACTTGTAAATACTATGTATATAGTACATTGGTATTTGATATTATATGGTATTATTAATTAACATGACACAATTTGAATGTGAGTTGAAAAGGGAAATAAGTAAATTTGATCGTTAAGCATTTGAAAGTAAGTATGGGGATATATTTGTGTGTTTGTGAATCATTTCATCTATCATTTGAAAGTAAGTATGGGGATATATTTGTTTGTGAATCATTTCATCTATCATTGGAAAATGTTGATGGAAAAGGGTGAGTGGAAAAGACAAATGGATGAAAGCTTATAAAAGTGTGGTAAGGAAAAACTTATTGAATGTGGAGATAAAGTTTATAATTTGTTTTTGAAATATTATATTTTGTCAGATTACTGCCAGATGAGAACATTTGTGAAAGCTGATACTGTATGACGTGCCCATGAGATGCCACATTTCCATGATGAACTGTTTATTAAATGAAGATGACTTTGGAACTTTGGAAGTCTACACAGTGTTATGATATGAACATTGGCATGAACATCATGAACTGTCAAGCCAGGATGAAGATTTTAGGATGCCTTATTTTATGTTTGTTTTCTTTCCCCATAAAATGCAAATGCCCTTGTAAGACTTGACAGTAGTAGATAAATATTGACATTTTTTTTCAAGGGGGTGAGGAATCTGTTAGACACCTTGTTTATAGTATTAGTTATTTAGCGACGCATCATAGAAGACGTATATTGAACGGGACTATTGACGTTTGGGATATTTTGGGTTAGAGACCGGAAAATCAGCGATAGAATCCTATAGGGTAAAGACGTTTTTATTTTGACAGAGATATTTACTGTGGCCTTTTATTAGAATAAATATAGTATGAACTGTTCATCAGAGTTGACTACATCTGGAACAAACACAAAATAGAGCAGTGAGATTCATAACAAACGAATATTCACATTTGACTAGGGTAACACTATTAGTAAAATCACTAAATTTAGAAAGCCTTCAGGACAGAAGACTCAAAAGTAAAGTAGCAATTATACATAAAACACTGAACCATAATCTTCAAATACAAAAACAAAATTTAATAAAATACTCTGAAAGACACAAAAATAAAGGCACATTCCTTGTCCCATATGCTAGGACAAATTTGTACAAATACTCCTTCTTCCCTAGTGCTATTAGAGCATGGAATGGGTTGCCTGAGCTAGCCAGAAAAACCAGTGACTTGGCAGAATTTAAGTCATTGGTTAATATGCATGACTAAATGCATGACGCGTAGGACGTAATCATCTTCTTTTTTGAAGTAACGTCTGTATTATATAAGATAAGATAAGATCTCTTTATTCGATAAATCGATAGTCTTGATTATTCTGTATTGTTGATCAACTACACTGAATACACCCGAACAATAAAACTCAAACGCTTGCAGAGTAATTAATTGAAATTCAAGTCATCTAGAGTTGACCTCAAGACAGCCTAAACAAATACATCACAATTTATATTGTCTGTCAAACTATGCAGATAATGCTTATGCATTAGGGATGCGAATAGACAAGATTTCCGCAGCAAATCAATGCCGAAAAAAAGAACACAGTTCATGACCAATATCCAAGAGGGCCACACAAGAGACATCAGTAATAGAGACATAAAAGAGACATCAGTAATGGAGCCATAATAGTGACATCAGTATTGGAGCCATAAAGGAGACATCAGTAATTAAAGCTATCGTGTCAGATGAAGAAACCAAACTGGAACTACTGACCAGAATTGCCCAGTCCACAGCAGCGCTAACTACTGACCAGAGTTGCCCAGTCCACAGCAGCGCTAACTACTGACCAGAGCTGCCCAGTCCACAGCAGCACTAACTACTGACCAGAACTGCCCAGTCCACAGCAGCGCTAACTACTGACCTGAGATGAACTCCAATTGGTGACAAGGCAGGGAGACCTAGGACTCCCGTAGTGCCCTGGTAAGGAACTCTGCTGTTTGGCGTAGTGCCTCATAGCTTCCATACAAACACAATGAACCACTGGATACGTCTTCCCGCAGCTCGCGGAGCTGCGGACACTCTTGCAAGACGTGCGCCACCGTCTCTTCTGATTCCCCGCAGTGTCGGCAACGGGCATCAAAATTTGGTCGGAACCGGGCGAAGTACGCACCTATTGGGCAGTGTCCCGTGCGCCACTGCGCTATTATTGTTTGTTCCGACCTTTTTAGCCTCCACCACGGGTCCTCTCGATCTGGGCGTCGCATGTGCTGCCAGACTCCCCTGGCAGTGTTGGAGTCATCCCAGGATTTCAACCACTTTTCATGCACCCACTCTCGTATTACTGTGGTAGCCTGTTTAAACGTACTTGGTGATTCGAAAGTGGGTACGGCCAGCGCTCCTTCTCGTGCTAGAGCGTCAGCCACGGCATTGCCCCTCACGCCGCAGTGCGAGGGCACCCACTGCATAAAGATGACAGCTCCAATAAATAGGCGGATGTTATTTGCGGCGCCTAATGCCTCTTCCACCAGTTCGGACTTTCCCCCTAAGCCAGCCATGGCTTGGAGGCAGGATTGGGAATCGGTAACCATTACAACGGTAGTCGCAACGGTTATGTTTTCACGCAATTTTTGGAGCAGATATTTGAGTGTATATGTTATTGCCGAGATTTCAGCATCAAAGCTACATGCAGCGAGGCCGCATGTGCCAGATAGCTTGTCTGGTTCGAGGTCTGGGTAGCAGATATAGGCCCCATACCCAGCTCTTACGGGGTCCTTCATGACCGACCCGTCTGTGTAGCAATAAATGGCGTTGGCCGGGTAGGTCTTTAATGTTTCCATTGCCATTTTCCTTAGTAAGTCCGGGTGTGTGTGTCTTTTTGTGGCCCCCTCCAACCCGTGTATGGTTAGATTGATGGGAGGGATGGGCTGTCTCCTCCAGGGCGGGCACGTGCCTATCCGTCGGATTGGGACCCTGTCAGTGGAGAGACCAGCTTGTGCACTCAAATTTGTAGCGCAGTGCATAAATGAGGTCCGCTTAATCCGGTTTTTAACTCTCCACCGAGTGACTAGAGTATGGGTCGGTAGCCCTGGTTCGCCCCTTTTGTAGCGTTCCAGGGCCGTTAGCACGGCGCGCTCTCTCCTCAGGCTGAGAGGAGCCACGTTGGACATGATTTCTGCAGCGGAAGTTGGGCTCGTTCTATAGGTGCCGCAAATGAATCTAAGAGCCTGGGCCTGTACACGATCGAGTGATTCGAGGGCCGTCTTGCTTGCGTACACCTGCACGGGCAGGCTGTACTCAATTTGGGACCTGACGGCCCCCGTGTACAGAGTGCGTAGCATGTCAGCTCTGGCGCCCCACTTGGTACTGGCTAGCTTTCTGAGTAACCCTAACTTCTCCGAGGCTTTTCTTTCAACGTCCTGGATGTGCAAGTGCATTGAGAGCTTTCTATCTAGTGTGACTCCTAGATATTTTGGCGTGTTTTCACGTTGGAGTCGCAGCCCACCGAGTTGAAGCTCGAATGGGGCTCCAAGAATGTCGATTCCCAGGCTGAACAGGCACCAGGTCGTTTTGGCAACGTTGATTCGTATCTGCCATTTTGAACAATACGAGGAGATGGTATGGAGATCGGCTTGTAATGCTGCCTGGATTTGGTCAGCTTTCTTCCCGGTTGACCAGAGGACAATATCATCAGCATATAGCAGTTTGCGACATCGGAGTGAGCTGGGCAAATCGTTAAGATAGGCCATGAAAAGGATACATGAGAGGGCGGATCCTTGGGGTAACCCTCTTGTTGGGGTGTTTTCCCCACTTAGAGAGTACTGGAACTGTGTTCTTGTTTTCCTCTCAGTTAGGAACTGTTTTATCCAGTTATAGGTCCGCCCGTGTACGCCCATGGCTCTAAGCTTAAGATAGAGGCCTTGCTTCCACACCCGGTCATAAGCCTGTTTTAGGTCTATAAATACTGCATATGTGCTCTCGGACCTCTGGAACCCGTCGGCCACCTCCTGCATGAATACTGTGACCTGGTCGATCGGGCTCAAGCCTGCCCTAAAGCCTGCCTGCTCTGGCGCTAGGATACCGGCACTCTCAAAGCTCCACACGAGCCGCTCGCTGACCATCCGTTCTACTATCTTGCCGATAGTGGAGGTCAGGGATATGGGTCTGTAGGACTCAACGTTAGTCGCGTCTTTGCCCTTTTTTAGTATTGGAACAATGGTAGCACAGCGCCAGGCCCTGGGTAGTCTGGATTCTACCCAGGTCCGATTCGCAAACTCAAGGAGTTTGTCTTTCGCCATACCCCCGAGGTGTTTTACCATCTCAGGAGTAACCTTGTCTGGCCCCGGAGCCTTTCTGTTTTTACACTTAGCTATCGCTCTGTCCAGCTCAGCACGGCAGAAGGGCGCATTGCACGTGTCCAGGTCTTTCGAACCATCCGGCTCCCTCTCGAGCCTTTTACGCTCCTTGTTAAGGGCTATAGACGTGGCTGTCTTCTTTTCGGACTTGCTTATCGAAGCGAAATATTTATTTAGCAAGTCGGCCATTTTTTGATCTTTTGCCACTCGATCCCCACTGGGTGACAATAATGGGGTGGCTGTACGCGCCGAATCTTTGGCCTCAAGATTGCGAAGAAGACGCCAGGCTTTGGAAGTATCCCGAAGATCCAGCCCGGCACAGGCATCCCTCCAGTGGTCCGCCCGTACACGTTGGGCCACCTCGCTGGCCTTCCGGCATAATGCATTGAACTCCCTGCGGCATTCGGGTGTCCCCTTCCTTTGTGCTC
Source organism: Biomphalaria sudanica (assembly GCA_036873155.1). NCBI lineage: Eukaryota > Metazoa > Mollusca > Gastropoda > Planorbidae > Biomphalaria > Biomphalaria sudanica. Next base: position 1,953,334 of record JAZGLO010003237.1, on the reverse strand, counting down.
TGCGCCTTGCCCGTTTCCTGGCCCTGACTATTCGATCTAATTCTCGGGACCAGGCGGGTCTATGCCGTATGCCGGGATAGGTCCGCGGGATATGCTTCCTAGCCGCACCCAAAATCGCTGCAGTGATTTCGCCGTATTTGGAGTCGACTGTCCCTTCCTCCACCGCGATACTCGACAGGGCGGAGTCGACGGCCGCCCCGTATGCTGGCCAGTCAGCCTTAGTGTAGCTCCATTTTCTTGGCCGTTTAGTGGCTACACCCCTGGCCTCTGAGAGAGCAATAGTGATTTCAATGGGCCTATGATCACTTCCGACATCCTCAAGCACTTTGATTGTGGTTTTCCCCTCTAGATCTGCAGAGATTAGAGTTAAATCAGGTCTCGACAGAGACCCGTTGCCTGTATGTAGGAGGGTTGGCGGGCTATGTTTATTTTGCAAGCAAAATAGGTTCGTAGTGTTAAGAATTTCTTGGACTTTTTGGCCCGAGGTGTCAGTTGTGTCATAGCCCCATGCAGGAGATTTGGCATTTAGGTCCCCAGCTAATAGAGTTTTGTTTAGAATATTTTTATTGCCGAGGTTAATGGCAAGTTCATGTTTTGGCGGGTTATAACAATTTATTACCGTGAGTTTTCTGCCAGCTTTAAAAATGTCCAGCGAGATGGCGTCGGTACGCCCGCTTTGAGGGCCAGGATTTTGAGAAACTGTCATACCGTTTCTAACATACGTGATGAGTCCACGGCACTCATTGCATTTACATGTATAAGCCGTGTAGCCACTGATGTGGTTACTTCGTTTCTTGCCTACCAAAGTCTCCTGCAATAGCGCGATGTCTATTGCCCTCTCGTGGAGGAGTTTTGTGAGCTCTAATACCTTGGGTATCAATCCACAGATATTGAGCTGAAGTATCTTTATCTGGCTAAGTTTATCGCTCCCTAAGGGTTTAGGACTGGAAGCGACAAACCGTTGTAATGGTTGGTGTTTTGGAGGACCGATGGTCCTCGCTTCGTTGGTCGTAGTCGGTTGGGCCTTTTGGTTGGTAATGGTAGGTTTGGCCTGGTGCGGGACATGATCACCAGGTTGGTGTGGTTGGCTAGCCACACCTTGGCTACCGTTCTTCCGAGGGAAGAACGAATGCAGTGTAGCCTGGGAAGAGGTCTTTTTCCTGAGAGGGGGAACCTTCGCTAATTTATCGTGGTTCGACAGGTTCCGCCGGATCGGAACCACGGGGCGAGTAGTAGAGGATTTTTCGTTGTCGGGCCTGCCGCCCACTACCCGCGCGACGGAGCCTGTTTGGGTCTGCTCGTACCCGGGTTTTCTGGTTTGTTGTGTAATATTCATGTTTGCATAGAAGTCGAAGACCGTTGGCGGCCTTAGTTATTGCCGATTAGAAAGTAGTGTACAAAGGGCCTGCAAGAGGGTCCGGGATCTTTGGGTGCGGGAAGTCCGCTCCACTGGTCACCACCTCCGTATGGCAAGAGCTCGCTTACGGGAGGAGTGGTTGTGTGAGGATTGTTCGATATCCCCAGTATCAAAACTGCTTATTGGGAAGCGCGTTCCTCTACTACCTCACAGGGGACGGGCTAGATAGAGCCTAGCTCGCGGACGCCAACCAGTCCGTCCGACACAGCCCGCTAAGGCCGCGCCAGTCAGTCCAGTCTTTGCCCGAAGAGAGACCCGCGAATCAGCCGAGTCCCAGGAGAACCCGACCAACCCTCGAGTTGGTGTCCAGCGCTATCCGCTTTTCGGAGAACCCGTTAGGTCTCTTACTCACCGTTGCCCCGGGGCCCCACAGGGGGGGGGCTGGACATAACCCCTTTGTTTTCCTTTTACACTTGCCGGCTGCTCATACATCAGCGGCAAGCAACCAATACTCTTAGCCACTCCTTATAATGGAATGTTCACCCGACAACCACGATGAGGTGGTACTGGAATTGCCGAGCTAACTACTGACCAGAGCTGCCCAGTCCACAGCAGCGCTAACTACTGACCAGAGCTGCCCAGTCCACAGCAGCGCTAACTACTGACCAGAGCTGCCCAGTCCACAGCAGCGCTAACTACTGACCAGAGCTGCCCAGTCCACAGCAGCGCTAACTACTGACCAGAGCTGACCAGTCCACAGCAGCGCTAACTACTGACCAGAGCTGCCCAGTCCACAGCAGCGCTAACTACTGACCAGAGCTGCCCAGTCCACAGCAGCACTAACTACTGACCAGAGCTGCCCAGTCCACAGCAGCGCTAACTACTGACCAGAGCTGCCCAGTCCACAGCAGCGCTAACTACTGACCAGAGCTGACCAGTCCACAGCAGCGCTAACTACTGACCAGAGTTGCCCAGTCCACAGCAGCGCTTGCAAAACTCAAAACAATTTGAAAAGACGGGGATGTGTTTAAAAGAGATTCTATCAATGGCAAAAGACAGAGAGGAATGGAGAAAGACGATCAACAGATCTCGTGTGGTGCCCCAACGGTCCAACAGACAAGGGATTAGTGAAGATAAACACTGAATGGTAAGCACTGAATGGTAAAACCTAATGATAAACTCCGAACGCTAAACGCCTAATGGTAAACACTGAATCGTAAGTACTGAATAGTAAGTACCGAATGGCGAGTACTGAATGGTAAGCACTGAACGGAAAGTACCGAATGGTAAGCACTGAATAGTAAGTAGTGAACGATGCTCACCAAATGGTAAACACTGGATGGTAAGTAACGAATGGTAAGCACTGAATGATAAACACTGAATGGTAAGCACGGATCGAGGGGAGGTTGCGTTACAAGGTCTAGCTAATTTGAAAGTCACCCCCTTTTTTTTTCTTTTTTTTTCTGTTCCACTCACCCCCCCCCCCCCCCGGGTCAACTCCTTTACGTTTTTTTATTTAGAACTTTTGTTCGCATTTTTACTAACAATACTTTAAATCTAACAGTTGGCAGCACTAATCGTGGTTAACTTAAAATTAGTTGGTATCAACAAAATAATGAATTACCAGTGATGAATTGACTACTTGGTTACGTTTTAAAAATATTGATTCATGTCTTGTCTATGTCAATAATTGTTCAAATTTTCAACTTGCTCCGAGAAGGGGTAAGGGAGAAATAAAGTGTACAAGCTTTTTACCAGACAGAGTCAGTTGATACAAGCTTTTTACCAGACAGAGTCAGTTGATACAAGCTTTTTACCAGACAGAGTCAGTTGATACAAGCTTTTTACCAGACAGAGTCAGTTGATACAAGCTTTTTACCAGACAGAGTCAGTTGATACAAGCTTTTTACCAGACAGTCAGTTGATACAAGCTTTTTACCAGACAGAGTCAGTTGATACAAGCTTTTTACCAGACAGAGTCAGTTGATACAAGCTTTTTACCAGACAGAGTCAGTTGATACAAGCTTTTTACCAGACAGAGTCAGTTGATACAAGCTTTTTACCAGACAGAGTCAGTTGATACAAGCTTTTTACCAGACAGAGTCAGTTGATACAAGCTTTTTACCAGACAGAGTCAGTTGATACAAGCTTTTTACCAGACAGAGTCAGTTGATACAAGCTTTTTACCAGACAGAGTCAGTTGATACAAGCTTTTTACCAGACAGAGTCAGTTGATACAAGCTTTTTACCAGACAGAGTCAGTTGATACAAGCTTTTTACCAGACAGAGTCAGTTGATACAAGCTTTTTACCAGACAGAGTCAGTTGATACAAGCTTTTTACCAGACAGAGTCAGTTGATACAAGCTTTGTAACAAAAAAAAGTTTATAAAGTAGAAAGAACTAAATTATTTGTTTTGTGCTGTAACAACGGGAGTATATTTCTATTTTTTAAATGCCCGTGGGGAGTTGTAAACGTGGGGAATTGTGAATTTGGGGAATTGCAATGTGGGGAATTGTAATTGTGGGGAGTTGGGAATGTGGGGAATTGACTGATGTGGGGAATTGTCTGGCCACCGCTTTAAAGGGAAACTCCGATGGTTTTTCAAATTTGAGTTATTTAACATTAAAAAGTTGTAAGAGTAAACATTGTACCATTTTTGTATTTAAACCAAATCGATAAAAAGTAACATTTTCATCTAATCCCCTCCCTGTCTGAAATAGATCGTCTGTCTGACTGATTCTAACAAAGTGGTCAGTGTAAGGCTAGTCTAAACTACGTGTAGTCGGTCATGACAGCGATCGTGTTTGTGTGTGTTGAGTGATCAGGCAAAAAAATACACACTGCCGTGGTTAGTCAAGCATGTAAATCTCCTTTCAACACGCCTTTTTTTCTTTGCTTACAACATGTAGATCTAACTGCAAAGACGAAGATACATATTTTTTTACGAGAATGTAAACTTTACTGTATCGTCTCCCGTTATACAATAAATCGACAGATTAAATTAATAGGTCTGTGTGACGTCAGATAGTAACCCGGTAAAAATCTGATCGTTTTGGATGCGCAGAAAAAATATGTCAGAAAAACATCAATTACTAAGTTATTATTGCAAATTTTAAAAAAAAGAATAACATATTCATTATTTGTAAATCAAAACACAAATTATATCAACATTGTCAAAACATAGGAGTTTCCCTTTAACAAATGCCCAATAAGAATGACCCACTACATTTTGAACGTAGGCCTCTAACTGTACTCCGAAATAAACAACAATACGCCCTCGCATCCCGCCATCTCATTGGCTGAGGAAGTTTAAAAAAAAAATGCGAGCTAGAAATATTACAGTTAGAAGCCATAAAATGTACAAGACTCATTGGACGGAGACTACAGTTATGTAACAGATTCAGCCCACAGTTCGGGACCAACTCCAATGTGTTGATGACTTCCTTAGACGTGAAGACTTCAGTTGGATGTACTTTGGCTTTTTTTTTGTCTCTCTAGGTTCCTCCTGTATAGGACTGTTTACTTGTCAGGTTTTCAGAGACTACGTATGTTAGTATTATTATTAGACTGACGGATATTGCTTTATTATATTTTATGCACAGTGTCACCCCCCCCCCTTTTTTTTTTAAAAAAGTTTTTGAACAGTGCTGTCCCATTTCAAATGTGAAGATTATTATAGCCAGTTATCGCACGTCTTTTGTACACTAAAATAGTCTATATCTGGAGTTAGTGGAACAACAATAGACAGCCCAGCTAGGAGATCACAGCCACTGCGCCAAGTATCAGTTCCTGTATTTGAAATTTAAGAAATGCGTACTCAGAGGAGTCTACAGAACAAGAAACGTATAACCATCTGGAGGTTTTAAACTCAAACTGTCCCACGCAGTTACACTTGGTGATTGTAGTTTGCTAGGGGGACAGTATTGGATATTTTATTGTTTTAGGTACAGAAGAAAGGCGCTCTGGATGAGTGGTAAAGCACTTGGCTTCCGAACCGGGGGTCCTGTATTTGAATCCTGGGATTTTTACTTTCTCGATCTTCAGTGTGCCTTTGAGTCCAGCCAGCTCTAATGGGTAGCTGTGGCATTAGTTGGGGAAAAGTCAAGTCGGTTGGTCGTTGTACTGGGCCACATAAACAGATGACCTTTGCATCTTCTGCCTTATAGATCTCTAGGCCTGAAAGGGAACTAAATCTAGGGGAGCAGCCATACTAATTCCAAACGACCGCTGTCTAGAGTTGTCTAGCATTGTCTTGCGTTGCAAAGTCTTCAAGAGTGAAGCCCGCCAGACGTTAGGATAACCAACTAATGTGTTATCCTGCCATCAGCTCATGCAACTGAGTTTAGTATCTGGGCTCTTCTTTGGACCTCGTAAAGGTTGAGAAAGAAACCATAATACTTCAGCAACAAATGGTCCCTTTTATCTAGGGACTAGGAATGCGCTCCGAACGGGTGGATAAGACAGAAGGACCTATAATATTTGAGATTATTATATATGGCGGAAAACTCGAAATAGCTAGTTTTTTTTTTTGGTGTACAAAATAAAAGGAACTGTTGTTAAGCTATATTTTATTAAAGCTATAGGGTCATTTTTATACACCTTTTTTTAGCACTGCAGAATGAAATGTTCTGTAGCACAAAATAATTTTAATATTAGAGACTTCTACTCTATGACTTTGTTATTGAAAATCAAATTGGCAACTAACTAGCAGCTATAAAGGATATTTGATACCAAGATCAGATTCGGCGTATTGAGATTTGGTTAAAATTATAGTTCACTTCTGTTCTTAATTAAATTGGCAACAGTGAAGTTCAATTAGTTTATGGTAAAAATCCCCAATAGAAAGCCTAGTAGATCTACATAAGTCTATAGCTGACAACTACATTTTGAAGTCAAGATATTTTTTTCTAAAAGTTAATTAATTAAAGTTATATCTTTTATCTTTCTAAAAAAAACTTCATACACAATAAACAATGATGCTACTTTATCTGTAAAGATAACACGAGTTCTATTTATAGTTACACAATTATCATTTTCTCAGTTCTTGGAAAATAATCAGCTATTGTTTAATCGTAGGAATCATGTGCCAAACTTGAGATAACATCGTCAATGTTCAAAGTGAATGATTTTTTTTCAATCAATATTTTTAATATTTACTTTTTCATTCAACCTTTGGACACCACTTGACCTTTTTATAAAAGAAATAAACGGAACAACTAGGGACGCCAGAAGGACGTTTTGCAGGGCGCTGAAAGTTGCCACCTATGGTTCAAAGTCGCAGCTTCATCTTTCTTGTTACGGAGAATATTAAAAACATGAAGTGCACTGTAAATAATTGTTTCATAAATTAAAAAAAAAATCCTTCACATGCATAATATTTACAGTACACGTTGTTAAGGTTATCCGTGCCTCCCTGCGGTCAATCAAACTAAAACTGCAAACGTCGAATGTGGCTGCCTGTAAAAGATAGTTTAAATTGTAATGTTGAAGAATGCTGGGTTCGTGCTTCCTGGAGTCACACTTGAGACGTGACAAACATAGATACTACATATTGACTTAAGTCCGTTTCAGCAGACAAAATATAAAGTTTATTTGATAACAATAATAATACTGCACTCCTTGTCGGTTACATAACCCAATAAGAAACAAAGTCACATCCGCATAACAGCGGTATCAAATATATCCAACATGTCAAATTCTCCAAAATAGACTTCAAGTAACGTCTGCATTACAGCGGGTAACAAATACTTAATAATAATAATAGTACAGAATAATAACTACTAGAAATACATGTCTCAGGTGACCACTGCCTTCGACTGCCCAAAAGATACTTCTTAACTCAAAATTACTACTTGTCTCTATAAGTCACTACTGCCCGTACTGGACCAAAAGATACAACTTGACTGCCTTGCCCAAAGGATACCACTTGACTTACTAAACTCAAAGTCAATTTAGTCATTCTACTTCCTGTTTCTACATCAGGAGATTCCCGAGATGAACATTTAACAGGCAATGTCAACCGTCTTAACCCGAGGTGAACATTTAACAGGCAATGTCTACCGTCTTAACCCGAGGTGAATATTTAACAGGCAATGTCAACCGAGACTGTGACACTGCCAAAACTGTCAATAGCTTTATTAAAGCTTCTCGACGCAATAGACAAGCTAGCGTAGAACGCTTATCGTTCACAGTACTGATATTTTTGAATCGTTTTACGGTGAATACAAAACAGGTTGAACTGAGCATTATTATTGCTCGAAAAGCGAGACGTTACTGAAGAAACTAACCTATCAAGATAGGAAATGCAAACCCGTGGTCTGTAATAAATAAATGCAAAAATCTGGTTTTATCTCGGTATGTCTGTCGACTAAAAACTCTTGGCAGCACCAACTCAATACCAAGTTTGTTTGCCAGCTGTCTCGCTTTCTAGGGATGCCATCCTTGAAGTATTCCTCGGCATGGTCAAATTGGTTTGTGATTGTGTCAATGAGATTGCAGATGTGCTGTTGAGCGGCCACCATGTTAAGTTGGACAGACTGCAACATCTGGGAAACTGGTTCAAGAACAGATGAATAATAGACGACAATTAAAAGACAAATCAGAATCAGACGAAGGCAGGCACTTATTAAACATGTGCAGTTTGTCTGGTTTCACTTGCATATGTTCTTTTAAGACCCACCAAACAGTCAATATCTTCTCAAAGTTGTGACTGGATTAGTATTTCTCAGTCCATTGTGTCCCACACAAAAGAAGTAAATTTAGTACCAAGGCTCTCGCTAGGTACAGTTACGGAAAAAAACTTCTATTCGAACACCATTACGTATATCTAAAACGTCATTCATGTCATTGACAAAAAGATTAAGTCTGTAAGACGCACAAGTGACAAGGGCTGCTTTTGGATATATATATTCACTAATCCATGCCTCAATACAGTTCTGAATGCTAGCTTTAGCCGAGTAGTCTATCCATGTCTAGACTGTACTTGATGCATTTGCTGACAATGGCGTTAGACAGACAGTACGTCTCTCTTAACAACAGGGAGAAAATCAAAGAAGCATTCTCGAATACAATCGCCATCAACAAATCGAACGCCCAAAATCGCTCAGTGCCTGAAAAATCTGCAGTTTCATATCACCAAAATACACAGCAAATGCAGTTAATTCATGATGCTTATTTTTAGTTTCCTCCTGCTGCTAGTGCTTCGTTGATCCAAATCAACGTTTTGACTCAGACGATAGCATGTGAAGAATTTGTTCTTATTTCCACCTGCTATTTAATGCGATTTTTATCGAGCATTATCACTGACTGCAACTCCGCAATCATTTACCAAGATGACTGCACTCTTCAATCTTGTTCAAAAATTTTCCAAATTTATCACATCAAAAGATAACTGCCAAGGATTTTTCCTCCAAAGCAAATAACAACAATAAATAGATATTTATCATATTTTGGGCCTTAACTAAATATAACTAAATATAATAATAACTGCGACTACAGTGCCATGAAATAGTTCACACCCTTTATAGTGCTAACAATTGCAAGCCTATAAAAAAGCGTAAATTTTAGTCCATCAACTCCAGAGTGGCCTATTGAAGTTTATCTTTACAACTGTACTTCAGTAGAAATAGATCATGTGAAAAACAACTAATTAGACAAACTGAGGCTTTTTTCAAAAGGCTTAGGCCTAGATAGTAATGAACAAATAGATGCTAATCTATTAGATTTTCTAAGGCATTTGACTAAGTTCACCTCCATAGCTAGCGCAAAAATATTAAAATATAATGGCAATGCTGGTTCTTTACATCAATGGATTCTGGATTTCCTATTAGGAAGAGAACAAACTGTAATAATAAATGGCTCTAAAACAACACCAATAACAGTAAACGCAGGTGTATCTCAAATGATAAATGATCTACCAAATTGCTGAAACTATTTTTAAAAAATCAAACAAAGCATTTGAGTTTATTAGAAGAAATTTCTATAAATCAAATAAGAACATAAAACTTTAATGTTATTTAACCTTGGTTAGGCCAATAATAGAATACGCATCGCATCCTCTGTTTGGACCCTTCAACTCAAGAAAACATTAAGAACTGGGACAGACACAAAATAGAGCAAAGAGATTCATAACAAACGAATATTCACATTTGATTAGAGTAACACCTTTAGTAAAATCATTAAATGTATAGACTCTTCAGGATAGAAGACTTAAATGTAAATTAGCAATTATACGTAAAACATTAAACCATAATCTTCAAATAAAAAAAATAAAAAAACAACAAATAAAATACTCAGAAAGACATAAGGATAGAGGTACATTCCTTGTTTCATATGCCAAAACAAATACTTGTACAAATACTCTTTCTTCCCTAGTGCCAAAAGAGCATGGAATGGGTTGCCTGCGCCAGCCAAGAAAACCAGTGTAATTTATGTTTTGTTTTTCTTAATTTTTTTAAATTTTATTTTATTTTTACTGTATTTTATAAGATAAGATATTAGTTGCTACTTAGAAGTTAATTGATATGATGGGGCAAAAAAAAAAGCTACTAATTGGCTACTCAGAATCCAAGGGTGGTGCATGTGCACCACCTTGCTCGTTCCCTTCAGACGCTGATGGGGCAACCTACACAACGCCCCTACCCCTATTTATCGATCAATCTCTGTTGAATGATCTGCACGGGGGAAACTGATCGTCCACACCCCCGATATGTAAATGATATCAAACGAGACCTCATAGAAGTGGACATCGACTTTATAAACTGGGAAATCATAGCTCTGTGTGGAGAGTGATTGTGAAATAAGAATTCTACATGACCACGCCAACCCAGTTGCGATCTGCATATTATGCCATAACCAATGCTGACAAAGTAGTTGTCCGCGGGGGCGGGGGGGGGGGGGTTCTACTTAAGTTTTCGTCGTCTGTGTAAGTGTAAGTGCCTTGGTTGTAATCTAACACAAATGAATGAAACCCACCTCCGATTCAAGGAAAGAAATTGACTTTCATTTTTCTCTTTTATTGAGATATTAAATCTATTTTAAAGATATCTACCATCTCACATCACTTATTTGTTAATAAATGAATTACTGCCTAAGGACACCGACTTCTATGAGATTCACCTAACAATTCTTTATGAAGAAATGACTATTTGCTTCTAGGGTGTAATAAATTTAAAAATAATTTAATATAAATTATAATTTTTAAACATCTGTTACTTATGTTCAAATTGAGTTCCATAAAGGAAAAAAAAGATTTACAAAATTATGTCTTCAATAAAAAGAATGTTAACATTAGAGGTACAACAGAGATATGGCTGCGCTTAATGTTCCTGTAAAATTCCAAAACTGGGATGGAAAGTGGAATTATGTTTCCATCAACAGACATGGTTAAACTGGATTTCGTGCGTAACAAAATTATAATGAGTAAGCAAAGAATTAGACTGCATGTTGTCTAGAAAAGACCTTCTCCTTACTTTGGCTAATTTAAAGCCAGACAATTCTAATATTGTCAGACTGGAGGCGGCACAAGGTTCACATAAGATTAATTTCATTTTTAGTAAATTCAGCAATAATAATATTTATATAAAAATTAATTTACAATTAAACCCTAAAAATAGTAGGCCTAATTGGCCCTAAAATTCATCAACTTGAAAAGGGACTATTCGAAGGATTTGAAAGTCATGACAATGAGATGAATTTTTATGTGCAATGACTGCAACTTATTTGATACAATGTTTACATAATTGTTATAAAATTAACTATCTTCTATATACTGCGTGGAAATTGATAAATAAAGTGTTATTCAAATTTTGCGTTCAGGTGCTTCTTAATTAGTATTTTTCTTTGAGGGGGGCGCTGGCGGATATTTTGAAAGAAAAAATAGGAAAAGGTGGCGTTAGGGAAAAAAAGGGTTGAAGACCACGAACTGAATTATTAGATGTCATGGAAGAGGAGTGAACTCTTTCTTTAATGAATTACAAGCTTCTTTTGCATTACTTCCCTTGGTACTTGACTTCCTGACAAGTAGTGTCACATTTTACATACATTATGATACATATTTGATTGATATGATGATTATGACAAAGGCCTTTAAATATGAACATATTACATAACTAATATAAAAATGCATATATAAATAAACATAGATCTAGATCTATATATTAAAAAAAATTATACAGAATCTCTCTTTTTTTAATATAGCCCTAGATCTAATCTAGATTTCTAGATCTCAGTCTAAGATTTGGCAACAAGTCCAACTTTTTATACGAATTCAGAATTCCTAAGTGAGAAAAAAAAATGGATCCACTTTTTATGGCATACAGTTATTTTCGACGAAGAAAATATAAAGAAGCAGTGGACGTTTGCACTCAAATTTTAGAGAGAAATCCATATGATCAAGTATTAATGAATTAGATGAATTAGTTAGAATCTAGAATAATCTAGATCTATTAATTTATAATTATTATTATTTTATAAAATATTATTATTTTTGTTGCCAACGACGCCAACGTTACACTTACTCTTACACTTACAGCTATTTTAATGGTACACTGATTCAGCGAAATAATTAAGATGCTGACAATAGTCGATATACAGTAATCTATAACTTCATTATTTAATATAGATCTATAGATGTATATTTATAAATATAAGTCTACGTTTTTTTATATCTCATGGGACCATGCGAAAAGGAGGCTAAAATAGTCTCGTTAAATTTAAAATGATTAGTACTGTATTAATTTATTAATAATTTAGATCAGCAAGTAATCTAGGTTCTTATTAATGAAAATGAATGTGAGATGGAGTCTAACTATTTTAATTTCAATAATATTCATGTTCAGGATAAGAAAGAGTTGGAATCAAGTCTTTCAAAATATTAAGCTAAAGCTACTTGATCTAGGTCCTAGGTTAATGATAATCAAGATCTAAAACTAGATTGTTCTCTTTCTTGGTTAACTAATCCCTCCAATTTTGTAAGAGGTTCAGGTATGAGATAAGACCTGGATCTAGAGCTAGATCTGAAATATTTCAAAGTGCTTACTAAAAACAAAGGGGGATACACTACATACATGACTGCATGACTAGATTTACACATGAAATGCAAAGGATGTAATTATCTTTTTTTTTAAAGTAATGTCTGTAATCTATAATAAGATACAGCACCATAATATCTACTTTATAATAGTATTAGTTTCTATTGTGTTTACAATATAGATATATATAGCTTGTTATCTGAAATTCATTGATGATTAAATCAGGTGCTACATTTTACCAATTCCAATAGCTTACAAAAAGAATTGTCAACTTTTATTTTTCTAAGGCTGCATGGCATTTAAAAACAAGAGCACTTACAAACCAGGTGTACGTGGATGAAGTTGAGGTGGATGAAGAAGGGTTAGCTGAAATACTGATGGATGACAATGTTATAGCCAATGTCTCACGCCCTGGGACGTCCCTTAGAGGTCCAGCTGTTAAAGAAACTATTGGACCAACGCAAGGTGTGAGGTAAGAGGGTACAAAAATATATTAACATTTTTCATCCTCCTGTCTTTATGTTTTGCTGCCAGTATGTGTTCTTTATCTTTATGTTGGCACTTATCTGTTGTTATGAACAATGGTCATTTCTGGTAGATCTCAAGACCATAATCAAAGCCTTAGTGATTTATAACATTATCTCATCCTCATTATTCCACCTCAGGCTAAAAAGAAATTCAGAATTGTATGGCCTTAAGAAGTTTATTCTTGCTCTCCAGTAACGAGAAAAAAAAAAATTGTATCCAGAGGAATTGTCCCCCCTTCACCGCTAACTTATTTTAAAGAAATACAATATAATTAACTGATTGAGTACAAATCTGATCTAATAAGTAAATGTAAAAAAAATCAGGTCAAAGTTATAGAGAATAGAACCCTTTTTGTGGCTTGCAAATTAGTGTTTTGGGAATGTCAGGACACGTACATAATATTTTGGCTCTGGATTAGGTTACAATAGAAACCAACCTTTTACAAACTTTGCTTTTTAATAGTTAATGGTGAGAATTATAGACTAACAAAATAAAACAAAATATATAATGATATGCTTCAATGAAAAGAATAATTCAGCAAATGCCCAATATCTGCATATTTTCAACATTAACTTGATTGATGTGAACATACATATCTTGAAAAATATGATTAACCATAATTGAAAGAGATTAGATATATGAATGAATTGTCCATTGCACTTATCTTTATGCTTTTTTTTTTTTTTAATTCTTTAATGACATTATTTTCCTTTTATGTCATGCCTACATTTCTTTAGATCATTTTATTGCTTTCTCTTTTCTTTTATCTTTAAAAAACAGTCTAGAAGTTTTCAGGCCAAAAAAAGTCTAGCAAGAGCAAATGAATGTGACTAATTTAATTTTAGGAGAGTCTCATTGTTGTTTTTAGTTTCTCTCCCTTTGTATCTTGTATAGATAGTAATGCATAATAGTTGTGTCAGACTCTAGCTCTCCTTTAACAATAGTTGTGTGAATTTGTGATTTCAAGCTATAAAACTCCAAATGTTTCAAATGCAGACCTCTTTAGCAGATTATACTTATATTGTAAAAAGTACAATATGTTTTTAGTGAAGTAATGACTGTTGATTTAGAACAGAACTATCACTTTTTAGAGCCAAACAATACTTAATAAAAAATGTCAGCAAGTTTCATACATTTAATGTATTGAATTTTTACAATTCCAATATATATTCAGTCTAACACCAATGTTTATTTTATTTTATATAAAATACAAGTTTACAAAAATTATAAATGTTAATATTTAATTTCTTTGACATCAGCATGCACCTTTACTTTTAGGCCCACAAGTCAAGGTGGGAGACCTCTCTCTGGCTATGTCAGGCCAGGTACACAGTCTGGAAGGCCAGGCACCATGGAGCAGGCTATAAGAACACCTCGCACTGCTCATACTGCTAGACCAGTGACTAGTGCATCAGGAAGATTTGTTCGTTTGGGCACAGTGAGTTTTTTTTAGCCTAAGTAAAATAAAATTATGTTTAATCTTCCATACAACACCTCTATAGCAGAAGTGTAATAATTAAAGCATTCTAATTTTTTTTATATTTTTTATTGCAATAATTGTTATATTTTTAGCTTATGGTGATGAATTTTTGGTATTTGAGAGTAAAGTCATATACTTCTTGCCCTTATCATAAGGGACATGTGACCTGAGCAGTAAAGCACTGATTTTCCTATTTTATATCTTTTATAATCAGTCTGGACTCTGTGGCATTTTATGTCTCTATAGACAATCTTTTCCCTTTGCAACTTCTTGTGTGACTAAAGAGGCCAATCATGTGGTCACAGGTTGGGCATCTGTAATCACCAGGCGCCATTGTGCTTTCACCTTTCTTTTTACTACTGTTGTTTTTGGCATCTGCAATCGGGACCCCTTCCTTTATGCTCGCTCTCCATGTGGATCTATCCAGTGCTACTTTTTCTTAGCTGTTAGTGCCGCGTTTTGCATATATCAGTATACCTTAAAAGTGGATGACCAGCGGGTCTCCTGCCTTCTGTTAATCACCTTACAGAGTGTCTTGTGGAAGTCGACCTTGTGGCATTCTGTAAACTTGACCAAGCCAGTCAAGGTGTCTGCTGCTGATAACAGAGTGGATGTCCTGGCACCCTGCTCTTTGTAGTTTGGACTACAAGTGGGCAAAATATAATATTCCTAATCTTCCTTCATTTAGCTCATCTCTATGAGTACTTGACATCAGTTTGGGAAAGTAAAATGTGCTTAAGAAAGGTTCTGCCTTGTCCAATTAGATAATCCTACTTCAATTACAATCATTCAAGTATATCTTTGTCTTATAGAACTATAGTTAATTATTAATCCACCAGTAAAACGTTAAGTCAATTTCAACTGTTTAAAAGAATAACCTTAGTTTTCTCTGTTCTGTCAATGAAGGCATCCATGTTGTCAACACCTGATGGTCCATTCATTAATATAGCTAGAATCAACTTTTCCAAGTATGCTTCACGGCCAACTTTAGCCAAAGGACTCTTTGAATATATCTTTCATCATGAAAATGATGTTCGTAATGTAAGTATCAATAGAAATTGAATTATTAGTAGCAAAAATGAAATAAAAATAACAAATATTTTTACAATTTTCAAAGCATTAACTTAGATTTGAGTTTTGTTTTATTACATGTTTTTGCTACATAAAAACTTTTTTCCTACATTTTAAAAAGTTGAATCAATAAGAGATTAATATTCTAGCTCATAAATATGTATTTTTTATAATAGTTTTTGTCAAATGTCAAAGCTTGGACTGTCAATTAAGCCCAGCAAAACTGTTCTTACTGACAGGTTAAGGGGTGAAGTTGAATATCCGGTCTCTCTGAAAACTTAGAAACATGGGGTAGATGGAGCTTATCAGCATAGTAAGGCTTTTCATATAATAGGGTACTTTGATTTCAAGCCTCTATTGGTTCTGACTATCAGACAGTTCTTACTATTGAGTTGCTGCCAGGTGTAATTTAAAATATTATGGTACTTTGGATCACACCAGAAAGTAGAGAAGAACTATGACACAAGGACAACATTTAATCACTTTATCTAAGCCCAGGAATATCTCTCAATGAAGAATCTCTGGTGCTATTGCAGTGCAGCTGGGTCATTCATTTGTCTGGGCACATTCCTTGTCTTTCAAGACTAGAAGCCATGTAGATAGTTCTTGTTTGAAGTAGAAACCTTTTGATTTTGATGAACAAATGTTATTTCTAAATTTGTATTTTGTTGTCCTGTTTCTTTCATTGTAATCAACTTTTTTTGTCGACTCTCATGTTGAACATGTTAATTACATTTGCATTCAAGCTGACTTAAAAACACTTTTTTATAATTCATTTATCTAAAAAGGCACTAGAGTTGGCAGCTTTAGCAACAGAGGCTTGTCAGTACAGTGACTGGTGGTGGAAGGTTGCTCTTGCCAAATGTTATTTCAGGTAGGCCCTACTGGTAGTTTGTGACTTGTTTGAGATCATAGATTTTGTCAAACTTTATTTTAAAAAATGGAGATTTGTCTAATCAAAAATATACATTAGTTACACAAACTTAAAAGAAATCGTCTCTGACCATCATGGTATATAATATTCATTCATTCATTTAAAAAATCATTAGAATTTCAACTATCTCAATTTGCATTTTATTAGCACACCATTGAAATAGATGAAATTACAAAAACATTTTAAACCAGACACAATAAATTTTCAAGCACTATTAATTATTAATAATCATTTTTATACTCATTTTAATTTTTTTTTCCTTTTTGTTTGTTTTGTTATCTCTGGTTATCTTATTTGCTTGTTAGAAACTCTGATATTGTTACGAACCTCCCTATCCAGGCTCTCTTCAAACTGCACCACACGACACAACAAACTTAAAGAACCTCACAACTCAGAGCTCCAAAGTAACAGTAGCAATTTAATTTCAAATGCATTACAACACTGTACAGTTGGCAACAATATTACACTAACTGTCCACAAACCTAGCCTTGCTCCTCCTGACTTCACACACCGTGCTGTTTCTAACTTCGCCTCGTACTGTTCACATTGCGAGGTAACGTGAAGTGTTGTGAAGTGTCTTGACCCAAACACACTTGCTCTTATATAGTGTCTCTACTGGCCTTCTAGAATCGGATGGAACGTTCTTGACCACTCAGAATGATCACAATCGCCGTGACTTGCGTGCGTAATATTTACACACAGGTCATTGCCAAACTGGCGTGTACTGTCACTGGTCACGGTTGACCTCTCGTCCTGCACTGGACTGGAGCGATTTGGGTAGGCTAAGAACACACACAGCACTACCCCCATCTGTGTCATCACCAGGTTTATAACAATATTATAATGCTTATTTTAGATTAGTGAATTATAATAATCTTAATTTTCAATCAGGTTAGGTATGTACAGAGATGCAGAGAAACAACTGAGGTCTGCGCTAAAATCAGATGAAGTTATTGACGCCTATCTTCATTTAGCCAAAGTGTACTGTCGACTGGATCAACCTCTGGCAGCCATTGAAGTCTACACACAGGGGCTGAAGCAGTTCCCTGGAGAAACTACATTATTAACTGGGATAGCGAGGATATATGAGGTCATTTTGCTAGTGAACTTATGATAATGTGGAACATTATTAAGTATATTTTTAAGGTTCAATATAGACAGTGTTACTTGTGGGATGTTCATTTTCCATTATAAGATGTCCTACTGTTTATTAAAAAGATGAACTAAATAAAAAGATTATATATCTTTAAATTCTTGTTTTTAATTCACAGGGCTTGGGTAAAATGGAAGAAGGTGTGAAATATTACAAGGATGTGTTAAAGTCAGATAACATGAATGTGGAGGCTATCGCCTGTATAGCTACCAATCATTTCTACACAGATCAGCCTGAGATGGCTCTGAAATTTTACAGGTTTGTTTCGGATTAAGTCTTGATCACAAGTTAGATGAAGTCTTGACCATAGGTTGTATAAAGTATTGACCACAAATTATATGAAGTCTTGACCAGAGGTTGTATAATGTATTGACACAAATTATATGTTGTCTTGCCAATAGGTCAGAAAACAACTATTTTCTTGCTAACCTTACATTATTTGCACTGATATGAATTAACATGATTTTGAGCTTTGAGCCAAATAATGTGTACAAAAGGTTTGATGTTGGTAAATGACTTTGATTCTGATCATTTTATCAGTCATTTTCAGTTGATCTAGTTACTAAAATGCTACTATTTAATGTATTAAGAAAATATTCATACTCAATTGTAATCGCTGCTACACAAGATGGGTTCTGTCAAAGACTGTCACATACATTTAAAAGTTTATTACTTTTTGTTCCTGCATTTTCATGTAGCTCCAGACAGCTAATCTAACTTTTTTTTTTTTTTGAAGCAAAGTTGTATAAGAAATATTTACAGCTTTCAATCTCAATTGATAAATATATTGAAAAAAAAGTTAAATTACAAGATGTCAAATGAATGAAACAATATATCTCAACTCACTTAAAATCTACTGTTCTTGCTGTTCAATATTCACTTCTTGTTCCATATCTGTAATTTTTCATCTGCTGTCCCTTCTTTTATACACTTCCATGCTGTCAATCCTTTTAAAAATTACTTTAGCCAATATGCACATTCTCTATTTAACTGTTTTATTGACAAATATTAATGTGTAGGCAGACAACTGTTTCATAATTATGAACTCTGTTCATCCAATTTTTTTCAAGACTTACATTTTTTTTGTTAAAGCATAGATTTTCTGTTCTTATCTTATAAAGTACAGATGGTCCTTCCTACCCATATCCATGTTTTAATTTAGTCCAGCATGCTAAAAAGAGACTTAAATTCTATTTAGTCATTGGATTTCCTGTCTGATTCATGCAACCTGTTCTATGCTCTTGTGGCCCTAGGGATAAAGGGGCGCTAGTATAAATTTGTCTTGGTAGCAATATATGGAATAAGAAATATGCATTAATCTTTGTCTCTGTGTATTTGATTAGGTATTTTTTTTTTTGTTGGTTTTATTTTGCAAGTTATTGTTTCATTGTTTTGTGTGCTATTGCTACTCTTGGCTTGTTTTGTTAAATTTGTAAAATTTTTTACAGACGTCTGCTTCAGATGGGTGTTTATAATGCTGAGCTGTTTAACAACCTAGGTTTATGTTGTTTCTATGCTCAGCAGTATGACATGACCTTGACCTGTTTTATGCGAGCCCTGTCTTTAGCAGAAGATGATGTAGTTATTGGTGATGTATGGTTTAACATTGGACATGTAGCTCTCGTGAGTCCTAGATGTTTAACATATTTTTGTTTTAATGTGATTTATGAATATTGCCTACTCAGCATTAGCAGATTTGTTTAAGCTGTCTTCTATTAGTGTGTATCAGTTGATTCTTGGTTGCTTTTGAGATCAATCTGGATTTAATGTAAAAAATCATGATAATTTTTAAGAATATATTATCACTGTTTAAATGATACACCCTAAAATATGATTGTGTAAAATGTAATGGTATAATATATTTTCATTTTCAAACTTCGATTTTGTATTTTATTCTCTTAAAAAACATTGTGGGCTTGTTCAAAGGCTTTGATATTTTCTTTTTCTGGCTATAAATTATGTATTTTTATTTAGATTATTTAAAATTTTCTTATTTTGTTATCTCATCCTGGACATCTTAATTATGCAATTTTCCTTTGCTATCATAACATTGATACATTAACAGGAACACCAACTTTTGCAGTTAGTATAAACATAAGATTTAAAAAATTACTTCCCTTAGTGTTTATATTAAAATCTTTGACTTTTGTCATTGAGTACATTTTAAAGATTTAAAATACAAATTTCCTATTAAAGTTTATGATAATTTGTTTCATTCTTTTTTCAACTTTCAGGGTATCTGTGACATCAAGTTGGCCTATCAATGTTTCCGTCTTGCTCTATCACACAACAATGACCATGCTGAAGCCTATAACAATCTGGGAGTCTTGGAGATAAAAAAGAACCATGTAGAAGCTGTAAGTCAGTTTTTCTTGTCTCTAGTGTTGTATCATGTTGTTTTCTCTAGCTTAGAAAACAATTAGCTTCTGGTTCATTTTTTAAAAATTGCACTTGGATAGCTTCTCTGTCGTGCCATAGCAAGCACAATGTGCACAATGTCAAATCACTTTTGTGGGCATTTGGGGGAGGAGTGTCTGGGAGAAGGTTTCCTTGCTGTCATTAGGCTCTCAGTAAACACAATTCAGCTCAAGACAAATTCCAATTACAAATTCTTGGTTGATTTGAACTCGAGCCCTCTTGTTAGGTAGCCAAGAGGTTTATGCCACTTAGTCTGTTTGTAGACCATCATCATATTTTGAGAGATTTGTTTTGTCCCCAAGCCTCCTTCCTCTCCTCCAGGCTTAATTTTGAGTAACTTCCCTTTAATGGCCTGACATAATCTTGGTTACTTCTTACAGGCAGATAATCCTTTTTTTTTCTTCTAAGGTCTTGTTTTTGCTTTGGTATTTTTTTAAAAGAAGTTTGTGACTTGTGTTTGTAATGAATAAGGAAAATTCTTTCTTTGCATATGCTTTTGAAATGTTCTTAGGAAAGGCACAATGAAACAAAACAATGTTGTAGCTCAAACATCTGACTGGGCAATACATGGATAGGGTCTACTTTTATCAATGTTTAAGAGTTCAGAGAAAAAAGGGAAAAGTTCAAAAAATGGAGAGAAATAATGAACAAATATTTAGAAAGTATAAATTGGTGAGTTTAAAGACTCCTGAAAACACCCAATAAGTATATTGTTATTTTGAACTAAAGCTTTGATGCTGAAAAACTCAACTCTAAAACTGGACAGAGTTGTATTTTTCAGAATGAAAGTGTCCAGTTTTAGCAGCATGTTTTTCACTTCAGCAATGTCCTCCCCCCCCCCCCCCCTCCCCCTTAGCAACCTCCAAAGAAGTTTAAAAAGGAGACAAGAAAAAAAAAAGTAGGGCAATATTTCTGAAAAATCTTCAAGTTACTCCTCTCCTCTTCCTGTCAGCTCTACCCATTCCTGTCCTACTTCCTCTAGTGACATTCATCAGAACTGCATGCTAGATGAATGTTTTATGACTTCTGGAAATTTGCATAACTTGTTTTCAGGGGCTAGTTTTGGTAGTTGGTATACAAGTTTTAGTCTTCATTGTTAATGATGCCCCTGTTGTATTCTGGGTCTTCGAAGTAAACACAAAGCTTGTTTAATTAAATTATTATTTTTTTATATAGGATTCCCATGTTAATTGTGGATGAATGGACTTTATACTCCTATAGTACTGTAAGGCCTATAAGCTCCAATGCACCTCCAATATTATTTTGAGTCTTGGATGAATTAATAATAATAATAATTAACTTACAATACACCCTGTCATTATATCAACCAAGTGGACAATGACAACTGACCTTGCAGACACATTTAAAGCCCTAAACATTCCTGAGAGGACCCTCATTACCTGTCAAAGGCAGTACTGCTGCAGACTTGCCACATCATCAAAACATTTCTCTGTGGACCTACAACTGAACTACAGGGAACTACAATGACTTTTGTTTTTTCAACCCTGGCAGAAAAGAAATTTTATTCATTTCAATAATAATAATAATATAGTCTTTCAATTTGTGCATTACTGAAATCCGCAGAATAAAACATTATAATGATAGTGAATGAACTATACATTCACACCCTAGTTTCACTCCAACAGTGACCAAGAAAACTATGGACAGCGAAAAAAAAAACATGGGCCTCAGCTCTGAAAGAAAAGTTGCCATACAAAAAATGGCTGGCTCCTCTACCTCCAAAGCGAAAGCCACCTTAACCTGCGATATATGTGGACGGGAGTGTCTCTCCAAAATAAGGCTCCACACTCACATGAAAAAGTGTTCTATGACATGTATCATAGTCAGTCAGGCATTGGTAATTTATTATGTTGTTTGATATCGAAAAAGGGAAATACATTCTATATTATCGAGAGATATACTTGTAAATGTGGAGCTCTTCTTCTTAGATTAGCTTCCTTTTTATTGCAAGTAGATTTTTATGTAGGCTAGTTCCCTCCCCCCTCCCTTTTCAACAAAAATTACAAAGTACATAGTGATTACATTGTTGTTTGTTATCTAAACCTAGAAACATGTGCTGCCCTCTGGTTGTGTTTCCCACTAGTCTCTCTAAAGTACATACCACTACTCACACAGGGGGTGACACCCATCCGACTGATCGTAATGAAATCTGGCCTTTTCCCTTTAAACTGTATTTGCCTGCAGGCAATAATCATTGATAATTGTTGTGGAATGATATAGAAAAATGGAAGTGGGGGATACCGTTCTTCCATATCCATGTATTGAAATATAGTGTATGAAGTTTAAAAATGGTCTCTAGTTTTCATATTTTGTTCGTAACGTAGGCCTATGTTCCGCTTTTCTTAGAGCCCCCCCCCCCCCCCCAGTCTTCCACGAGCCGCCCCTCCCGTCTTCCTAATCCCCATGTCACTGTCACTTGTATGTGTTCTTATTAAGTGTGGAATCTCTATCTAGTCAATAGCAGCGTGGGGTGGGGGGTTTGGGTTTGTCATTCGATACCACGCTGAGTTGTCATGCCCGAGTGATTGCTCCACAGTTGCCAACTCTGAGATATTTCAGCCCACAAAAGTATGTGGGTTTCGTAGCATGAACATAAACAACACAACAAAAATAACTAAGTCTAGTGTGTGACCACGTGGCTTCGTGCATGTGTGTGTGTTTTTACCAAGTCTGTGAAGGACAAAACGCAGATGTTATTCGTTCATTCACTAGACCTAGCCTTGTCATTGATACTTGAACACTTGGCAGACAAAAGAATTTGCATACGTTTCTGCAAGAGTGAGATCTGTCTGGGTCTATTTTTAAAGCAAGGGCTTCTCGTTTCATTAAGTCTTTTGTTTAGAAGCCAGTTTCGGTTGTATATACTTTATTGAAACTCACGTGTGTGTGTGAACTTTGGCGTCATTTCCAATATATTTAACCTAAACCTAGGTTAAAACATATTGCGAAATAAGTTTGTGCTCACACAAACTCGTATTAGGCTCCTCCGAGCCCCCTTTTTCAAGCCACGATGGTTAAAAGGCAGGTTTTTATTTTTTATTTTAGCACGACAGTTTAGCAAAATAAAAGCCCCTAGATCTTTAGGATTTGTGAATTAGAAAGTCTTGAATTTAAAATTTAAAAAATACGTTGGCCTTAATGATTACCAAAATAGATTTGATTGAAATGGTTTGGAATATTGATTGAAATTTGTCTGGAGAGTTGCTACTATGCATTTTGTTGTTATTCTCTTTTCTTTTTTTTTTTCTTTCTTTAACGCCAAATTCGTTCAAAGTTTTTTCTTCTTATTATTATAATTATTGTGCAAATAGCATGGCTTCAGAATATTCTATATTGTATGCTCAGATTGAAAGCAGTTTTTTTTTTCAAAACTTTATGATCTATTTTTCTATTTAAACTGTGATTTGTGATGGGTCAATCACTCTAAGCTAATGGCACACACACCAGCACATTGTGGAGAAGGTACCTTAATGTCTAGATGGAACTGGATTGGGCGTTTCACTATTATTCATTATACGTGAAGCCTAACACTA
This sequence comes from Biomphalaria sudanica, assembly GCA_036873155.1. Classification (NCBI taxonomy): domain Eukaryota; kingdom Metazoa; phylum Mollusca; class Gastropoda; family Planorbidae; genus Biomphalaria; species Biomphalaria sudanica. Next base: position 1,929,807 of record JAZGLO010003237.1, on the reverse strand, counting down.
AATTCTTGATGCACTTCAAACACTCAGCCCTGGTTGAACCTAATGTGACGTTGTTGTTGTTGTTGTTTTTTTACGTCCCCTAGTCTGCCCAGGTTCGTTTCTTATTTAGGAAAAAAAAAAAGCCGCTTGCACAATTATAGACTTTCTGCAGTCCACGGTCTCCGTCTGACCTGGCCGGTACAACCTTTAGCATTATAATTATTGCTTTGAACGCATTCAGAACTTTTCTATTTCTTTGTGTTGGGGCTAAGATGTAAAGCTTATGCAAATTTAATCCACTTGTATAAAGTTGCTTCAGAATTCTACAATAGTGGTCTGGTTTCAAACTCGGTGCCATTTTCCCATATGCCGTTCGGGGGCTGAGAGCGTCAAGAAATAGGACAAATTTAGGGCGCTTCCGTGACCGCTGACAAAACTAGGGCTTTGATGACCACGGATGGCGGCTCAGAATCTGGAATTAATTTGAGTAGAAAAGCGTGTGTGTGTGTGATATCGGAGCCCAGACTTGTGAAGATAACGCCACAGAGTGTTCACTTGCTCAGAGTCACTGTTTGAGATAATGCCATGGCCATTGTATGCTTAAAACTTGGGTGGGGAAATGGGGATGATGCAAAAAAAAAAAACACGCCATGTGCGTGCGTGTCTGTGTATGTGCGCCAGAAAACGCGCGCGTGATTACAGGCCTATGTGTGTACTTTATGGGCGGGGTACAGATAACGAGTCTTCTTGCAGGGCCGCCTACATCTGCAACCATTTTTTTATACAAACACACACACACAATCACATTTAACATGCCTGTGATCAAGGAGGCTGCAGTACGATCTTATGTTTGATTCGACTTTTACTTACTGATTCGTTAATTAATTTCATTTAATTAAAATTTAATAAAAAACAACAACCACTACTTTGGGTTTGTGTTTTTTTCCCCCATATCCTAATGTAAAACATAAAGTCTAAAAGAATGCAAAACTGTTTCTAAAAAAAAAACAAGGTTACAAAAGACAGTTTGTGTGGAAACACAAACACAAAATCGGCCCCCGAAGTGGTCCACCCTGGCAGGCTTCAATATTTTCAGAAAAAACATCTGAATGAAATTATATCAAAGACAAATGAGAGATAAGAATGGAGAAAGAAGGTTAACAGATCTTGTGTAGTGCCCCAACGGTCCCGCAGATCAAAGGATAGGTGAAAGTAAATGTAAAGTTAGATGTGAACCTGGCCTAACTAGTTCCCCTTTCAGATCTTGTGGTCTATAGGGCAGATGATGTAAAGTTCATCTGTTTTTGTTAACGAGGGTGTCATGTAGCCAGCACAACGACCAACCGCCTTTACTTTTCCCCAACTAATGTCAGGTACCCATTAGGGCTGAGTGGTTTCAGAGGCGCCCAAGGATTCAAAGTTGAAAATCCCAATCTTCACCAGGATTCGAACCCGGTACCCCCGGTTCGCAAGTTAAGCGCTTTACCGCTCAGCCACCGCGCCTCCCCTGGCCTAACTGATGTCTTATAATTGATGTAATAGTTTTGAAGTAGCTCTATCTCTTATGTTCGAATTCCTATTTGTCTATATACATTGCAGAAAAATTGTAGTAAAATAAGGTTTACAAGATTACTATTCGTTTTAGATTAGGTCTAAATTATGATGCATACTAATTAGCTTTTTATCTTTAAAAAACTGCTTGCATAACTGATTTAAAAAATTAGATTTTTTCGCTTTCAGAAAAAAAAAGTAGCCGTTGCATCAGAACTTTGAATGGTCTAAAATATTGTGATGTCGGATTTTCAATATCTTTTCTAGTTTACGAGATCTAAACGGGACGGACGGACAGACATTTCGCACAAAACTAATAGCGTCTTTTCCCATTTCGGGGGCCGCTAAAAAAAACATACATAAAAATATAGGCGGTAAAAACACTGTAAGGGAGACAACTATTGTATTAGCAGAAGAGACAGTACCCATGTTAGCAGGGGTGTTAGCATCCAGCGAGACAGTGTCTACCATATCTTGCGAAAGGAGTGGGGGTGACAGCATTATATTATCGTAGGAAGGCAGTAGTGAAAGTGTCCGAGACGCGTCATTTATACTTAGTGAGCTCAGGGGAGACAGTTTCAATTTTTAAACTAGTCAAGGGAAGGGGTGAGAATTTATTATAGATTTAGAAATCAAGCAAATAGTTTAAACATTGAACAGTAATTCAGTACTTATTTGGAACAGAAGAATGTGATCATCTATTTAGGACACACAGGGATGGGGAGACACGCCATTGACGCCACTGTATAGGGACTTGCAGTGACTTATCCTTTAAACTTATCACAGTTAATGCTTATGCTTTAGAGTGATTATTATGTAATCACAACAAAGACAACAGACGACAGTACATTTCAATAGAAATGTTCATTCATAGATACAGTGGAGCGTCTATGTTGTTTTCAAGAAGTCTCACATCTGTCTTGTCATTTCTGTTAGTAAATCAACTTAGAGGCATTTTAATTTATTTCTGATTATATTAAGAAGTAGCCTTAACGTAGCCACTATAGAGTGGTAGGTGGATTATTTCAATATTAAGAAGTAGCCCATACGTAGCCACTATAGAGTGGTAGGTGGATTATTTCAATATTAAGAAGTAGCCCACACGTAGCCACTATAGAGTGATAGGTGGATTATTTCAATGTTAAGAAGTAGCCCACACGTAGCCACTATAGAGTGGTAGGTGGATTATTTCAATATTAAGAAGTAGCATACATGTAGCCACTATAGAGTGGTAGGTGGATTATTTCAATATTAAGAAGTAGCCCACACGTAGCCACTATAGAGTGGTAGGTGGATTATTTCAATATTAAGAAGTAGCCCACACGTAGCCACTATAGAGTGGTAGGTGGATTATTTCAATATTAAGAAGTAGCTCACACGTAGCCACTATAGAGTGGTAGGTGGATTATTTCAATATTAAGAAGTAACCCACACGTATTCACTATACAGTGGTAGGTGGATTATTTCAAAGAACTGCATGTAGACAGTAGAGAATGTCTAGCTTTTCAATGCTCTGATGTCCAGCTAACAACGCTCAGTCTCTGGTGTCTAGATCTACATGCCTACTAAAGCAAACGAACAATGACAACTTCAAACAACTTGAATCTTGATGCACAAGTTTCTGTCCTCACATCCTGACCTAGATACCTCCTGCTAGAATGTCTATCGCTATGTACAAACAACTTTTTCTGTGCTAGAATGTCTATCCCTATGCACACTGTTTTCATTGCGTCACCTTACATCAGATCATTAACGTGAATGTAGACTAGATTTTGCTACCCTTCATATGTATTGCTTTTGTATCCTCCCAATGAGTTCCTACTATAGATCAGTGTTTCCCAAACTTTTGACAGAGATGTTCCCCTTGTATAATGTTTTTGTAATGCTGAGTACCCCTCGCCACTTCCACCTCATTTTAGTTCATTAGCAGAACATAATAAGTGGGAAGCGTGGTCGAGAGGCTAAGTTCTCTTCGCTTGGCTACCTAGAAGGGGGCTCGAAGTTCGACACCCGACTCAGGCAGAGTTGTGTTTACTGAGCAGCATGGAAAACCAACTTCTAGATACCCCCACTGGTCCACAAATGAGATTGGACCAAAGCGCTCTGAGCATGCTATAAGCATGAAAGTAGCGCTATATAAAAACTATAAAAATATTTTATTTTTATTTTTAAATCAGCATAGTTAATGAGGTGCAAGGCGTAGCCTCTAAAGTCTTCCCGGTCCTGTACTCCTGGGGGTACGCGTACTTACTTTGGGAAACACTGCTATAGATATAGATGGTTTCCTGGTCTTGTGGTATGCGCTCTGGATTGTCGTTCGGTGGTCTCGATATCCCGCTGCCTTCCCCTGTCATCCTGCGGGAGGTTTGGGCTAAATTGTTATTATCTTCAAATCTGAAGGAACATCCAAAACATGTCAAACATTTGACAAACATGTTACGATACAGATGTTCTTGGTTCCCCCCCCCCCTTTTTTTTTTTTTAGCTTGGCCTCAACCTTGACTGAGTTTCTTGAAGACTAAATTTAGTTTGGCCATCTAGGCTTCTATGTCAAAGTCACGTGATCTGCACTTGTGCGCATTGTTGACTTGTGTTGTTACTCACAAGATGGCGGCATTGAAAGTGGTTAAATCTAGAAACACTTTTAAAAGTAACCTTGTGTGGAGCAAGCAGTATTTGCAAGGTTTGCTGGTTTTGTTATGTCGCGTCATAGAAGGTCAAGATAAAACAAAACAAATCATTATTGGTCTTTAAATTTCATCTCATATAGTCGACGCTAATTCAAACGTATGTTATACATTGTGTGGGGTGCCGAGATGAGAGTTTAAATCCAGAGTTGTTCATGTTCAGATTTCATCTCAAGCGCCCAAAGTCTGAATGAAAACCACCTATCGGATATCTTTACCAACAGATGATAGGTATACACAAGCTCAATATAAACAAGGTTACAAAAAAACACAAACTCAAAATCGGCCCCCGAAGTGGTCCACCTAGAGTCTTCACCAGGATTCGAACACGAGGACTTCCGGTTCCAAGTGCTTTACCCCTCAGCCACAGCATCTCCATATATTTATTTAGCATACACTTATATTTTTTGAAATAATAATTATTAACCTTAACCATACATTCAAAATTAATAACATGTTATATGTAATAAAGAGAAACTAAAAAAGATTTATTCTTCTTACAAAATTATATAAATTGGCAACACAAAAAAAATATAAAAAATTCTTGACCTAGATTACTTTAGGACTAGGCAGTTAGCTAGCTACATTTGTGTTCAAATGACTTGACAAGACTTTCCCCTCGCAAATAAAAATTAATATCTCCATTGTCATTTGTCATACAAACTAGACCTAGATATAGCTAGATCTAGATCTAGACTCCAGACCTAGTTTTAGATCTAAGTAGAGCCTATAGATCTTACAATCTAAGTCTAGATTTTTTAAAACGTATAACTAAAACGAAGTTCGTATCAAAATTCTTTTTAAAAAATAACATTTGAATCAGTATTCTATTCCATGAGTTAGTTAATAAATGGAAAATATATTTTATAATTATCCATTGATACTTTTTCCATTGTGACCTGATATGCAATTTTTTTTAAACCAGTGCACGAATCTATGAATGAAGCTTGATTTATTAATGAAGAAGTCTGTGACCTTTTTAAAAACTTAAAAGACTTACCTCCCCTGAAGTTTTTCATTGAAAAGTAGTTTATTTTCTTGAAAAATCTGCTTGCATAGATAATTTTAAAAATTAGATGGTTCACTTTCGGAAAAGAAAAAAGTAGCCGTTGCATCAGAACTTTGAATGATCTAAAATATCATGATGTCGGATTTCTATTTTCTCTTCTAGTTTCTGAGATCTAAACGGGACGGACGGACAGGCAGGCCACACAAAACTCTAATAGCGTCTTTTCCCCTTTCGGGGGCCGCTAAAAATACTTTATTTTACAAAAAAAACTTGCTTATATTGCGTATCAATTATTTTGAATCTAACTTGTAATAGATTTTAAATAGATCGAGATTAACAATAATAAATGTGTGCAATCGCAATTTTTTAGAAAATAAATCGTTGTTGTTTTGCGTCACTCTCATGATAAGAACATTATCAATGCGCAATGGTTCAATCACTTTTGTGATGGGGAGGGGGGATATCTGGGAGATTTCCGTGCTGCCTTTTTGACACAAGACCTTTTTAGTTTATTATTGTTAGTTCAAATTTTACGAACGCCATACTTCTTTACATTATTTGGATGCATTCTTACGGGGTCGCCCGTCGCCGCTATAGTACATTTTCCGTACTAAAACCAAATTAATTAATTATGACTAATTGATGAGCTAATTGGTCAATTTATTTTGCTGATTCGTGTATTGTCATGAGCATGAAATAATTGTGCACAATTTCAACGTCATCCGAGAAGGGAAGTGGGAGAAAGAACGTGTCCAAGAGTTTGACCAGAAAGATGAAATGACTTGCTTCACAGGCACAAATGACCATGCACAAATAAAATACTATTGTTATTGGTAATACTAATTGTAAAATGCATTGAAATGCCATTTCCAGAGTGCAGTCGTGTGGTTTACGCCTTAGACTGTGGTCACGATTGTCCTGGGTTTGAATGTCGCCCAACTTCGACTCATGCCACTGCTCTTCAAAAGTTTAGACGGTATCTCCTTTGTCTCAAGTGTGGGCGTAGTCTTAAATTTAAACCATGTCCCTCCTCTCCGTGAGCAAATTCTGACACTTTCACTCTGTCCCCCCTTGTCACTAACTCAAATAACTCCCATTATGGGATCTTTATCTCAAATATCAAGATCTAATTCCTTTAAAAAAACAACAACATCCTGGCGTAGTGGTTCAAAACCAACAACAAAGTTGGATTGGATCTATGAACGTCACATCTACAATTGAGTCATTTGAGTCCATCTTAAATAGCTCGAGATAGAGATCTAGATTTATCTGATATGCCTATAAGTCTTACTGATCTTTCTCTGGGGAAACTAGATATAGATCTACATATTTTTACCGGGACGAGATCCCTCAGAGCACGTGGCAGACTGTTGGTTGCAGTCACGATGAACACCGACGTAAAAGCTTTGTTTTAAGTGTTGCCCCCCCCCCTTTTCCTATAGAATAGAGTATTACATTGTTACTACCCCCAAACTTAATGGAGCATTCCGCCAATGTCTTGATGAAATCACTAAGACAATGTTGCGACGAGAAATGAGAACTTCGGGACAGCGTCTCGTCGTCCGCTTCCGTTTCAACTCTTGTACCAACTGGCAAACAACTCGAAGCGGAGGTCGTATCATGCCAGATACACGAGACAACGTCAACATTTGAAGTTAACCGGATACACAGTGTAGAGCCTTGGTGTTGAAAGTCGTCTGCAGTTTATGACCTATCAGACGGGACAAACAAACAAAAAATGCATTTCAAGGAATAAAAATTTGGAGTGTAACAAACAGTAACATAAGCCCCATAAGGTCGCGTGCAGACGACAAGAGACACATCACCACCCAGAGGAAGAGGGAAGGGTTGGTGGTATGGCGGGAGATGCCTAATCGTAATAGAAGTCTATTGGGACAATGCGTTTCTGGTCCGACATTTTGTGCTTTGTTGTGTGGATTTTTACAACTGACTCTGTCCGAAACCATTCGTTATAGAAGGCCTCAACACTGACCTGCCACGTCACAGCCTGTGGGCGGTTTAGACCAATAGCCCGTTGCCACGTCACAGGTCTAAGAGAAAGAGTGTGTGTGTTTGTGTGTCTATGGAGTTAGTTGTACGTTTACATTGTCTCTCAGTGTTCTAAGTGTAGAGAAAGAGTGTGTGTGTGTTTGTGTGTCTGGAGTTAGTTGTACGTTTACATTGTCTTTCAGTGTTGTAAGTGTGGATCTATTACTACAAATTATGTATTTATTTTAATTGGAAACAATTCATTTTGTCTTTTTGTTATGTTTGTTTGTTTGTTTTGGAAATCGAGTTTAAGCAATTGTTTATTCTCCCACTTTTCATTCTTGGATCAATTCAACTTTCCACAATTATTCATTGTCGATGACAACATTTTAATCAATAAAATGTTGTATCAATTATTTAATGAACTATTCGTAATTAATTAATTGTGTTTTACATGGAAATTGTACTAAGCTAATGGGAGATAAGCATTGCAATGGTGGGAGATATGGCAACAACCGGTGCTCCCCCCCCCCCCCCTCTTCAATGTATGTAGACATTGTTTTAAAAATTTAATTACTTACTTTTATAAACAAAAGAGTTATCTTTCATTAGACCATAAGAGCTCGATGCAGGTGATATTATTATCCCTTTTAGCTTTGTAAGATCTAAATGTGACAGACGGACGGACAGAAAAAAACAAAAACAATAGCTGCTTTTATCTTGTCTAAAAAAGTATTTTTACTGTTATGCAGGTTCGTTTTAAAAAGTCACCCGCCCTTTTTTTTCCAAACTTAAATTCACAATAGATTTTTTACTGGCAGCCTTGTTCATTTCCCAGAATTCTCAGCTTGATTCGTAAATGTTGAAAACCGGATCGTCTGCTGCATTTTATTTCTACCGGATGACAGGGGGAGGGAGGGGCGTGGCGCTGGGTAATAAAAAGGTCGAGAAGGGCGGTGTTGTTCGTAATGTAAGAGCGTCCAATACGCAGAAACTGATCCTGATTTTACTCAGTTCTTGTTCTTTTTTTTTTTTTTTGGGCCTTTTGTGAACGAAACAATAAAAAAAAAATCAACATGATTCCCCTCAGGCTTTATTTCAAATATTGATTAGTCTGCTCTATCGTTGTGACATTAAATACACTCCCCATTAAAAGCATATTGAATGCTGGAGTGATCCACAGCTTCCTTTAGATTTATTACTAGTTTACTTTACAGGAACATACAATATTATACTGACTATAGAACTGACTTTTTATAATTCCGGTTGTGACACAGCAATCGCACGATACGGGATCCAACCTGCACTACCCAGAATTTTAACATGGCAGATATAATGAGCATAGCATTATTTGGCGTCACAAACTGTTAGACAGTGTTTCTCAAACTTTTACATATGGCGCCCCTCTAAACAAAAAAAAACAACAACAACAACAAAAAAACTATCGCACTGTAGGTAGGCTCCCACATTTGGGTCCTGGAGAATTTTAAGAATGTAATGCAAAGGAAAAGAAACATATAACACAATCCGTAATCCAAATTTAAGTAATGAATGCTCATCAAAGCTAGTCCCTTTAGATTATTTTTTAATTACGCTTTGTATTATAAAAAAAGGTCAATTCTGGAGATAGTATTGGAGAAACAGCAGATTCCCCTCACCCAGTCTGTGGGAGCGCTGTAAGTTCTACCCAGCAGGGTCCGAGACGGAGCTCATGGGCCAAGCGTTTTCTTGCTTTCAGAAATTCTTTCTCCTGGCGTCTGCAACGATTTTTACTCGTAGTAAGAAGAGAGCACGTAAAAAAAACTGTTAAAGTAAAAAGTGGTAGGACGGGCCGATCTAAAACTTTTGCAATCAGATCTGTGATTTGCATTCATTCTAATAAATGTAAACCATATGTCATTAATAAGAAGCATTTACACGATGACATTCTGACACGCTGAACAGCCACATCACGAGATCCTCCTCGATCGTTAAGACATTTCTGAAGGGAACAATACTAAGAAAAAGAAGAAACTAAAAGACAAACATCAAGGGATGGACATGCCTTTCATTGAAAGAGACTAATAAGTGCAAAAGACAGAATGTAATGGAGAGAGAAGGTAGACACATCGTGTGTGGTGCCCCCGCGGTCCAACAGATTAAAAAAAAACAGTAAATCAACAAAACATTATTTTGATCTGGTTTCCTTTTATTTTCACACACAAATAACATAATAGGGTTAGTTCACAATGTAATCTGACTTCACTACTTCCTGTTTAGGTAACCTATCTGTATGGCTGTCCTTATGTCTGTATATTTATTAAACGTATGTATTCTTTATCTCTGCTTGTAATTGTGTCAGCTGGTATCTTGACTCCTGTCTTTACGTATATGTATGTATATTTGCATGGTTGTATGTTTTTATAAGAATTACTGTTACGTATGTCAGTCATTTCTTCTCATTGTGTTTCCTTTCATGTAACCTTCCATCAATCCATCCGTCCATTCAGTTATCTAAGACCCTATTTGTACATCATTCCTTGTGCCAACTGCATGAAACAATGTCAAAGTAATTATTGATAAGGTTGTGATGTAGGTTGAAGCCAAGGGCAGCTAGTCTAAGTTACCCTTGTGTTTGGGTATATATGTTTAGTTTTGCACAATTCTGAATAAAGCCAGAAAACGTCTTTATAAAACAAAGAATTAGACCTGACTTTATTTAATATGCATCCACACCTTTCAATTTCAGTACATAACAATATGAAAATACAAATGAAATAACAAGATTTCGAATCAATCAATATACTTTACCTGGAAGGTTGCCTGGTCGTGTGTTATGCGCTCTGGGTTGTTATTTCCATGGTCTGGGGTTCGAATCTTGCCCTGTGGGATGTCTGGGCTATGATGTAATAATCTTTAATCTTAAAGAAACGTCCGAAACATATAAAACATGAGAGAGAGAGACAGAGAGAGTAATATCTTTAAATTGTTCCGTTCACAGGCTCGTTCCTTTTTCCAAGCTTCATTTGTCATGGCACCCCATTTGTATGAACCACATTACAACTTCGCCATTCTTGCTGACCAGGTAAGTGACCATTGTGTACTTGTGTCTGTGTTGATAGTGAAATAAGTTAAGTGTAATTTGATCTACGACAGCAATGGTTTCTGTACTAACGCACTGGAAACGCACTGGCAAAATAGTTTCAGCGTTGGTCTATATAGACCTTTATGATAGTGCATTGAGTCTGTAGCTGATCAATATTGAAACATAAGTAATGATTTATTCATGCGTTAGTCTCTATATTTGTTATGTATCTGAGCCGGAGATCAGAGCTTTGAGTTCGAATCAGAGCAAATAAAATGCACGCAGTTCCAGAGATCCTAAAGTGGCTGCCATCGTGACAGGAATGTGTTCTTGTAGGGCACATAAGAGATACTCGACTCAACATGTGTACAAGATACTTGACTCAACATGTGTACAAGATACTTGACTCAACATGTGTACAAGATACTTGACTCAACATGTGTACAAGATACTTGACTCAACATGTGTACAAGATACTTGACTCAACATGTGTACAAGATAGAGTTGCTCAACTCATCATGTACATTATTGTACATAAGATAGAGTTACTCAATTCAGTATGTGCACTGGTGCGCTTTGGTGGTCTAGCAGTGTGGATACTATTGTGCCTAGAGAATCTTCTACATCACAAGACACACATGGCTAAAGTTACTCGACTCCTACACTCCCAGGAGTACAAAGCCTGACAACCAAAGACAAAAACGAAAGACGAGTAGACTGTGCCCCGACTCCTGTCAAATGTTCACTATAACAGTATCAACGTACCTTACTTAGTGGAAACGTTTTCGTTTCATGAGTTACCTATACATAGAGTCACTAGTGGAGCGATTCTCACAGTCAACGAAACAATGTCAAGGTCGTGAGAGAATTTCCATGTTACCAACTAAATACAAACAGAAGTGCTTAGACAATTTGATTTGGCAGAGATAAAAAGTGCACTTACATTAACATATACCTTGAGAAAAAAACACCTCCTTTTATTTCTGTACACCGGATACACCAAACATCTAGCTAGCAACAGTTTTTCCACCATGCATGAAAATCTCTAATTAAAATCGCATATTTTATTCTTGATTATATGTCTAAATTAGTCTAAATAAATAAAAATGACCAAAAACATGCCCGCTACAAGTCATATGCTACATAGTACGACAGAGAGAGAGAGAGAGAGAGAGAGACAAAGACAGAGAGAGAGAGAGAGAGACAAAGGGGCGTAAGAGAGAAGAGAAAAAACAAACGGTTGTGTCATACTGTAGTTGACTCTCCCTCTCTCTCTCTGTGCTAATGTCTCTGTACTTGATGCTTTCTGCCCCTGGTATACTAGATCTACTAGTTAAACACTGTCTCTTCATTCTCTTTCCTCTCATCGTTGTCATCGAGTGTCCCACGTGTTCAGATAATTGCCGCTCACAGCCGGCATACCAGAGGGGTGGTACAATTGGGTGGCTTCAAAAGAAAACTAAGTAACAATCATTTATCAGAGCGAAGATCACAGTAACATCAGCGGGTAGGAGGGGTTGTTGAGTTTAGTACGTACCAAGGACAGGAGTCCTGTTTCCTGTGTGAAAGTCAGGTATTTTGTTAAAAAGTCACATAGTCTTTGACTTTGTCATCATCTAATAGTCACATAATTCAAGAGGACTGACATTATTTTTTATTACCAATTCCCCCCCCCCCCGCCCCCTTTTAAAATAATAGCGCCTATGACATCAATAACATTTAGAAATAAAAGTAAAAAAATTAAAGTTCCCCTTTCAGACCTTGTGGTCTGTAGGGCAGAAATGGGATGTAAAGTTCATCTGTTTCACTGGCCCACTGTTAACGAAGGTGTCATATGGCAAGCACAAAGACCAACCGCCTTTACTTTTCCCATCTAATGTCAGGTACCCATTAGAGAGGTACCCACTCAAATCCAAAAAAAAAAGTCTGGCACCCAAAACCGGCTAAAAAAACAACTCATTTTATTCTGGAATCACTGACCCCAAAAAGAAAAACCAATGAGAAACTATATAACTATCTAATCAACAATGCAGCATCATGCTCTTTTCCATCGGGACCAAAGTTCCCTCCCTTCTATAAGAGACAGCATTGAAAACTTGACAACAAATCTGACCCCAACCAAACAAAGCTCAAGGAATTCGTGAACACTTTCCTAAAAACCCATTACCCTAACAAGCAATGGGTCAGAGTCTACACAGTTGGGTCCTCTTAAAAATACAACACAAACTGAGGAGCTGGCATGCCAATGAATGGTCCAATGGAGAGAGACCAGAAACGTCTATTGCAGCAGGCGATCTCTCGGACAGCTACAGAACAGAGAGGTGAAAGCACTTGAACTAGCAGCTACTACACTAATAAACTACCCATGTACATCAAACAGCCAAATGGTCTTACTGACCGATGCCAAAACAGTCGTTTAAAGCCTGAAAAACGCGGATACTTCTTATACAAAGCATCCCTGGACAGCTCTTGTAAACCTTAAACCTTCAAGGAAACTGTTCTTCAATGGATTCCAGAACACATTGAATTAGAAGGCAATGAAACAGCAGACATACTGGCCAAGGATGGAAAAATGAACAAACAAATGAAAATTCCTCTCTACCCAGAAGAAATAAAGAAAATAATAGAGAGTAGAATAAATGGGAATTGGACCAGCTCACATCCCAATTACAAGAAAAAGGACACCTATTATAAGCTATCTCGACATGACCAACGCATAATTTTTCGACTCAGAACCGGACACAACAGAATGAGACAACATATGTTCCGTAATCTAAAAGTTGTTACAAGCGAACCTGCCCTTGTGGAGCATCACCAGAGAATGCTGACCATGTCCTTCAAAGCTGCATACTTTATCAAGAGGCCCTAACAAGACTCTGGACCCGAAACCCTCCTAAAGAAGAAAAAATATACTGAGAACTGCCCGATTCGGAAACAACTCCACAGTTCATCTCAGATATAGCAACCATCATCTGAACTCTTTGACATAGAAAATGAGAACGAAGAAGTCTATATAGAAAGTAAACTAGAACAGAGGCTGTGAACTTTACAAAACTTGGAGACGGATACAAGTTGCACGCAACGAAACAAAGTTGTCATGGTTTTAAAAAAAACAGTCCAGTTAAAAAAATGTTGGTCGGGCACGTGAAAAGAATATTAACCTTTTAATAAACCTATTAATAAACCTTTAATAAACCTATTAATAAACCTTTTAATAAACCTATTACTAAAAATGTAAATCTATGAATTCATTATAAGCTGGTGTGGAAGGTCTTCTAGTACGTCCCTAAGTGCCGGGCGTGATCCTCAACCACACCTAGCAGACGAGTGATCATTAAAAAACTGTAGTATCAATTTATTTCAAGCATCAAAGGGAGCAAAACAAAATAAATGTGCTTTGAATGTAAGGCAGCAGACGTTAGAGAAGCAGACGTGAAAAGAGAAATTAATGCGCTGAAAAACCAACCAATCTATCGTCTGACAAGATGAAAGGACTTACAAGCAACTGTCTTACAATTGGATAGTCAACATTTGTGATTTGTTTTACATTCTACGTTAGTCTTTCGGCTGGTATATTTACATTTCCAGTTTTTTTAGAAAGCTTATATCAACTCTGTCTATCTGGTAAAAAGTTTGTGCACGTTATTTCTCCCACACCCAATCTCGGATCAAGCTGAAAATTTAAACAATTATTTCTTTTACCTGACAACACAAGAATCAAATAAAAAAAAAACATATTAATTAATTAACTATTGGTAATTATTTGTTTTATTTTGGTATCGAACAAAGGAAAGAAATTGTACTAGACTGATGTGGTGATATAATTGAATTAGTCCACTTTAAACTATGTAGAAAGAAATATGTGGCCGCCTTAAAGATTGAGACTAACAATAGATAGCTTTAAAACCTCTTTTCATAAGCACTTAGCTGGCACAGTGGTTAATGTGTTGGCTTGAGGAAGCTTAAATAGGCTTAGGCCTCGAGTTCGAATTCAGGTCGATCTAACCTTTTTTTTTTTTAATACATATAAATGCATTCAAAAAGCGATCACGGTAACCTTCACACAGATATTCCCTTCTTTCTCCCCCACCCTTTTTCCAACTGGTCTAGACAAATGACAATTGGTAAAAATATTTCTAATCACAATGATTTATTATTGTTAGTATAGATTTATTACAAATATAATTACACGTCTGGTCCAAACTAATTGATACAATTACGCTTAATATAAACTTTAAAAAAAAAAATTTGAGCTTTTAGAATTTTTTTCTTGTTGGTTTATTCTACTCACTTAACCCACATTGTCCGCATTGCATTAATCTTCCCTTACAAAAAGAAAACACAGACAAATGAACCTAAAAACCCAGACAAAAACTACCAGGTCTCGTGCGAGTGACACAATACAAAAACACTGACGTTTCTACGTGTAATTATTCCATTACACTTTCTGTACTACACCCCACCCCGTGACGGAGCTGACTTTAATGAATGTCACATGTCACTGGCATGACAGACACGGTACAGGGGAGAAGTGTTCTACATGGCACAGACAAACGGCCCCGACGTTTAATACAAACAGCGTGAGACTGTGTTACAAATGGGGTCCGAACACCTCACTCTTTTAGACGACTCTTGAATGTCCCATCAAAGATCTTGACACTATTTTGTTCGGAAGTTCAGTGCTACTGCCACAATTTGTTTGCATCTGCGAAGATATTGACACAATTTTTTTTTGCAGCTATACAGACACCCTTTTTTCGTATTTGCTAAGATATTGACCATAGACATAAAAAATATAGACTGGCCGATAAAAGAGTTTTATGAAACGAAAATGTGTGATTTGCAATTTTGTGTACTTTATTATATAGCAGTGTAGTTTTGTTTAATCTCTAAGACTGAAGATCATGCAACTTTTCAGAATTCGGAAATCCGACAACAATAGATATACATGTTTTCAAGTTACATGAAGTTATTTCCTTTTCCAGTATATATTTATTTATGTCTATGATATTGACACAATCTGTTTATGGCTACAATGATGCTGGCACAATTTACTGATATTTTCAAAGATATTTACACAATTTGTTTGTATCTACAAAGATATTTACAAAATGTTTATAGCTACAACGATGTGAACACATTTTGCTACAAATTTGGGACAATTTTATCTGTACGTTGCCTTTTTATCACGGTTCGCGACGTTTTGGCGACATCGTTTTTGACGACATCGTTTTGGCGACTTGGTCATCTTGGCGCTGAATGTTTTAGACACATTCTAAATGTTCATTTGACTTTGCCTTTAAAAAGAATGATACATATCTAATTTTTTGCGTGCATGTTTGTGTTAAAACATATTTGTTTGGAAAGAACAATAGATTTTTTATTCATTATATTTTTGTTTTAAGTTTTTTTTGTGTTTTTTTTTAGTATAATGTTAAGTGGCATACAGTAATTACACAGCAAACTTACCGACAAAATCAAAAGACCCCAAAAAATTAGCTCTTCAGTCAAAACGAATGTGTTTAAACCCCAAAACACATGCGAAAATTAGATAAGTATCATTCTTTTTAAAGGCAAAATAAAATAAACAAATATAATGAATCTAAAACATTTAGCGCCAAGACGACCAGGGCACCAAAAATGTCCTGCTTCGTCTGCAATTGCCCTTTAGTCTCGTTTGATTTTTTTTCTTTCTCATCGTTCTTGACCTTTGACTGTGGCACATTCCTCTAGAGAGAATTTTTAGAGTAAACAGTTTATCACAGTTATCTCCCATTTGTTTACTCTTCGATTTTGAAGATCCTGTTTACGTTTTTTAAAGCAATAAACTCCAATAAGAGAGAAGAAAAAGCAATGTGAAGAAATGTGGTGGCGATATAGTGGATCCTGAAGATTAATGTAAGAAAAGGATTTGGAGAGATTATGAACTAATTGTTGGTCTTGTAAGACATGACACTGTCAAACAAAAGTCATCCTTCAAAGTACAGTGGAGGAGCAGGAAGAAAGGGTCGTCCAAAGAAAATTTGCCTGGACTGTGTCAAAGAATGGACTTCAGTAAAGAAACTTTGGCTGGACTGTGTCAAAGAATGGACTTCAGTAAAGAAACTTTGGCTTGACTGTGTCAAAGAATGGACTTCAGTAAAGAAACTTTGGCTGGACTGTGTCAAAGAATGGACTTCAGTAAAGAAACTTTGGCTGGACTGTGTCAAAGAATGGACTTCAGTAAAGAAACTTTGGCTGGACTGTGTCAAAGAATGGACTTCAGTAAAGAAACTTTGGCTGGACTGTGTCAAAGAATGGACTTCAGTAAAGAATCTTTGGCTGGACTGTGTCAAAGAATGGACTTCAGTAAAGAAACTTTGGCTGGACTGTGTCAAAGAATGGACTTCAGTAAAGAAACTTTGGCTGGACTGTGTCAAAGAATGGACTTCAGTAAAGAAACTTTGGCTGGACTGTGTCAAAGAGTGGACTTCAGTAAAGAAACGTTGGCTGGACTGTGTCAAAGAATGGACTTCAGTAAAGAAACTTTGGCTGGACTGTGTCAAAGAATGGACTTCAGTAAAGAAACTTTGTAAAATGTTTGTTTGTTTGTAAAATGTTTTACATATTTCGGATGTTCCTTCAGAGTTGAAGATATATTACTTCCTAGTCCAAACCTCCCGCAGGACGACGGGGGATGGGAGCGGGCAGGGTTTGAACCCTCGACCGTCGATAAATCCGAACGACAGTCCAGCGCGCAAACCGCACGACCAGGCAGCCATCTTTGGCTGGACTGTGTCAAAGAATGGACTTCAGTAAAGAAAATTTGGATTTCTCAGCCTTCCAAGCACACGTCATGTCAATATGACGCCATCTTGAAATTTTTCTAGGTCTAAATATTCCGCTGCTTGATATTTCTTTATTTCGAATGTCGTGAATCTCGTATCAAACAGGCCACCAGAATGTAACATCCAAATGCTATTGTTACTGGATTAGTGTGTTGTTAATACCTCTCGTGATATTGATGTATAGTTCTTGTCTTATTAATTGAACACTTATATCTTCATGACTTTGTAGTGTATTCTTATTAAGCGTGCTGTGTACTTCAACCACAAGACACATAAAATAGCACTAACTCCAATGTTGCAGACTTACATTTATTGAATAAAATAATAGTTTGCAAGTAGGCAATCTCAGCCATCAATAACATGAATAAGTTCATATATTTCACAAACATTTACAATTTCAATATGAATACACAATATGAAACATTCTAAACCACAGACTTAACACGTCTCTCTTCTCCGAACATGGCGCAGACTCTTACTGAGCATGCGGTTTCTTCTCATCATGTGACCAACAAAAATGGTACCACGTGATTGCCAATGTGAAGTTCCCTATTTCACGTTCAAACAACATATTTCATATATGTCGTGCTGATAACCAAACCATAGTGTTACACCTATCTCTTGATATACTGCTTGGTCTATTCTGCTAAGAAGAGCTGCTGACCGAGAAAAGAGGAGGGATTTGGCTTCGCGATCTGTCAGAGTACCCTCTACGACGAAAGACAGGGGACAGATGATGATGAGCCAAAATAAACAATGTCAAGGGCGCCATATTGAAAGCTCACTGTTGCCAACTTAAAATTGCTTTGTTCTACTACCGAATGAGCTTCGAAATTTTATTTGATAGTCCCAAAAGGTGCACAAATATTATAATATCTTATTAAGTTGTATGTGGGGCGTGGTAGCTGAGTAATTAAGTGCTTGGTTTCCGAACCTGGGGTCCTGGGTTCGAATCTCGGCGAAGACTGGGATTTTCAATTTCGGTACTTTTTAGGGCGCTTCTGAGTCCATCCATCTCTTAATGGATACCTGACTTAAGTTGTGGAAAGTAAAGGCGGTTGTTCGCTGTGCTGGCCACATGACACCCTTCTCGTTAACCGTTGTCCATAGAAACAGATTTCCTTAACATCATCTGCTCCATAGATCGCAAGGTCTGAAAAGGAATCAAAAGAAATAGTTTGTATCTTCAATTAAAGTAAGTTACTTAGCAGTACTTACGTATTATGAACACCGGATACACCAAAAAGCTAGCTATTTGTGGATTTGCCTCTATTTTATGAAAATCTATTAAGGTTCAACCCTTTCCCACCCCCTCTCCTCCGCTGCTTGTGTGAAACAAGTGTAATTTTGAAATCAAATGCTTCCCTAATGTTCACTAAACCTCTGTGTGAGTTATTGGCACATCTCGGTACACGTCGCAGGCACTTCCTTAGACTTTGTTACCAGCACTTCTGGTGTACACTCAAAAGTGTATCCGGTGCCTTTCTCTTATTCATGAGTTTGATTCTTACAGTGTCACAGGGTTCTTTACTGAACTGAATTTCATTTGGGAAAAAATAGAAGTGGAAAATAATAATGTTATCTTGTATTATCATTAGTATTTTATTATTATTGCTATGACAGGATATACACCCCTCTCTCACACACACGCACACTTCGACGAGTTTCTGTGTAAAAACAACTCCCCTGTTCCTGTTTCATCTACATGTATCTCCACCCTCACTATCAGCTGATTAGTTTGCCATTCACCAGAGGCGCGAGAGAGATGCGCCACAACGACGGGTGCTCAGTCAAGGAGTGAAAAATGAAAGGATTTTGTTACCATTGATGCGGATTGTGGCGCCGTGTCTCCGACACTGTCTTCCGTGCCTACCTTCTATTTCGGACCTTATTTTCATCTACTTTAATGGAACCTAGACAATGTACTACAATCAACATAGGAATCTGGCGCCATCCTATTGGATTGAATACATTATTACATTTAATTATTGTCGGGCTTGCAGGGTGGACTTATGTACGGCGGCGTCGTGAGGAATCAGGATGTACCCTCAAGGGGAGGCACGAAACATTAAAAGGGTGCCGTTGGTTCACCAAATTCCCCATGTTTTTTTTTTTTGGTCGTGGAGGGGGTATTAAAAAAACATTCTAAACGTCCGAGTGATAACCAAAATTTTTTATGATTTTCCATCGTAATAACGAGAGACCTATTATCACGTAACATACAGCAGCTATTGCATTATGTTTATTTTTAGATTGAATATTTGCAGTGCAAGGTCATGGTTGTATGTTGTTGACAAGTAATGACAATTTTATTTAAAACGGTTTTTCTATAAGCTTTAAAAATAGTTTAGATGATACCAGTTTGTACCAGAGGTAGTAAAGACTTGCATATTTAGTTTCGAGAGAGATCTACGACTAGAGTAAATGAATTTAAATGGAATTGTATACTTATGTAGTGTGTATATTATTAAAGTGATTTCAAGCTCCAGAATAAAAGCTTTGTATTTATTTGAAAGAAGATTTCAGTTTTTGAGTTTATACTTTGAAGTAGTATCTCCGGCATCACGCTATTGTTTGAGAAGTCTGAAAGGATTTAATAGAAAGAATCATACAAAATCAGAAACGCATTGCCTGTTCAACACAATCTCATGGTAACGTCAACTATGAAATCGTGACATTCTGTCTCAAAAGTATCGTGTCACCGGTGTGGGTATCTTGAAGACATTTGGCTCAGACAATTCTTTATCTATAGTTGCAAATAAATAAACTTTTTTTTTTTTTAAATTTTCGCACGAAAGAGATGAGGAAATATAGTGGATATTAGTGCAAGCAGTTGACTATGTTTTTGTATGTATAAACTTCTTGTGAATTCAGTGCAAGTATTTGACTGTTTCTCTTTTTATGTTAATGTAGTGAAATCATTGCAATTATTTGATTATATTTTTTTCTTGGTTGTAAACACTATTATTATTAAATGAATGTATCAATGCTTATTTTCTTCTCCAGCTGGGGGACTTCCAAAGTAGTTACCTGTCGGCCAAGAGAGCCGTGGAGACCTTCCCTGACCATGTGGACTCCAAGGAACTGTTGAAGCAGCTAAAAGAACATTTTTCTTTATTGTAACTTTACTATAGTCTTACAAGCAGTTGTGTACAACTTCAAACATTTGGCCTAACTTGTGCCTAAACACCAGCGTTATAGACATTCCGGTTTAAGACCTCTTCAGTAACAATAATGATCTTTCTTGTAAATCTAGTTATATACTTTTTAAAAATGTCTTTTTGTCTAAGTGTTGGCTTCGTCTATCTTGTTGTTCTACCATGCTCTACGTGCAAGGGGCACAGCTCTTCTGTTAGAGTAGAACAGTAGAGTACTAATCCCAGCATGCCTTTCTCTCGTGATCCCACTTTGTCAGTGCAAACAAAGATCAAAGTTGATCTCTTATCCTGCTAATATCATATTTCTCTCAGTACCAAATCCTTGACATTGTTGTACCGCCCCGGAAAAGAGCAGTGCATATGTGTTTTAGTGAAGGTGGGTTGGGGGTAAGGAGGAGGTGGACATCAGAATTTTAAAAAGAAATGGAATGGTATAGGCTTAGCTGGCAAAGGGGTGCAAATGTCAGAAATCACCCCCCCCCCTTTTTTTTTTTCTCCCCTCCTGTCTCAAAAACCTTGTTTTGCCGCAACACTTCCTCCGCCCTCCTCAAAACCTTGTGTGTTAAAACAAAAATGCATCTGAACCACTGTTGGGGAGGGGGCGATTTGAGGGGGGGGGTAGGGTCAGTATTATCAAGAAAAAAAATTAGTCTCTTTAAACTCTAATCAGTTTAGTTTTAAATCTAGACTCGGAACATTTTGTGAGCTTCTTGATTGTACTCATCTAGAAAGAAGAAAATGATTGTATTGATTTTGTATTGACATGTTATGTGTGTACAATCTAAATGGAAATGAAGCAGACAAGTGAAGTCTGTGAATACAAAGTGTGTCTGTGTTTTGTTACGTTGTTTAACAAAGTATGAAGACTTACAATGTAAGTCTACTTTCAGCTCGCTTTCAGGACGCTTGATTACTGGCAAGACCGAAGGCCGAGCGCACCAGTGAAACTCCCATTATTCCTTTAAAGAAATGTTGATTTAGAGTAGTGACAATGGTGAATGTTCCCATGAGCTCTCTACATGCAGTCAGTATGTCAACACTGTGATCTTATTCATTTACGTCCAGAATATTTTGTTGTTATTACATCTAGTTTTGTTTTCACGATCTTGAAATGATGACATTTGTATTGATCCTTATTGGTGTCTACTTTAATTAACTAACAATGTGTAAATAATGTAATACAAATGTTCAATACACAGGTTAATTTAAAAATGTCTTTTTTTTTCTTTCCCCTAGCTTGCTTGTATCCATCTGCAACTCACGATATTATTTTTTTTTTGTAGCTAAGCTTTTATCAACTCACTCTGACTGTGTGTCTGTCAGGCCAAACGTTTGTACACGTTATTAGTACTTGACTGAAATGGTGGTATAAGCTGAATTAGTTCCCTTTATATTAGTCTGGCGTCTGAGGTTTAGTGAACATAAATATGAAATATTTATAGATAACTATACAATCCTCCATGTTCATAGACTCTTCGCTAGACCCACAAGTCCAAATTCAGGTTCTTCCCCTTTTAAAAAAAAATACATTTTAAAAGTGATTACCCAGATATCCCTTTCCAACTGGTCCAGACATGTGATAGAATCATAGTGTAGTGAGAAAGCTAAAATCATGAAATTGAGCTAAACAAAAAACAATTGGTCAAAATATTTCTAATCACACCGATATATTATTGTTAGTTTAGATCTATTACAAAGTCAATAACATGACTGATCCAAACTAATTGATATACATAATATAAGCTTTGTTGTTGCTTTCTTTTTTTTTAAAGTATTTTTAAATTTCGCTTGTTTTAGTTGTTTTTGTATCACGGGCCCCCTCGTATCCCCCCTTCCCCCACCTCTGTTAAAGCATCCTAGCCCATTTATTTAATGCCACATATTGACCTCTGTCCTATTGATCAATTCCATGTATTGTTAGTGATTGTAAAATAACGTACAGTACAGTGCATCTGAAACCGGATGTAAACTGTAACAAGCTATATATCAATTCGAACTCCATCTTCCAATAATAAAGTCAACGAAACCTTAATATTTTATGGGGCATATTTTTGTAACAATTCTAATCCCTATAAATATCAGAACACCCCAATGTCTTATGTGTAATAGTGAGCGTACTGATAATGACAAGTTCTCCTTGAGTCCTATAGATGGAACACTGGGCTTTAACAGATATTTTAAAAAAATTTAATTCAATAATTAATGGAGTGATCTTTTTGAAATGTTATTGAATTGTGTTGTCACGCTGCGTGAGTTTATGGGCGAAGTAGCAGCTCGATAGGAGAATTAAAACTTGTTGAAAGAAATGATTCACATTTGGACTAGCACGAAAGTGGTTCCCGCTCACTTCATCCCCCGGTCATTTCATCCCTGGTCACTTCATCCCCGGTCATTTCATCCCCTAATCATTTCATCCCGTCATTTTCATCATCTGATCATTTTATCTCACAAATAGTAATTATTAAAATCATGAAATTAGCAATATATTCATTTTTTATTTAAATGACAAAAAGTATAACACGTTAGAATACAATTAAAATTAAATGTCATTATAAATTACAAAAAATTTTGCATATAAATATAGAGGTAATGTAAAAAAGTGTTATCCTGATATGTGTGAAGTCAGCCCTTATTAAAAAAAAAAATTAAAACCTTATTTCAAGGTTAAAAATGACGCACCCGATTTCAAGAAAGAGCGATTAAAAAATAAAATAAAGTGAAACATAGTGGTACTTCCACCACACTTTGGTTATCAGCGGAACGGTTATAATTATTGTAATCGCACTTCTAACTCTCTAATGATTTTCACTATTTGGCCTTTGATGATAAGTTATCAGCGGCATGGTCATAATTATTCTAATGGCACTTCTATCTCTCAAAAGATTTTCACTACCTCCACCAAAACTTGGCCTTTGATCATAACGTCATGCGCAGGATAATATTATAATATTACACCCCCACCCCCACATCCAATAGAAGGCTATAGCTAAGTACACACCCAGATTTGCAATATATTATACGATTTCTCACCAAGAATGCAAAGTGGAAGAGGAAACACTATAAACGCATTAGTAACATGTCAAAAATATCAAAAAGCATTCTACATAATCATATTTATATATTAGATGAAATGAGAGCTTAAAGTCAAAGCCTTAACAGCACAATTAAACAATGAAAAAAGAAAACTATTTCATTGGGCATGAAATGACCGGTCACCCACGAGTTTGAAAAAAAAACAGCGATAGACGAAGTCAGTTTAAAATGACAGCACAGCCACGTAAACATCTAGAATGTTCATCACTCTTCTCTGTAGACAAGAGCTTCTTAACTTTATGTTGTAGGCCCTAACAGTTGGTCGATACTCGGTTCATCATGCCAAAAAACAATTATGTACTCCCTCTAAGGGAAGTCACTCAGTTACATTCAAGCCCGCCCCTTCTTTTTTTTTTTTTTTTTAAATTTGATGCTTACTAACTATCTAGTAGCTTAAACTCTCTTCATGTGTGGAATGAGAAAGTTAAACATTGGGAGATTCCTGAAACTGGCAGCGAATTTGATAGAGCGTCGTTCTTATTACGCCAATATCCTGGGTTTGAACTCGTACTGGCCTTTTTTTTTTCCAATGACGATCAGATCAGATTTTAATTGAACATAAATTTTGATATAATAAAAAGATTTTCGATTAGCAGTTACTTTTTATTTTACTAGGCCTCTAATTGTTATTCCAGTACAGTAGAACGTCGTTTATCCGAACGTTTATTATCCGGAGCGTCAAATATCCGGACCAGTTTTTTTTTTTTTTTTTTTATCAACCACATGTACTGTGATGCACATATACTGTATGAATACGAAAAATAAGTGATTATTTTCCACAATAAAGGTAAAATTGCGACATTTGTCACCTATTTTGCTCGTTCTTCACGCACGTGTCCCGCATGTGATGATTTTCAATATTCGTATAGTGTCCGGTTGCATATACTGCATGGATCGCTTCGGTTTTCGGTTATCCGAACAATCGCGTATCCGAACGGTGTCCGGTCCCAATTGAGTCGGATAAACGACGTTCTACTGTATATGTATTGCAGACAACAGCATCAGAATGAGTTCAAAGATTTTAATTGTCGTAGTATAAATATGAAACATAATTTATGTAAGGTATTTCAATGATGGCGATTTTTTAAAGAATATCTCTCTTTAGCCATCCTCTTGAAACGACAACTACAGTAAGGGATATATTTGACAAAGTTGATTTCTGGAAAAGTATAAAAGATTTTCTTTGAAAAATACTTGTGGTGTCTGTACAGAGGGTGCACCGAGTAAAGTGTTTCCCTAACTTTTGACATATATATATATATAGGCTATCCCTTCTATAATATTCGTAACAATGAGTACCCCTCGCCCCCTCCTTCCCAAATGGATTAACCCTGTCTTACACTAATGACTAAAGTATTCAATGAGTGGGTTTATTTTGTATTCTTATTGTTTGCCCATTTGGCAAATAAGCTCCAAAGAACATCTTAGTCGCGTAGAAAAAGGAGGACGTTTTGGCGGAAGTCGTAACATCTTATTCATGTCTTGAAATAATTCGTAATAATACAAATGTAATTGAAATCTTATTTATTATTAGTTTTAATTTATTAACTGGACATAATTAATGCGTATTTTTAAAAAATCAGCATACTTAATGAGGTGCGTCACGTACCCCCTTCAAACTCTTTCCGTACCCCTGGGGTCACCGTACACGACTTTGAGAAGCACTGACTTCTAGGATGGCGGTCTGCATTTCATCGTCACCAGAAGTCATCGGAACTGACTGCATCAAAAATATCAGCAATACCAGAAGTTGTTATTTCTGCCAAGTTTGTGAAAGCGAGGATGTAATGCTGAATGCCTCGATTTGACTAAAACAAATTTGATCTTTCCAAATGAAACTTTGGCTTTGGCAAACAAAATTGGAGGAAAATAAAATGTACATGTGTCCAACCTTACTGCTTTCTGGGACTGGCATTGAACTGGACAAACGTGATTGAATGAACCTTTCTGTTAATGAACGTTTGCGCATGCGTGCTGACGAAATGCAGCTCGTACTTTCAAACATCTCCATGACATCCCATTTGCACGTGTTTGTTTGTCAAATGTTTGACATATTTCGGATGTTCAGAGTGGAAGATGGGAGCGGGCAGGATTTGAACCCTCGACCATCGATAAATCTAAACGACAGTCCAGCGCGCAAAACTTCCCGACCAGGCAGCCATCCATGTGAAATCACACTTGCCAGAAGTCCATTCACAGATAAAGTTCCGGAGTCGAGTAAACTTATTCAACTCATTATTAGGAACGAAAAATGATTCTTAGGTGCTTTTTAAGAACCGATTTTGATAGCTTCGAATTTTGAACGCCGCAATACTTTAAAAGTTAATTAATAAAATCACATTGATATTTTCATTTTTGTTGTCGAGGACATGTGTGTGTGTGTGTAGAAAAAAATACACTCCACTCCTTATAACAAATAGTAACAAAACTCGTCCCCCCCCCCTTCCGCCGATAGAGTAACATGACAAGAAATTTGAATTTTACAAAAGACTTATTTGTTCATTATAATTTTCCCAAATTACATTTTTTTTGTTTGGAGGCGCGGTGGCTGAGCGGTAAAGCGCTTGGCTTCGAATCCTGGTGAAGACTAGGATTTTTAATTTCGGGATCTTTGGGCGCCTCTGAGTCCACACAGCTCTAATGTGTACCTGACATTAGTTAGGGAAAAGTAAAGGCGGTTGGTTGTTGTGCTGGCCGCATGACACCCTTGTTAACCGTAGGCCACAGAAACAGATCATCTGCCCTATAGACCACAAGGTCTGAAAGGGGAACTTAACTTTTTTTTTATTTCTTTTACATTTTTTGTTCATCCTGCTATCTATAAACATAACGGGAAAAGTCTCGACTTCGATGACCTATTCATTTTTTACCCCCAATAGTGTACGTATACATCAGGTGGACGCCAAATAACATGTCGGCAAACCCGTGGTCTTAAAAAAAAGGGGGTATTTGTCCCTTTAATATTTTTTTTTAAAGCCCGCGAGTGATGACTTTCTATTTTCATGTAATAACAAACTTGTATTGCAAGTAACAAACTCGTAGATCTTTGTTAAATATCTATCTGCAGCGCTTAATTCACTACTAAGTTTGTATCTCACAACTACACCAACAGGTCTAGAAGCTCTACTGTTGTTCTGCATTCCTGACGTTACCCCTGCTAGGCTGACCCGTTCAACTACTGGACAGGCACATCTGAAATTGTGACGTAGAGTTGTGCATCGCTCTTGGAGCTCTAAGGCCAGCGAAAGCGAACAAGAGCTCCCTTCCACCGGCCAGGCGTTGTAGGTGTGTTCCTCCTTCACACCACCCTGTCTGATGGGGGGGGGGGTGAGACTCGGGGTTAATGTATATTGCGTTCACTTCCAATGGACACGGACACTCTGGACTCGCGGACTAGAGACGCGGCCGAAGCTCACTACCGGGACCCCCGTCATTTTCATTTATTCTACTGTGATAGTAAGTGTATGTGTTCCTTGCCACAGGTTAACGGTGCGGGACACGCCATTTATGTAACGGCCTCTTGAGGGACGGCGCATGGACGTTGACAAATCGCTGTCTTTTAATCCCCGTACAGTTCAATGAGGATACTCTCGCACCCTCTTAGACATTCCTGCGGGAACCTTGTTGTGCGACCCTTTGGCCTAGTGACCTAGTCCTTTCACGACCGTTTCCACCCGGGCGCCACGATGAGGCTGGGTAGCGTGCCCGGGGGGGGGGGGGCAGTTACAGGACAGGGGCGTAACTTAAGGATGACACTCATACTCTGCGACAAACACACGCACACCGAAATCTTTTCACAACACCGTGGTAAGTGAAAGTCGGACCCGCGATAGACAAAGGGACCACTGTATCTGTTAGTAATAATAATTAAAATAAATAAAGCGCGAACAAACACCGGGGCAAGATTAGTATGAAGTATAAATGTCGAGAACCGCTGGTATAGACAGTATACAGGCGTCAAATCTTTTTGTTGTTTTTTTAAAGCAAATGCAGCCAGGATAAATGGGAGATAATTTAAAGCATTCTCGTTCTTTTTTGTCTGCTAGATTTCATAGCATACCCAGCTCGTTAGGCCAACTTGACGTCAACAGAAATTAATCAGATACAATAACAAGCTTCGCTAGATCAACACAAAGTACTCGACTTGATATACAACAATAGAGGCAGGGGCATTAACTTGCAAAATGTTGGAGCGCAAGCTAAACAATACGAAAAAAACGTCTTTAAAAGAAAGTGTATTCCGACAAAATGAATTACGCATAATAAGAGTTGCAATGACATAGAGGCCATTACGAGGAAATCGCAAACAGGAACATCCTAGTACAACTTCACGCCACACTTTCATAGAGGTCCTCAGAGCAGGTGGGAAGAGGCTTCAGACATTGCCAGTGACAGATTTTTGTGGAAACAGATTGCCGCCCAATGAGCTGAATGGCGCGGGAGGATCTAAGTAAGAATAGCACAGGTTTTGAAATAAAAATTTTTAATAGCAGAATAATGCACAGTAGATACCTCAGAATATGCATTTTTGAGGCTTTCAATACCGGATTTAGTGCTTGGCGGCGGGGCTTTTCCCCACGCTGGGGGAGCTCACTTGATGTAGCCACTAGAGGAGACCTTATAGACTTGATGTAGCCACTAGAGGAGACCTTATAGACTTGATGTAGCCACTAGAGGAGACCTTATAGACTTGATGTAGCCACTAGAGGATACCTTATAGACTTGATGTAGCCACCAGAGGAGACCTTATAGACTTGATGTGGCCACTAGAGGAGACCTTATAGACTTGATGTAGCCACTAAAGGAAACCTTCGCCTTGCTTTGACTCATCTAAAGCCTGACATTTCTAATATTGTTAAACTGCATGAGGCACAAGGTTCCTATTAGTTCAAGCTTCTCTGTGTATGGTGGATTGTGTTTATTAAATATAAGACTAAATGAAAAATTTTAATGTAAAAAAATAGTAGTGTTCTATAATGTAACATCCATCCATCCATACTAGTGGCGCTACATCCCTTGGATGGCTTTGACCTGCTTCAACACATCTCTCCAATCAGATCTCTCCTGGACCTTTCGTTTCCACGCCCTAACCCCAAGCTGTTGCAGATCTGCTTCCACTTCATCAATCCATCGCATTCGGGGTCTGACTTTGGGTCGCCTGCCTTTTGGTTTTTTGCCTGTATAAAATTTTCTCTCCTCTGTTATCTGACATTCTTTCAAGGAGACCTGCCCAACGTAGTCTGTTCTTTTTTTTTGTTGTCACCATCGGTGGGTCTTCATACAATTGAGATATCACATGGTTAATGCGTGTCCTACACCCTGTTTCATCTTGTATGGCACTATACATTTTCCTAAAAATTGTTCGTTACCAAGTATTTAGTAGATTTTTGGTATTATTCGAGGGTCAGGTTTCACTTGCATACTTGCTGCTGGTCTTATTATGCTTTTGTACAATATTTTCTTGGTTTTCCTTAATATTGATATTTGTAATATAAAAAAAATGTCAAAGACAATCAGTTTAACTTTTGTATTTCAATCCTGCAAGCTATTTTTTTTTTATCAATAAATTGTAAGTTACAATGCTAATATAAATCAATGCATGTTCTTTTAGTACAATTTACCTTTTGAATTTCTATTATTATTGTATGTCCGTTAGGGGGCGCTGGAGATTTTTTAAAGAGAAAATATACGAAAAGGGGGCGGTGGGTTAAAAAAGGTTGAAGACCACTGCTCTAGAGGATATTTAAACATTTTTTGTTTAAATAGTAAATTAATTAGCACAAAGAAATTAAGCTAAAACGAAAACTTAAATAGACCCATGTCTGCATCAGATGTGGAGACATGCATGTTTGAAACGCTGTACTCATCCTTAATCTTTGGAGTCGAAGAAAACACGAGTACGATTATTATTATTAATGGACCTCATTCACCAATCGTAAACAAACAACATTTAGCCACGTGACAATATTGATAAAACAACGAAAAAAAAACTGTTCATGACAGCCTGTGTGTATTACGTAATTTGTATAGAAGAAATAGAGAATTACGTGGCTAAATGGTGTTTGTTTACGATTGGTGAATGAGGTCCGTTCGCTAAACGAAGTTTAGGCCTTTTTTTTACAAAGCTCACTTGTCTGTCTGTCTGTCAGATACACATTTTATTTCTCCTAGTTTTTCATTCTCGGATTAAGTTGAAACGTTGCAACAATTATCCATAGTTAATAGCAAAACAAAAATCTATCCAAAAAAAACCAACCCAATTAATTAATTAAGTATTGGTAATTCATTTTTAATATAGAAAGGGAAATACATTTTACAGTATTGAGTTATACGGCAGTTTTTTCCCTTATATAAGCTTTTTTTTTTTTAAGTATTATTTTTTTTTATTTTGCCTGTTTCCCTTTTATAATTCCTCCATATGGCTGCCAGCTTGTGTGGTATGCGCTTTGGTCAGTCGTCGCGATGGTCAAGAGCTCAAATCCTCCCTCTTTGCATCTCCTGTCGTTCTGCAGAAGGTTTGTACATAATAATCTTCATAATCATAATAATAAAGGAAAAAATCCAATGAGTTTAGGGCTATAGATCTATGTCTGATTTTGAATAATATAACGGAAGTGGCGTGGCAACGGTTAAAGCATTAGCTAGAGACAACAGGTATTCTAAACATCTTTTTTTAATTTACATACTCCAATTAGGACGTCTTTATATAGGTTCTCTTGCTTAAATGTAAATCAGGATCCATGTCCCAAAGCTAAACACGCACAAAATCACATACACTTCTTGTTCGGCTTAGAACTGTCATCAAGCTCTCCTCCATCGGCCTGTCTGAACTACTGGAAGGGATCCAAGCAGATGTAAATTTGTTAAAGCCCCATTACCGATGGCTCGTATCTTAAGACGCGCGGGTTAGAGGTGAGGCCGAAGGCCGAGCACACTGGGGAAAATACCCCCATATTCTCTCTTTACCATATCAGCCGTGCGGGTGTCCGCCATAAAAATTTTTCTTGATGAACGGTGACAAACACACACACACACCAAGACATTCGCTTCGTCAACTTAAGATTCCATTGTTTCGTCGAACCAATTGCATTTAATCAACAATAACTTACCGAAAAAAACTCAAGAAGGAGGTAGTCAAGACTGGTTGTGTGGTATGTGCTTCGGACTGTCGTTGCGATAGTCCCAAGTTTGAACCCACCGCTGCAGGAGGTTGGTGCTTGGGCTTCCGTTCCTGGTCCGAAACCTACATCTTTCTGTCCTGCCATTATTTCAAGTTGCAGTTCTGGTCAAACAATGGAGCATCTTTCATATCAACACACCATTCAACTAGGTATTGTTTGTATAATTAAACTAGAAATGATTACGGATTGAATAAGACACTAAGCCATTACAGTAAACACCAAGAGTGAATGCCTCAATGGCTGCCAGACGAAAGTTGCGACCACAAAAAACGACAAAACGTTCTCCTTTTGGTGGGCATCTGATAGCCCTTCCTAAATAGAGGAGTAGTGTTGACCCGCCTTAGGGTAAGTGAATGTAACATCAATATAGTAATACTGTAAATACATTATCAAATTGTCATACGCAAATGCTCAATTGCGTTTGCACATTTGGGATTGTTTGGTCAGCTAATGGAATATTCCCAAGTGGAATTTCGCGATGACATGTTAGTAAACTGAGGACAAGGTGTAGCCTACACATGCCTTGTGATAATAGATCTAGATAGTAAGCATGAAGAAGAGGTCAACGACTCCTGCTAACTTGGGGGTGAGTAATAATTTCTGTAATGAGCTTTTTGGGTGTCAAGAAACACTTCGATTGCCAACTTTGCTAATTTTATCCAGGCTAGGCAGCTTTCATTCCACCTGAGGCGTGTAGGAGCCACCTCTTGTTTCGTCACTAGGCTCATCCTAAAGGCTGAACATACAAGACAGACTCAAGCGCTGGGATAAATGTTTCACCTTAGCACATCATAACGCTTCTACTAAAAAAAAAAAAGGAGGGCGTAGTTAAAGAGTTAACTTTTTTTTTTCTCGCATGCAGCCTTAGCTGAAGCTATAGAGTCGAGTCATCCGCCTATGAGGCTAAGAGGAAGAAGGATGTGGGAGAGGAGGGAAAGAGTGAGCGAGTGTCTGAACGTGCGTGCGTTTGCCCATGCCTGGATCATGCAAGTGAGAGGCGGGCGGGATCGCCGGAATTTTTTCTCCTTCATCCTATCCTTTCAAGTGACGTCAGCTGTGGGGGAACCAAATTAAATGTACATTCTTCCTCAAGTAAAAGATGTTTTCATTGGTCAGTTGTTGTTTTTTTAAAATGCAGACGATGTATATCCTCGCATAAATCTGCGTTCTTGAATATCTACAGTTGTTGTGTATCATCATTTCGTTGTGTTTGTTGAAGTATAATTATATTTGTTTACTCACAGAGTGCGTTTATTTACGCGTTTGAAGTGTGTAGCTCTCGGTGTACTTTTAACCGAATAATTATTTCAGACCAATGAAATGATTCGTTGCAAAATGTCTTAGAAAATATTTAGATCACACCTTTCCAAATAGGGGCATGTTCGTTGGGTGGAAAACCAAATCGGATTACCCATGTATTTACATATAGAAATATAATTAAAAAGTCTACATTACAATCTAAACATTTAATTGTGATTTAGTTCTATTTTAGTGAGACTATTTTGTGATATCTAAAATTAGCTCATTTGAGAGATGAGTAACCAGCGCATTCTCCGGCGTTCAGTGACGTTATAGATCTAGGAGGTCTAGAAATGTAGACTATATTATTCAGCCTTACTCGCTTGTTTGACCTAATTTTCAAAGTGTGTGTGTGTGTGTGTATGCCGTGTAGCGCGGCAAGCCTATAGCGAACTAGAACTCTACACCTCCACCTTCCCTTCTCTAGGCGTACGTTGTTGTCAAAAGGTTCATTCTGTTTTAGTCTTTAGCTGCTTAGCTTCGTTTCTAGCGAATGTCCCATATGCCGCAAATAGAACTAGCAACGGAGGCTTAGCGTGTTGGACGTGAATTAATGTGTTGTTTATTTCATCTGTAGGCCAAAGTTATTTCTATATTCTCGGATTACGAAGTTACGATTTGGAGACTGACTACAGCGCTTTTTCAAGTTTAATAAATTAATACACTGCTCTAGATCTATAAAGAATATTTCATTATTTCATGACTGGGGTGTGAATATTATTCGAAGGAAAAGTGGTTTCATTCATTTTAAAATGTAGATTTCTAAATTCTGTGCATTTATTTTGATGCCTGGATTACTTTACAGTTCGAAATAGTACTGTTTTTTTAGAGCCTTTTATTCGTTTTGATTAGCTTTTGTGTGGCGCAAAAATGGCGTATACTTTTGTAGCCGATGGTGAAGTTGTGGACGGATCATGGGAGTTGAACATTTTAGTGACAGATCTTCAAGTAGAAAAAACATTACGTGTGATGGGCGACCTCCATATTGGAGGGGTAATGGTAAAACTCGTCCAAGCCCTTGGTAAGTTAACTAGAATCTAGATTAGATCTATTTATAATATAACTTAGTAGACTCTATATAATATAATAATATACTAAATAATAAGTTACTTGAGTTTGAGTACTGCCTTCTGACTGTGTCATAGTGTCTGGTTCTGTGGTATGCACTCTGTCTGGACTATCCGTCTCATATCTGATCATATCATGAATACATTCTCTAGATCTAGATGGAGACTCACTACTGAGCCAAAATAAATGACCCAAATGCCCCCAGGTCCGAAAAACCCTTCTCGCCACTATTCACTATCCCCACACCTTTTGTCCTGCGGCAGGTTAGAATCTATTGTCTCATCTCAATGGATCTAGAATCTAGAATAATCTAGGTCTAGATCATCTAGATCCAGTCTAGAATATCCATATGTCATATTTACTAGATTTAAGTGCCTAGTGAAGTGTGCGTCTTTGACTTTGTGAGGAAGTTAGCAGAGATGCTTACAACCAGAATTACTATCGTCAAAGACAGTCTTATTCACCGTTTTAACCAAGAATGCTGTTTTTATGTTGTTTTTTACAGCCACATTTTCTTTATAAAACAAATATGTTAACATATTATCGTGTTCCACAAGAATGTAAAGATCCATCCACTTTTCCTGGAAGTTTCTACATTTAGAGTCCACTTGTAGTTTCTTTCGCTCTCCCATTTCATAAACGCACTGTCAAAGGCCATGGTACTAATCCAGTTTGAGAAAAAGTTAGGGCCCTAACGTAGGTAAAGATACATTTTTCAACCTTTTGGGGTAGGGGAGGGTTTCTACACCTTTGTGCAAACATTTTGTTGTGCTGATCTGGCACACACACATACCAAAACACAACCCAATAAAATACTCAGAAACAAAGATAAAGACATTTCTTAGATGCTAGGACAAATTTTTACAAATACTCTTTCTTCCCAAGTGCATGAAATGAATGAAACCACTTCCCAAGTATGAAATGGGATGTCTAAATCAGCCAGGAAAACCAACGAGTTTAAGTCTCTAATTAACATGAATGACCACATCAACACATGTATGGATATGCATCTAGGGCCTAATTATCTTCTCTTTTGAAGGCATGTCTGTAATTAATAAGATAAATTATAATTATTAAAAAAAAAAGAGTATTTTGCTCTAGATCTAGATTCTGTAATTATCTTTAGAAAGAATCTGTATCAAGATCTAGCCCAGTGGTTCTCATTTAATTGTAGGATTAACAGATTTTAATAAATTTACAATTGAGAAAGACCATTGCTAACTACTGTGTTCTCCTATCACTACACCAATTGTAAGGTATAAAACAAATCTAGGTCATCTATTTTCAGATCTCTTGAGTTGTATGGTACAAAATGTGTCATTTAAAGTAGCATTACATCCCTTGATTTATGAAGGTGTGTATGGAAGTACAGGCATGGAAGATAAGATTGGGTTTCCTGGATGGGCAAATATTCTGCTTCATTTCCAGACAAGACTTTGGGGAGTGGTTGGGCTCTAATGTCAATAATTACTGTAATGGTAATCCAACACTTGTAGAGACAACAAATGTGTGAAGCACAGCCTGGTTACTGCCTAGAGATGTGCTGGATGCATCAGGTGTACCATCTGAAACAACACTGAGTACAGGTGGTATAGGTACACACAACAATATATAATGTTATTAAATAATATAGCTTTAAAAGCATAACTCTTTCCTTTGTCATAAATAAATACTATAGATAATGTGCTTATAGTCAAATAGTATAAGCTAAGTTTGAAAATAAAAAAACATGCAACCATATGTGACTGATAGAGCAATTAACCACTCACATACCTCTTTACCAGACCAGTGTATCCCTCTTTTGTCTTTCAATACAAGAAGATGGGATATATTATTGTATTTGTAGATAATGCTATACAAATAAAAAATACTGCAAAATGAAACATAACCACCTTATGGTCACATAATGACTTTGAGAGATAAGGAGTCTTAGTTCTTGTAATTGTGACATCAACTACATTGCACTGTCAGTTGTTTTTTTCATTGCAAACCAAATTAAGAAATACATGTATTAGTAACTTTGTATGTTATATATGGCGTTCTTGTGGTATGCTCAGGTTACTCCTTGGTCCATTCTCCCACACCTCCCCCTTTACCATATCTATTCAAGTATTCTTCCAGTGTAGAATATGATCAGACTACCCTACTTCCAATTTTGTAATTTATTTACAAGAGTAAAAAAAAAATATTAAAATTTGTGAGACCTAGAGAAAACTATTATCTTAGTAAAATGGAGTAGTCTCATATATATATATGAGAATACAAAATATATATATATATATGCTAGGTACATTGTTTAAATTAGATCTTGAACTTAACACTTATTGGTCTAAATAATATACAGATGTGTTGTTTTTTTTAAATTAGTTTCTTACACTCACTCATTTTTTTCAATAACACTTTCCTTGAACTCTGGTCAATTTCCATTTGCATGTATGACCAAAATGTTTTATTTAGCTGTTATTTAATTACATTTTTTGTTTTTGTTTGTTATAAATCTTGATTCTAGACTACGTCTAATATCCAAAGTCACTATTTCTTAACACTTTCTCTCCTAATCGATGATACCATAGTTGATTTTGACCTCTTTGAATTAAATTAATGTTTTCTTTTTTAAACTTGACTTTAAATTATGTAAAAAGAGCATGCATTTCCCTTTAATTCTATACCAAATACATTTTCTGATAAACAAACAACAAAGCTATTGAAGCCCAATCATAACAGGGTAGTGAAATAGTAATGAGCCAAATGAAGAATTCCTTCCAAAGCGTGGAAAAATAATTACGGAGAGAAAGAGTTAGGTTTTTGTTTTGTGATCATGCTACTAAAACTTTGGGAACTGCTACTCTTTTCATTGAACAGTTCATCTAGTCACTTAATACTTGAGGATGTGCTGATCCAGAATCTTGTTTTTTTTACCTTTATAGTAACTCTGATAAAAATTCCTCCAAACTGATTACAACAAGATAGCAACGATAATCGTTTATAATAAATCACTATTGCCAATCAATAGTAACATCATTCGATTTAGAAATGGTGAAAATATTAAAAGGAAGGTATACATCTATAAACCTTTAAACACTAACCCATAATTTTCATATGTACAAGCACATAAACCTCTCCCTAAAATGGAGTGTCAGTAATATAGAAACTAATTACTGTTGTAAAACAGTTGTGTTTCTATGATTGTAGCATAAGTTTATTTACATGAAATTAAAATATAAAGAAATTTAAATGTACTATATAAATAGCAATATGAATTAGTTTAACAGTTACGCAAAATCACAAAAAAAAAATGTATACTATATACTTGAATATAGATAACAGAATAAAACATAAAATAAAATATGTATTCTACTTAACATCCAAATTTGTCATCATCGATGTAGTAACTCATGCTCTTCTGAAAGTACACAGCTGCACATGTATAAACTCCTTGAATGCTTCTCACGCTACAATCTCTAGTTCCTCATGTTTTGAGTCATACCGACTCTATATATTCTTGATGATATAGTCATATTTTATATACAGGGTTTCAAGCCACACTGACATTGGCCCTAAAACAATATTGTAACAATCGATATAGTCTTATTCTAACAATTCAACACTATCCTCTACAATTACAGCAATCTAAGATCTTGAGAAAACAAAATACAATGAACTTACCCGCTAAAAGTTGATAGATGACAAGGGTTTTCAACAACATGATATTAGACCAAACAGTCAATAACATGGCCTCCTCTTACAAGTTAAAGGGCTACGTCCTTCTATATACACATTACATACTGGTCATTATTGCAAATCAAATCACTGAGGAGTCATAAACAAGTATGAATGGACAAAAAAGAAATACATTTTTTGTTCCATATATATTATATAAGCCATTACAAACATATTAAAACTTTCCAAGTGTTGTTGAGGCATGAAAATGGACACATGATGAAACCAAGAAAACCTTAACATTTATAAGTATAATTTAAATCACAAATAAACAAGAGAAACTACATATCACGAATGTGGAATGGTGCGAATACATGTTGAAAGGGTTAGATAGAGAGGAATCCAAAATGGAGTATTGTAAACAAAGTTATTATTGATATATTATTAATTATTACTGAAGATTAAAGTCTTCATAATCATATATATATATATATATATATATATATATATATATATATATATATATATATATATATATATATATATATATATATATATATGAGTCTATTGGTGTGTAATTAAGAGTTGCATCTGCTCGTAACATATATATATATTTAGAGAGAGGGAGATCACTTTTTTTTTTACAAAGATAAAGCCTTTTAAAGGATTATGTTGACTGGTAAAATCTCTTAATAAACTACTTAAGACCCCATATTCAAGAATACAACACTAAAATTAAGTCCTTGCATATGCTTATGATGACATTTTCTTACTCTTAGTCATTCTGTTGACATTACTATTTCTTTCAAATACTCTTCCCTCAATGCTTTCTTAATTAAAATATAAATATAAGAATACTACAAAAGTATACATGCACAAATATGTATTTATATGAACACCTACACACCACATATAATATATAAATATAGTTTTCAAAGCTGCTATGACTAAGACAACTTTATTGATCCAAATTTTGTAAATGTGCTATGATTACATCTGAATAGGCTCTTTCAATCAGATTAAAGCAGTTTACTGAAAAACACTCCAATGGAGTCTTTTAACAAAAGAACAGACAAACTACCCGCACACACTGACTAATCATTGAGTGGTGTCTACTACAGCACTCAGGAATCTTTTTGATCCTGTTGATCTTCTTTGGTCAAAGAGCTGTGCTGGTGTGAAGGAACAGTTGTTCTATCATTCTGTGTTTTTTCTTCTTCCTTAAAATAGATAAATGTCCTCCACTTAGAGATGCTCAATGAAGTGATAGCAGTTTCTATTTTTGTAAAATCTTTCTTAATTTAGTTACAATATCAAATTTATCAGTTGGTTCATTTAAAAATTAATGAACTTTAATAAGAGTTAGGTTGACATTAAACACGATTGGTTTAGTTGATTATGTTAAATCATTTTAAAGCTTTCTAAACTTAATTTTTAAAAAAGATTTTACTTAGGTTTTGACAAATTTAGTTTTCAAAATTGTTACTGTTTTCCTGATTTAATCAAAAAAAAAATAAAAAAATCCAGTTTTATCAGCTGACATAGCTCAAATGTTAATATACATGCGACTTCATTCCTCCTACACATCAATCATTGTACACATTGTTACCTGTATTTGCATGTGTTTAACTGACATTCAAAGTCTAGTCTTGTCAGTTGTGACAGTTGTGTTTCTCTACACAAGTCTGTGAAGTACAGACTTTGACCTTGGTATGTGACAGTGACATCTCCCCTGTAGGCTTAATAGCTTGATGGGTAAACTGGTGAAAACTATGCTAATCACATGTCACCTTTGTAGAGTTTAAATATTGAAGCTGTCATCTCTAATCTACAGCTGATAGAACTTGTCAGAACATTTATAGATCTAGTATTCTAGTTCTATTCAATGGCATTTAATAGTTTCATACTAAATTTTTTATGTGATGGTATAAAGACATGACAAATGATCTGCTGTTCTAAACATGATGTCACTTAAACAACACCTAGATTACATTAAAACTGGCTTATAACTAACAAGTTTAGTTTTAAAATATTCATTAAAAAGTGGGTGAACATTTTTTTTTTATAGTCCACAAATACTTTACAAAATATTGTGTAATTTCCAGACATGGGCAAACAAAGTGGGTCAAAATTTAAGAAGGTCTTGTTCATGGTGGTAGCTATTTAATCATACTTCAAATTGAGATCTGCATGAACTGCATCTGATCTAGGCTCAATGTATTGTTTACAATGTTTTAACTCTTTTTTTTTTTTTTTTCAGACATAGCTCTGGATTGGTCAGATCATGCCCTTTGGTGGCCAGACAAAAACAAGTGGCTACTTCGAGCGCGGTCAACACTTGACCAGTACAATGTCCAAGCAGATGCTAAACTACATTTCACTCCCATGCACAAAAACCTGAAGGTCCAGCTACCAGACCTCCAGGTTCTAGAATTAAGTGTAGATTTTTCAATCAAATGTTTTGCAACAGTAGTGCAGACATGTAAAGAGCTAGGTAAGTCTCAATCACCAGTTTACATTGGTTAAAAAACAACAACTTTGTGTGTGTATATTATGTAAATTTGTGCTTCCATCCATCTGTTATGTATCCTTCTGAAGATTAATAATTAGCTTTAGTTTAGTGAATTAACACCCTATTGGAAAAACAGAAAAGAGTAAAGACAAACACACACACAATACCTTTCTTGTAAATGTAATTTAAGTTGGCAAAAAAAACTACAACATATTTATATTGTGCAAGTTACAGTATTTCACGGTGATTACAGGTTACTTTGTCACAAATTTGTTAATATGTATACACCGCTTGTTTGTTTTTATTAAGTTGTGTTAAAAGTATTGACCAGCCACTCCATAAATAAATCATTATATAGCTGAAACTAATATTGTTTTTACAAATAACAAAAATCTTGGCCTTAGAAACAAAAATGTTTTTCTATAATGTGTGAATCCCTATTTGCTTGAGAGGGCTATGACAGGGATAACGAATACAAATTTTCCATTGTGGTTTGTTGTGTTTTCCATCAAAAACCATTAAGTAAACAAGTAAAGTTGCCCTTTCAGAACTTGCGATCTATAGTGCAGATGATGTTAAGGTTATCAGTTTCTTTGGTCATCGGTTAACGAGCTGGGTGTCATATGACCAGGACAACGACCAACTGCCTTTAATGCCCAACTAAAGTCAGGTACCCATTAGAGTTGGGTGGACTCAGGGGCGCCCTAAAAATCCAGAAATTGAAAATCCCAGTCTTCACCAAGATTTGAGCCCAGGATCCCAGGTTCAGAATCCAAGCCCTTAACCACTCAGCCACTGTGCCCCCTATCAAACACCATTACTGTTATTTAAAAATAATATATGTTATCAATGCTTAGCATAATTGTGTATTATTCCTAGAATATATATATATATATTTATTTAAATACGACTGTAACAAGAAGAGACAGCAGTGATAAAAATGCACAACAGAAGCTCAGTGGCCTTAGTATTTAATAATGCATAATAACAAGCATTCAGTGTAGTTTTAAAGACCAAACTTGCAGTAACTACTACACTAGGTGGTAACTGGATATCATGGTGGCCGAGATATTCTTTGTGTGAAACATTCTAACAGTGTGTTGCGCCTTCTACTATTCACTTTTCTTATTCTTATCAATCAATCATTGAAGAATAAAGTACAATTTTTATGTCTTTAAATTATTTTGGACCACTAAGTATTTTTGTTTTGTTTTAAATATTTAATAGCATCTCTCCATATGTAGTATTTTTAGTCAGATTGTAAAACTCAATGCTACCAAATTGAGGGATTTGAAATCCTCATGAAAGATGGAATTTGTTAAAATGAAGGGACTTAAGGCTGTCCAACCAGTTCTGATATATACCTTAAAAAAATAAGTTTGGAAACCTAAAGTTGTGATTTTTGTGCTTGCTACATGACTCCCATTATTACCAGCCTCACAAACCACAGGACACTGCTTGGAACTAAATCTACTTTCTGATTTTGTAATTAGATATCCTTGAGTAACATACACACTAGTTATTGTTAATGTTAACTTAAATCATTGCTAATTTGGAAATATTTCTTATTTTCACTTAGTGAAAATGCTAATCATCTTCTGTTCACATCCAACTCTTGCTTGAATTGATCAATACATGGTTGCCTATGTTTACTTGTAGGTATTAGACACCCAGAGGAGCTATCATTTCTACGTAAATGGGACAAAGAAGACTTGAAAAAAGTTGCCAAGGAGGTTCATAAACGTAAAAAAAGGGGTGACCCAGATCAGAATGGTCCATTAAGTGCTAATGGTACACATCACAATTCTTCCGGTAGCTTAGATGGAGGAAAATTGAGCCCCTACCCAAGCAGGAGTCCAGTTGGACCTTCCCCTACAGTAAGTTTATTGATTGATCAACTATAGCTTTATGTTTCAAACTGAGGACTTCAAACTTTATGGATTTTTTTAAAACATTGTAATGTAAATCTTGAAGTAACTCAACAGTTTGATCTTTGGAGAATTGAATTTTTGTCTATGGGCGGACATGAGAATTTATAGCATTCTGTTTACAATGCCTAGGAAAACAATACAAAATGAAGAGTTCATACCACTTAAAGAATCAGGATTTCATGTGCTTTTTACCATTGAAAGAATCAGGATTTCATGACCTTTAAAAATGCTTGTTATGATATGACAAAAAATATGCTTAGGACATTATAGTCATTGTTTAGTTATGCCAGCTGCTGTCATATACCAGACATAAACTACCCATGCTTAACATGATACGGTATCTTTCTGACCAGTTTACAATGTGAGAGGCTGGTGGGTTCCTTACATGTTAACTGTGGGTGGGCTTCCCAGTCACAGACAACTGTCATGTGATGTCATGGTAACAGGATTTAGACTAGAGCAGATGTGTGTGTGGGCAGGAGAAGGTTGATTCAGCCAGTAGTTAGAAACCTGTTCCTCCTTTCCCCCTAGGTTCTATAGAAAGTAGTGAAGGTGTCAGCTCTGGAGAACATTCACACTGACTGTTTTTTACAAAATGTGTGCACACAAAAAAAAAGAAGTTTTTGCTTGAACAAGTATGTGTTCTATCTTCTTTATGTACAACTTGCTGGATAATGAGTAGACATAAATATCAATGGGTGAAATAAAAAGCCTTATTTATGTACACAATACAAATCATTTATTATACAATGTGTAGACAGACTTGAATTTTGAAACACTCTATAGACATTTTTTTCTTCTATGTATGTCTCCCATGATCTTCCAGTCCTCATCATGGCATACAGTTGTAATGTTTGCATTATTTCAGCCTGACCCCTGTCATAGACAAATGGACTTTGGTGGGGGCATGGTATTACTGTTTGCCTTAGAAGGTATTAGGTGAGATATAGGCAAGTCAAGTGAGTTGAACTGAAAAATAATTGAAAACAACAGCAAAAAAGATTTTCTGACAGAACTCTATAAATGTACTTTCAAAACTATCCATTTAAAAAAAAGGCATGAGCAAACAGTCAATTAAATTGTATACATGTTTATTGCATCAGTATTGAGCATATATGAGCTGGTTATAAGAGAGAAGCAAGATAGATCTAGGCATCTTTTTTTTCTTTCTTCTTAATCATAATAATATACTAAATAGTGCATTATTTCATATGATTAAACAGTATGATGTCACCACAAAACTATTTCTTGATTAGCAGAGAAAGAGAGAAAAAACAAAACAGTATATTTTTTATGTATAAAATTGAGATATGTGAATTGACGTGACAGAATTTTGTGGCACTGAATAGTTTGTTCTTTTTAGACAGTACCAAAAAAAAAATCTTTAAGAGAGGGGTGGTGAAGGTAAGATTAGATTACCCACTGCAGGAGGTGCACCTGTTGTAGAATTCAAGTCACTGGTGATCTAACATGATGGCCAGGGGAGAATGAGGATGTGGTGGGAAGATCATTTAGTGGTCAGCTGATATATCAGTATGGACTGGACACAAGGGGAAGTAATATCAGCTGGAACCAGACAGTGAGAGGAGGAAGAAGAGAGAATGTCAGAGAGAGGAAGATATAATAGTTGAAGAATGATATCACTGTCATATGACCATGGGTGACATTGGCCTCATTATTTATATATATATATTGTTATACTGTAGGAGTAATCTATAAACATGATGAATTAATAGATATATACTTTCAGACATCTACTGTTAAATGACTAGTGAACTCTTCTTATGGCAGACACAAATAATTATAGGTTTATTACATAAAATATCCCTGTTTATTAACATAACACCACATGATGAATGGTACACATATAATACTCCATGAATAACATGGCACATCGGCACATCTTAGTCAATATTGTGCCCGTAATCCCTAAAAGGTTACTCTCCCTTCATATCACAAAAGCTAAATTTTATGTAGTTAAGTTATTAAAAACAAGGTCTATTCATAGTTAAAATAGCAAAGTTAATGAAAATTTAATAATTTAGTAAAAATCTTTTGTAAATATTATATGTTCACAATTTCACAAATCAAATCTTCGTAGACAACCCCACCTCCCGGA
Source organism: Biomphalaria sudanica (assembly GCA_036873155.1). NCBI lineage: Eukaryota > Metazoa > Mollusca > Gastropoda > Planorbidae > Biomphalaria > Biomphalaria sudanica. The sequence goes on along the minus strand of JAZGLO010003237.1, from coordinate 1,886,680 downwards.
CAAAGCCCAGTACCTTCCCAGGGTCAACACTATCGAATAGTGTTTTTAAGTTGTGCGGTCTAAAAAAATTTCCCCTAATATCCTGGTATCTGGGGCAATCAATGAGGATATGTTCCATTGTGAGTTGAGAGTCACAGTACTCACAAAGTGGGGGCTTCTCTCTCTTCAGTGTAGTAACAGTCCTTAATAGAAACATATTTAACAATATAAAGTAACCAGAATATTAGACTTCTAACTTATAAAACTACTGGCTCTTACTTAAACTATAGAGTGACTACTTAGTGACTGTGTAGTTGAACAACTAACTTAGGACTTGCTTATCAAGTGACAATTTATAGAGTGACTGGCTAGATGGAGGTTAAAGGGATTCACTCAACATCATGGTTGTATTCACTCTAAATCATGGTTGTTGTGAATTAAATATGAAAATAGGTTATTCTACTTTATGGCGCCGACTTTGAGGGGGTGACAAATGCCAACTCGGAGTATACATTGGTTTAGGTTGGTCATTGGTGATGTTGATGTGAAAATGAGTACAAAGTATAACCTGTATTTCTTTGTTTTTAAAATAATTCTTAAAATAAACAATTGTATTATGAAAATGTTAATAACTGACCAGTTGTTTGGGTGGCCATGTATTTCTCAATGTTTACACTCAATTGTTTTACCAACCTTCAACTGAATTTGAACCATTTCTCTGAGTCACATCTGCAAGTCACAAAATGCAGTCTTTTGGTTTGTCTATATCTGGTAGGAAAGGTGTTAGCATTTAATGGTAACAGATCTGGTATCTAAGAAGTAGCGTGTATACTTGCTCATTCTTTTCATCTGGAAATCCCAAATGTTAAGATCATCATGACATATTAGCTTAACTGGGGTGGGATGACTACCATTTTGTACATTTTCACCTGCAGTATCTACTTATCTTGTGTCCAATGTATGAAGTTCAAAACAAGGCTTCCCTATATCCAAATCTGTATTACAAAAATAGCTTTAAATATATAGATAGTTAGAATGCTTAGCCCTGATTAGTCATATAAATTTGAGCAACATGCTTAAAATGATTTTCATGTAGCTCTTTTAGAAAAAAAGTAATTTTTTAATTATATATATAATATATATTATAGGCTAGATTATCTTTATTATGTCTTTCTAAAATTCTTCGGTCTTGATTATTAGATGCATGTCATTGTTCTATCTTCTATAGAAATATATTTTTGTCAAAATAATGTAGTCACTAAAATATTTTTAATGTTTTTTTTTTTTTTTTTGCAGAGTACATTAGTGCGGTCAGCAAACAGCCCTTACAACTTGTCCACTTCTGTGTCTGGCTACAGTACATTCAATGGGACAATGTCACCAGGCTCCATGCACAGCCTTTCCTTTGAAGGCACCATGGAGTCCACCTTGGCTAATTCACCATTTGTGCCAGCCAAAGATGCCTTCCAGTATTTGTATAGGCCAAAAAATTTTGCAGAGAAAGCCAGAATTAACTGTGCGTAAGTATTTCCCCAGAATGCAATATTTGTGATGGTCAGAGTATAAGGCAGGAAAGTGTTTTATTTAAAATATCTACTTTAACTATAATAATATTGTCTAATGATAGTAGTAAGTCCACACACAGTTGGTGGGGAGGGGGGAGGGAGCTGTTGGCATCTATTTCCTAGTATGTTATGTGGCTATAAAATTGAATGTACCTAGAAGATGCCTGGTAGCTGGAGCTGTGTCCTTGCCCTTAAACCCTGAGTCTTTATTATAACTTTCATTGTCTTTTGTAAGAACACGAGTCAAAAATACATTCAATCCACATGACCCTAACAATAAATGTTATAAGAAACATTTCAGTACCAGTAGTTTTCAAGTGTTACCTGTCACATTTAGCTCCTAATGGTAGGCATCTCTATTGAAACTATGATTTTATCAGTGACTTCCAATTTTGTGTTCATTGCTTGATGTTTCTGTTTCCTACAGTTGGTTAGACTCCTCCATCTCACTAATGGAACAAGGCATCAAAGAAAATGACTTCATCATGCTCAAATTTAAGTTCTACAATTTCTATGACCTCAATCCAAAGGTTGGCACCATGTTCTCTAGAATCTCACGTTAACTTGCTTGTGTTAGCTAATGAATTACACACCTCATTATGTCAAACCGAATTCCATCACACTGATTATAATAGGATGAGAAAAGAATCTCAATGAAGCTCAATAGTGAAAGCTGTGAGGTCAGGGTCTCCTCTCCATTTATTTGTTTTTGATAGACATATCATTGAATAACATACATGGATGAAAAGAAACTACTTTTAAGTTCTGAAGCACTTTTTCTTTTAATTTTTGGTAGATGGGAAGGGGAAGGGTACAAACAACCAAATTGATGTTTGTTTTCATTCTAACAACTAATGGATCACTGATATAGTGTGAGTTTATTTTATAACATTTGGCTGTTTAAAGGGTTTGGGTAGCAGATACACGCATGTTGTTTAAATGAAGCCATTTAGTCTGCTGTTAGCTATCTTAGTTATTGTCAGTTTATCTTGGAGACAATATATACTTTTATAATTAAAAGTACTTTGGCTGCTTGCCCAAAACCCTGGTTTCTCTCCCCTGCCTGCCACTTATCACCCCAAGTACATGTTATTGTGTAGACATTGTTTAGATCAAGTTTGTTTACTGCTACGCTGTTAGAGGTGGACTTGGAGCTAGTCAACAGAGTCTTCTTATAGCATAGAAATAATTTTAATCTCCTTTAAAGTGGCCACATCCTTTACTTAGTGTAATTTTTTACTTTAGTCCTCATGAGATTGTCAAATATATGAAAGACAATGAACAGCTTCTGTTCACTGCTAGTTGTCTCATTCTTGCTTATGAAAAAATTAATCTAATTATGTATTTAAGGTTAAAAGGGTTTGATAGTCTTAAGAAGTAAGAAAAACTTTGAAACAGTCAAATGTTCTGTATACAATATATTGATTCAGTCGATTAAGTCACAATTAATATTGCTAAATATGTTATGGCTGGATTTCACAATAATGACACTGTCTTTATCAAGCTAGACATTGGCATTATATATAGTTACATTTGATTAGTTCAATAACTTTGTCATAGATAAATTCTAAAACACTGCATCCTAATGGACAACTAGGGCTTGAAAACTTTGTTGATGGCCAGCATATTTAAACCTATTTTTGTGTAGGCCTTGTCCTTTTCCTTGTCATTCTTGTTGGAAAAGATTGAATCATAGCATTTCCTTTCTAGTGAATATTTATAGTCAAGTACAATCCAGTTAAAAGTCAAAGTCAATACTTGTAGCTGAGTACCAGGAAGAGGAACATAGTAATGGTGCTTGACTGTTATGTCACACACACACATACGTGTCTCCACTTGACATGTTTGAACCATAAGTGACTATCAAAAGATTGACTGACATAATACAACTTAGGATCAAGAACTAATACAAATGAATTATGTCCATGAATGAATTATGAATGCAAATATTGATATGAATTTTTTTTCCTGATAAAATAGGATTTACAAATTTTTATAATATGATTGCAATCAATAAATAGTTTAACCTAAGTGTATTCATTGACATAATTTTCTCCACTGCTTGTTTATAATGCTGGTGTAAGCTTATACACGTAGATTCAATTTGTATTCCTTTTCTTAAAGTATGTCGTCTTGGTGATTCAATTAGACTGACTGTGTTGAATGACATTGACCATAACTTACTTTGCTGATTCATTTGACTCTATTCTCTGAACAGTATGACGCCATCAGGATCAATCAGATCTATGAACAAGCTAAATGGGCTCTTATCTCTGAAGAAATTGACTGCACTGAAGAAGAGATGATGGTATTTGCTGCCTTACAGGTTGGTCTTCCTGCAGTTCTATTTATTTCTCTTCTGACAATCTCAGTCCAAATGCATTGTTATTTCTTTGGCACAAATAATGACGTGATCCCTGCATAATATCTTCTTTCCAAAAGTCTTTCTTTATTGTATAACATAACATATACAGTAATTACACATCTTGCTAAGGATTAGTGTGTTATCAAAGTTCATAGATTTAGCTTTGCATATTTCAAATTAAATGATGATATTGAATAACTGTCCATTTACACCTACAATAAATGTTAGCCTTTTTTTTTTTTTAAATTATAGCACCAAGTTCGAATTCAATCTGGGTTACCTCAGCCAGAGTTTGACCAGTCCCAAAATGCCCAGTCAGAGGATGATGAAATAGATGCAGCACTAAAAGACCTGCAGGAATCTCTGGAGGGTTCTGCTGTATCTCCACATGGTGACATCACACACATCCCAGAATTGTCAGACTATGTCAAGTTCTTCAAGTGAGTTGATGTCTACCATCTACCTTTGTAAAGTAGAGACTACAAGTAGAGTTTGGTCTAAAGACATGTTTTTTTAATCTACCATTTAACATCGTCAAGAAGAGTTTGTACTAAAGCATTGTTTGCAAGTTTGTCTACCATCTAATATTGTAAAGAATAAGCAAGTTTGTACAATGTATTATATGATTTTATTTTCTAGGCCCAAGAAACTGACTTTAAAGAGCTACAAAAAATATTATGCTACATTTAAGGATACGTTCATAGCATTCTATAGAACTAAAGAAGAATCTCATGGACCTCCAATCATGCAGAGAATAGATGTCAGAGGTTAGTGTATACATGATGTCCTTGGCTAATAACAATGAGCTTACGACTAAAGTCACTGTTGTACTTGCTTGCTGTTAATGAGTGTGAAAATCTTGAATAAGCTTAAATGTGTCTTTTACATATTCAGATAACAAGCTTTCTCTCATTGAATGGTGTTCTACTCCTAATTACATCATCACTTCACACCATCTGTCACTGCTTCTCTTTAAAAACTAGAGTAAGATACAAGATAGAAAAAAAAGCTAAAACATTAAGGATGTGTAACTTCCTTTTTCTTCCATCGCCTGACTTTTTTGTATATTTTTGATGCCATAGTAATTAAATGACACAAACACAATAATAATAGGTTAGAAAAGTCTAGCCACACACTTTTCTGATATTTATGTGTTTGCTTTGTTTCTAGGCTGTGAAGCCCAGCCTGATGTAAACCTATCTGCCCACAAGTATGGCATCAAGTTATTTGTTCCTGAACCTGAGGGAATGTCAGAAATCTGTTTACGTTTTGACCTGGTTAGTCACATTTTTATATACTTCTTGTTTGTTTTTAAATTGGTACCTAATTAAGTGGTTAGAAATTTTTTGTTTTTTCCTAGTCTTACATCCATCTCTGATACAAACTTTCAAAAGTATTACAGTTCAAATATTATGGATATTTGTATTGCATGCTTAGTAATATTTATTAATATCTCTCAAATGTTTTGGGGGAGCTATTTTATTTGCTTTTGTTCTGTGTTTTAGTTTGCAGGGTGCCAAAATACAATTAGGGCAAGTATGAAAATCATAATTATTATTATTATGCAAAAAAACAACATTTATTTAAATTTCTTTCCAGGAAGAGCAATATTGCCGTTGGATGGCTGCATGTAAACTTGCAAGTAAAGGTAAAACCATGGCTGACAGTTCTTATGAAGCAGAAGTGCAGGCCATTCAGTCTTTCCTTGGCCTGCAGCATCCAGTGGTGTCTCCCAGCCACAATTCACCTACCAGTTCTAGCAATGTTATCACTGAAGTCAACTCAGATGACTATATAGCTGCCAGATTTTTCAAAAAAGTGAAAGCCAGATCTGTAAGTTTACCTAAGACAACACTTTTAACAAATAAAATACTTCATTTTGTTCAATTATTTTCATTATTTATAACTTTAAAATGCACAAAAAAATAATTCAAAAGCTTGAGTTGTCTGCCCATCTCATCACAATCCTGGAAACATTTTCTTACTGCTTTATTCTACTGTAAACCTTGGAAAACCTAGATTTATTTTTTAAAGTTGAAAAACTCATAAAAATAAAAACATAAATCAAAAAAACAAACAAACACCAATAAGTACGATATTTATTTCAAATTAAAAAATTTGCTTTTTTTTTTTTTTTTTTTTTTTTTTTTTTTTTTTTTTTTGTAAGAAAAATAACATAATAAAACTCAAACAAATCAGTTGCTAATGTAGACTTATGTTTTTCCTCAGCTGGTCAGCAAAATTATGGAAGCCCATGCCAGTGTTCAAGAGATGTCTTTGATGGAAGCCAAACTTGCATTCATCAAGGCCTGGCAGTCCTTGCCAGAGTTTGGCATCACCTACTTTCGTATTAAAATGGCAAACAGTAGGAAAGAGGTGTGGTGTATTTCAAGTATTTCTATTCACAGTTTATCTGTTTTCTTCCCTAAAGCTAGTTCTAGTCTTCATAATGCTAATCTGAAGTATTGTCACTTTGATGTTTTATACTTCTAAAATTCCCATTGAAAGTTCATAGGGCAAGTCAAGAGTTATTCTTTTACTTTTTTCATAGGTTTGATGTAACCAGCATTCCAAACAACTGCTTTTGATTCACATCAATTCTTGGAAGTACAATATGTCATAAATGCCTACAAATACCTTGTGTTTAATAGTATGTCCTACTATTAGACCACAACATTCCAAAATATTAACAACTAGTCGACCGGTGGTGTAGCATACGCCACTATTTTGCAGGGCCAGCATTAGGCCACTGCAACCTATGCGACCCCAGTGGGCCCCGCACTTTCATAGGACCCGGGTTAATTCTAGGTGTATAAATTATTAAATTAAACCATTTTATAACTTATAAAAGATTTCCTGCGGCCTCCTGTCAATTTACCTGGAGCTCCTGGAAATCTCCTGAAATAGCAAAATATACGAAAAAGTCCTAGAAATATACGGAAATTATTTAAATCTTTTGAAAACACATGCAAATAAAAAATTGTCATTTTGGGGTGTCATTCAATATGGAAAATGACAATCCCACATGCGATTAACCCATTAGCTCCTTCTGCAGTTGGAAACGTTTTCCTGTTTTTGTCCTAAACCGTTGTAGAACGTTTCTAAAATCCCCTATTCAATAGACTTGATTTAAACTTTTTAAAAAGAAGATTTCTTCTAGTCTCGTTGCAAGCGTGATTACAAATAATTTTGGAGATTACTGATTCTATTTTTAATCAAATCTTATTGTTTAAATAATTTTTCAAACGAACAGGCCCATAGCCCCAGTGTATAAGCCCCACGTGGGAAAAAGATTATTTTTTAAGTTTTTTATATTCTAGTGATATTAAACGCATATATTTTTAAAACTAGACATATAGTTCTATTTTTTTAAGTTATTTGTTTGTTTATATGTATTAGATCTTCAATTTGATTATTTTTTGCAAAATACATATTTTTTAGGATTTTTTAAATACGGAGTTATCCCTCCTTGAGTCCTTGTGTAGGACTTTGGAGGGGGTTTTTTAAACCGGAAATAGGAGCTATTGGGTTTTTAAAAAAAGGCATTATCCCGTAATTTTGGAATTTAGTGAAAGAAGCTTCTCACACCTCAAACTAAGGAGAATTACTTCAGGTCAACAATTCTCATAGATAGATTTAAACATTTGGTAATTCTTGCTATTGAGCATGATCTATGTGGGAAATGGAATTTTTATGATATATTGTATGACTTCCTTACACGCAAGGCTCGTAAAGTAATTCTTTGCATAGTAAAGAATGAATAAAATGCAAAGACGAATGTATTTTCTAATATAAACTCTTAATTTTAACTTATAATCCGTATTCCTACCCAAACTGGGCCTTGTGAATTCCATTTCTCATAGGGCCCCACAATGGTTAAATCTGGCCCTGCTATTTAGTGACAGGTGAATACAGAATAGATTACTTGTTCTCCCCCCCCCCCCCCCTCTTTTTTTCCCCCACTAAAACTATGTGGGGTAGAAATAAAAAATAGTGATCTTTCCATGACTTCTTGGTCACAACGGTTAAGTCCGGCCCTGCTATTTTGTGACGGGCGAATACTACTTGTTCTCCCCCCCCCCCCCATCTTTTTTTTTTCGTAGGGTAACTCTAGTCCAACTTGCAGCAATAAAAGAGTGATCCTTCCTTTACTTCTTGTCCAAACTCTTAAGCCATGAAGAGAATTATATATAGATTGAACTGTCATTTAATTTTAAGAAAGTTATAAAACTAATTAGTAGAACAAATAGATGAAAGAGTGGCTTTTTTTTTTGGTTTTCAATTTTTTAAAATCAATAAATACATTGTCTAAAATGTTGTGCTATTCACTGATGGTATCATTTGTACTTGCTATGTTCAGGAGCTGATGGGTGTAGCATCTAACAGAATTATCCGCATGGATCTGAACACTGGAGACTCCTTGAAAACATGGAGGTACAATACTCTGCAGTCCTGGCATGTTAACTGGGAGGTGGAGAATGTCATCCTGGACTTCGACACAGAAAAAGTGACATTTGCATCAATGGAGTGTTCCTGTAAAACAATCCACGAGTTCATTGGTGGATACATTTTCCTGTCTATGAGGTCCACAGATAAAAACCAATCCCTGAATGAGGAGATGTTTCACAAGTTGACAGGTGGATGGCATGAGTGATTTGTTGAGTCTTGAATCTAGAATATGTTTTAGTATACAGTTGGTTAGTGTGTTGTTTTAAATGCGATCATGACAGTGTTTTTATTTGTAGAAATGTGTATAAAGTTATATACATAGTTACATTATTTTTAGCCAGTATATGATTGTGCGCATGCCAGGGCCAGTTGTTCTGGTGGCGTCTGTTTATTTTAGCCAGCATGATTGTCTGGATGCTTGATCAAGTCATTCTGGAATTGTGTGCGTTTGTTTCATATGGTATGATTGTTAAGATTAGACCATTCTTTTTTTTTTAAGCCAGTAGAAATTGTGCAAAGTCAAAAATTTGTAAACTACTAGTAAAGTTAGATGTTTGTTAAGTTAGATGTTTGTTGTGTTTTGAAATCTTCAGTTTTGTTTTTGAAATGAAATCATTCTTGTATTTCTTGTCTACATTGTTTCTACTTTGATACCTTCACAACAAGGCTGTACAAACTGGTGACCTGAGCTGCTGAGAACATTATTGTTAAGACTTTTTTTTTTTTTTTTGGTGTGCGTTCTTGTTATATATGTATAATATTAAAACATAATCATTTACAAGTTGCAACCATAATATATGTTTAGCTTTAAATGATATCACAAAAGCACCCCAATATGGATTTGTGTCCTGTACTGAACATGTAATGCTAAGCTGAAAAATATTGAATGTAATTTTATTTAAAATTCAGAAAAAAAATTGATGTAAGTTGGCAACACTTATCTTTGTTCTCCTGGTGTGTATATAGTGAAGTGCTAAGGCATTGCAATGTGAGAGATGGACAAGTCCAAACAATGTGTTTGAAGTAAGACTCTAGATACACCTAGACTGCCAGCTACAAGTTTCTTTTCTTCTTGTTGTTCTCTATCAAACTGTATGCAATTTTGTTTCTCTTTTGATTGTAAGATATCAATCCTGTTTTTTAGTCTTTTATTGACATGCGTTATGCAAGTATTGCCTTAATGAGTTTTTCAGTTTTACACCATCTTTCTGAGCAATGTGTGTGATGCAAGCAATTCCCCCTTCCCTTCTCACTTCAGAGTGAGAGAACTCTTGGTTTGATCAGATCCTAATCTGCTTTATAGTCTATAAGTGTTTCCCATGTATGTCTAATTTGTTTGTTCGACCCATTATGATTCATATTTATATTTACTTACTATACATACCAATGTATACACATTTATATATATATATATACATACATAAATATATATATAAAGATAATCATACTCTATAACACGTGCACCGAGTGAATGATATTTAATGGATTATATCTCACTTTCTGTGATACAAGTTTTTTTTTCTTGGACTAGTTGAGTTTAAACTTGCAAAAGAACTGTTCTAGTGTTCATGGGAGACAACAGTATTAATGAACTATAAGACCATTCACTTTTTAGTGTTTTGGTTAGGACATTTTTTTTTATGGGTGTTTCTGATGTCACCTAGCCTGATGTTGAGAGGTTATTCTCTCCCAACTTATTCATTTGACTTGCCTTAAGGTGTGCTGGTAGCTGTGCCTTTAGTTCATTTTGTTTTTTAGTCCCAGTGTAAATGTGGGAGTAAACATTGAATTGTGTGTGTTATTTTAAGTGGATGTCAATATTTTTAAAGTTGGCAACTTTTTATTTGACTGCTCAGGGTAGCTACTATTCAATATTTATACCAGGGGGGTGTTCCACTAACAGTTAATATTATACTGATAGCTTGAAGTCTTGACAGTATAATTCAACTGTGTCTTGCTGTAATGTCTTGTCAAGATTTAGCTCTACTGAAAAAGAATATAGATAAAAAAAAAAAATGTTTATTCATTCATGGGGTGTCTAAAACTCTAATTGCAATTGTAGCCTTATGTTTTGTGTTCCTGTTTACGGTGCAGATTGGAAGAGCCAAGATATTGCATTCAAGATTCAATAATAGTGCATATTTGATAGCCTTAAACTAAGTTTCACTTGACTCCCATTGTTCTAAATAAGAATATTTTGTTCTGAGCTTATTTTCTGAATGTTGTGTCTCAAAATAGTTTTAGTCAATTTTTAATGAATAGTTCACTTTTCTTCTTGCTGCTGTTTAATAACAAACTGGACATGGACTTCTTTAAAGTTATGTCTCTTGTAGTTCTTGCTGTTGTAATTCTGTCCCTTGAATGTCATTTCCCATCAAGGTTGACAAGTGGTGAGTGTGTTCTCTTGAGTACTAATAGCTTATTATTTTTTTATGTTTCTCCCGCACAAAAGTATAGACAAGTCAAATGATCAATTCAGTTTTTCTGGAGCATTTCATTCTCATTTTGTCCTCATGTTTCTCCAAGGCATTATTATGACCAGACTGTCTTCTGGGCACTTAAGTACCATTTCAAGGTATAAATTGTATGTTCACTGCCCTATGGAAGCTCATCTGCAATCCCTTTTTAAACTTACATAATATTTGAACATAGTTGTTTGACTTTCATAAACACTTGTATGTTCTACTCAGTAGAAACTAGTTGCATCTAAATTTGATTCAAATGTCTGTAACATTCTATGAAGAAACCATTATGTGTTTAGTCAGTAACACTTTGTTATGGAATTGTTTTGTTTTTCCAGAGAAGCTCTGAATGATTTAACATACATTATACACTTTATTTGAATCTTAAGCTAACAAAATAAAATAGTATGGACACAAGACATTTGTTGCATGTATTATATGAAAATAATTCACTTTATTCTCTTCAGTTTTAAACTAATAGCTTTCTCAATGTCTCTGTGTTTATTTAACACTAATCTTTTTTTTTTCTTTTCCCCCCCAAGTTTAAGATGTTGAACTAGGACTGAAGACTTAAAAATATAGTTAAAACAACAACAACATGATGTTAGTCCTTGCCACAAACTGACCAAGTAAATCAGGAAGTGTCTTCTTTTAATTTGGTCAACTCAATGCTATGATTGAGTTTTGTTTTTCCTGGGGAACACAATGTAGCTATTGGTTCCTTACTTAATACCTGCAGAAAGACATCACTTCAAACTTAAGCTAGGGGATGTGCCATGATTACACATTGAAATAACAATATAGGATTTGTATACATCACTACTGTGATGTTACATTTAATAGCCATCCCATCAAGAGGACTCCCTGTTGAGTGTTTAGCAATATGTCATCTAAATCAGAACAACTGTTTCTGTGTATTCCCACAGCTGGAGTTTTGTCTGCATTTTATTTCTATCACATAATCTCTGTACCAAAAATGAAATCATTCAAGACAAGGATTGAAATAAATGTGTTAATTGTACTCATTTGATACTTTTTAACATTGTTTCATTTTTTTTTTAAATGTTGCCTTCATTGTTGACATTTATTTATAATTTCAAAATATTTTGTCTTAGGCAGTGCTTTTATCAGTTTTAACTGTAAAGTGTGAGAAAATCTGGCCAATTTGTTGTTTTTTCAACTGTAACTAGCCTACTGCAGAAGTCTTAGCTGAGTAGTTGTACATGCATGACAACAAAACTATTAGCTTCAAGCATCTTACTTATTGCTATTTATTGTTGACTTGTGTGCGCGCGTGTGTGTACATTCATGTCTATAGTGTCTTGTTGACTTTATTTATTGATACTACTCTAGTATGACCATAGCCAAATAACTCATTTACTTGTGGACTTCAGTTCTAATGTGTACATAGCTTATTTTTATTCTAATGAGCATGGTTGGACTCCTGGAGGCTATGTTTAGCAGACAGACTTTTTTCTTCTTAAGGTGCTGATTGTCACATGTCTGTTTTACAATAAAAAAAATAAATAGAAAATTGAATTGTGGGTAATTTTGTTTTGGATATCTTGTTAGTTAAGGAATTTAGGTACAATAGTTTCCACTCCTACACAACAAAGAGGCACTAATTATTTCAATACAGCAAAGGAATAAGGAAATCCCATATCTCATCAAAACAATGACAAAAATACCCATAAGCAGACAAAGTTTATTTCTATTAGGTACCATCTATCCACAAGGGACTAATAAGCAATCTAGCCCAGCTCTTATGTGACACTATCACTTTAACCCTTAACATACACTGTCTGCTCTTTCTGATTTATTGTTTTGTTTAAGCTGACTTGTTTTTTTCTGTCTCAAAAGCCAAGAGCATTGAACAAATAGGCTACTTATGTAGCTGGCTGCCTGGTCGTGCGGTTTGCACGCTGGACTGTCGTTCGGATTTATCGATAGTCCCGGGTTCAAACCCTGCCGCTCCCATCCCCCGTTGTCCTGCGGGAGGTTTGGACTAGGAAGTAAACTATCTTCAACTCTGAAGGAACATCCGAAACATGTAAAACAAACAAACAAGCTGATTAAAGTCTTGACATTTTATTCCTGCAGGATTCCCTCTATATTAAATGTATTTCTAAAACATTGTTTACTTCTGCAGCTATAAATCTAGTACACATTTTCTAGCAAATTCTGATAGTGCACAGAATACAGTAGGAATAAATTCTGATAGTGCACAGAATACAGTAGGAATACATTCTGATAGTGCACAGAATACAGTAGGAATACATTCTGATAGTGCACAGAATACAGTAGGAATAAATTCTGATAGTGCACAGAATACAGTAGGAATAAATTCTGATAGTGCACAGAATACAGTAGGAATAAATTCTGATAGTGCACAGAATACAGTAGGAATACATTCTGATAGTGCACAGAATACAGTAGGAATAAATTCTGATAGTGCACAGAATACAGTAGGAATAAATTCTGATAGTGCACAGAAAACAGTAGGAATAAAGTTCCTGCAATTATTAAGAACAAAATTTCATGAGAAATAACAAAAGTGATAAAAATAGAACACAGTTTATTTTTTCACACTGCAACTCTTAATTTAGTACTGTGCATAATACTAGAATCTAATACACATATTGCTCTGGCACATTATTACATTATAAGGTAAGTCCAAAGGAAATTAAAACTAATAACATCAATACAAGTAAAACTACAACTACAAATGTACATGAATTGGACTCTTGTTTTTTTCCTTTCAAGTTGACAATAAAATTCAATAATTTATTTGTCTCAGACATAAATTTGATAATTTTTTTTTTTTCAATTTTTATTTCTAGTCTTGTTAAGGGTGACTTTAAAATAAAATGTTGTGCCAGTCAAAATCCCAGTTATTGAGAGTAGTTACATACAAATACATACAAACTATGAAAATCCAACAATAACAGAAAGTAATACATAAATCATCTTCTGTAGTGAAACTTGCTCTAACCCAATACAAAGTTCACACAAAACTTGTTTTCTTACTGCAAATGTCCAAAAGTACGTTTGTAAATATAATCATCAAAAATGTGACAGTATCTTGTGGCAAAACTCTTCTGTATTGCCTGATTGGTTTGCAAATAATTCTGTAGCAGTGTCCCTTTATTGTAACTGTCCACCAAATTAAAATGTGGGAAGGCCCTGAGAATAAAAAAAATTAAGTAAAATGATTTCAAATAAAGCATGAACCACAAGTTAGCTTATTTTCAAGAACAGTTAAATTTGTATACATAAGCTTGCCTTGAGTGTGAACCCATTGTAGGGTTAAATCCAAACTCTTTACTGGTCAACAGATTTGTTTGTGCCTTGTTCTTTTCATGTTCGCCAAACACAGATTTTGAAATAATATCTAATGTTTGGTCAATGGAGCAGCCATGGACAGTGCATACATTGGCTACAGCTAAAATTAAACTCTCAGCCACTCGTTCATCAGTGTGCACCATTAATCCTAAATGTAATAAGAGAAACAACAATAACGCTTTCACATTGATGTAACAGTTGTATTTAAGATAGATAATTTTTATTGATCTAATCTAATGGAAATTCAGTTTGACTACAATTGACAAGCTCAGCGAAACTACTGTACAAAAACAATATTGATTAAAAATTCGAACAACATTCACACACGAAAACACATACACATTCACAACCAGCGCTTTATGAATTTGACTTCTATGTACTTCTCAATGACGACAGCTGATCTTGTAACACTCTGACCGAAACTGTGAGTTTTTAAATCTTTCAGTTTTAGTCCTAAAAATGGGAAGGAGACGACCACTTCTTTCAGATCTTATGTAAATTTAAAGTAAAACTACTGAATAACAGGAAGTGGGAGTTTTTAAATCTTTCAGTTTTAGTCCTAAAAATGGGAAGGAGACGACCACTTCTTTCAGATCTTATGTAAATTTAAAGTAAAACTACTGAATAACAGGAAACATAAAAAATATCCCCATCCAATCAGTAAAAGAAAATATTTTTGTTCTTTGCTTAGAAATGTGTTAGCTTGGAGGGTTAAATAAGAGCTTTTTGTTTAAAGTCACAGGCAAAAGAAGAAATACCAATAGAATAATATGATTAAAAATCAAGAATTAGGAGAGAGAGAGAAGAGAAATGAGAGAAAGGACATAATCATCTTTTTTGAAGTAACGTCTGTATTTCTATAAGATAAGACTCAGTTTAATAATATGTAATAGAGAATAATGCCAAAAGAGTTCTTACATAATATATTTTCAAAGAATAAGTTTATGACAAAGCTGATTATTAAAAAAAAAAATGTAACAAACTTATGCACATTTTGGAAGGTAAACTTCAGTTTTGTGGTCGCAAAAGTTTGCTTACCAGTCTGTACGGAATGATAGTTTGTAATTCCTACCCCATCCTCCCTGTGTTGTGTAACTTAGAATTATACACGCAGGACATAAACTGATAGTAACTTTACTTACTTTAACAATAAACACAAGCCACTATTATTATATTATGAATATGCATGAATTTATTTTTTAAATATATTTAAATGTCCTACCTTCTTTGACAACGCCTATAGGACATGTCCCTAGGACAATATTTCTACTCTCTAAAGCTTTAACCACGCCAACATTGTAATTGTAATTTGAATTCACTGCCACATCTGAACGTTGGATGCCAAATGGAATTAAATTGTCTGACCCTAATATCTTGTGAAGCCTGTGAAGTGAGAAACTGCTGAACGGACACAAAATAACCAGCGATGGAGAGATGGAATCTTTAATTTCCTGTACCACTACCGAGACCTGGGAAGGCAGAACACACAGGATGACAACATCCACTAAGGATATTAGTCTTTTGTTGTCATGGTAACACTGAACACCTTTTAGAGACAAATGATCTGGAATAGATGAGACCAAGAAAAAGTGTTACAACACAAAAGACAGATTTATCCAATAAAACCTGAAGAGTCTTCTCTATACAGTTAGTTATGACTTAGATCATCATCATCCATGTTTTTTATGTTCCTCGTGGAGAACGAGCCTGAGTAAAAACATGCCACTCTCTATGGTCTCTTGCTAGTTTTGTGATTGCTTCCCTGGTCTTTCCTTCCCTCTCAGCTTCATCTAGTATACTGCCTATTTAACACTTATTTAGTATAGAAAGAAATACAAAAACCAACATTCTTAATCTCCAACCAAAACTATATAAAAATTTATCTTAAAAAAAAAAAGACATTTTAACATAACTGAAAAAGTATTTTCCTTAGCAATATATATATATATATATATATGTGTGTAAATGATAAAATGGTCACAAACATGCTAATATAAAATGTAAATGTTAATATATAGTTGAAATGCAAAAAAATCTATTTAAAAAATCACAACTAAACTCTAAAAACATTTATATTTCTTTTGAAAATTTCACAGTGAAAAAAGTTAAACTACAAAATGTTGAGATTATCAAAATATTGTCTGTCCCTGAAGCAGTGATATATTTATATACCTAATGATTCAGGCCTTCTTGTGGAAATATGTAAGTTTTTTGCCTCTACTTGACCAATGGTTAGTAGACAATCAGATATCTGACTTCCCAGTTGACCACATCCAATTATACCAACATTAGGACCATTTCCAGTTACACTGTTTCTTTTGTCTGTCTCTAAATCTTTCTGTGACATTAAATGTTCTGATATATATCTGAAATAGAGATAGTTTAAATAGTATGGATGGCTGCCTTGTCATGCGGTATGCGCCCTGGACTGTTGTTTCAATGGTCCTGGGTTCATACCTTGTCCTCTGCCATCCTACGTTGTCCTGCAGGAGGTTTGGACTAGCAAGTAGATTATAATTTTTTATATTCAGGCATCATAAAATAAATTATTATTATACAAGCAAGGCAAATTTTTACAAATGTTTTTTCTTTCCTAGTGCTATTGAAGCATGGAATGGGGTGCCTGAATCAGCCAGGAAAACCAATGACTTGACAGAATTGACACGCATAGGACATAATTATTTTTTTTTAAAGTAATTTACTAATTTAGTAAAGTCTGTATTTCTTAAGATAAGGCAAGGCACATCATTAATTAAACTAGATTTATATTATAATATATATCATATATTTAAAATAATGGTGCCGTAGAATACAACATAATTTGGGCTACACTGTATTCAATCTAAGTCTTAAGGCAAATTCAGAGATAGACAACTAAGAAAGATGTTTAAACTTTATAATATAATGTTTATAATTTTAAATTTATTATTCATTATTGGAACCTTTTAGCAGAATTGAGTATATTTACAATGGCAGTAGCCAATGCGCATTGCGTTACTAAAATAGCATGACTGTTGTTCCGCAAATGTAATAATTGCTTTTCATCTTCTGATAAAGCATTCTCAAATTCTAATGATGGAAGATTTTTCGTAATAAATAAGGTATTCGACAAAACTGGATCTTGTGTGCGACTGACAAGCGCCATTTTGTTACTATGAACGCACTCTTCTGTTTCGTAGATGGAAACGAAAAGAGTGATTTGTATTAGAGCACAGACCATAGACATAGATCTAGCTCTGTGCATACTACTTAGATCTATGTCAAAATATTTTAATTTATATAGGTCGGTGATAAAAAGTATTACTTGTAGAGTTAAAAAATAACTGCTTCCTAGTTCGTGACTTTTCTAGATCTAGTAAATTTATCAACATTTTATTTGATAATATCATAATATTCTCAGGACGTTAGAATCAGATTTCTGATTCTTTTTAATCACACAGATCTAAACAGGTTAGGGTATACTCTAGTGTCGCCCAGATTCAGTGAGTGAGCGAGTTTCTTCTTTAAAATAAACACAAATTATTGACATGAAATTAAATTTTGTTTTGAAAATATGCTACTGCTAGAAATCTAAGAAATACTAGAAATTTAGTTGAATGCCTAGCCTAGTCTAGTCTAGATAAACTAGATTAGTAGATGATGACCATTGATGATAGTAGATGATTATGATAGATCTAGAATGATAAGAATCTACTATCTAGCTCTAGTCAGTACAAGCTACATAATATAAATATTATATTTATAATCTAGACTTAGACTTGTTAATTTAATCCGGACATTACATGATGTAGGGAGGTGAAAATAAAATTTATCTTTGAAAAAACAATTTTTCGTTAGTACATCATTAAAATACTTTTAAAAAGCTTTCTAATGGTGTATAATTTATGACTGAATGTTTAACATTAAGAAAGTTATGATCTTTTTTGTGCCGTTTTGACCTAACATTGGTTGACATGGTTATGGAGAAAGTGAAGTGAGAGCTTGTCGCTGGCTCAGTCGGCGAGACACACCCCCAAGGTCAAAAGTTAAAAAGTTGGAATTGAGTTTCGTAGACGATAGATCTACTTATTAAATAAGAAATTTAATAGTAGATCTAGTATTCGTAGTAAATTTCTAGCTCACAATTCAGATTTCATTTATATTTATGAACTTCAGTTGTTTAAAATGTAAATATTGATGAAATAAACAAATTATCGGGTCTAGATCTACAAGAAATGTCAGAGAGGCGGGGACAAAATGGCGGCGTTGTGATGGCAGAAAATAATAACAAAATATTTAAAAAGTGGGATCAAAATCATTTTTTTTTCAAATGCGTTTTTAAAAAACTTGCAAGGTAAAAAATCTTTCAAAAGTATCTAGATCTGTAGCTAATAATATCTGCTACAAGATTATAATTTCATTTGTTGGTGACAAACAATATCTTCTATAAAAAAAAATAAAACCTGAAAAGTCCATTGAGGTCAATGTTATTTTATTTTTTTTCAAGTGTGTTCGATGTTGACAATAGATCGATCTGAAAATTGGTAGGAATATAGCCAGACACATATACTATTAGCAGGAAAAAAATCAACAGGGTACGACTTTTCTGTGATGAGTATCAGCAAAAATAAAAATGTATATACTTTCAATGCAAAATATTTACCGTATTTTTTGCCGTATAAGACGCTCCGGCATATAAGACGCACCCAATTTTAAAGGAGGAAAATCTAGAAAAAAAAGATTCTGAACCAAATACTGTACTAGTTGGTCCGCCTGATCACTTTCTCACATACACCATACACGTTGTCTGTGATCTACCCAGACGGCACATTATGACGTAGGGAGGGCGGTGTGTACCGGCAGTAAGCTCAGCATGATGCTCGTGCAGCACATGGTTAGACTGTCGGGAGGGGGGCATGGCGCGCTATAGGAGGGAGAGGGAAGCCTGAACACACACAGCCTGGCCGTGCAGGGAGGGTCACAGAAGTCACCACAGCCCGCAGTACGTGCCCCAAATCCAGCCCGCAGCACACACTGCATAAGGAAAGGACTGCGAGTAAGCGCCACACAAAGTTGGGGGCAGTTTTAATGCATGTATAATGTGTATTTGCCGTATAAGACGCACCAACTTTTCCCCCCCCAGTTTTGGAGAAGAAAAAGTGCGTCTTATACGGCGAAAAATATGGTAGATAATTTTTTTTTTCCAAAAAATTGTTAAAGACAAAAGTAATCGAATTCACTCTTTTTAGCAATGATATCTTTATATATAGTGAGGATAATAGATTTCAAACAAAGACCAATGTAGCAGTAAGGAAAACTCTTGTCTCAAGTTTTTACGTCATTTTTTGGACACCGGAAGTTCCAGAATTTCATCTCCCTACATGATGATGAATTCAAACACTCACTGTTTTTGTGGTCATTAAATCTTTATTTTGATATTTAATATGAAACTAGCACGCTGTATAATGTTCTTGTCCATTTTCCAATGATTCTGGCCCAATTAAACAAATTTCATTCCATTTAGCTGTTTTTTATGTAAGAAAAAAAGAATTTCAAATGTGTAATTCAGGTTGTTGTTTTTGGAAATTCTGCAGGAGTTCAAGGGGCAGCAATCTTTGTTACTATTTTGTTATTGTTTATGTTCCAAAGAAATCCCAAGATAGTGTCTTAAAAAATACCAAGAATTAACATTCGTTCTGTGTTTTCAAAGCAATGCTATTTTTTTCTTTTAATTTTGACTTGGTGTCAATACAATACATTTCCTATTGTTCTGTCTTCTTTTTAATTGTTAAAATCTAAATATTGTCTATATCTATTCTGAATTATTCTGATATAGAGAATCTAAATTTAACTAGGCCTACAATAAATATCAGCACAGGTTATTACCAAAAATTAATTGACCTTTATTGCCTTTAAGTTTTTTAAGAACCTTGTCATATTAATATAGTAATTAGTCTAGTTCTAGCAGTTAGATTATGAGTCTAATTAATAGACTTATTAGGACTAGAATTAGATGGTACCAGTAGAGCTAGATCTAGCATATTATTTAGCTTCAAAAATAAAAACAAACAAAAACCCAAATCGGAGAGAAAGCCCAAGATACAAGATTACAGTCTAAACAATAACAAAGATGGCTGCCCCTTGAACTCTGCAGCACTGCAGAATTACCATTTTTTCCTATGTTACCAGGATGACTTTACCTCTTCCTAGGGTTAAGACTATATTTTTTGGTTGGCTAAGTCTATGCTAATGAGCCCGGCAATATTTATTCTGTTTTTTTCAAGCTGATTTATTTGATTCATAAGCCAAGTTGTTTGATTCTATAAAAAAAATTAATAGAATAATAGGGTGTTTGTATTAAATTCGATTTTCTTACCAAAATTTTTTACATAGATCTAGATTTATATAGAGAGAATATAGAGGATTCAGCTATTTAGGCAAGAATGGCCATCCTAGCCTGTACTATACTACAAAAGATCATCTGTATTAGAAATGTATTAAATGAATAAACAAAAAACACAAACATTCAACACACATCAAATCATGCAAACATAAAATAAGTCTAAAAGTCAATGTAGAAGTCACTATGCCAGTGACCTGATTTTGGTAGAATAAGTGAGTTCAAATTTTTATTTTTGTGTTCATATTAATGAATAATTTGAAAACATCTTAATGATTTCATGTGTGGGGCTATGTCTGGGGTTCTTAAAAATTTAGTTTATATTAATATATGATTAAAATCTGAGTTTATTAATGCCAAAATATAGAGACTGTTTGAAATAAATTATGGTATCTGGAATCAAATAATGTGTGTCAAATTTGTTTGAATTAAATGAAAATACATGGCCTCTTTGACCTTAAATATAATAACAAATATAGGTTAGGGGTACAAATATAAGTAGTCATCCTTATTCTCCTTAAACTAAAGAAGATTTTGATACTTCATTTTATTTTCTATGTCAAACCATTGTCAAATAATGCGCTGTCAAAGTCAGACTTTGACATTTTGGTTTATAGATGTTCAAATAGTATAATCTATATATCTAACCCTGTACCTGTGAACTATATTCTAGAAAACTATAGAACTAGTAACTAGATCAAGATTATTGTCAGAATGTAAAGAAGGAGGTTAGATCTACTTGATATTTAGACTATAAAGAACCTTGGACCGTTTATTTGTGTTGCAATGATTTCTATCCTAGGTATTTGCATGATACTGTGCAGGTGTATTAGATTTGTGTTGCAATGATTTCTATCCTAGGTATTTGCATGATACTGTGCAGGTGTATTAGATTTGTGTTGCAATGATTTCTATCCTAGGTATTTGCATGATACTGTGCAGGTGTATTAGATTTGTGTTGCAATGATTTCTATCCTAGGTATTTGCATGATACTGTGCAGGTGTATTAGATTTGTGTTGCAATGATTTCTATCCTAGGTATTTGCATGATACTGTGCAGGTGTATTAGATTTGTGTTGCAATGATTTCTATCCTAGGTATTTGCATGATACTGTGCAGGTGTATTAGATTTGTGTTGCAATGATTTCTATCCTAGGTATTTGCATGATACTGTGCAGGTGTATTAGATTTGTGTTGCAATGATTTCTATCCTAGGTATTTGCATGATACTGTGCAGGTGTATTAGATTTGTGTTGCAATGATTTCTATCCTAGGTATTTGCATGATACTGTGCAGGTGTATTAGATTTGTGTTGCAATGATTTCTATCCTAGGTATTTGCATGATACTGTGCAGGTGTATTAGATTTGTGTTGCAATGATTTCTATCCTAGGTATTTGCATGATACTGTGCAGGTGTATTAGATACGAGATAATTCTGGTCCCTTCTTCTCAAAGAAACTAGAAATTATTTTTTTTGAGAAATAAAAGTCCATAAATAGATATTAAATGACTAGTTATTTACATAATAAGCCACAGCCAAGTTTCTGTCATTAAAACAGTGTAGTCACTATAAGAGGCAATTACCAACTGTCAGTTTATTTGTAAATAATCAAAGTCTACAATACCCTTATTTTTTTTTAGAAATAAAAGTCCACAAATAGATATTAAATGACTAGTTATTTACATAATAAGCCACAGCCAAGTTTCTGTCATTAAAACAGTGTAGTCACTATAAGAGGCAATTACCAACTGTCAGTTTATTTGTAAATAATCAAAGTCTACAATACCCTTATTTACATGGTGTCACTAACATGTTGCGTTCAATTTCCATCTTCTGTGGTGCATTACTAATCTATGTACTTTACACTTTATGCAGTGGACAGACTCCTGTGAGAAGTTAGAGAGATAAGACCACAAGGTACTAAATAATCACCCCTTCCTAACGCCCAAAGATCATTTATTAAAATAAGCACAAAGACAGAAACATTACAAATCCATTTAATCTAGATCTAAATCTTTTTTTTTTTTAATATTTATTAGTTCATTCTTATTAATCAGTATTTCCCATTTTTTAAATATATTTTCAGTTTAGAAATATGGCACACTATAAAGGAGCTGCTAAAGAGGCTGGAAGGGCCGCAACACTTTTGAAGAAAAGAGCCAAGGAGCAGGAAGAGGCAGAGGCGAAGAAAAAAAAAATTGAAGAAGAACTTGCCATTGGAAATATTCACAATAAGTTTGCTACTCACTATGACGCCATTGAGCAATCTCTCAAGTCCAGCACTATTGGTAAATAAAAATGATATATCAGTTGATAAGTTGCAAAGGGAAAAGATTGTCTCTCGAGACATAAAATTGTTTAAATTGTGATAAATGAATTAAAAGTTTTTATGGTCATAGATTACAAAAAAATTAAAATGAAATTAAATGATCCGTTATTTTATTTTTCAAATAAGATTTTTAAAAATTCTATTCATGATTGAATGGATTACATTTAATATCTTGAAATGAGACTTTTTAAAACGTATGCAACTTATAGATATAAATTTATTTACGCTGATCTTGATTGAGTTTATTATTTTGAAAAATGCTTTGATTTATTTCAAAAGATATTTTTACAAAGCTTATATCAACTCACTCTGTCTGTCTGGTAAAAAGTGTGTACACATTATTTCTCTCACACCCATTCTCGGATTAAGCTGAAACTTCACACAATTATTCATTGACAGAGACAAGGCATGAATCAATAAAAGTAACCAATGAGACAATTAAATCATTATTTTGTTTAATGACAAAAAGGGAAACTAAAATGTCTGTATTCACAGATATGGCTAAATTTGTTGAGTCTAGTCCCCTGAAATAATTGTTAATGCTATTTCTCCCTTATGCATTCTCAGATCAAGTAGATGCTTTAAATAATTATTTATTGTACCCAACAAAATATAAATCAATTAACAAAAATACTCAATTGGTCTATTAATTATTATAAGGGAAATAGCTTGTACATTATTGGTAGATATAGTTTTAAGGATGGAGTTCCTTCCACTTTGGTTAAGTTTTAAAAAAAAAAAGAAAAGGATTTTTTATATTTTTGCTTGTTAACTTATCTCGTTTGTTTATATCAGGTTTGGTTACTTTAAATGAGATGAAAGCTCGTCAAGAAAATGTGATCAAAGAAAGAGAACAGCAGCTGGCAAAGAAAAATGCAGAAGCTCGGCTTATAGAGAAAGCAAAAGAAGACAAAAAGAAAAAAGATCAACAGAAGGTTGGCTAAGTTTTTATCATCAAAGAGCTCAATTTATCAATAAATTTTTTTTAAAATTTAATTTAACTTGTACATGTAAACAGATGTTCAGTTTTAGGTAATGTAATACATGGAAATTATTTCTGAATATTTAAGTACAGTATTTATTCCAGTGAGTGTATGAAGTATTTTGTGTGTGTCTATAGAAAAAGTCTATATTACAATCTTTACGAAGTCGTCTTAATTTTTTTTTTCTTTCGTTCCTATTGCATAAACTTTGAGCTGAACAATTCTGGAACAATGACTTGATAGCTAACTCTAGTTCTTTATATAATCTTGTATAAAGACTTTTCTGCATTGTTTACGTCATTGTTAGTATTTTCTTAAACCTTTACCTTGACCTTCTTTTCTAATTCTAAATACTGGTATTTCTTAATTAGTTGTATTTACATCAAGGTCATCCAGATTGTTCAGGCTACCAATATAGAAGTCTAACACACACATACAAAGTGACAAAATGACCTGGTCAGCCCTTTTCTCTCAACTTACACACTAGCTCTCACTCTGGCCTAAACACTGAAGTGTGATACCTTAAACTCTGCTAAATCATTGGTATTCCTTGCTGATTCGGGCAACCTTTTTGTTGTTGGCTGACAGTAAGAAATTGCTACTTATATAAACATTAATGCATATTATCAGGCTAATATCAAGTATCATTCACTTGCCTTGAAACTTAAAACTCATTTTCCTTGGTCAGAATGACTGCCAATCTCTACCAGGATTGTTCCCCTTCAAAGTATGTGTACCATAGGTTGAGAACCACTTTAGAGAATGCGGTGGGAGATCTTGTTTAGTGCACTCGCATGTCACACACTGATATATTGTCATGTATTCACAGATAACAATGCTGTCTTTTGACATGGATGAAGAAGAGGAGGAGGCAGAGGCCAGTGTGGATAAAGAGCCAGACAAAGAAGCCTCTGACAATTCAAATGATTATGAAGACTTTAGAGAGGAGGTAAAAAGAGAAGAAACTGCAGAAGAGAGAAAAGAAAGAAAAAGAAAGAAAAGATTGGGTGTGTACACATTGAAATACATTACCTTTCTAAAATAAGTTGTTTTTACAAAGCTCATATCAACCTACTCTGTCTATCTGTTTGTCTCTCTGGCCAAAAGTTTGTACATGTTATTTCTCTGACACCGAATCTCGGATCAAGCTGAAATTTTGCACAACTATTTCTTTTACCTGACAACGCAAGAATCAATTTAAAAGTAACAAATTAGTTAATTAACTATTGGTAATTAATTGTTTTGTATCTCAAACAATGGAAAGAAATAGTACTTGACTGAAGTAGTGGTATAAGCTGAATTAGTCCCCTTTATAGATTGTCGTCTGAGGCTTATTACAAATTTAATTACATGATTGATACAAATTAATTTTAAAGTATTTTTTTGTATTTTGCTTGTTTTACAAGTGGCACGTGAACTTAAGATGTTAGACTATCACTGTGATACACATGGGGTGTGAACTTTGATGCTAGACTATCACTGTGATACACATGGGGTGTGAACTTTGTTGTTAGACTATCGCTGTGATACAAGTGCCGTATGGATTTTAGATGTAGACTTTCACTGTAATACAAGTGGGGTATGGATTTTAGATACTAGACTATCACTGTGATACAAGTGGGGTATGGATTTTAGATGTTAGACTATCGCTGTAATACAAGTGGGGTGTGTATTTTAGATGTTAGACTATCGCTGTGATACAAGTGGGGTGTGAAATTTAGATGTTAGACTATCGCTGTGATACAAGTGGGGTATGGATTTTAGATGTTAGACTATCACTGTGATACAAGTGGGGTATGGATTTTAGATGTCCAACTTGAACTTTTTTTGTCCAACTTGAACTTTTCTTGTCCAACTTGAACTTTTCTTGTCCAACTTGAACTTTTCTTGTCCAACTTGAACTTTTCTTGTCCAACTTGAACTTTTCTTGTCCAACTTGAACTTTTCTTGTCCAACTTGAACTTTTCTTGTCCAACTTGAACTTTTCTTGTCCAACTTGAACTTTTCTTGTCCAACTTTTCTTGTCCAACTTGAACTTTTCTTGTCCAACTTGAACTTTTCTTGTCCAACTTGAACTTTTCTTGTCCAACTTTTCTTGTCCAACTTCAACTTTTCTTGTCCAACTTCAACTTTTCTTGTCCAACTTTTCTTGTCCGACTTGAACTTTTCTTGTCCAACTTGAACTTTTCTTGTCCAACTTTTCTTGTCCAACTTGAACTTTTCTTGTCCAACTTGAACTTTTCTTCTCAGTTTTTCTTTGACCTGCTTTCTATCTCTGATTCTGTGCTCATGTAGGAAAAGTTTTGCAAATCTTGCAGATTTTATTATCTGGTTGTATTATGTAAAGTAGAATTGTTTGATCATTTATAAAATTACTTTTGTATAACACATTTCTCAAGAGATACCATATACCACTCTGGTCTAATATGAGATAGCATACTCTCATTACACTGTGGTCTGATTTCTTTTGGGACCTGTTCCTGTCTGGTCTTTGTAAGGCAATGCTTAACATCTTTGTAGTGTCACCACTTGTCCAGCATTGCCATATCTTCCAGGTTTCCATGTAGTCTTATCTAGTGTCTGTCTTGTGTATATATTGATAGCATGCATTTATGTTTTTGGCTTGTAGTAAGAAGTTGCTTAAACAGATTCTTCTAATATAAAACAATTCATATGTTCAATGCATGTGTAACAGGCATGAACCCGGAGGTGGACACAAGTTTTTTGCCAGATAGAGATAGAGATGAAGAAGAGAACCAACTCAGGTTTGTCGTTGATATTTTCAATGTCTGGGTGTTGAGTATGATTGTACAAAGTGACAGAACTCATATTTCATTTAAATTAATTGAATTATTCTTAATTATTAAACATTAAAATCTCACCAAATTGTATGAATGTTTTGTTACAAATGTGTTTCTAGAGAATTATTGCGCCAGGAATGGGTGGCTACACAAGAAAGAATCAAGAACGAGGAAATCACAATCACTTACAGTTATTGGGACGGCTCAGGACACAGGAGACAGGTCAATATAAAACAAGTTTTTATATACTTTTTTTTAGGCATTTTTTAAAACAGATAGATTACTATTATTTGTGTGACATTTTTTGGAAACTTTTTAAACATTGTTTACCTAGGTAGCTAGTTAGAATGACCCATAGGTGAAATCCAGCATATGTGTAATTGCACAATAAAAACCAAACTGTAAAAAAAAACGTGTTATTCTTTATTTGGAGTTTTATATTTTTATAGGGTTATGAAGATCATTTTGTAATTTGAAAAATTGCTCATTGCTTTTTTTTTTTTTTTTTTGTGTGTTATTTACACCACTGACGTTGATTTAACTTTTAAGTTCCAAGCTTTAAGACTACAACAAATTCATTTCCTGTCATCTTGGTAGAGTCTATGTAGATTTAATGTTGTTTTTTTTCTTCTTCTTCAGGCTAAAATGAAGAAAGGAAACACTGTTCAACAGTTTTTACAGAAATGTCTGGAAAGTTTGCGTAAGGAATTCAACGACTTGATGCCTGTCTCTGTTGATCAGTTAATGTATGTCAAGGAAGACCTCATCATACCCCATCACTACTCTTTCTATGACTTCATCGTGACCAAGGCTAGGGGGAAAAGTGGACCCCTGTTTGATTTTGACGCCCATGATGACATTCGTATTGTGAATGATGCTAAAGTGGAGAAAAGTGAATCTCATGCAGGGAAAGTCTGCCTAAGGAGCTGGTATGAGCGTAATAAACACATTTTCCCTGCTAGTAGATGGGAGCCATATGACCCAGAGAAAAGTTGGGACAATTATACAATATCTGATAGAAATGCTGTTAGAATTACAGTCAAATAAACTCGGTCATCATCTCTGGAGTTTTGTTTGTTTGAATTTTATGGCAAAATCTTCAATGACTTTCAACTATAAATCATGATTCTGAATTCCTTATGGTTATTTCAATACAATATTTAAGTCCTCCAACAAATCTAAGTGTTAGTTTATTCTGTGGCAGCTGTTGCTAGTGATTGTTAGACTATCTGATGGAAATTGTAGTACTGTTACAAATGAAATCATTTCTTTTTTCATAATAGACTTTTAAGAAGACTAAAATGAATACTTTTTTAGTTCATATAAATGATGGGATTCAATATTGAACAAGTTTATTACTAAGCCAACAAAAATATTAAGAAACTTGATCCTGTTTTTTTTTTTTTTTTTTTAAAGTTATCTGTTAATTTATTTAAATGTAATTTATTTTAAAGAGCATGTTTGTTGCAAACAAAAAATCAATAAATGCTAACAATAGATTATAACTCAAGAGACAAGTTTGTACACTTTGTTTTATTTGGGCAAGCTTTTGACAAAGTTGGATTTCAACTCCTTGTAGTTTGAAATGAGCTAAACAACTAAATGACTCAACAATATTTAACTAAGAACACAAAGTTTTGTGTAACAGACCAGCAAATATCAAACCATGGAGCAGTATCTAGTAGCCAAACATCAAACAGCAAGGATTGAACAAGCAGTAGTAAGTACAAATAGACAAAACAACTGAAACATAACGACTGTACATGGTGATAGCAATCTTAGTGGTCTTAAATAGTGTTTTTTTTGACCTAGCATATTCAACCATGATTTGTTTATTCAAGCTAACCCTTGATGACAACAGAAAGCATCAAAGCTTGGAAACAGTGTAGAGTACAATTACAAATGTATTTCCATCACCAACAGTGTGTCTAGTGTAAATTGAATATAACCAACACTAATTCATTAATCTGAAACTAGTTTACAATGAAATGATTGCAGGTTGTAACAGATATGAAGCAAATAGATAAATATATATAGTGATAAGTAATACATCACCATTTAACACTTAACTAAAATGACTTGCTAACTTCCCTAACAGAGTACCAACCAACACTTGTGTAGAAACTAGGGATGCTATCACTCTCACAACTATTGTAGAAATGAAACAAACATGGCATGTTTCAATGATCAAGTTATAACCATTACTG
Organism: Biomphalaria sudanica; assembly: GCA_036873155.1. Taxonomy (NCBI): domain Eukaryota; kingdom Metazoa; phylum Mollusca; class Gastropoda; family Planorbidae; genus Biomphalaria; species Biomphalaria sudanica. The sequence continues at coordinate 1,857,817 of JAZGLO010003237.1, read as the reverse complement.
ATTCCAGAAATAGCTTTCTGCTAGCAACATTGAGTGATAAGGGCAATGGGATGGCACAAAGCACTATTCTAACATTAGTTGTTTGTTTTGTTTAGTTTCCTCTGGTTCAGTCTGTTGAAGTTACATCTTGTTTCACTGCTGCAGTGAGAAACAACTTGAAATACCAGTCACCATATTTGAACATTCTGCCACAGTTTTTAAAACAGTGCAACAGTTGTTCCATTATTTTGACTTCATTTATTGACTTAAAGGTAAGTTCAAATGTCTCTACCAAGTCATTAGGCTGCCACATTTCTTGATGCCATCCACATGTACAAAATTAAACATCAAACTTAACACATAGGTGACATGTCAAGTAAATAGGTGACAGTAAATGTCACATAAATGAATCACACAAAAATATTTTGGGACAAAATACATGACAAGTCATTGAATTTGATAATAAACATATTCATATAAGTCTTATCACAAGTTACAAAATATATTTCATAAATTAAAAGCAAGAGAAACTCACAAGGTTGGCCAGTAATGAATATTTTGTGGTATTTAGTTGTATTACAGAACACCAAGTGTATTCAATGAACCATGAGGTAAGTGTTGGCCGACTGCTGCTACTCTCAGTGGTGTATGCCTTAAGGCCGGAGCTGTAGGTGTGCACAGCATGGCTGTTTAAAATAATCCATTTGTTTTCTGATATAAAAAAAAAAGCTAAGTAACAAATGTATTTTCAACTGTGTGTTGTTTGTCTGACAACAGAACAATAAATAATCATTAATTCTGAACTTCTACCGCCCCCCCCCCCCCTCTCATTCAGGCAATTAGTAGCTCTTTATTAGACATTCACTTTTTCAAAGAAATTCAACATTTGAAACAACATGTTTTGGTAAAAAAAAAGTCATTTGGACAAGAGAAACAGAAATTTAAAAAAAAAAGTGAAATTGTGAATAAGTTTTAAGCAGTTAGGATTCAACTTTGAATGTTTTTTTCTTTAATTGACTATATTCAAGGGTTCAATGGTCAAGAACTAAATGCTGATCATAGTAGAACACATTTGTGTGTCAGTGCTTTTTTTTTTTTTTTTAACTTTTAAATATTTCCCCAGTGATAATTCTATTCTAAGGTATATGTAAAAACAAAAAAAGGAAAGAATATCAATATATTCATTGTACAAGTACAATCAAATGAGCCAGCAAATAAATTTTCATGTAGCAAATTCAATTCAGCAGCCAGAACAATAATAATTAGAGTGAAAATAGAGGAACTATGCGTGACATGAAAACATCAAACTAGTGGTCACTTGTTAGGCTGTTATTTTATTTCCACTTGTTTTGCTTTCTTAACTGAATGAATCTAATTTGAGACTCATAGAAAAAAATTCCTAATGCACAAGTTTTGGATATTAATGTTGAGAAATATTTTCACAACAATTTGATTGACCCAGACAAGAATATCATTAGACGTCAAGTCATTTCTAAATTTGTCAAACATTTGACAGCATCTCATACATTGCAAGTGTTTTTGATACTTGTTTAGTGTAATATCACTAAGGCATTGCAGCAAACAATAAGATCATCATTCAGACACTCAAAGCCTTATGAATTATACACAAAACTATGCAGTCAAAATCAGTTTTCATTCAAGATCTACCAAAGTTCATTTCAATACATGCATACAACTTCTCAAAACCTTAAATCTTTTTACTCTGTTGCTTAGAATTATATTTTGTGAATTCTTGAATGAAAAGATATTGATCCTAATTCTGATTAAGTCAGTAACACTGATGTATCATGACACTAGGAACATAATTTAGAGTGAATCAACTTGAGGAATTTAGTCACAAAATCCAGCAGAATGAACTCTGCCTCTTGTCCCTGTTCCTAGTTTTATCATTTGATTAGTGGAAACAAAATTCTTAGAAAAAGAATACATAGTTAAGAAAGATATTTACAAAAGAAAAAAAATCGTACTTGTTAAGTCTTGACTGATGAAAATGAGGATGATTTTCTTTAGCAATCATGAAGTAAACATAAGTTAACTGTTTACACATTCTGAATGACTACAAAGCAGTGTTATTTACACATTCTGAATGACTACAAAGCAGATTAAGTTGGTGCTAGACAAAAGGTATACAACTTCATGATTTTGTGGTCCTTCAAATCATGTCAACAAAGACAATATAATTGTAAGCCAATGGCTACTAAGCATGGAAGAAGTACTAAAGACTAAATGTCACAATAAGAGCTTAAAAACAATTTTGCTTTGGACAAATTCTTTTCCTAACAATTTCTGTGAAAATAATGCAGGCCTGGATTGAAAGAAGACAAGATGAGTTTTATAACCAACACTACAACCCTGGCCTGGTCAGGTTGAAAGTGCTTTCAATTGCTGTCATGATGATCCCGCTGCTCTCCCTTGCTTATCTGCCACTGTATCTATGTATGAATACCAGGTTCAAAGCTTTATCCGCCAATATGTTAATGTGTGGATTTAAAGACTTTAAAACCAAGTAAATGGGCTAGTTAGTGGCTTGATGGTATGTATACAACCATAATGAACCAGCGTTAGTGTACTAAAGGCGATGTTACAACACTGTTAAAAGTAACGCCACATTTAAGTTTGAAATAAAATTGGACCCAACCCAAATGACTAACACCAATAAAATTTTGCAGTACATTACAATAAGCTGTGGTCAAAGTCTGGCATGAAACTATGGTGATAGCATCATCTCATCTTCCACTAGCTATGAGAGGAGTCACACACATTTTTACAAAGTAAGACAGTGTTCAATGACTAGCTTGTAGTACAGAATTCTTCTACTATCAACAAATGTTTGGAAAGAGAAAACTGTATCGGGTACTATCCAAGGCTACCTGATGACATTTGTGTAGAGAAACAAATGTATAAAATGTATTCTATTACCAACTTATACATAATTTTTTCACTTTGAAATTTCTGTCCGAAATGGACAATATAATTACTGAAGGCAGTGCTACCACACAGTTGAAAAATATGGGAGGCAAAATAAATAAGAATCAAGGACTGAATATATTTTTCTACTGCTAATCTCACCCGCTTGTCACTAGTATGTTGCAATAGAACTTGAGAGCAGATATTACAATTGAACTCTCAAGATTCTTGATAAATGAATGAAGATCTGTAAGTATGTTGTGTACACAGTGAAGAGCCAGACATATAAGAATACACACATCTACACACAAAAATTGTTTCCTAGTTAGGAACTGGCCATGTTCATGAACACCATTGTCAAGTGGATGGGGAGAATCTAATGGTAAACACTAAACAGACAGAGATACATAAGTTAGTTCAAGTGTTAAGGCTGTAGTTCATGCACAAATGTTTGAGCGTCAAAAGAAGATAGACTCCATACATTTGGATACATTTACATACACTCTTGGCATGGCACAGACTCAATACTGTTTGATCAACAAACAAAAAGAGTCATTAGAAAGAAATGTTCATCATATTTAAACTGAATCTTAAAACACAGTTGTAATAATCATTGCACATGATTGAAGTGTATGCAAGCCTGGTAGAAGTCAATCAGGCAGACATATATGTGTATATGTAGCCAATAACTGACAACCAAGCTAACATCTGTACATATATTAGTCAAGTCAAAGTCATTCTGGTAACAGCCTTAAAAATATACATCATGAATCCATGTTAAAGCCAGTCAGACAAAAGGCTTAAACATGTATATTTACAAAACATTAAAGCCAACTAGTCACTAGGGCTAACATATAACATAAAAAATGCAGGAAAAAAATGCCAATCTGGCCAAAGCACAATATGTTTCAAATTGAAATCAAGACTAGTTAAAAGCAAGCAGGCACTCTGTGAAGTCTACAGACCAGCCGTCATATTGCACATGACATCTCACCACCATCTTGTAACTACAAATTAAATTTGTCTTTCATCAATTGAAATCAAGTTACAGAAGGTAAGCCAAGAAATACACAGACTTCCAGTCCAAAAGTTTTCTTTCATTTTTGTCATATAGACAAAGGGGGGAAACAAAATTCTATTAGCTCTAAAAGAACAACAAATTGATAGTAACAAAATCTGGCGCCAAATAACCAACAACTATTTCTTGTTAACAGCTTCAGCTGAAAGAGCTTACAAAACCAAAACAAGACTGCCAATACATTTGACAAGATTATTTGAAAAGCAAAGAATAACTTAAACAGCATACACCAAAGTTACAGCCTGACAGGTGTTAATACCTGGTCAGAAATCATTGTTTTGAAGTCAAAAGAAGAAGTTCATTCTAGCAGTGTTGAATGTTGACACATCTTTGCTAACAACATTAGTAGTATTAACTACAAGAATGTAAAGAATAAACTGAAATATTAATAATGCTCTTGTTTTATGTTATTTTCTATCTTTAAAAACAACAAATGCGTGATTGAATGGCACATCATCTCAAAAGTAATCCTGTCTATGTGAAATCAAGACAAGTTAAAAGAAAAAAGCAAACCCTGATTAGTCCAATCCATGAACACTTAAAAACTTGAAGGGAAATAATCCACTAAATTTGTAAATGTTAGGTTTCATAATGACTCTAAAAAATGTTGCTTGATACACAGAATAATTGTAAGAATCAAAATGTCAAACTAAAGAAAGCTTGAATTCAACGTGTATACAAAAATGTTATTATAGAAGAAAAAAGTAAAAAAATTGATGAATAAATTTTGATTTCAATTAAAAGAGAATATTAAAAACATATTTTAAAAAATGCAACTGAATTAAAGTTCATAGTGAGTTGAAAAGTGAAATGAACAAATAATCGGAGCTAAAAAAATAGTAAACAAAAAGCTAAAATAAAAGACAAAGAAAACTGAGAAAATAAATAAATAAACATTTGTGATACATCTTCAATGTTAAAATTACTAGATTGAATATTTACTGGTATTGAAAAACACTACTGATTATAGGTAAGCAATACTGTGAGGCAGCTTTGGTTGGATTTATCAACTTAGTTCTACCTTGAGATCAGATTATAATGGTAATACAATTAGACTTACACTTACTGTTGACTTTTTAAAATGTGTTGCTTTGATACTAGATTTTTCTAATGTATGTCAAGGAAGCTAAGCAAGACAGGTGCTAAAAAGGGCTCGAATTTAGTTATAAGTCAATCTGCCATCTCAGGACTTTAATTACCTAAACAGTCTAAATGGAAGAAGCCAGACAGAATATGACTGCCTTTCTAAATCTATATATCCATCAGACATACTGGATATCTACTACCAAAAAGGTCCAGAGCAACATCTATGGTCATATCAAAGTATTTTAACTGACACTAAGGCTTTCTTAAAAATCTTAAAAAGAATGTAAGTTGATTTAAAATGCTAATTTAATCATGTGACCAGATTTTCATATCTGAACTTCCTTAACTTTATTCCAAGTGATTTCATGACAGAAAAGTGTCTAAAGAACAAGTGTTTAGCTAATGAACTAGACAGACTGGAAAGTGACTGAAGAAATTACAGAGGATTCTCACGATATAGTGCAAAATGATCTAATGCTCTACTGAAAATTTCCTCCAATCTCTTAGCACTTTCAACAGTGGATGTTGTTGTCTTTGCAAGAGAACCTTATTATGTGGTTTGGTCAAGTTTATGTCATCTATCTATTAGTCTGATTCCTTGATTTAATTTATTTTCCTAATTGAATCAGAGAGTTAATTACATTAGCATCTTTGAATCAAATACTGACCTATGCACACATTTTTCAGTCTGGAAGCCTTCAAACTCAACAACAAAACAATATTTAAAACTAAATAACCACCTTAGTGCACCATGAAAGAACTCACAGTATTGATTCATCCTCTTTGAGTAGTTGGAATAGAAAAGAGCTAAAAAGAAAAAAAAAGTCACAGTAAACAAATTCTTAATTCAATCATTTGCAATAGAAATAGTTTTGTGTATGTCAGTGACATACAAGAGCAGAACTCTTCTTGAAAAGGAAATATTTACTCAAGCAACATTTGAAAAGTAGGTTTAAACATATATTGACTGCAGACGTGACGACTCAGTTCCATATCTAGCTCTGAGTGTTAAAAGAGGTGTTGTAGATGACAACAGACTTTCATTATAAAGTTCTTAGTAAAACAGTTCTTTGTGTCAAAAAGTAAACTGTTTAGTTTATTTACCGGTGACTAGATGTCATGGTAATTTTGTTTCGGTTACTATATAGAATTGAAATGAATAGTATTTTGTTCATATGGCCCATTAGTGAAACATTTCATAGTTTTAAAGTCTCTCATTATGAAAGTCAATTTTGAAAGTAAAACTCATTTGAAATTTGAATGAATCAAATCAACATTGAATTAAAAATCTGCATTAAAAATAATGCAAATAAAAAACAAATGTAACAAAAAATGATGAAAAACATAAGGCCATTGACTGGTACATTTTTGTTTTAAGTAAATGAAGCAATGTCTGAGCACCCAGCAACTAGCAGTGATTTGAGTGTTCAGCAACTGTAGCACTTGTCAACTTTTCAATATTGTCACATATCATAAACATAAGGATAACTTCAACTGTTGTACAATATACACAAAGTCCTAGTACAGGAATACATTGTCCATAGTTTTAGCATGTACAAATGTTTCAAATACATGTTGGATGAACACAGTCATTGTTGGCAAGCCCAATTTAATAGATTTACTAATAATGTTTTATTTCATGATAAAAGTTTTTAAAAAAGCAACAAATTTTTTTTTTGGGGGGGACACAATACTTGCTTTAGGATATCTTTCCCCAATACAGTGTGTACATCACAGACTAGATCAGTTCCAGGTGTAAGTTAAACCCTCTGCCGAGGGGTCGTTGCTAACATCACTCTTTCTTAGCATGGATGAGAAGTTCAAACAATCCTTTGATCCAATGAACACATGTGGTCTTCTCTGGTTGCAGCTTGGAAACGTGTTGTTTTTTAAGTTCACAGTTTCTTTTGGGGTGTTCACAAATCCAGAGTTGTGAAAACTGCCACAGGAAAATACTTGATGTGCGTCTGCCACTGAGAGGACAACTGGAAAAACTTGACTCCATTCCATTCCACACCATCAACAAGAACTGGAGAGAGCATAAAGAACACAAGTTTGAAGCTGTTTTATGTCATACAAGGTTCACTTCAGGAAACATTTGTTTCCTTTAGTCAATAAAAGCATCATTAAAATTGACTGAATGATGCTTAACTTAGAAATCTATATTCATTCCTTCATTGCCATCACCCCCACCAGTCAAATTTAATACAGAAAAACCAGAATGTTGTCTAAGCCTCTTTTTATAATTTACAAAATAATCAAAGTAACTATAGTATTACTAGTCAATGATAAGTTTGAGAACATACTTTTTTTTAATAATTAGCAACTCAAATCCCACTGCTTCAAAAGATATACACATATATAGTAATAAACAAGAAAAAAATACTTAAAAAAACAACAAAGCATATATTAAGCCTAGTTGTATCAATTAGTTTGAATCCGTCATGCAATTAAATTTGCAATAGATCTAGATTAACAATAATAAACCTCTGGGATTAGATCAAGGTGATGGCTTTTTAAGTACATTTATAAAAAAAGGTGAATGATCTGAATTCAAACTCAAGGGCTAAAGCCTCCTCAGCCTCTTCGAGTCAATGCACTAACCACTGTGCCATGGAAATGCTTATGAAAATAAGATTTTATAGTTACTATTGTTAGTTTCTAATGTTTCTCTCTAAAAAGTATAAAGGGAGCTAATTCAACTTATACCACTTTATCAGTCAAGTACATGTCTTCCCGTTGTTGGAAATACCAAACAAAATAATTAATTACTTGCTTTGTCAGGTAAAAAAAATAATTGTGAAAAATTTCAGCTAGCTCCGAGATCGGGTTTAGGAGAAATAATGTGAACAAACTGACACAGTGAGTTGATATAAGCTTTGTAAAAACAAGGTGGATAATTCAATATTACCTCTAAGCTTAACATTTTGACTCTTGGAAGTACAGACCATCCTGCTGACTCCCTCTATGGCTTGACTTTTAGACTCCAATTCTTTACCTTTCTTGCCAATACGCATGACTGGAGAACAGTGTGTGTGGACATTAGTATGTGAATGTGTAGAAAGATCATGAATGATTAAAGGTGGTTAAAACAATATTTTGATAGTTTATTTCAAAATAAAGTTATCCAATTTTTCATTTAAACTACTGCATAACATCAAGAAGGAAATCCTCCACTGCATAACATCTAAAGCGAGTGTCAGACATTCTCAAAAACATGAAGTAACTTTAAATGAACATTTTTATCTCTGTTTCGACATTTTTTTAAAAGGTTCAAGTTAAAAGATAATCCTTAGAATGAACCCATGTGTCCAATGCTTTTTTTTGTAAATATCACCATCAACCTACAAGTTTTTTGTAGACTCACATTAAGATCTAGATTTTTCATCTCTACACAACCATTGATACAGAGTATTAGAATATTTTCAACTTTAATCATTAAAGAATAGTTAAAAATAATTAAGAACTGTTGATCACTCATTAATTAGGGTAGTAATATCTCATAATAGGCAAACAGTAATAGTAGATCTCTCTGTCAAAAGTACTCAATCTCATCTAGAGTTGAAACAATATTAGTATGTGCCTTAGTCTTGGTTCTACCACCAGTGCAAGACAGACAAGATCTAGTTTAGGACAAAAGAATCAAATTAACTAGAGATCTAGAATAACTTAGACTCTGGATTTAAATCTAATACTTCTTTATCATTATTCATTTTTGATAAATTCTAGAATTATGAAGTTTGTTCAGTTATAAACCTTAGGTTCTAAACATCTTAATGTGTGTCTACCACAACTTGTACTGGTGTAGCTAGATGGTGATATTTACAAAAAAAGGCATTATAATGTGTATCTTTCATTCTTTAACTTGATATCAAATATATTTATGATACTTATCTTAATTTCTTAAGCCATGTTGAAGGTAATTTTGCTTTTAAGTAAAATAGTTCACAATAAAAACTCATTAGTGGATAAGTTAAGAATGAACATAAGATGACAAGAGGATAAGACAGTAAGTTTGGAGAATATAAAAATGTACAGAAATGATTCATTGATGGCACCCACTCAGAACAAAAATCCATAAAACTGGAACCAAAAAACGCCTCAAAAGGACCAATTTCATACAGGAATCTCTAAACCTAAAAAAGAAACACCAACTTGAAAAAATTACCCTGGAATCCTCGATACACTATAATGAATCTCCACCCTGGGACGAAAGCCCTCTTCCTACTATAAGGGACCATATTGAAAGCATTAAAAGAAAATCTGATTACAGACCAACAGAGCTCAAGAAAATAGTGAACTGTTTTCTACATACCAATTATCCTACCAATCAGTGGATCAGAGTTTACACAGATGGCTCAACCCATAAAGCCACCACAAATGGAGGAGCTGGAATACTTATCGAATGGCCAGATGGAGGAAAACTAGAAAAATCTATTGCAACCGGAGAGCTCTCTGACAGTCACAGAGCAGAAAGGGAAGCACTAGCACTAGCTGCTACCATCCTAGCAAATCATCCAAGTTCACCACACAGTCAGATTGTCTTACTAACCGATGCAAAAACAACCCTCCAAAGCCTGCAAAACTCTGATTCCTCATATATTAATAACCTCAAAACAGCACTTACAAAGCTCAACAACAACAGCAAAAAAACTGTAATTCAATGGATCCCAGCTCATATAGAACTAGAAGGAAATGAGAAGGCTGACACACTCGCCAAGAGTGGGAGAACTAACACACTAATAAACTCTGCACTCTATCCAGAAGAATTGAAGAAATTAATAGTAAATAAAATAAATGAGAAATGGACGAGCTCTCATCCAAATCACAAGAAAGATGACGGTTACTATAAGCTATCCCGACAAGGCCAACGTCTAATCTTTCGACTCAGGACCGGACACAACAGAATGCGACAACACATGTACCGGAAGCTCAAAATTGGAACCAGTGAAATCTGCCCATGTGGAGAATCACCAGAGAATACAGACCACGTCCTCCAAAACTGCTCTCTATACCAAGAGGCCCGTATAAGACATTGGCCCCAAATCACCCCACTAGAAAGGAAACTACATGGAGAGCTCCCTGATCTGGAAACCACTGCGCATTTCATCTCATGTATTGGTCTACTCATCTGAACACTACAACATAACAATGAGAACGAGGAAGAAGAAGAAGAAGATTCATTGATGGCTATTTGATGAACTGATCTATTTGAGATATAAGATGCTTGTAGTAGTTTGTGTTGAACAGAAGATCAAATCTTCACAGTAACTACAGGGCTACTTTTGTGTCTGTAACTTACTCTTTTGTTTCTTCTCCTTGGTGACAACCATCAATGAAAAAGTGGCAGACTGTATCCCACCGCTGTGAGGGAGACGATTGGCATACAGAGCTCTGAAGGCTGTTTTAAGGGAACACTTGTTCACATCTTTCTTATCCTTCTTATCTTTGTCTAGGGCATCGGATTTAGGAGGGGAGACGACCCAGTAATCAACCTGCAGGTCCATAAACTCTGCAGGGGAAGACAATGTGGTAATCGCTGTTCCAGAATTGCTGTCAATAGATAGGGAGGAAAATTGTTTACATTTTCATTATTTGAGTGAGGAAAAAAAGAAAAAGCAAAACGTTAACAAAATACTATTCTGAAGATATTTAGATTTCTGTGTTGTTGTTTTTTCCATGTACTTTTCTTGTGCTAATGTTTTTCTTTACCAATTTGGAAATGACAAGAGTACCATTGACAAACAGATAATGATAAATACTAGCTGATTGTCAAGAATTTGGTATTTATAATGGCCAACTTGCTAGCTACAAATACAGTTAAAGACTATATGTGTTGGTATAAATTAGTACTAAAAGCTAAAAATAGTGTTATTTAAAAAAAAAGTGCTGTTCATAAATTTTCAAGGCTCTAGGCGTGCTTCAATTCTCACCTGGCAGGTGGTGACATGACTGAGGTAGCGGCACCAATATTTGGAGAACTGGGAGGTGTGTGTCCATCTTTAGTTTTCTCCAAGACAGGAGTGGAAGCAGGAGGAGAGCTTGACAGCCCGACAGGTGGAAGGCTGTCATCATATTCAACTGGAAGAAAGAATATACAGGCTATGTCAGCTGATGGAAAGATCTACTGGGAATGTTGACATTACATCTCATGGTTAACATTTGATTTCATCTACTCAGAATGTAAAGATCTGATCTACAAGGAATGTTGGCTATGTCAACATTTGATTTAACCCAATACCTACAAATAAAAGTCTTAGAATCTACTTTCTATAAAAATAATTCTTTGAGGACATTAAGTAAATAACAAAGAAACTTTGCTATTTTATTTTTTAAAGCTTGGTATGTTCTATAGTTAAAAGTAATAAGTAATATTATAGTTTAAATTTATATTCTATTTTTTAACCCTTTTACAACTATTTCTGATTTTCAAATGACATGCTTAACTCCCTTATCTTATGATTTTGGTGAATTTCAAAACTGAAAATAGGTGCATACAGGCTAATGAAATGATAATTTTTTTAACATGGTAAAAAATCAAATTGTTCATTCGACACAAAAAAAAAAGGTATAACTTGGATAAGAATTGGATACAGAAAAGCTAGGAAATGTAATGATAAACTAAAGTTAAAAAAAAAAAAAGAAAAAAAAAACTTGATTGATAAACCAAATGAAAATGTTGCACCAAGGAAAAATATGTATCAATTTTTTTGTTTAAATGTACCTGATGAATTGAAGGTGTCCAATGTTCCAATCCTCACCTCCTGGTTACAAATATTTACAGAATTAGAATTACGAACAAAAATACACATACATGTTTCAACTGTTCAATAAACTTCAGGGACAGTGTCAAAGAGAAGTTGACATACAAAGCAATTATTTAGACAAGTTTTGGCTGCTCAAGTATTAATCATATTCATTTTGTATTCATATATTCAATATTTCAATGTTAATATTAGCTTGAATAGTAGATGTTTTTCCTACAAGTAAAATGGAAACATTACTTACACTTAGGAATGGGATAAACATTTGTGAGGACACTTCATCAGAACTGTGAAGAGACAAGCAACAAAAGCTCAGTTACAAAGGATATTTTACTTTATGCATTAAAGTTTTAGATCTACCATTTTCTCGCCTTAAATACACAAAAGATTTGTATTTATAGTCTGAGTGCATATCTTAGTTTTTATAGATTTCAGTGCACATTTGAAATCTAAGAGTACATCTTAGCTTTTTATAGTTTTGAGTGCATAAAGTAGAACTATTGACTACCTTCTTCCCTTGCACATGATCAGAGCTTCAGCAATTGGCATTTGGTGTGTGCCTGTTGCCCCATTCAAATATTTTGATATCCTGTTCATAATGTCTTGACAGTCTAGACAACAAATATAATTAACATCATTACTTGATTAGGTTGAAACAGCTTAAAAGCATTAAATGTACACCCCAATACCTTGCAAGCAGATTGGTCTAATTCATTAAATACACATTTGAATTTAGTTCTGTACAAAGTTTAAAAAGCTTAACTGGTTAATTAGACAAATGTAAAGTTTAATGCAATCACTAAAAGACAATTATTAATTGCATTTAAGCTAAACCAACCTAGTTTAGGAGACTCTGGTTTCTCAAAGGTATCTTTCCACTGCTGGTCCAGAAACAGGGAGCCATAAGTGCTGTCTACACTGGCAATATATTTACCAACAGAACTGTGGCCTGTCAGATTGTTAATAACTAAAGACTTTAGTCTGTGAGCACATAAATATACATCATTCAATAGCATTGCAGACAATGCCAGTAAGATATTTATGTTGCATTTGAGTGAAACTAATGTGAACATATATTATGTTTCTATGGTTATTGTGTCTCATTTTGATTCACTTATTGTAATTTCATCATGGATAATAAAGATTATAATTATTGAAATGTATTATCATAGAGATATAGCCATAGACTGTGGCCTGTGAAATATATAAATAACATTAAAAGACATAACAGATTTAGCTTGTGTCCCAATCATAATGACACAACCAATAATTATATCATATTCAATTTAAAGAGTGTGGTGTCAAGTGGACTCAGCTTAACTAAAAACGGAGGTTCTCAAGTTTGAGTGACAGTGAAGGCCAAAATTTATAATGCAAGATTGTTTAACGTCTCCAAGTCTGAGCTTTATGGGTACCTGACATTTGTTGGGGAAAGTTCAATAAGGGGTTGATTGATGTGTGGGACATGGAAATAAAAGAGGCTAAGTCAAGAATAAGAGCTTTACTGTTTTGTCTTACAAGAAATGTTAGAACTTATTTAAATTCAGAATCAATCTTTCCATCACAACTGAGACTTCTTAAGTCTTGTTTTTGGGGACAAACTAATTACAGGTAGAGAGCCATTAATAACTATACACATTGATTTCCTAATAGCTGGGACACAAGATTTTTGATGATAAAACACTGCTGCAAGTTTTAAAAAAATAAATTTATAAGATATATTAAAAAGCTGGAATAGTTAAACTTGGGAAAGCATAGCAGATCTCATAATCAATGAAGACGACAGCTGGTACATTGGTTAATACTCTTGAGATATGGCTTTGAGTTAAAGTTCTGGTGGATCTTCTGGGTATTTACATTGAATTGTGGGTTTAAAATGAGTTCACAGAGTTTACGCAGCTCCTATGCCCTTAGATAAGAAAAGTAAAATCAGTTGTCAGTTGTGTTGGCCACGTAACAACCACATCAGCTATGGTCCAAAATAAAATACCCAACTGTCCCGTGCATACCTGTGTCTTGAAGATGAAAATGTAAATTGTTATCTAGTCAACAGACAAGAATGATATCAGCTTAAGTTATTATTTACACAAGTACTAACTATTTCACTAGTTACTCACCAAATGGAATAACAAGAAATCTGGCAAAGTTCTGCCAGTCAGGAGATTTATTGGAGAAGTGTTCAACGTATGGTCTCAGTACAGAGTTGATGTAAGCATCTGCTCCAACAATACCTACTTTGATTGGTGCAATAGTCCGAGCATTGCTGTTACAGCTGCCACCACACACAAAAAATGCAGTTAACGTTACACAACAGTTGAAACAATTTTGCCAAAAATGTATATTAAATTACTATGTCATGGACAATGATGTCAAGTTTTTTTTTTCCCTTAAAATATTTGATATTTCAAATAAATCAATTACTAAAATTAAAAAACTATGCTTTAAATAGCTTACAATTTTTGAATCTTGGTCACTAAGTAACATATGGCTGCTTTCACGTCTGCTTCAGTGCATGTACAAATTAAACGAAGTTGCCTGTCCTGTAGTTTCTGCTGTAACATCTGACCCTGCCATTCAGATGTGTTGATCATGAAGATGGATTCTGGTAGGTGGTCATCAACACTATCAAACACTGAGCTCAGTTGATCCAGCAGAGCTTTGCGAGGCTGTTAATAACACAGAAATTAAAATGCATGAAAACATTTTTAAAACAGAGTATAAATCAATAAAAAAAAAGAATGACTGAGTATTTCATGTTAGTTTTTTCTTGTTAGACTTTAAGAGAAGAAATGTTCTAGAACTATTCAAGTCAAGAAAAGAAACGTTCAAACAAAAGATTGAACATTTCAAATTATTTGAACAAACATTTAAAAAAAATAATAATGAAAGTTGCTAAAAGTTGTTGCACTTACAAATTTCTCAATGTGCTAGCATACTAAAAGTGCATTAATGATTAAATATTATCTGTTGTTAATGTGTATTATTAAAGCCATCTACACAACCTATTACATGTGCTGTAGGTTCTTTGATTGAAATCTATTGCAGAAATAAATACAAAACTATAAGCTTTAACTAGCAATGTAACTATTGAATACAAAAATGTTCTTGAAGTCACAACATATATTTTTTATCCTGCATTAATTTGCATTAAGTACTAGGTCAATGAAATGATGAAATGTAATATTTAAAAAAAATAATTTGAACATTTTCAAATGTTTCAGATAGTGCTCCTTTAACACACTGATTCCATCAAGCCTGACATAATAAATATTTAAAGTGAGCGCATATATATTTTATCAATTAAAAAGCAGATGAGTAACAACTAAAACACAAGTAAAATATATTAGATATATAATCTGTATAAAATATATATTTTTCCATTAAGCCCAGTGACTTCCACAACAGCCAAGAGATACACTAATGGTTTAAATGTTAGATAATAAGACTATTCCCAAGTTATGTACATTCATAGCAAAGTGTTAGATACATGTCAGTGCCTTTCAAATACATTATAGACATTACTGTAGCATGTGAATATAAAGACAGATAAGTCAAAATGTATACAGACACTCTTGTGAGGGATTTAATTCTATGACATATAGTGATAGCATGGAATGTTAACAGAAAACCCTTAAGAAGTTTAAAATTCTATGATTTCTATATGGCTATAATTTGAGATGTTGACATTTTGTAAAAGTTTTTTTCACTCCTTTACTACTTTATGGCTAACATTCACTTGAAATAAAAGTCTATCTAGATTAAGACTTTATAGAAACTAACGTATTATAAAAAAAGTCTACAATTTAACTGCAAGTAATATTATCCAGCATTAATGAAATCGCAACAACTGCTGTTAATTAGAAAATAATGAAAAAAAAAAAAAAAAAGAAACTCTAGCAAACTGATAATACATACCACTACTGACACTGGAGGGTACTTTAGAGGGTATATAAAATACAAATAAAATAGTCAAATAAAAGGGCTCTTGTAAAACTGTTTTAATTTGCAAACAATTAATATATTACAGGTCTCCCATATAGAAACAGTAATTGATAAGTAAATATTCAACATTTCACCAATATAAATTATGTACAAAGCAAACACAACAGAAGCTAAGTAGATATAGGAGCAAGCAAGTTGTAGTTCTAGAAGTGTAAGCAAGATGTGACAGTGTTCACAGGTGTAAACAAGATGTAAGTGTTCACAGGTGTAAGCAAAATGTGAGTGTTCACAGGTGTAAGCAAGATGTGACAGTGTTCACAGGTGTAAACAAGATGTAAGTGTTCACGGGTGTAAGCAAAATGTGAGTGTTCACAGGTGTAAACTAGGTGTGACAGTGTTCACATGTAAGCAAGATGTAAGTGTTCACAGGTGTAAGCAAGATGTGACAGTGTTCACAGGTGTAAACTTGAAACATATTCAGTTCAATTGAATATAATACTAGGTGGTGTAATGCAAACAAAGACATCAATAAATAATTGTGGTAACAGCGATAGACAACTGTGTGGATCAGTAGGCAATAATATACAGACATCATTAGGTAAGAAAATACAGACATCAGTATCAGTAGGCAAGACTATGCAGACATCAGTTGGCAATAATATACAGACATCAGTTGGCAAGAGTAAACAGACATCCGCAGGCAAGAATATACTGACTTCAGTAGGCAAGAATATACCACCATCAGTAGGCAAGACTAAACAGACATCCCCAGGCAAGAATATACTGACAACAAAAGGCAAGAATATATCGACATCAGTACGCAAGACTGCAGACATCAGCTGACTAGAAATTACTGACATCAATAGGCTAGACTATACATACTTATACTGACACCAGTATGCAAGAATATGAAGAATTTAGTAGGCAAGAATATACAGACATCAGTAGGGAAGAATTTTAAAAATTCATTAGAAAATAGCTATTGTATGGAGACATCAGTAGGAAAAATGTGAATAATTCAGTAGTGTATAGTTTAAGAGACATCTTGATGCAAATATAGTGACATCAGCAAGGGTGTACGGAAAAAAGCAAACTAAAGAGTGTGGCAAACAGAAAGATATTGGTCTGTAAATGTCAAGAGTATATTCATACATGTCTAAATATGGTGTGTAGTAGGCAAGTGTTGATTTGAGATTATTAGTCAAACTGAGGTTTCTTTGAACCTGATAGATGAGAATGACATGAGAGTGAAAAAAACAAACAAAAAAAAAACTGCTGGTCAGTTCTCATTTTGTTTGTTTCTTTAGCAATAGGTTCAAGTTTTATTTCTCTCTCCCTGGAATGTTGCCCTACTTCTCATTGTGAAATGGTCATTTCCATTGGATCAACACTCCCATTGTTGATGCTTTAAAACATTTTTGTTTTGTTTTCTACCTTAAAAGTATTGCACTATAATTAGGCAAAGTGAATATTCCGTAAAAAAAACACTAATTCCGGAGAGAAAGAATGAATTCAAACACCATTTTATGCTGAAAGAAATTTACATTAAAAAAAAAGGGAAAAAAATATTGATTGTTCTTTTTATCCTCCCACTGCTGGGACCAACAAAAAAAGAGGGAAAAAAATATTGATTGTTCTTTTTATCCTCCCACTGCTGGGACCAACAAAAAAAAGGGATAATTATGTTAAGATTGTAATTTTATCTATGAATCAAAATTGTAGCATAATGTTTGTTCAGATTTAAGCTTTAACCTTTGCTTTATACATATGTGTGTAATATAGGTGGAGATATAGTCATTCAACACAAATTGCTTGAACAAAACAATTCACATAATAAAGAAGAAGCCGTGGAGGAGCAGAAGAAGATTACAGTGGTCATCAAGGAATGAGACAAGAAAGTAATTGCTAGCAAGTCCACTAACCAGTGACCCCACTTCCCCGACACTATTCCTACGATGTTGTTTAAACTCTTTCCTGCTTTTCTTCTCCCTATAAGATGTGCTCCGTATGCGGTCCTTAATGAGCTCCTTCTTTTTGGGGCGGGGAGAGTGCTGCCGCGGCGATGACTCGTTGGTGCTGGCATTCTGGGAGTCTGAAGCTTCGTACTCGAGGTCTGACTGCCGAAACTGAGCAAGTTGGACAAGAATATGACTAAATGTTTTCACACTCAATTAAGTTACTGTACAGTGCTAACTATGTAGTTCCTAACTCCCATTGAATCACTGAGTAAACTTATTCTTTGTTGTAAGGAATAGGCACTGCATCAGCCTACAGCAAACATGGCAATAAATGACCAGTATATTTCTCCTGCTAATACTGACCAGCACATTTCTTCAAAAGACAAAATGGAAACAAATGACCAGTCAATGACCCTGACATATAAAACAACATGGTAGGAAATGAACAAAAAGTGTTTCAATAAATAATTATGAAATAAATAGATTTTAAATCAGCCCCCCCAAAAAAATATGACAAGGAATGTTGAAAGAATATTTCTTAAAGTTAATTTTGTAATGAGCCAACCATGATTTTCTTTTCTCTAGAAAGATAAATATGGAAAAGAATATGAGCAGTGAATTTCTTCAACATTGAAATGCACAGTTCAGACCTGCGTACCAAAAAAAGTCCAAATGCGTAACACTGATGCTCAAAATGCGTATTTTGGCACCAGAATGCAAAAAATACAAAAGAAAATTATTTTTTAAAAAAAAAATCAACTCAACTCTACACTCATTTACCACATGTGGATAAAAAAGCTGCATATTAGAAGGAATAACATCATATTGATCAATTTTAGATGTTGAATTAAGACTATGTGTGTCTTGGTTAGAATCAGTAAAAATCTTTTGAAAATTTTAAGTTGAAAGTAAATTTATTTTTGGAAAATACTTTTATAAGAAATAGTTACTAAAATACCTCAATAATAATAATAATAATAATAATATTTAATGATTTATTGTTAATACTAAATACAAATGTTTGACTAAATCTCATTAACAATTTTTTTTCCATATCAAATTTAAGCAAACTTTGTACCAGTGTGGATTTTGTTTGAATTAAATTTAAAAAAATGTACTTCATTAAAAAAAATAATTTTATGAAATATTATAACACCTATGTATTACTAATTTATTTAATTACTTTAAAATAAATTGACTTTTTTTTTCCTAAAATCCTTTTCTTTGTCTAAGTAAATGAGTCACGCTGCTAAATGATATGGGGCAAAGGACTCTACACTTTAAAAATTTAGCACAAATAGATGTAAGTATTTTTAAACTCTGAATTTGAAGACGTATTGTTATCCCACTTGAAAAGAAGAATACAGTGAAATGGCAACAAACCTTTAGACTTATCATGGAAGTGATTTATATTACCTTTTTTTTTTTAGACATAAACAAATCTTTTATAAACTTTAATAACAAACAAAATATTAGAACCTTTTTTATGTTGGAAATCTTTTTAAAAAAACATGTTATTTTATCACTAAATGCTAGATGCTATTTCACTGCTTATGAGAGGTAAAACATAACACTGAAAGGTAAGAACTACAGAACCAAGTAAATCCCAACTGTTTGAAAAACAAAAGGCTGTTTTAAACTAAAGTATAGAGTAGTAAATTTAGAGCTTCTCAAAATCTAGTGTCAATCTAAAAAGTAACCCCCCCAAAAAAAAAAGTACATACTTCATGGCATAACTGAGAAACAAGAATCATATAGAGAGCACAAACATAATTAGTAATATAAAATATACAAAACTGAATCTTACAAAATAATGTGAATTTCAAGTAAAGAAAAATAATCCAAAAAGAAAGAACACTGCACCACATTTCATTTTAGGAATAAGAAGAGGCTCAACGTTTTAATAATCTTCAAAGATTTGTGTGTGTGTGTTTAAATTTTTAAAATGTTAGCAATAAAATACAGAGCCCATGGTGGCAGAGCTAACAGAAAGAGTCCATGGTAGCAGAGCTAACAGAAAGAGTCCATGGTAGCAGAGCTAACAGAAAGAGCCCATGGTAGCAGATCTAACAGAACTGTTGAGAAAGAAAAATGCTAAAAGGCAAAGAGTTGAAACTCTTCAATTTATGGCATACATTTGTTTTACATTTTAAAATCTTTATTATTAAAAGACTGAATGTGCTAGACAAACCAAACAGAAAGTTCATAGATAAGAAATAATACATTTGTAATAAGTAACCCTAATTTCAAGACTCATTGGGAAAAAAAAACAGAAATAAACGAGCTTGCATTAAATGATTTAAGAATTGAAGAAAACAACTCAAACTTTGCTTGAATAAAGTTCTTTCATTACGATATTTAGCCATAAGTAATAGTATTTACTAAACCTGCTTAATAACAGATACAAGGCCAAATAAAGAAACTAATATTAGCGGACTGAGTGTTACGACATGTTAATTTTCATGATCAATATTAAGGTAGTCTTGATGCAGAGCTAAAATAGTCCATGCTTAAGTGAGGTGTGCCCTCTAAAGAACCATGCTGTTTAAGTTACATGTGCACACCAACTAAATAAATCTAAAAAAAAAATGTTAATGAGTCTAAAGTGAAGACCTGACACAAGCTATGCACATTTGTACTCAGAAACAAAATGTTTTTTCTAAGCTAGTACAGTGACTAGTCTAATAGTGTGCTGACTAAATCAAACGTTCACACACAGAGAGTAAGAATCCTCATCAATTTCTTATTAGCTAAAGTCTCTAATAATAAATAATAATAAAAATGAAACATAGTTGCCAAATTTTTTACTTGTACATGAAACCAAGCCAACTGCTTCTAAGAGAAATCTTCACAATTTATAAAAAAAAAAAATTTTGGCTTCTAATGTGTAATCACAATCTTGAATGTATTAATTAAGTATATCCTGACAGATCGCAAACTAAATGATTAAAATCCTCCCCCAAAATTTTTTTCTCTAAACAATTTGGAAAAAGGTTTCACCTGAGAATGTTTTCTCACTACTGCTACACGGGGAGAACAACTAAATGCAGTTGGCAGTACACTTTGACTTTGTACTCATTTCTCTATGTAACTATGGGAGCAGTAGAATCTCTAGTAATCTGAAAAATATGTTTTGTTTCTAAGACAATGATCAGGGTGGTAAGCAAAATTAAGACTTACTGTGTGAAGATCAGAGTCACTTCGTTTTACTGGAGTTTCTTCTGGTATACGGAACACTTCCTGTGGATAGATATTCATTCATTGCATAAAACATTAACAGTATTATAGCCGCCAGTATTGTATGTAAAACTGATGTAATAAAAATCAATACAAAGTAATAATTGAATTAATCAACAAAAACAAAGCTAGATTTCTTTGTTTTTTATGAGCAATTTCAATGATCTGCCAAATTAACATTTTCATTGACATCGGCCAAAAAGTTTTTTTCTGAAGACATAAAGATAAACAATTATTTTTTTAAATACAAAAGTTCTTTCCCAGTTTTCAACAAATCAAACAAATATCTATGAAAGATGCCTAATCTTAATAATAATAATAATCTTTATTACCAGTGAGGAAATTTGTTTTACAATTGTACATTACAAAAAAAACAATACATGATTAGGGGAAACATTTGTACGTTAGCACACAAGATATATGTTCATACCCCTGTCTCTCTTTAACATAACTTGTGAAATTTATTGCTCAACAATTTAATTGTCAAAGGAACAAAAGAATTAGTGTCTATTTGTTTTTGTGATCAGTGTCTTATATCTTCTTTGTGATGGTCAAATGTTCAAATGATGAAGAAGAGGGTGATTTTTTATGCTTAAAAATCTTAATAGCTTTAAAAGCAATGTTGTTCTCAAATAGGTGTCCAAATTGCCTATGATCTTACTAGCAGCATTTACAATTTTATAAACCATTTTTATTTTTTATGTTCAGATTGCCATACCAGGTAGTAATGTTGAAACTTAAATACTGCAGATAAAAGCATAGTAAAACCGTAAAACATTGACAATGCTTTTCACTAACATTAAAGAATGATGAGTTTTCTTAGTAGCCTTAATCTTTGTTGCCCTTTTTTTGGTGATGTAATCTGGGATATGATATTTGTAGTTTGTTGGCACATCTGCCTAATTTAGGCCATGTTATGGCCATAATCCCTCAAGAGTTATTCCCCTTCTACCTTCATATCTCAAATGCTAAATTTTATATGTGTTAAGTCATTCAAAACAAGGTCCATTCACAGTTCAGATAGTAAAAATGAATTAATTTAATAAAAATCTGTTGTAATCTGTTTTCAATAAAATTTAATTTATTGTCTAACACAGTTCCAAGGTACTTGAAGGTCTGAACTATTTCTATGCTCTCCCCTGCTACTGAAACAAGATCATTTTCTTTCTTTTTTTTTTTCTTAAATCGATAATGTTAAGTTATCATGTTTTTTGTTTGGTGTAATGCACAAATTGTAAGACAAATTTCCATACGGACAATACAGATTATTATTATTATTTTTAATCATTTCTTACGTTTTTTTGACATTCAATATTAAAAAATTGTCATTAGAGAATTTTCAATATACTTTATTTCTCTTAAATGCTTCAATAATTATTTACGTCTGCGCTGAGAGCAGGGCACTATATAATTATAAATTAGACTCTACTTACAATATTTGTAGTTACATAAAGTGCTACACAACATCAAAGGAGGACATAAAAACTGATGGATATATAGGTACACACTACCTGTGAGGAAGACTTAGGTTGTTCATTGGATTCAGGGGTAGAACCTCTGCCAGCAAAGAAAGGTCTGAAATAAGTTTTGTATTCCTCATTCAAAGATTTCATTGGCTTTCAAACAAGTCAAGTTTTTTTTTAATTAAACAGTCAAACGTAGTTCTATTCTTTAAATAAAAAAAAAGAGAAAAAAAAAGAAAAAGAAAGATGCCAAAAATTAAAAACAACAACCGTAATAAGCTTGTCATAACGAAAAGAAAAAAAGTATTTCAAACCAAGAAGAAATAAAATATTTACACAATGAAGAAAATATTTGCAACCTACTTCAACTTGGGCTTAGGGGTGGACATAACACTCATAGTATCCAGCTCTGGACCACTGTCCGAGTCTTCAAGCTCATCAAAAAGATCATCAAGCTCTTGGGTGTTTGGAATTTGGTCATGATCAGCCTCTGAGTCTAATGTTGTAAGAACCTAGTGGGTACAAATAGAAAACAAGCTTTTGTTAGGCTAAGAGTATGATACAACTAACACACAAGAATAGGTCTTGAAAGGGTTAAACGGATATACAAATTATAAACACTACAAACATCAGTATTGCTTAGACTGACTAGTCTCATCTTATCTCATGGGGATAAACAGATGACCAGTCTGATGGGGATAAACAGATGACCAGTCTCATGGGGATACACATATGACTAGTTGAGATTATTTTCATATTTTAAAGAAATCATGGATAATGCTTCTTTTAAAAGTGGCAAACTGTGCCTTTGTGTGTGATTGCATTGTAATTGGACATTATAAGTTTTCTCAAGGGTGTTGGTGAGAAAATGAAAGAAAATCCATATTAAACAATATATCACTTACATCCTCAGAGATTTTAAATCTTCTTAATAGTGCCCTGAATTTCTGCTTGATATTCCGTTGCTAAAAACAAAAAAAAATGAAAAGTCACGTTCAAGTAAAAATAAGGCAATCATTGGGCTTACTATTCTTTACAAGAGAAACAAAAGGAACTTCTCTTTATTTCATTTTCAGTTGATAAATATAAAATCTTATTGAAAAAAATGAAAGAGCAAGCCTTTATTTACTGTAACTGCTGGCAGAGCCTTAGATCTACTATGTTTTCTCTGTCTAGCTCTTGGCTCTGTCATTGTTGGCTCGCTATCACTTAGATCCTCATTGGAAGAGTCGTCATTATATTCTGGGACATCATCATCATCACTGTCATTATCAATATCAGGAGAACGATCTGTGAATAAATATAAATATACTCAAGGACAATTAAAACTCACCTACACTTATGATTATTAGATAATAGACATTTAACTCCCTTGCTGTTGCCTTAGAAATAATTGCAGACCATTTCATTTCCCTCAAAGGAATATCAGGTTCTGAAGAATTACTTCCTACTGTGGCCAACCATTTAATCATTGTGACATTGCCTATACAATGACCAAACACCTTTATCTTCACAAACAAAGATGTTAGTACCTACTGGAGATGATTAAACTCTTCTAATCTAAAGCTTCTGTAAGCTAAAACATCGGATGTCCAACAAGAGAAATGTTTTCAATGAGGACAAAAGTCTGTAAAGCATTCTCTTAGTTCAAGAGAAGCCTTCTAGTTAACTAAGAGAGACCTCATTTCTGGGATAGTACACTGAACTATAAAAGTTTCTTGTATTAGTAAGTACATTGTAAATACAAGTGTTCATATTGAAACAATCTAAGATGAAATTGTACTTAAAATGGTTACAACAACAGGGAAAGTTAAGTAACCTGACATGAAAGTAGGTTCTATAAAACTTTCGAAGGAATTTAATGGAAAAAAAAATAAAAATTTTAAGTTAAATTACACTTACCAACATCAGAGGAAGCATTTTTTCTGTGCCCATTTATTTCATGGTCAACAGGTTGGCTGGTTAGACCTAATAAAACCAATTTAGCCACAGGGTTTGTCTGGTCTTTCACATCACTATATAAGTTGAGTTCTCTGTCCATGGAGCACTGGAGTACCTAGAGAAGAAAGACAATTGCCAGATGAGAGAACTCCACTATAAAGGAAGTTAAATACAGTCTCAGTCTCAATAAACTAGACAACATTGAGTAGTGACTGCAGTTTAAGGCTGAGGACAAGACTTACTTGAGACATGTTCACTTGACCTACAGCCAGTGTTTTAAACCCTAGAAATGTTCTGTTCTTGTACTTCTTCCTCCGCTGCAGCATAACATGTAGCTTGTTACCATCACGCTTCAGGAAGTGGGGGTACTAGCAGACACAAACAAAACTATTGATAAACCAACTACTATTTTGAACTTCTACAGGATCTAAAATATTTTATGTCTGTTTTTTTTTATATCGCACATATTATACTTTTTTACTTTTAAATATTCATAAAATACTCCGCCAATCTAACCTGTAATGAAAATGATAGATCCAGGTCTGTATCTAACAATCCTCCAGGTGGCACTCTTATTTCATTGGATCTGAGAATTCTTTTAGAGTTCTAAAGAAACATATAAAAAATTATGGACTAGTACATTCTTTGTCTTTTTAATACTAGTGAGCATTACTGATCATCATCATCATCAAACTCCATTTGAATGAGAGCTTGAGAGGCTTAAATCCTCTCTTGCAAAAGCCCTGGACAGAAACCCTGCTGTCTTGCGTAGTGCATACATGTCACCATACAGGTCGAGAATTTTTGGTTTCCCAGACCTGTCAAGATGGAGAGCAAGTCTTGGGCAGTCAAACAGCGGGGCACAGTGAATCGAAATTTATCCATAGCCATGAGAAATATGAGCCAACAGGACAGTGGCCTGTCCTGCACTGTGCTATAATAGCTTGCTCAGGCCTGGACAGCCTCCACCATAGGGAAGTGCGGTCCCGGCGCCTCATGTGCTCCCAGACTCCACGGGCTTTTTGGGACTTGTCCCAGCACTCAAACCACTTTTCTTTTTCTAATTTTTTAAATTATAGCCAGAGCATGATGAAAACTTACAGCCTGTTCATTACTGATAAACAAAAACATTCAAAATAAGCACAATTTATTGAAGATTTTCACAATAAACCAAACAAAGTCAAAAAGCACTTGATCTTCTCTGTTGTCAACTAAATAAAAAAAAAAAGCATTGATTTATCATTTTCAAAAGTATCTCAGTGTAAGACAGCTGATCTTCCTATCAAATCTTCTTTAAAACTGCTAGTTAGTTATCCATTTCTTTTTAAATAAGTCATAGAATGAAAGTTTAATTATTATTCCGTATTGAAATGATTTTGTGCTATCAAAGACCTTTAAAAAAACATCTAGTTTGTCAACACTTCATTGTGTACACCAAATACACATCAAATTTGCAGTTTTTCTGCCATGTATGCAAATATCCAATAGCTGTTGTTTTTTTTAAAATGTATTCCATTCTTCAATTAAAATAAGTTCAATGTATCCAACTATTTACCTGCATTTTGACAGCAATTAAAAGTGATGTTAGCTCTGTTTCCAGTGGTTTAAGTACAATGAGACGTGTCAATGTGAGACTACATAATCTAAACAGAAAAGAAAATGATTTTCAATAAATACAAATGATGTAACAATACAGCCAAATTAAAATTTCTCTTTTATTTTGTTATTCTCATATGGTCTGACTAGAGAATATGCCTTTTGTCCAACATAAACATACAGATATCAGACTGAACACAGAGTTATAAGAACAGAAAATAACCCCTTGAGAAAAAGGATGCAGCATGGTGAAAGTTGACAAGGTAACTTCAGGAACTGCGACATTGGAAGAATGGTTGGTGCCATTCTAATAGCGAATTTGTAGCCCACCAAAGAATAAATTGTAGCCATCACAGAAAACCAAGCAACCAATCTAAAAAAGCATACATCAGCAATTCTCAGAATACAAGGTAAGAGAAAGGGCAAGAACACAAATATTTGTGGACTCAACACAACTCAAATCATCAGCCCTCACACCTAACAACAGACCATTAGCCACATTTCTCTTTGAAACATCTCACTAAGACCAGAAAGATGAAGTAAATAGTATTAATTTATATTTAGAAATTACAAACAAAAAAAAAAGTTAATGTGAGTAAATGCTATCCTGAGGATCATTCCTAATCACACCATGATATTACTGATTGTTAATTCCTTTTTGTTACACATTTACTCATTCCTTAATCACTTTTACAATTGACCTTAAATATGAATTGAGACAACAATGTATAAAACATAAGTTCTTTTTCTTTTTTATATTATATTTATGTATTCATACAATATATATACATGTATATTTAATCTAAAAAGGGATATATAATTAAAAGACTAAAAATAGGATATTACACCATAATTTAAAACAGCAATAATGAAAACACATTTTCTATCTCATATGACATACACAACAAGATTTAATAATAAATAATGTATACTTAATTTTAAAAGAAAATAATACATTTTGAGGATGGGGGGTATTAACAGACTTTGTACCTATTTGAGCAAGATAAAGACAATAATATTTAATTAAATTAAGAGCTAAAAAAATAAACATTTGTTAGCATAATGTTTAATTAGCATTTTGGCTTTGGTGAATGAGTTCTAAAGCAAGTATACTACTATATTATTAGACCAGTCTTGTAAGAAGAATTCATTTTGTGTCTTGAATAGGCCACACTTTCTTTCTTAATAAATGGATTTTGCTATTTCAAATTTCTAAAAAAAGAAAATTTTATCTTTTATTTTTCACTGTTCATGCAATACTGAAACTAAATACATGTTATATACAGGCTAAGAGATGTGGACTTCACAATTGTGTTAACATAGATGCCACTGATGCCAAGGCACAAAGCACATATTTTATATAGTATAATTTTACCAAAATTTGTAAGAAAAAAAAATAATTCAAGTCTAGATGTTTGTAAAATGTGTTCCTTCAAAGTTGAAAATAATCAATTTTCTAGTCCAAACTGCTGCAGAACAAAGGGGGATTGAAGCAGGCAGGATATGAACCCTGGACCACAGAATGACAGTCCAGCCATCCATAAATACATTGCCCTTATCTATGAAATATAAATATAGTAAAGAAAAAAGAAAAGCACTCCTTTGAGATCTTGCAACCTATGGAGGGGGGGGGGGGGGGGGGGGGGGAGATGATGTAAAGGTCATATATATATATATATATATATATCATTATTTTGAATGCTGTAGGGAATCTTATGAATAAGTTTTAAAAGAAATGCCAAACAAAAAAACAAAACAATTGCACCTGCACTGAGTCTCTGCCTGTTCTGTAAGTAAACCACCTCCTGTTATAATCATTGTCAATTTTTATTTATAAACACATTTGTATTCTGATTACTCTTTATAGTGAAATAAATAGATTGAGTTATTCTATTGAAGTCAAACAGAAGGATCTAACATTTAAATAATGCTGACTTGCCACATTAGTTGCTTAGCAATCCTTTAAACTTAATAATGGTCACACAATCTTTTTTTCTGTTTTCTCAATGGCTCTGTTTGTGCTTAAATCTGCTTGCCCATGAGAAAGCATTAGCAAGTGATCACATTACTTGTCACTGCTCTGCAAACTTTTGCACATTGTCCAAACACTGGACTGGCTAGGCATTGCGTCAATTGTCCAGCAGGGCCAGATGAGACTCAAATTTAACTATCACATATATTTGATATCTAGATGTTCTATTGCTATATTAATATATCTAGATTTTAAATTCAATCATTGGTTTATTGTGCTTTTTAGTTTTAACTTAAAGGCTATTATTTTTTGCCTGTCAAAAAAAAATTACTAAAAAATTAAAATAACTAAAAATATTTTTTTAATTTGTTCAATTGAAAGTGAAATACATGATAAAAACAATGATTTAATAAAAACTAAAAAAAAAGTAAAAATATTTTTTTTTTAAAGTGTAGTTGAGTGTTTAGTATGAGTTAAAGTGAAATTCACACCAAA
The DNA here is from genome assembly GCA_036873155.1 of Biomphalaria sudanica. Classification (NCBI taxonomy): domain Eukaryota; kingdom Metazoa; phylum Mollusca; class Gastropoda; family Planorbidae; genus Biomphalaria; species Biomphalaria sudanica. The sequence continues at coordinate 1,829,378 of JAZGLO010003237.1, read as the reverse complement.
CGCACACTGATGAGTGTAATTCTATCTATTTTTGTAGAAGGAAAATGATTTATTTAAAGGGTCATTAAGACAATGCTAATTTACAAATCCATTTACAAAGTGTTTTTTTTTTTAATAATCTTTGTGTTTGTAAAATACCACCAACAAACTGACTTATTTATATACACCAAGAGATCTCTTAAAAACTAGTAGAATGATTCACATGAAATTTCAAACGCAGGTTTCCTAAGGTGCTTGCTAAGATGGATTTTTGACAGCAAGCTTTCTGTTAAACGTGTATTTTATTTTCTGTATTTTTCCAAACATAGTCTTTATATTATATAATATACTCAATATACAATAATAGAGCATAAAAAGAAATAGCACAAAATTCAGTATTTTTAAGGGTCAACTTATTTTTAATTTGTCTTACGTCATTTAAGCTTCCTTAAGGCATGGACTAAATAAAAAACAAAACTTATCCTAATAGCATCAAAAAGAACTAGATCTAGATTTTCTTTTTTTTTTTCTCCAAGGGAGACAATTTTGACACCCAGTAGACTTTAAACATCTATATAAATTATTGAAACATATGGTTCTTATGATGATGAGGCTAAAGTTTCGAATATTATTCTAATTAGCAATATGTCAAAATATTCAGTCAAAGACGCAAACTCAGGCCAGCATTTATTCAATGCTATGAAGAACTGTGTTGAAAGTATTGGGTTGGCCTAGAACAAGATGGTGAGTGTAACTACTGATGGATCCCATGCTTTTCTTAGCAAAGCAGATTATTTGTTAATAAAATTAAAGATCAATATCTCAACAATATACTCTACCTATGAAAGTTTCCGCTAATGTATAAGCCTCATTGAATATCAACCATATTATTGACCTTATTACCTCAGTGATCAAACTTACCAGAACAAGGGGTCTTATCCAATAATTCGGAAACTAAACATTCAGATGTTTGGTACCACAGCAGTATCCACTGACTTAGCATGGGCAAAATATTGAAAATAGTGTGGGATTTCATAGAAGAAATTGTTATGTTCCTTGAAGGACATTGACTGTAACTTTGTTACTAAGATTTCTGATAAAGAGTGGAAGACATACTTCATGTTTGTCATAGCCATTATTGTAATGGGTTGTTTGCACATGAAATGAATGTGAAGCTAAATATTTTCAAACAAAGCTATCCCATTTCTCAAGGCAAGCAATTGAAAACAGGCTTATGTCATTGTCCCTTGCTAAAAAGTGAAACTATTTCTAGTGAAATGGTTGAAAAGTAGAGAAGTCTTAATTTGGATTCCTTGATTGTGGAATTTTAAAACAAATTTTCAGATGTCAAGAACTTGGAACCAGTTTTTAATAAACTCAGTTCACCATTTAGTACAAAAGCTGATTCAGCCAGTTCACCATTTAGTACAAAAGCTGATTCAGCCAGTTCACCATTTAGTACAAAAGCTGATTCAGCCAGTTCACCATTTAGTACAAAAGCTGATTCAGCCTACAGAGGCCACACCTCCAGCAAATAATAACCTGAAACAAAGTTCTTCACCTTAAGTTTTATATATGGGTGTCAGAAGCTGCATTTCCACACTTCAAAAACTTTGCTGCTAAATGTTCACATTATTTGGGTACAAATACATCTCTGTGAACAAGAAGATCTATTTTCTTGTTCAAAAATAAACAAGTGTAAGAACAGGTCGGCGTCAACTATTTCAAAGCAGTCACAAGGATAACAGCTACGTAAGCTAGTTACACAGTCTCAGAACATTATCCATGAGAACAAGTGATTAAATACTTCATATTAAGTACAACTGTACATTTGTGGTTAATTTTTGTGATGTAAAAGACAATCATAAAATTAAAATGTAATGTAAAAATTATAAGTAAAATTAATTTTAGAAATTGCTCACTCTTTATGTTGTAATTCCTCATGGGAGGGTTAATGTAGATTAAATGGCATAATATAATAAAAATTGTGTATGCGGCCCTCAATAGAAAAGGATTGCCCACCCCTGATATAGATGATAAGATCTAGACTCTAGAATCTCTAGAGATCATTTTTCTAGCTAGACTGAGTCTGAGGCTTGAGATAAAGACTAGACTAGATTCTAGATCTTATCAGTCACTAGTAGATCTAGTCAGGGTATGATTGTGTGAGTATGAGTATGACAGAGTGAGTGGAGCAGTGAGACTATTGTCACTATTGAGATTTTTACTTATGACACTACAGTACACTGTAACTCTGTGACTGTGTGTAACTACAGTCTACAGTGTGACTACAGACTCTACTGGTCATTACTGTCACTAGATTTACTTAGATTTTAGATCTTAGGGTCTACGGTGCTATTCACCTATCTAGACTATTGTCAGTATTGATATTCAATTGCCACTGTGACTATTTAGAATCACTCATTCAGACTGTCACTATAACTATTGAGTCTATTGACTTGTTGACTAGGACAATAACAATTGGAAATTGAAAGTATCCAGTCCAGTTGAAGCAATGAAGGCAGTTAATTATCTAGATCTAGAATAATCTAAATAGACTAGAACTAGATCTATATCTAGAATATATTACCTTGGAATACAGTTTGGCGATGATTTCTCTACTTCCCATGTTGCAAATAATTTCATAGGTACGGGTTGATCTCCCGACCCAATACTACGGACTGCCTTGTCCGCCATGTTTACAACTTTATTCATAAAACATTAAAATGATTCAAGAGGAAGTCGGAGCTGACAGTGACAAACAATAAAGTAGGAGGAGCTAACAACAAGTCTACAGTTACGGCGTCCGTCCATACAACAACTTCAAACTCTGGACCCTGCGGCACTGAAGAAAGGCAATTTGCACCTGTGACAAAACTACCTTATCTTATCTTATATAATACAGACGTTACTTCAAAAAAGAAGATGATTACGTCCTACCGCATTATTAGCCTCATAACCCACCCCAGCGTCTTGTTATTATACTAAACTGTCTAAACAGATAACGAACAAAAGTATATCAGAGGAACAAGCGGGTTTTAGACAGGATCGCAGCATAAAGGAACAAATCCTAATTTAAGCCTCAGTATACACTGCAAAAAATACATTCAACATCAACAGTCTCTTTAATGTCATTGTTGATTTCAAGAAGGCTTTCAACAGTCTGACATAGGGGCACGCGCATTCTGTGAGACAATGGAAAAGCTCAACATAAATAAATTTTAAAAAAAAATCAAGTATTGAAGTAATCCAGAATGTTTACAAGCATGCCACCAATAAGGTGTGTCTTCGAGTCCGAAGATTAATGAGCAATGCAGTAGTCCCTATTTACCGTGGCTACGCAGCACCACATGCGGCCTACATAATTTGACACACCCAACGCAGACATAACCATTTTCCGCAGGTGGTTGATTTCGATTTTCTTTCCGCCGTCTTCGTCTGTTCTCGGCAGTGGCTTTTTCTTCTCGCCTCAAATGTGTATACCGTGGCCTTTGTGAGTGATCTCCAGCTGCCTCGTCCCGAAGTCAGGTGCTTCGTCTATCTCAGTTAAGCAAGTTGGCCCCTAAGCTGGTTTGTAGAGCCTTTCCGTGGGGCACCTCTGTTACGTCGACCACCTTTCAGCTCATCGAAAAGGACTGCTTTTGATTTACCCTACGTTCGTCACCCATACGTGATACTTTCCCAGCGTAATTGTAGGACCATAAAGAAGTCCTTCTATACTCTCCATACACCGGCGTTCGCAAGGACATCGCACTTTATATTACGGTCTTGCCACCGTATTACCATGATGGAGCGCAGGCATCTTTCACAGCAGCACTTGCAAAACTCAAAATACTCGAAAGAAAAAGGCATAGCGATTGACACTAAAATCAGACTTTTACGCTCTTTGGTCAAGGTCACATTCTTGTATGCTTGAGTTATTTTTAATTCTAGGATATTCCCGCTGCTATCTCGCGTTAGCTGCGTCCTTGTGACGTAGAGTGCACGGAAATGTCTTATTCCATTGTTAGGTTTTGTTTCTTATGTACAGAAGAGGACATTGTCCAATCGGAGCCTATTTTGCTAAATTTAAGCCCAACTTTGATTCGCGTTGTAGACACTGCCAGCAAGAAGACGAAACGGTTAACCATCTGCTTTACGAGTGCGCGATACTACACCCCAAAAACGGCCATTTGGGTGAAAAAGAAACTGGTACGCATGGTGAGTTGGCCCCGTGTACGGAGACTGCTGCTTTCCTTGTCCGTGTTATTAGAGAATAGATTTCTCAACACGGAGCCTTAGTGCGATGAGACTCACACGGTTTTGTTTCTTGTGCACGAGTTCAAGTCATCTAGAAGAAGTTTCCCCGAAGTTTGTTTTCCTTGAATCTTGTGAACACGTAACTCATTATTTTCGAGTACTTCTTCTTTGGGAGAAGACTCTTGTTGTTGGAGTTCTGACACTGTTTTTTTTTTTTTTTTTTGGTAACATTGTTACACTGTCAGTTATTTTGTAAAGATTAAGCAGATAGGCTCGAACAAGTTATTTCGCATGTATGCTGAAATTAGAATTCGGTAGGTGGAAGGGGGTGAAACGAATGTTGCGTAATCGCATCACCGACATGACAGACGAATATCTAGATTTAGTGCTCCAATTTGATGTCTCATCTATGCTGCAGGATATTCGGAAGTCAGTTTCGGATAAACTTCCAACATCCCAATTAGTAGTGTAAGCTCTAGATCCACTGTTTCTAACAAAAGTGCTTAATTGTTTATTTCATTATTTTGTATCTTTTCGGTTATGAAGTCCTCGACACGGAAATTAGAATGGCCTGCAGGCCGAATAAAGTTGTGTATCACTGATACAATTTGTGAGCCGAATAGTATGGTAATATGTCAGCGACAAATTTGACTCGCCCGCCCCTGTCCATGCTTTACTTTCCAGCCTTCCAGTCATTATGATGCGCAGGGTGAAAACAAAAAAAGGTCCAGAGAGAGAGAGAGAGAAGGAAAGAGAGAAAGCGGACAGTTTCAATTAAATGTAACAGATAGTAAGGTAATCACATTGTTTACACACTATTTACACACAATGTTGGCCTACACAGACAATACTTAAATAATTAGGCTACAGGCTTTCTGAAACATTTTCCAAGATATAACATCTTTTTATGCGACCCATCCTGTCGAATAGGCCAATTCTTTCTCTGAAATACTCGGCACGATTTTCGTAAAGCTTAGGCTGCTACATCACTTTTTCTAACCAACACGCATCATCCAAACATTAAGTCGTATGCGTAGGCCTACTTCTTTGAGTATATAGGAACCTTTAAATTTTTTTAATGCTCATTTGTGTGCATTTCTGAACCAATTCGTCAATGGACATACTTGAAGAGCACTTACATTCTGTCCCTCAATAAACAAAACTTCTGCATGGAATATTGACGCAATGTTGTGAGAAAAAAATGTTGCCACAATTCAGCACACAGGTTTTCAAATACGCTTTTGATTATGGTAGGACATTTCTCTTGTGAAAAGAAATTATATGATTTCAAAACAGTATATAATTTAAATAGTCTCTGTACTGAAGGCTTCAGAGCTAACTACTTGGTCTTTCCATAGCCCTAAATTGAAATTGCGAATTGATTTAAGTAACAAGTATTTAAATGTTGGAGAAATGGGCCTACATTAATGGAGGCTTACAGGAAGCTTCCCAATGAAAATTACAATCTGCATTCAGATGTTTGGTTTAATGCATATGAGTGACAGAAAAATGTGATCGACATTTCTAGCAGCGCACTCCACGGTGATAGTTGATATTTCTTGCCCTTTGTAGAACGGGAACTCTGCAAGTAGGTCCCTACGAGCGTCAATGTTCATTTTGTCTATGACATTTCTTACATTGTCATCGACTTGAACAGAAACGAAAGCCAAGCCAAGGAATACTGTATGTTGGAATTGATAAACAGAATCAGCAAGAAACACAAGGAACGACAACAGGTCAAAAGAAAACGTGCTGACGTCAGTTTCTGAGAAGAAGGCTGGACACTGCAAAGTAAAAGCACTTCCCAAGCTTTTAATACAGTAGCCTTCCTAGTAATGAACATGGAATAAGGATCAAGAAGAAAACGCCGCAAGGCGGTAGCCTACTTTTAAGTTATTATAGACTTTAAGAAAATTTTAAAATAGAGAAATGATGAAAATAATAAAGTGTATAGTAAATGAGAATTGGACCAGCTCACATCCCAATTACAAGAAAAAGGACGCCTATTATAAGCTATCGCGACATGACCAACGCATATTTTTTTTTTACTTAGAGCCGACACAACAAAATGAAACAACATATGTTGCGGAAGCTAAAAGTCGGGACTAGCAAAACTGCCGTTGTGGAGCATCAACAGAGAATGCTGACCATGTCTTTCAAAGCTGCTTACTATATCAAGAGGCCCGAACAAGACTCTGGCCCCAAAACCCTCTTTTCAGAAGAAAAACTATCTGGAGAACTGCCTAATCTGAAAACCACTGCACGGTTCATCTCAGATATAGGATTACTCCAACATGTAGGCCTAAAATGAGAGCGAAGAAGAAGAAATTAAAATAGTGTTGATTATTATGAACGAATAATAACAAGACTCTGGATATAACTTATAAGACATGAAATCAGCTGTTTAATCTAACGCCATATTGGTTGACAACAACAGTTACAAGGGATGTTACTCCCAAACACCGATTGGTGCAACCTATATAAAACACACATCAACATCCTTCTCTTTCTATAGCTGACAAAATACAGATCAGAAATATTTGCAATTAAAATAACAAACATTAATAACTCATCTTATTTTATAAATATAACAACTAAACATAAAAATAAATTTTAATTGAGTGTGTGACACATATAGAATAAATATTTCAACATGCATATTAATATTGTCATAAAAATTCTTAGTACATATCATTATCCTTATGCCACATAGGTCTATTTGTTTCTAGAGTGCTAGTTCTTACTGGCTTATTTCTATCACAATTATTGTCTGGTACATGAGAAACTACTCCAGACTATGCTGCCTGTTGAGAACAGTTATCAGAAAAATCTGGCCTTTCATTATCATCATCATCCAAGACATTCCCATCATAGTCATCAGTGTCTTTCAAAATAGTTTTCCTTGGCCTAATATGAAATCTGTTGCGCATGTAGAATCCTCCATTATTTCCCTTGATCTTATAAGATCTTGGAGATGGTTGTTCCCTGATTATTCCAGGATACCATCCTGTTTGACCTGGGTTTTGGTAATAAATAGTTTGCCCTAGATGGAGTTTTGGTAAATCCTGAGCTTGCTTATAATATTGTCTTTTTACTTGTCGTTTGTAATTCTCTTTCTTCTCAGCTACAACATGTTCACTTAAACACTTTGAAGTGCTGGGAATCAATGTCCGAGGACTTCTTTTGAGACACATTTCAGCTGGACTAAATCGGGTACATTGCCGAGGTGTATTTCTGAGTTCCAGTAAAGCTTCATATGGATCATCACCATTATGTTTAGTTTTCAGTATTAAATTCTTCATTATCTTTACAGCACCTTCCGCCTTCCCATTTGTTCTCGGATAACCAGGATCTGATCTGATTAATGTTCCATCGCCTTGTGAATCTCAAAAACTCATTTGAACTAAATTGTGGACCGCCATCTGTTATTAACATTTTTGGAGCACCAAAACTCTGGTTCATAGGTTTTCTTTCTTGACAAGCAGTGCATGTCTCTGCCATCTGCTTTATTTCATCAGCCATGCCTGGCCAGAACATCGTCTGTCGGGCCCTCCTCATCATTCCATCATATGCAATGTGTGCTGTGTGCAGGTTTTTCTTCATTTCTTGACGCATACTGAAAGGTATGACTACCCTTTCTCCTTTCAAAATTACTCCATTACTAAGTCCCAAAATATCAGCAAAATCAAAATATGGTTTTACCCTGTTGTCTAAATCTTGTTTTCTTTGAGGCCATCCATTCATAATTTGCTTTGGAAATTTACTTAATGTGTCATCTAAGTCTGTTTCTTGTTTTATTCTTTCTAATAACGGATACGGTATGTCCACAACTTGTGTCTGGCATATGTTAAAAACTTCATCTTGCTTCTCCTCTTGATTGCACAGTCGTGATAATGTGTCAGCAATGTGTAAACTGTTTCCTTCTACCCACTGAAATGAGAAATCATAACGATTGCTCCTCAACATCAAGTTTTGTAATCTTCAAAAATTTTGACAAATACTGCACCATTCCACATAATTTTCTTGCTTCCTAGCTATTTTCTGGTTTCTTCATTTCCAGAATAGCTTTGATCTTCTTTATGTCAGGCTTTATGCCTTGCACACTAATGCAGTGTGCCATGAAACATATCTGGTCTTGTTTCTCTACTGTTTTTGTTTCATTTAATTTAATGCATTTCTCTTTGCATCTCTCTCTTAATCTCTTCAGTTTGTTAGAGTGATCTTTTTCTGCTTCTTCTTTGGACTGACCACGTCCCACAATCACGATATCATCAGCCACATTAATGCATTCTTCTAATCCTAACAATGCTTCTGTTAACTTCTTCTGGAATATTTCTCCACTTACACTTAGTCCAAAAGGAAGTCTTGACCATCTGTACCGCCCATAAGGTGTGATCATGGTTGTTAGTAGACTAGACTTTTCATCTAGACATACATGCCAGTAAGCCTCCTTTACGTCTAATTTAGAAAATATTTTAGCATTTAGGAACTGTGGCATTACAGCTTCCAAAGTTGGTAACTTAAAATGTTCTCTTATTAAAGCAGTGTTAAGATGTCTTGGGTCAATGCAGATCCTTAAATCCCCATTTGGCTTTTGAACCACAGCCATCTGGCTGACCCAATCTGTTGGTTCATTTACAGGAATTAATATTTTCCTTTTTACTAATGTCTCTATTTCTGCTTCCACTTTCTTTTGAAATGCAAATGGTATATTACGACAAGGTGATACCACCAGAGTTATGTTCTCATTGACAGTTAATGACGTTAGTCTTGTTATTATTCGTTCATGATAATCAACACTAATGTCTCTATTTCTGCTTCCACTTTCTTTTGAAATGCAAATGGTATATTACGACAAGGTGATACCACCGGAGCTATGTTCTCATTGACAGTTAATGATGTTTCACCTAAATCTCCAAGATGACAATCCATTGTTTTTACTTGTGATATGAATCTATCTTTATTTAATGTGATCAGACTTAAACTTTGGCATGTTTTACGGCCTAATAAGCATTGATAGTGGTTCTCTACAACTGTGAATGTTATCAAGTAATCCTTTTTGTTTTTAGGATTCGTTATTATTAAGTTAGCAGTGCCCTCTGTTTTTAATTTGCAATTATTCCACATTGTTAATGTTTGAACAGTCTTCTTAATTTGTGTCTTTTTAACATATTTCTTACATATAATGTTAACAACCTAACTCAAAAAACATAGAATCTACATTTTGTAAAATTAATACCACCTCAACATCCCTTATAATAGGCAGCATTTAGACCACCAAATTCTAGTTTAGAATACATGCAGGAACTATGTAATCAGATTACTACACTTAAAGAGACAAATAAAAATGCAGTTTTTTGGATTATGGGTGACTTCAACCTACCTGATATAAATTGGAAAACACTAACCATAGATAAACACCAAAACCTTAAGGACATAAATGAGCTTTTCATAGAAACTTTACACAACCTAAGTTTAGATCAAATCATTAAAAAGCCAACTAGATTAAACAACACATTAGATCTCTTCTTAACCAACAGACCTGGATTAGTAGTTGATTATGATATTATCCATGGTCTATCAGACCATGAGATCATAAAAATACACAGTCAGATAAAAGCAGTAGCCAATACAAAAACCAAAAGAAAAATCTTACTCTGGAATAAATGTAACCTAACACAACTACACCAAGCTGCATTAAACTTTCAACAAACATTCTTATTAGAAAAAGACATTAACCAACCAGTCGATGACCTCTGGAATTTCATTAAAAACCATCTTAAAAGCATTATAGAAAATCATATACCAACTAAATACACATCAAACAAAATAAATAAATGCTGGTTTAATAATAGACTAAAGAAGCTTTGTAAACAGAAGGAAAACCTATATAGAAAATTTAAAGAAACCAAGGCAGAAAGAGTTTACAAAAAGTATATAAAAATTAAACACCTAACCCAAAAAGTAAGCAGACAGCTGCATAGTGAATACATAAACAATGTAATATCTAAAGATAACAACAAAAACCTATGGTCATACATTAAGTCTAAGAAAATGGAAACAACAGGCATAGCGCCATTAAAAGATGAACATAACATAATACATAATGATAATGAAACTAAAGCAAACATCCTAAACAAATACTTTGCATCAGCATTCTCAGCCCCAGGAGACAAAGACATATTTCTTAATTTGAACCAAGTAGACAACATAGAAGATTTAGTAGTACAAGAAAATGGAATTAAAAAACTATTAGCCAACACCAAACCAAATAAAGCGTCTGGACCTGATGGTATTCCAGCTAGATTACTCAAAGAACTAAGCAATGAGCTAGCCCCAGTGTTCAAAATACTCTTTCAGGCATCGCTTAACCAGGGCAGAGTACCAAAGGACTGGAAAGAAGCTAATGTCACCCCCCTATTTAAAAAAGGAGAAAAATCAGATCCAGGAAACTACAGACCAGTATCACTTACCAGCATCACATGTAAAATACTAGAACACATAATATGTAGCAATATCATAAACCACTTAGACAAACATAATGTCCTCACCCCATACCAACATGGCTTTAGGAAATATAGATCATGTGAAACACAACTAATAGGACTAATTGATGATTTTTCAAAAGGTTTAGATAACAGTGAACAAATAGATGCTATCTTACTAGATTTTTCCAAGGCTTTTGACAAAGTTCACCACCATAGTTTGCTTAAAAAATTAAAATATTTCGGCATTAACGGTCCACTGCATCTGTGGATTAAAGATTTTCTGATAGGGATAGAACAAACTGTAATAATAAATGGCTCTAAATCAACACCAATAACAGTAAAGGAACAGTCTTGGGTCCACTACTATTTTTAATTTACATAAATGATTTACCAAATTGCATTAGTTCAGGAACAAAAGTCAGATTATTTGCAGACGATTGCATAATATATAGAACAATAAAAACAAAACAAGACACAGATATTTTACAAAGAGAATTAGATGAATTACAGAAATGGGAATAAAATTGGAGCATGTCTTTCCACCCAGAAAAATGTCAGTTATTAAGAGTAACAAAAATACTAAAACAAATTAATTCCACTTATCTTATTCATGGCAAACCAGTAACACAGACTAAAAACTCAAAATACCTAGGTGTTATAATAAATGAAAAACTGTCATGGAATCCACATATTGATGAAACTATAAAAAAATCAAACAATAAAAAATTAGGGTTTATTGGAAGAAATTTCTATAAATCAAATAAGAACATAAAACTAAAATGTTATTTAACCTTGGTTAGGCCAATAATAGAATATGCATCCACCGTGTGGGACCCCTCAACTCAAGAAAACATTAAGAAACTGGAACAAACACAAAATAGAGCAGTGAGATTCATAACAAACGAATATTCACATTTGACTAGGGTAACACCATTAGTAAAATCACTAAATTTAGAAAGCCTTCAGGACAGAAGACTCAAAAGTAAAGTAGCAATTATACATAAAACACTGAACCATAATCTTCAAATACAAAAACAAAATTTAATAAAATACTCTGAAAGACACAAAAATAAAGGCACATTCCTCGTCCCATATGCTAGGACAAATTTGTACAAATACTCCTTCTTCCCTAGTGCTATTAGAGCATGGAATGGGTTGCCTGAGCTAGCCAGAAAAACCAGCGACTTGGCAGAATTTAAGTCATTGGTTAATATGCATGACTAAATGCATGACGCGTAGGACGTAATCATCTTCTTTTTTGAAGTAACGTCTGTATTATATAAGATAAGATAAGATAAGTGCCTAGATCTAGATCATTAACATTGATGTCCAAAACTGGCTGTCTGAAATAAAATAATTTAATTCGGACACCCTATTATTATTTTTTTGTATGGAATCAAACAACTTGGCTTATGAATCAAATAAATCAGCTCCAAAAACATAATAAATATTGCCGGGCTCATTAGTATAGACTTAGCCAATCAAAAAAATGTAGTCTTAACCCTAGGAAGAGGTAAAGTCATCTTGGTAACATAGGAAAAAACAACAACATAAAAAGACAGCTAAATGGAAGGAAATTGGGTCAGAATCATTGGAAAATGGACAAGCACATTATACTATATACAGCTCGCTTGTTTTATAATAAATATTAAAATAATTATTAAATGACCACAAAAACAGCGAATGTCCGAATAGCTGTTGAGTCTCCAAGTCCAAGACTGAATCAAATAATAATAGTAGACTAGCAGACGTCTAGTAAAATAGTCTAGAATTTTAGTAGAATCTAGACCTAGATCTAGATTTGTTTAATTTGTTACTGTTAACTGTTACTAGTGTTAGTGACACTCACACTGCACTGACAACTGATACGCAGCCTGGACTCGGGTCACACTGTCACATGTACTCAACTCATGATCATTCATGATAATGATGATACTCATTGATACGGGCCGGTGACATGTGTCATTACTGACAGACACAACTGACAGTATCAATCAGTAGATCTAGATCTAGATTCTAGTAGTAGGAACTAAGTAAGTAATATAATATTAATTAATACTATTAATAATACTCATACAAATTTCTTGTAACTACGAATCTACTATCTAGATCTAGTAACTTACGTCTATCGAACAAGTTTTTAAGCTTTTGGTTTCATTTTAAGTGTATTCATTTCTTCACCCATTGTACTTTAAGAATTTATCAATAGAAAATGAATTGGAATACATACATTTCCTCAGCAATGCTGGCAAAAGGGGTACCCACTATTGTATTTCAGGTGCATCACCGGGACACCATTGATGATTAAAGTACAACTAACTGTTAATTTGTTTGCTTTCTTAGCATAATTTGAATGTTTCTATTGTATTAAGCAGCTAGATAGAGAAATTGAAGTTTTTGAGCACTTACATAATGTTTGCGCTCAATTTAAAAAATGGGACACCGTAGCACCTGTAACACTACTGGTAAAAGTTTTTTAATAAGATTTTGTATAAGAAAATAGAATTTATGCTATACTTGCATTGTAGCTAAATATATAGGCTTTTATTTGCTGCAATATCTCAACAATAATTCAAGCATTTATTATAACATAACTATTATATCACAAGATGTTGCGGGTGCTATAACAGGACACCAATATGAAATATATAGTTTTTTTTGTTAATACATGCTGAAATACAATTTTTTTAAAGTCTGTAAATACATTACCAATTTTTCTTTTATCAATGAATCACAAAATAGTTTTCTATAACCACAAATAAATGTACTAGACCTTTGTATGTGTGTGTTCAATAATCATTTTAAAATTTATTACACATAACTGCCTCAAACATGACCTAATCATAGACTAAAACAGCTCTATGACTTTCAATGTACCAAGAACAAGATCCAAAACTAGATTTACATATAAATTGAAATATAGAGTAGATTTAAATCTACACAAGAACTTTATCTAGATCAAGACTTGTTTAGTGTCCCGTGAAGCACCACAGACAATGATAAAACAATAAGGTTTACATTAGCTTAGATTAAAAAATAGTATTCTATGTATTTTAGATCAAACTTGAGAATAATAAGCTTAATTCTCATTATAATTCAAAACTTTGGTGAGAACTACTTATATCTAGATCTCTGACATTTTCTGGTATCATTTAACATGAGGCGTTTCGGGTGCTACAATGAAAAAATGTGGGACACCATGTCTATTAATGTCTCCTGTTAATTACTATGTAGCCTTTTCCCAAGAAAATGGAGCTTATTGTGTACTAAGCAGTATCAGAGATACCATTAATTAATTCCCATCACATTAATAACATTGTTTAAAAAAATATTGTTCTTTTTGTCAAGCACGTTTGAGGTGCTTCACCTGGGACACCAAGACCTATTTTACTAAAATTATGTAAATTTTTACAGTTTCAAAGAAAAATTAATCATAGATGCTTTTAGTAACAAAAACATACTAGGGAGCGGAATCCTTTACTTTGTTTACAATTGATAAAGGTTTAAAATTTCAAGTTAAGTGGGACACCATGTGATGCACCTGTGACACATTTTTTACAGCGACATCTAAGTAATACCAAAGTAACTATAAAATAAAAAGATATAGATAATGCAATAACATTATATTGTTAACCTATTTCAACAAAAATGTCTGTTGAATAATCTTTGCTTTTAGTAGAATATTACTTCAACCTAAGCCTGGTATTCCATGTTACATCAAAAGTTGCCATTTTGTGCACTATTTCACACATTTTCTACAATTTTAAAATTCCACAATGCACCTTGCAAGCTCAAAATATCACAATTTATAGGTAAACCATTTCTAAGTGAAATGAAAAGAAAATTGTGACATTTTAATAAGAAGTTATTGAGTTATAGACTTTTTAGTGAGCCAATACCTATTTGTCATCAATACTGGAGAAACACTCATTTGTGTGTTATACTGGTGGCTGCGTTTAGATTGAGTCTTGAAATATACGTTGTTACTTTGCACTGAAAAAGTGAGAATGTTGGAGAGTGGAATTGTGTAAGTAGAAAGCGCGGGTAAGGGAGTGTAGGCAGAATAAGAGAGTGGTTAAATGTGTTATTGTTATTATTTTGTTTTTTACCTGCCAAAGACATTTTTATTTCAAAATACCATATTTACATTCTATACCTCCCCCTTTCGTTTTATTAATATCTCTTCACATCAAGCACATGCGCTAGGTATTGGTTTATAACACATAATTCAGAAGTTAATAGAATAGGGCATCTGAAAAAAAACAACACAACTGAATATATTCTACCTTCTTGGCCTTGCTATCATTGCAATAATGTTAATAGCATCAAACTGTATGTGATATGTGTCTTAAAATCAATTTTTTTAAAATGGGTACAATTAGTGCATATCGATGTAAATCTATTTACTTAAAATAATATCTAGCACATTTACTGTAAACTACAAATAGATGATACAAATTGTAATACATGAGTAATTTATATCTGTAGTTTGCATTACATTATTTAAAAAAATAACATAAAAAAATATATATAATTTAAATATTTTGTCTTCTTCGGGTTATATCCCTTTGATGTTTATTTTTAACATTAAAATGGTGTTTGATATTTTACGAAGCTGAAATTTGCTTATAAAAAACAACAGCTATTGAACACCCCCTATTTAAACCTCAATTTTCGTGTTTGGGTAGCAAGGGACACTTTAAACTTTAAACAAATAGTTGCAAATATTTCTCAGCCTAATTAGAAGCATAATATATAATATAGGTTAAAAAATACCCTTAACCCGAGACTCACTTCACTCTTCCCAAGAGGTAAAAAAAAAAGTGACGTTTTTATACCAATATTACCAATGCACTTTGAATATAAGTAAAAAAAAATTATCCTCGGGTGAAAATGAAACTAAATATAACTTAACTATAAAGAAATGGATGACGCACAATAGTAATGGACTAGTTTTGTCATAATCATCAAAATAAAGGAGAATTTTAAAAAATACAATGGGGTGTTCGATAAGTATGCCTACCTTAACATGAAGGTGCTCGATAGACGTAAGTTACTCTAGATCTAGAATCTATTCTAATTATTATTATTATCTAGATCTATATTTTAAAAATATTATTATTAATTAATAATATTAATATAAAGATATTAAAGATATATTATTTATTATAGATCTATGGTAAATTTCATCTTCCAAACAAGTTATGCGCTGCCGCCACAATTTTACATTTGAATGTTTATAGCTCCATAATGGTTAGTCCTAGTCCTAGGAAAAAACTGAAAACATCTAGATCTATCATTCATTTGTCAATAAAATTAGTTGATTGTTTTGTTACGCTATGCATAGTTACAATAAAATATGATGTTGAAGAGAGTCAGGTCAATGGTGTCCAGGGCTATCTTATCTTATATAATACAGACGTTACTTCAAAAAAAGAAGATGATTACGTCCTACGCGTCATGCATATTAACCAATGACTTAAATTCTGCCTAGTCACTGGTTTTCCTGGCTAGCTCAGGCAACCCATTCCATGCTCTAATAGCACTAGGGAAGAAGGAGTATTTGTACAAATTTGTCCAAGCATATGGGATGAGGAATGCGTCGTTATCTTTGTGTCTTTCAGAGTATTTTATTAAATTTTGTTTTTGTATTTGAAGATTATGGTTCAGTGTTTTATGTATAATTGCTACTTTACTTCTGTACTAAAGGCTTTCTAAATTTAGTGATTTAACTAAAGGTGTTTATCTAGTCAAATGTGAATATTCATTTGTTATGAATCTCTTTGCTCTATTTTGTGTCTGTTCCATTTTCTTAATGTTTTCTTGAGTTGAGGGGTCCCAAACAGAGGATGCATATTCTATTATTGGCCTAACCAAGGTTAAATAACATTTTAGTTTTATGTTCTTATTTGATTTATAGAAATTTCTTCCAATAAACCCTAATTTTTTATTGTTTGATTTTTTTATAGTTTCATCAATATTGGGATTCCACGACAGTTTTTCATTTATTAAATTATAACACCTAGGTATTTTGCATTTTTAGTTTGTGTTACTGGTTTACCATGAATAAGATAAGTGTAATTAATTTGTTTTAGCTTTTTTGTTACTCTTAATAACTGACATTTTTCTGGGTGGAAAGACTTGTTCCAATTTGATTCCCATTTCTGTAATTCATCTAATTCTCTTTGTAAAATTTCTGTATCTTGTGTTGTTTTTATTGTTCTATATATTATGCAATCGTCTGCGAATAATCTGACTTTGTTCCTGAACTAATGCAATTTTGTAAATCATTTATGTAAATTAAAAATAGTAGTGGACCTAAGACTGTTCCTTGAGGTAGGCCTGAGTTTACTGTTATTGGTTTTGATTTAGAGCCATTTATTATTACAGTTTGTTCTCTCCCTATCAGAAAATCTTTAATCCACTGATGCAGTGGGCCAACAATGCCAAGTATTTTAATTTTTTAAGTAAACTATGGTGGTGAACTTTATCAAAAGCTTTGGAAAAATCTAGTAAGATAGCATCTATTTGCTCACTGTTATCTAAACCTTTTGAAAAATCATCAATCAGTCCTATTAGTTGTGTTTCACATGTTCTATATTTCCTAAAGCCATGTTGGTATGGATTAAGGACATTATGTTTGTCTAAGTGGTTTATGATGTTGCTACATATTATGTGGTCTAGGATTTTACATGTGATGCTGGTAAGTGATACTGGTCTGTAGTTTCCTGGGTCTGATTTTTCTCCTCTTTTAAATAGAGGGGTGACATTAGCTTCTTTCCAGTCCCTTGGTACTTTGCCCTGGTTAAGAGATGCCTGAAAAAGTATTTTGAACACTGGTGCTAGCTCATTGCTTAGTTCTTTGAGTAATCTAGCTGGAATACCATCAGGTCCAGATGCTTTATTAGGTTTGATGTTGGCTAATAGTTTTTGGATTCCCTTTTCTTGTACTTCTATATCTCTTATGTTGTCTACTTGGTTCAAATTAAGTAACATGTCTTTGTCTCCTGGGGCTGAGAATGCTGATGCAAAGTATTTGTTTAGGATGTTTGCATTAGTTTCATTATCATAGTGTGTTAAGTTGTCTTTTCCTTTTAATGGCGCTATGCCTGTTGTTTCCATTCCCTAGACTTAATGTATGACCATAGGTTTTTGTTGTTATCTTTAGATATTACACTCTGCAGCTGTCTGCTTACTTTTTGGGTTAGGTGTTTAATTTTTATGTACTTTTTATAAACTCTTTCTGCCTTAGTTTCTTTATATTTTCTATATAGGTTTTCCTTCTGTTTACAAAGCTTCTTTAGTCTATTATGAAACCAGCATTTATTTATTTTGTTTGATGTGTATTTAGTTGGTATATGGTTTTCTATAATGTTTTAAGATAGTTTTTTATGAAATTCCAGTGGTCATTGACTGGTTGGTTAATGTCTCTTTCTGATAAGAATGTTTGTTGAAAGTTTAATGCAGCTTGGTGTAGTTTGTGTTAGGTTGCATTTGTTCCAGAGTAAGATTTTTCTTTTGGGTTTTATATTGGCTACTGCTTTTATTTGATGTGTATTTTTATGATCTCATGGTCTGATAGACCAGGGATGATATCATAATCTACTACTAACCCAGGTCTGTTGGTTAAGACGAGATCTAATGTGTTGTTTAATCTAGTGAGCTTTTTTATGATTTGATCTTAACTTAGGTTGTGTAAAGTTTCATTTATGTCCTTAAAGTTTTGGTGTTTATCTATGGTTAGTGTTTTCCAATTTATATCAGGTAGGTGGAAATCACCCATAATCTAAAAAACTGCATTTTTATTTGTCTCTTTAAGTGTAGTAAACTGATTACATAGTTCCTGCATGTATTCTAAACTAGAATTTGGTGGTCTGTAAATACTGCTTATTATTAGGGATGTTGAGGTGGTATTAATTTTAAAAAATGTTGATTCTATATTTATTGATTTAGTTAAGGTGATTTCTTCTGCTATAATAGTGTATTTTTTTATTGCTAAAAGAACACCTCCATGATTATAAATTTCATAATTACTATTGAAAATTTCTGCATTATAAATTTCAGGATGTAGCCTAGTTTCTGTTCCTGGCTTCTCACATTCTAATAAAATTTCTAAGTCTGCTGTTTTGTTTCTAATGCTTTGAAAATTAATTACTAAGGTTTTAAGATATTTTGGTATTACTTCTTTAGTAGGTTTGTTTAATGAGGGTGTTGTATTAGTTTTAGTAGATTTAACTGGAGTGGTTTGGGATGGTGTTTAGGATGTTGTATGGGTTAGAAATGTCTGCATCAAAGGAATCAAACAGTCCTGATGTAAACTGAGGTAACCCACATGGTACACAGTGGCACGATGTGTCTTTGTTGCCTAAGGCATAATACACAGGTGTATTCATATGGAGACATGATGCATGGTACCATTCATCAATTGTGTCACATTGAATGGCTTTCTGTTTCATTGTGCATACTTTTTTGAAGATGTTGCATCTATCTTTAGATCTAGGCCCTGGATTTGATTCTACATCTCCTGCTATTAATATTAACCAACACGTTTCCCTGCTTTGTGACTTAGCAAACACTCTCTGTACACTAAGGAACACTTCATGTTATTGTATTTAAAATAATATTATCTTCAATTTTATTCTTTTAATATCAATTTTTTTTTACAATAACTCAAGACCAACAGATTAGTGTTATTTTTCCCACTCTTAATTGCTCCCGTATCTGCTAAACCCTAATGCCACAAACTTCACAAAGGCCATATATTGTGGCCTACCTAGATCTAGTTGACCAAAAAAAAAAGCAACAATGCGTGACCTCGCGTGTCTAGCCCGATCACTCTACTCAGTGATTGTAACCTCATTTTTTACATTATCAATCAATAATTGTCCTTCCCACTACATTTTTTTTTCTGGCACTATGTTGACTTGATGATGAAAGACTAGCTTCATAAAGCACATTTGGCACATTCATGCTCTCATATTTTGGGCCCATTGATATTAGTAGCACTTTAAGTTATTTGCTCCTTCCCCACTCGCTAACAAAAAGTTAGTCCTTCGTACCCCTTTCTACATTTCTCTTGCTATTTTGTTCTCTCTAAATAAAGAGAAATATCATTTTGCTTAGTTAATGGCAATTGTTTATTTTTGACCCCTTTTGAATGTTTTGTGGACAGATTTGCACGATTTTATTTGATAATAATGGTTGGATTTTCTAGACCAAGGAGAAAAACATCATTTTTAAAATGAAAATATCTGAAATCTCCTCCGCCTTTTCTGTAATAAAAATTGCTGCTTGTTATCCTATGACCACTATCTTCACCTCTAATTCACCTATCCCTTTGTCTGGTGAGCCATTGCTTCACCTCTCAGGATCTGTCAACCATCTTCCTCCATTCCTCTGTCTTTTTCCTTAAGTAGAATCTCTTTCAGTGACAGGCCTTTCCAACCTTTGATATTTTATTTCTTTCACTTTCTTTGTCTGCTTTCTCTTCTTATTTCCTTGCACTGTTCCCTCCCTGAAAGAAGGTCTTTGCAAGCCCTGAGGACCTGATTAGGCATAAAATTTTAGTTTACATTTTTTGACAGTGGTCAGTAGGTCCTCGTGGGGTCCAATTGCCATTGTGATCCGGTTCAGAATCTCCTCATTTGTAATGCAGTCTTTGTAGGTCATATAATTTTCTATAGCATTTCAACTCTATTGCTAGGACCTCTCCTCTAGTTTTGCAGTAAGTGTCCAAGATTGACAAGCACACGAGAATGAGGCAGTGGCCATGGAGCTGATCATATTGACTTTAGTGTCAAGGGCAATGCCTTTGTCTTACCAAATAGTTTTGAGCTTTGAAAGTACTTTGGAATTGATACTAAACTACTGACATTTGCCAGCTTTTCACCCCCAATACTGATGTTCATTTTAGAGCCCTGGCTAATATGGATATATTTAATGATAAAATTCAAGTCAACTAAAAACTCAAAACACCAAGGTGTTATGATTAATCAAAAGTTATCAAGAAATACTCATATTGAAATTAAAAAATCAAACAAAGAATTTGGGATTTATTAAAAGAAATGTTTACAAATCAAACATGAACATAAATCTAAAATGCTATTTATCCTTCGTTAGACCAAAATTAGAAATTGTGTATATATTTGCATAAAGAAACTAGAACAGAGAAAAAAAGAGATTTTTAACAAATAAATATTCATATCTGAGTATCATCATTAGTAAAATTACTAAACTTCATGACAGAAGACCAAAACTAAAGTAGCAATAATACCTAAAACACTAAACCCTAAACTAAACTAAACACACAACCTAATAAATATCCAGAAAGACACAAACATAAGGGCATATATCTTATTCCATAGGCTGGGACCAGTTTGTACAAGTGCTTCTTCCATAATGCCATTAGAGCAACAAATGGGTGCCTGAAACAGCCTGAAAAACCAATGACTCAGCATAGGAAGTGATTATCTCTTGTTAAGAAGGAGCGTCTGTAATATATGAGATCATATGGACTTAGGTTAGAACAATTCACTAACCTTTTTTTTTTGGAATAAATATAGGCTGACATCTCTATAAGTGAACACACACATTACAAAATATAGATTTAGATTTGTTTGATTCTTTAATAGGCATACTTAAAACACTTGTTTGATTTGTTATTACTATAAGGTAAATGAATTTAGGAAATTTAGGCACAGCATATTTACGGATATTTAGGCACCGGAAATTTAGGCACCCTGATAATTAGGCACTTTTTGACAAGGTGGAAAATTAGGCACCGGATAATTAGGCACTCTTTAATTAGCGACCTTAATTTTGAAAATAATTTTAAAATGTTAACGTATATTTTATCCTTAGGCTATGGGCTATCGGTGGCGTTATAATAAATGGAAACTATAACGATTCTAGCTAAAGAAATGCTGACAAAATGGGGGAAAATGACAATCATGAGAATGTGTGGAAAAAAATGACATTTGAGTCATTATATAATATAGAAATCACAGGATTCAGGGGAGGGGAGGTAGAGATGATTCTTCGCTCATTGCTTCCCTCCATCACCAACCCCTAAGGTTGACTGGTGAGTTTTTTAAATTGATGATTATGCAATTTGTGTAAATATTTAGTTACTAATGTAAATACTTTAGATTTAAAAGTATTATAAAATATTTTTATAATGTCGGGGAGTGTTGGCGATAAATATAATCGCAATAGCCCTCTGCTTGTGGGAAAGGGAGGGGTTGTACTTTTTAAATGGGATGGGCGTTGGGGGGGGGGGCACACGCTCCCACTTAAAGGAAATGATTTCTCGCAGGTAGATGTAAACTTGGTCGTAAAAGTTAAGTAGCGAATCTTAAGCCTACATGCGGGGGTCAAGGGTAGAGAAATAGAATCAGCATAGTACAAAGGTGTTTAAATGGAAGGTTGGGGATTATATTTTATAGGCCTTCCAAAAACTTTGGTAGACACATTTCTGTTAAAACCATCATAATATTAATACAGTAATAAAACTTATAATACAAGGGAAATGCAGATAGTTTAATTTCATTAGGCAGTGTTGAAAGTTAGGGAAACCATTGATGTTATTTTTTGTTTTAATTATGTGTTTGTGTGTGTGTGTTTAATAATGCATGTATGAGACTATTTTCTTTTTTTTTTTAATTCTAACTTTTTTTATTGAAAAGAGCAAACAATTGGTTCCGAAAACAAAAGGAAGGGGGAATCATTTGTTAGCGAAAATCATAATAAATATATTTGGTTTATGATAGAGAAGGCGAGGTTGATTTGGAACATCAACATTTTCACCGCCCCATCCCATCCTTTTCGAAAAGTACGACATACTTTAAAAAGGGACTAATATTTATCTTAGTATGGTTTCGGTTTAAATATTGTAATAAGGTAACAAAAGAATTTATTTTCATATGGAACTAATTCAGTCTTATTTCTTTACATAAATAATTCCCTTTTTTTGGAAGACTTATTAATTCAGGCAACCCATCTTCCTGCTCTAACGGCACTAGGGAATCGAAGGAACACACTAATGAAGTAACAGAAAATGTCTCTATTTTTTTTTTTGTCTTTTAGTGTATTTTATTAGGTTTTGTGTTTGTATATATAGTATATATTAGCTATAGCTGATTAAATTTTTTTATGCTTGCTACTAATCTTTGTTCTATGAATATTGTTATTGTATTAAGCACACTTCAAATCATAAATTGATACTAAAATTTATAAGCAAATTTATTTACAAAACTTACAAAGAAAACAAAATAAAACCAAAGAAAAATGTTTTAGTTAAGGTGTAATACTTAAAGCTCACTCTAATTTACAAAACAAAGTCATTTTCAAAACAAAGTTGATTGAAGTCTTATATAGTCTAGTGAAATCTTATGTTGTGGCCAATTCCCTTTTGTTCTAATGTTTTGGTTTTTGCCGTATATTGAGTACACAAATTTTGTAGTCTTTTTTGTTGGTCAATAAAAACCGTTTTGTATTTCTTTAATGGCGGATTGCCAATGGCGTCCTTTGCAATTAATGCACTAACTGCTACCTCTTCTTTTTGTAAAGTTTTAATTAATTTCCAAATTGAAGGGTGTTGATAGCCCACTAAATGGAAACATTTGTTGTTCCATCCTTCACAAATGTTGTTAGTTCTGGGTGAACTGTTTAATGTAGCCGAATGGACGTTCCACACTTGCGTAGGGAAGATGGGAGGTACACGTCGAAAACGAAGAGACAGAATATTTGGTTGTGTGTGTGGGTTTCTTCGCACTATTGAACCAGAAACATATGTCTCATCAAAATAGTTCAAAAGTGGAAGTGCTTCTTCTGGACAAAGGCTCTGAAGCAAAGCCATTCCTGCTGGAACGTCATTTACTGGTAGAAATGCTAAGGAATCGATCTGGCCACAGAATTGTCTGAATTCTTCACTTTCCTTATACTTGGTAACAAGACCAAGTTCTTGAATTTTCCGCCACATATTTTGGGCAAGGTGATAAAAACACCCCTGTATGTGTATATGATGCCCAAATACACTTTGAATGGAGTTAATAACAGACTTTTCAAAATCTACGACAACTGTCGATGGGTCTGGATTTAAATCTAGTTCATAGCAACGATTAACAATTGCTTGAAACATAGTTTTGTACGTTTCTTCTGTTTTGGATTGTAGACAGGCAAACACAGTCGAAACCGCTGTATTGCCTAGTGGAACACATATGACATAAAGCTGTAGGAAGCCATTTGGAGCCATTTTATAGTTGCCATCCATCAGCCAAGTATCAATTGATACAAGTAATCTTAGCGACTCGCCAGAACCAAAAACAATTATCCGATTATCTGTATCTGGCCCATTATCGAAAATCAAAAACTGTTTTGGCTCAGGCCCCAAAGTCATAGCCCATGGGCCATCTATAAATAGATCAGTAAGATACTCTGGGACCCGTGGACATTGACTAGTTCTCTGATACCTCAGGTTTCGCTTGATGGAATGTTCACAAGGTAGAGAAGACCTTTCTTCGGGTGTCAGATGTTCCAAACAATTTTGATATATCTGGCCGGATTTCTCCTCTTTTGTACTCGCTTTTTTTTTCATGGTGTCAAGGCATTTCGCTATAGAAATAGCAGCTGGGTCAGGAGCGTGGCTGTGGCTATTCCCAAGTTCAGGCTGAGTCAGGTCTAGACTAGTAGTCATAGTTCTTTTGCAACCATTATTTCGTTGCACGCATCTCCATCGTACATGAGATACTTTGGAGATCTGTTTTGTATACATGTAGCCTTGGTAGCCAATTTTATGCTTTCCTCTGGTAGTAGGTAAGATTTCCATCTATGCAGAAAAATTTTTTTTTAATTAACATATCAATATAAAAAAATATAATAAGACATTAAATATACTTATTTCCTTTATAATCAGCATTTAGCTATGAAAATGTATCAGAAAAAACAAAAAAACATTTTAAAAAAAAAACTTTTAAGAAAAATACATCCTATATATTTCTTAAAGCGCGACTATTTTGCCCTCAACAAAATAAATGCTAAATATTATTTTTTAAAAGGAACTTTTTTTTAATACCTACATACCTTAATACCTACATGCAGAAATGCATGTAGATGGTGAACTTCGGTTTCCTCGTTCAATATTAATTTATATATTTTAAAGACCTTTACTTTTGTGCTATTCAGGTTCAAAAATTATGTTTATAAATTATGATCATCTATGGGAGGCACAAGTAGACTAAGTTATCGCCTTGAACATTGCAAAATTAAAAAATGAGAAACGAATCCTACCCTTTATGTCATTATTGTCCTTCATCTTTAGCATAAGAGGACTGAGTTTCAGAATGTTTCCTTATATAATAGTATTTTCAAGCGTTTGTGTAATAACATTTTTGTAAATCTATATTATAAGCTGTATACAATAAATAATGTAAAAATGATGTTATGAGCTTTTAGATAATGGCTTTTATGCTCTGAATTTATAAATTTACTGTGTTTGGTCTACATATAAGTAGACCTATGCCATTACAACTGTTAAATTAGGTTTATTTAATTATTGCTTTATAATCTACATTAACTAAATAGCAGTTTACTAAAATGTTTATCTAACTTATGCTAAATAAAATTCAAAATAATAACAGTCTATAATGCTCACTAATAAAATTAATAAAAATGTACTTACATTAAACTTTCTGGCTAACAACTGTGAGCGCCACTTGGTTGCAGAAAGAACTCTAACAAATTAACGGACAGGAACAAACACTTTAGTAGTCTGTATCAAGAGCTTTCAAACATTGAGACTTATAGTTGTCACAGAAGCTGCTTTTATACAGTGGCCGGCTGAAACAGGCCACTAACACTGGACCACAAATCGACTTTGATGTAGCTGGATAAATACGTTTATAGCATCAGCATGATATTTCGCATGTCGCGGAAAAGCCATGATACATTTCGAGCCCAGGAGTCTTATAGGATCAACAGGGGGTCAGGGGGACCCAATTTCTCCTTAGATACCCGCCCGTGTAAAGGAGCCCGCTTCATAAACTGTGAACATAATCATCATATTAAGAACTTTTAAAGATTTTCATTTGTTATAAGCAGAATAAGTATTCTGTTTATAAAAGATGAAAAGAGACCAATATTCCAAAATATTAATATAGAAACTTTCAACTCATTTTTAAAACATCATATTTTATCGTGATTTCTAGCCATTTTGCAATGTCCAACCATATATATTTTATATAAATATTATATTACATAAATGTACATATATATTAAATATATGCGTAGGTATAGGTAAAAATTAATTACCACACAAAAAAAATTTGAAGGAGGTAACACACCTATACACTCACACAATAAATCTTCCTAAAGGGGTTACCCATTAATAATATAAAAAGGGGTGTTGATAATAGAGATTAATGCAGTTATAAAAAAATGAATACTACTTTAATTTATGAACACATTTAATCCCTATAAGTAACTAGAGCAAAGCCCTCCTCATTCCCATACCCACTGTAAGGAGACAAGTTTCTCCAGACTTCAAATTTAGCACCTATGCTGTACCATACCCTTGACCTCCGCCCGTAGGCTTAAGACTCACTACGTAACTTTTACGACCAAGTTTACATCTACCTGCGAGAAATTTTCTCCATTAACTGGGAGTGTTTGCCCCCCCCCCCAACCACCATCCCGTTTTAAGCGTACAACCCCTCCTTTTCCACAAGCAGAGGGCGATTGCGATTATATTTATCGCCAACACTCCCCGACATTATAAAAATATTTTATAATACTTTTAAATCTTAAAGTATTTACATTAGTAACTAAATATTTACACAAATTGCATAATCATCAATTTAAAAAACTCACCAGTCAACCTTAGGGGTTGGTGATGGAGGGAAGCAATGAGCAGAGAATCATCTCTACCTCCCCTCCCCTGAATCCTGTGATGTCTATATTATATAATGACTCAAATGTCATTTTTTTCCACACATTCTCATGATTGTCATTTTTCCCCATTTTGTCAGCATTTCTTTAGCTAGAATCGTTATAGTTTCCATTTATTATAACGTCACTGATAGCCCATAGCATAAGGATAAAATATATGTTAACATTTTACAATTATTTTCAAAATTAATGTCGCTAATTAAAGAGTGCCTAATTATCCGGTGCCTAATTTTCCGCCTTGTCAAAAAGTGCCTAATTATCCGGTGCCTAAATTTCCGGGTGCCTAAATATCCGGTGCCTAAATTTCCAGATACCAAGGTAAACCTAGGAAATGTATGTATTACTCCCTCTTCCCTACCTGTATTTCATTTTTGTTTATTAAATTTCATTGCAGGAAATCCTTGTGAACAAATAAAATGGCCAAGCATATAATTATTGGCTTTAGACGTTACCACTTTGATATAGCCAACATTACTGTTGAACCAGTTTTGTTTCTCTATATGTTTGCTAGTTTTTTGTACTTTCCAACCATTCAAGCCTTGATATTTCATAAAGTTTGCCTACACAGCTTCAACACTACATTCTGTGAAGTTTTGGAATATAACACAACATTCAAACATGATCACCAAAAAGAAAATGACCTTGTCACATCAGAAACTTCTTATTGGATATTAAAAATAACTTTGGCCTTGACCTTGCCTTCTTTTTTCATGGTCATATTTTTTCTTGGGCCCCTTGGAGATGTGATTGGCAGGAAAGTTCCAGTGATTTTGCCTTGTCTTGGCGCCTTTGCTGCATATCTTTTTGGACTACTAAATGCTAAGTATGAATCAGCCTCATTGTACTATATTCTGATTGGCCCACTGTTAAATGGATTTAGTGGAGGCTACATTGCATGCCTAATGTCAGTGTACAGTTATGTAGGTCATATAACAACCCCTGATACTAAGCTGACAAGGATGGGAATTGTTGAAGCTATGATTTTCATAGCAGGAACTATAGGTGTCTTTACCTCTGGGCTCATGATTGACAACCAAGGCTATGTATTCACATTCTCAGTCATGTGTGTTACTATTGGACTCGCTGTCATATACTCTGCTTTGTGGCTGGACAATGTGCACTCCTATAATGACATCCAGGAGAGACCAGGCTTCTGTAGCATGTTGTTTAGGTTCTTGAGAGAATCTTTCCAGTGTGTTGTGATGCCTCGAAGTAGACGAGTTGGTGCAGCACTTGTGCTGATGATATTGGCTTTAAACTTATTGATGCTCTGTACCACAGGTATCATTGGAATTATTATTATATTTGTTTATTATTATTATTGTATTGATTTATTATTATATTTTTTATTATTATTATCATTATATTTTTTATTATTATTATCATAATTGTATGGTGCATATCGACTTTACTTTACTCTGGTCCAATCTGTTTTGTGGGATGTAGTGAAGATCTCCATGCTTACTTTAGGCACACATCTAACTAAACTTGAGTTCAATCTCAAATTAAAGTTGTTTAGTCTCCATCTGGATTTGAACATACCTACAGTTTAGTTAATGCTACTTAGCCACTAAGTTTCCTTTCCTGTATTTAGGAATAATGCAACTGGAGGTAAAGACACCTATATTTCTCAAAATATTCCTAATTATTCTATATAAATACCTTTTGGGGGTTTTCCTTACAAGACCTATTCTAGTGCCCCTTATATCCTTATAATTGTTTTTTTTTTTTATAATTTGAACAGAACATTGTTTTAAAACAGGTCTGTCCATCTTACAACAAGAACTGGATCTGATTTTCTTTATTTATCCTGAGGCTGCCTTATACTCAGTTTGGGCTGTATTAACCAAGAAAATTGTATATCCAAACCTATATATCTAATTAAAATTGTGTCCACTAGGATTTAAACCATAATAATGCTCTTTTTCTATGCTACCCTCTCATGTCTCTCTCCCTTATATTGAATAGACTAAAAACAATAGAATTTAAATTTATCAGATCAAAAAATTTACAAAAAACTCAATCTTTCTGCAAGTTTTATTGGTAGGTGGTAGATAAACTATTGGCCAGCCTGTTCCTAGTGGTTACATAGAAATGTAGTAGTATTCTAATCATTTCTAAATGATATTTCTCAGGTGATATGGACATTGCTATGTTGTACATGAGAAAAACATTAAATTTTTCTCCCACAACCTTTGGTTTCATGAAAGGTCTGGACTATTTTCTCAGAGGCTTAATTATGCTTACTTTTGTGCCGCTCATGAGACACAAAGTCAAGCTGAATGAAATGATCCTGGTCTTGTTGGGATTGTTTTCTTATGCTGCTGAATTTGTCATCACAGGAGCAGCCCGCACACAATGGCTAGTTTTCCTCGGTAACCAGCTTATCTTTTTATTTTTTTTGTTATTGCCATATATTTCTTATGCCTTTGTTTTAAATGAATGCTATTGTTAATTATTTGAGAAATGATGAACTAATTTTGCCGAGTAATAAAAAAATTCAATTATATTGTGGAGTTAGTTGAATAAATAATAATTTTTATCAAAATATTTCCTTGCAGGTGTGGTGATAGGTATGTTTAAAGGAATTCCTTCAGCTGGACTTCGGGCAACTATGTCTTCCCTAATCACAAAGAATGAACAAGGTGAATAGTGATCAGACGTTTTTTTTTTATATTGATCTTTTAAACCACACTTTAATTCTTCAATGTGCTTAGTCAGTCCACTTTAAGTACTGGTATTTGGATAATATGTTGATATGTTTCGAGGTATTGTTACTTTAGAAGTTAAGGTGCTTGCACTTAGGCTGTTTAAGGTATACTTTTCTCTTTTCAGACCATTTCGTTCTTTAAGGCAGGGGATTTTAAGTTAATTATGGAAAGTATTTTGAAGAGTTTGTGTTCTATAACAAGAGCATGTATTCCCCTTCAATTCTATACCAATGACCACCCACTTTTACTTTTCTCAGCCAAGGCCTTCAGTCCGAAGAAATATCTTAATATCACCTGGGGATTCAAATCAAAACATGAATCAATACAAAAATTAACTAATTAGTCAACTTGCTTGTTTCAAATTTTAGAAATAATTTCACCAGACATTGTCTTAGGTTTATTATTATGTATCTAAATTTGATCAGGCCGACTGTTTGGTATCATTGCTGCCTCAGAAAGCATCACATCACTTTTGTCAACCTCATTGTTTAATGAATTGTATCCGGCCACTTATGATCTTTACCCTGGCTTCTGCTACATGTTAGCGGCTGGTATTCTGGTCATTGCATTCGTCATTGTTTTGTAAGTAAAAACTTATGTTTTAATGTTACATTGTGTCTTTAATTGATTGAGATGTTACATTGTGTCTTTAGTTTATTGAGATGTTACATTGTGCCTTTAGATTTATTGAGATGTTACATTGTCTTTAGATAGATTGAGATGTTACATTGTGTCTTTAGTAGACTGAGATGTTACATTGTGTCTTTAGTAGACTGAGATGTTACATTGTGTCTTTAGATTGATTGAGATGTTGCAATGTATCTTTAGATTTTTTAAGATGTTACATTGTGCCTTTAGATTGATTGAGATGTTGAATTGTGCCTTTAGATTGATTGAGATGTTACATTGTGTCTTTAGATTTATTGAGATGTTACATTGTGTCTTTAGATTGATTGAGATGTTACATTGTGTCTTTAGATTTTTTAAGATGTTACATTGTGTCTTTAGATTTATTGAGATGTTACATTGTGTCTTTAGATTGATTGAGATGTTACATTGTGTCTTTAGTAGACTGAGATGTTACATTGTGTCTTTAGTTGATTGAGATGTTACATTGTGTCTTTAGATTGATTGAGATGTTGCAATGTGTCTTTAGATTTATTAAGATGTTACATTGTGCCTTTAGATTGATTGAGATGTTACATTGTGCCTTTAGATTGATTGAGATGTTACATTTTATCTTTAGATTGATTGAGATGTTACATTGTGTCTTTAGTTGACTATCTCCTGTTGTGATAATTAGTTGTGGCTGATCCTTTGTTTTCCCATTGAAAACAAAACAAAACTTGGAAATGAATAAATCACAGAACAAATTAGTATTAAGAAATTCTGAATATTTTAATTTATTAATCCAATGTAAATGACTCCACAAATCTAATACACAATATAGAGTCACATAATTATGATGGTTAAGCCAAACTAGAAATCAATATCAATTAATTAACCAACTTACCTTTTCTGCCAGAATGTGTCATTTTTTAAAAACTCTTTCTCTCCTATTTGACGATATCATTGATTTGACACCATTAAATTTTTTTTTTGTTATTCACATTAATTTGTGTTCTATAACAAGAGCATGTATTCCCCTTCAATTCTATACCAAGTCAAATATTTTGTGATCACAAAGTTCTAGAAGTTTAATCATATCAGGGAAGTGAACTACAAATGAACAAAATGAATAATTCCGTCGGATCATGGAAAATAATTACGGATAGAAAGATTTAATGCATACAAACACCAGTAAATACAAGTAGAATCTAAAGTACATTTTTTGATACTCTGCAGTTCAAAGTTTGTAGTCTATATTTCACAAATGAAACAAAATACTTATCTAAAGTACAGATCTTTTGGGGATGCTGCAAGAGTATTGTCTACATATAGATAGAAAAAAAGAAATTTTAAATATTAATTTTAACAAAGATATTAAAATCAAATTAAAATAATGTTTTAGAGTATTTATCCACTAGATTAGATGAACACAAACAAAAAAAAGCAAGTAATGCCACATTTCCTTCAGCTAAATTTACCCATGTAAGACCATGTAATCTACTCATTTATTATGCATCCACGTATTAACAAATATTTAGCATCCCAACTTCCACTATTGTAGGGTGTGTCTGAGAAGTAAACTCTGGAGCAAGAGAGAGGGGTCAGCATGCATATACACATAAGAATATAATTTAAAAACTTGTATGTTCATCTATTTCAGCATTGTCTAACTTTGATGAAGTATTTAATGTTATTGTTATTTATGATCAAGTATAAGCTTTGTTCTATTAACCTGGCAGCAGGACATAAATATTCATTCTTGATGGTGCATGCAGTTTAAAAACTAGTTGTAATATATGATTACATTTTTTATGTTATTCACATTGTCTTGTGTTGTCCTACATTTCTTATGTTATTCACATTGTCTTGTGTTGTCCTACATTTCTTATGTTATTCACATTGTCTTGTGTTGTCCTACATTTCTTATGTTATTCACATTGTCTTGTGTTGTCCTACATTTCTTATGTTATTCACATTGTCTTGTGTTGTCCTACATTTCTTATGTTATTCACATTGTCTTGTGTTGTCCTACATTTCTTATGTTATTCACATTGTCTTGTGTTGTCCTACATTTCTTATGTTATTCACATTGTCTTGTGTTGTCCTACATTTCTTATGTTATTCACATTGTCTTGTGATTTCCTCAGATCTTTACACTGTTTTATCTTACAAGACATTTCTTCTAATTATCGTCCAATGGAATGCCCTTCGAGTAATGATGAAGAAGAAAACGCCACTGATGGCTGATGTATTACTCTATTGTTTAAATCTCAAATATTGATAGCAAGGTCTCCTAATCTTGATAACTGGCATTACTTATATGTTATCAAAAGTTAAATCATGTGGTGGTAAGTTTCAGGTTTCAAAACAGTTTTTTTTACTCTGATTGAATTTGTGTTCAACTATTGATGAAGGCTTTTCAAAATGTTCTTTTGTAACTATGTTTAGATCTTTGTTTACCAAATGAAGACTCAACACTTTTCATCCTCACATTTTTTACAAGTGCTTACTTTCTTGTTATAGAAATGGCAAAGAGTCAAATGAAAATAGTTTAAAACTCTGCCATTTAGTTCTGATAGCAAAACCCAGGTTAAAACAAGTTAATGCACTTGTTTTAAAATATAATTATTGTACCATATCTGTGGTTTTTTAAAAATCTGTAGCTTAAAAAAACAGAAAACTAAAAAAAAATTAATTGTACTAGTATTAATTTTTTTTTTTTAAAACCCTTAATGCTTTCATTATTTTAATTGTCATAGGTTTTTAAAATGTACATACATTTAATGTATATTTTTATATTAATCGTCCTGGTCTTCGCATTTATAAAAGAAGCATTTTTTTTACAAATTTGATTTTATGAACATTTTATACTACTTCCATTCCATATAGTATTTTAGTATCTGTCATGCTAATATGGAAGACGCTTTTAACAAATCAGACAACTTGAATTCTAGTGGGAAAGTATATAAATAGATTATACTGGATTGGTAAAAATATACTAATAATAAAAGATTTATATTACTGTAAATGTTTACAGCTTTGGATATAATAGAATATTTTTCTATATTAGTATATCTAATAACTTGGGGGGGGGGGGGGGGGGGGAATTACCTTAACTCAAGATGTCTTGTAGCAATATTCTGATGGTATTCATTTTTCTTCATGCTCTTTGGCTTAGGGTGTCTTCCAAGTTGGTTGATTGACTTGGACTTATGATGTTATGTCTGTGTCCCTTCAATACATTAGAAGGCAGCTTGTGAACACCAGAACAGAGGGAATCTACAGTATTGTAGTATCACTGCATCTATGTCAAACATTGATCAGTTACCAGTGTAAAATGTCTTCTTATCTGGTATTGATGTCATTTTTTAAAAATGGCACAAGCTTAGTTTTCAAACTATTGAGTATCTGTGTTCACTGTTCATGAGAATTCTCTAGGTAAAGGTGGCTGGACAGTCATCTAGAGTTGTGGTAATGCAATGTTTGACACATCTGTTTTAACTGAAGGTCTAGTGCAGTGTGTTCAAGTACTTTTTGTTGTTTAAAAGCTTCCTTGTTTGGAAGCAGCAAAGGATTTGTTCTTCATTAGTAAATGGACAATTTGAAAGAATGGATTGGCCTCTCTCTTGATATTCTTCTATGAACAGCTGCTGTCAGGGAAAAGGGCAGGGATTTGGCTACATTAACTGTCACAGCATCCCAATGATGAAAGTCAAGGGACTTTTGTGATTTCATATCTTGTGGTGGAGATAGATTTCTTAGTGCCTGAAATCTTTCAGGGTCTGGTTTTATTTATCCTTTAGAGATTTTATAGCCTAGGAGGCAATCCCACTTTTGTTGTCATTGAAAGTGATACCATATTTCTTAGTGGCAAAATCTCAGTAAATTCTGATCATGGTGTAATAAGAAATAAAGAAACTAGAACGACACATGAACTGACGAAAGAGACTTGGACAATAGCAGACTGAATCAATGTTGTGAACACATTCTCACAACGTTACACAAATAGTAACTATTTCACAACATTCACCCCGCCTAGAATTAAAATAGCAAGTATAGTAATATAGTAGGCCCTAGCATAAATAAATAAGAATACCAGTACCTGTAATACCATAGATCAATAAATAGTGTCAACAAATATTAGTTTCTCTTGTAAACAATAATGAATATTGATACAAGTAAACATAGAACCAGCATCAGTAGTATGATTGATAAACAATTACTTGTTTCTGTTTTTAGCAATAACAAATAGTGTAGCAAGTAAACATGTAAATAAGTAAGTAAACTCTAGTATCAGATGCATGAGATAAACAGTGCCAGTTTATGTAGTCAGTATAAGTAGTGCAATAGACAAACAATTCTAAACCCTATAGTTCGGCCTGATTCTTCTCTCTCTTAAGTTGTAACGGGTTGACCACCCTGTTCTATGGTTTGCGAGTCACGAGTGAGTTCCTGAGCGTCCAGTGGGGTATGATGGTTCTGTGTATTTGGAAGAGGAAGCGCTTGGAGGTTCTCAGAGTTTTTCAGGGGTTCTTTCTTGTATCACCGTTGGGGTGTCGACTGAGCTTCTGGAGGACATTCATTATCCTCACCCTGAGCGAAGAATGAACGTTCACTTGTTGTTGTGGATGGGGAGGGAGCCAAGTGTCTTAGAGAGGCCGTCTCCTCTTTACCGCTGGGCAACCGTACGACAGCACATCAGCAATTCAACTTCTTCCGTGAGAGGGTTATACTTGGAAGATTGGTTCTCTCTTCTGAGCAACACTTGACCTAGGCTAGATAGTAGATCAGATACTAGTCCATCTAGTAGTGAGAGCTTCACACTTTTGTACTGTTCATCTTTGTACTTTATTTGTATTTTGTTGGGGAAAATTGCTCGTGCATCAATGGCATCATTGAGCAAGCAATTTGCCTTTATTTCATCATTCAAAGAGGAAAAAGCAACACAGTTTGTCATCATCCAACAGGTGTCTTGGTTCAAGAAGAAACTTAAAGGTGTCCATTTTCTTTCCAGCCTTTAGAATCTGCCCTTCATCTCCATATGACGTCTGTTCGACACTTCTGTTGCAACAGGTTTGAATTGCAGTTCTATTGACAGTCCTACATTAGAACTCAACTTCCCATTAAGTCTTTTCTTTCTTCTGGTTGTTTTGATTACAGGGAAGTATTTGCTACCTTCTTTTGCTTTTTCGATGGATTGGGTTTTTGTCAGTTTCTCATATTGCAGAAAGCATGAAAGGGTACGAATTTCTTGAGCAGCTTCCCGTATGTGCAGTCCAGACTTTTGTAGTTTCTTCTGAATTATATTAATTGGGCGCAGGAGCTTTGACCAGAATTCCAGATAGGCAAAAAATTCTTAATTTTCCTCTGCATGAAGAAGATTCTGTGCACTGCTTCTAGTGTCCATTCTTTCAGTTGTTGATTCAGAAAGTTTCTCCCACAGCTTGATGATTTTGTCGAGATGCAAGAAAACTGCCAACGTAGCTTCTTCTCTTGTATTACTCTTTTTTTTAAAACTCCCGCCTTCATCTTCTTTCAGTTTGGTACATCTCTGAAGTTAATTTGAATAAAAAGTTGAACAATTCATGTACAGTTCCAAAAAAGGTGACAATTCTCGGATCTATCTCAACAGAATGAAAAGCTGCCAGGTTGAGAGAGTGATTATCACAGTTCAGAAATGTTGCCTTTGAATTTATGTCCAACAGACGTATCCACAGGCCAGATAGATGGCCACTCTGCTGCAGGCTGTTTTGTAGCCCCACTCTGGTCAACTCGGCATGGGGGAAGTTCCGATTGAAAGAATAACATTCTTTTAATTAGCAAATAAAAAATATTCCATGATTGTGAAATTTCCTCTGACGAAGAGACATACATTTAGTTTTTTGATTCATTTTCCCACCCTTGCAATTCACTCTTTTATCACTCTATACGAACAGTTTTTTTTTTTTTAAATTTAGAAAAGCATGTGTCCATTGGATTGAGGAATGATGAATAGAGGAGTAATAACTTGAGTGTGAAGTTTAATTCTGAAATTATAGAAACCAAACCCGAATAATTGACAATTCTAGCATTATTAAAAATTACTATTGGATCTGTTTTACCAGATTCTGTACATTTTTCTTCAAGGTTAATTAGCGTAACCTTAAAATACTCTTGTATTAGTAACAAAGAGAGAAATATTTTTAGTTCTTGCTGCAAGCACATGTGTGATCTCTTTTGAAAGGAAAATAAATCGGCAACAAATCTATTAAAGATTGGCCTTTTTGAAATTTAAAACTAACTTAAAAAAAAACTTTGATCACTGTGTGAAAAAATATTTTTTAAATGTCAACAAAGTCAACTTACTGATAGACCTAGATCTAGGTCTAGTCATTGTTATAAATTTAATCCATAAATGTTGAAAAAAGACTCCCATTACCGTTGACACTATTTGTCAATCAAATATATTAATTTATGGGGGCCCCCCTCAAGTGGAGGCCTGGGGGGATCTTCAAATTCTCCCCACCCCCCCATCCCCCACCCTAGCTACGCCACTGGTTGTAAAACACAATTTTCACAAGTCTCGAACACTTTAACTAGTTTCTCTTGGTCCTTGATGGATATTTTGTGGCAGCACTTTAAATGTGTGGTACAAACAGTGCTGTGATAGTACCAGTAACAGTTGATCCTCTTGGCACAGGTTACTAGTAGCAGCGCTAGTTGGTTGTAGATGTAAAGGATTGTCACGAAAGAAAACATATTTAATTAGCATGGGCGCCTGCAGGAATTTTTGCGGAGGGGGGGGTGCAGGTTGCTACTTATGGCTCAAAGTCGTAGCCTCAAGTTTCTTGTTACGAAGAATATTTGAAGAGAAGAGTTTCCCCCCCCCCCCCATACCTATCGATATTAAATGCACAGTAAATACTTCTCTTTTGTGAAATAAACAAATAAGAAACTAAACACGTAGACAAAGTATTTACTGTAAACATTGCTAACTTTATCCCTCAGGTCCGTGCTTCCCTACGTTCCATCAAACAAAAACTGCTAACGTTGACTGTGGCTGCCGAAACTGTCAATAACTATTCTAATTAATAATTTCTGATTTCACATGCAGTCGTTATTTTAAGTTCCGCCAAACAATCAAAGTTGAGACTTAAAGCGTGAATGGATTCGTATTTCTCAGTCCTTTGTATCTCACACAAAAGAGGTAAATTTAGCACCAACACTATCGCTAGGGGCTGTTATGGAATAAGAATGCTAGCCATCGTGGGACAGCCTTGGCCGAGTAGTTTATCCATGTCTAAACTGCACATAATGTATTCGCTGATAATGACGTTAGCCAGATGCAGTAAGTCTCTCTGAACAACAGGAACTAAACCAATAAAGTTGAATACAATCACAATCAACAATCCGAACGCTTAAAGACATCTGCTCAGTGTCTGAGATATCTACAATTTCATCACCTAAATACCCAACTAATGCAGTTAATTCATGATTCTGCAGCTCGTATTTTTTTTGTTTCTTGCTGCTGCCAGTGCTTCGTTGATCCAAATTATTTTGACTCGGACGATGGCATGTGAAAAACTTTCTTGTATCGCTTCTATCGTAAACTGGTGGATGTGTTTAACTTGCTATTTTATTGAGCGCTGACACCAAATGCAAATCCACAAGACGTTAATACATTTACACTCTTGACTTTTGTTCAAAGAAACTAGAACATTTATCACATCAAAAGATAACGGGCAAAGGATTTCTCCTTCAAGGCAAAAAAACAAAAACAAAAAACATTTATCATATTCTAGTCCTTAACTAAATATAATAGTAACTATAATTATGTGCAAATGAAAACAAATCGCCATAACTAATGTGCTATAGACCGTACATGGTCGAACATGAACTACAGATTAGCCTATTCTAGTTTTCTTCCAAAATATTATATATCTTTACAATTGTACATCCTTGGAAGCACTACTTGTTAAGTTGATTTGAATGTGTAGAAACTTCAGGTTACTCCCTAGGCTAGTCTACTACAACATTAACTTATCTTTACAACTGTACTTCAGTGAAAGGTGATAAAAAGTGGCTAGAATTGGGCTACTCAGAATCCAGGGGGGTGCAAGTGCACCACCTTGCACCCCCCTGCGGGCGCATCCAGCAATATAATTCATAGAAAGCGTACATTTATCCTGAAGCAAGTAATACAGCACCAGTGTAATCACTTCTTGCACATACAGTAGTATATCTGGTAGATAAAAAAACTTTGAAAATACAATGCTTTATAAAGGAATATTTCTAAGGGTTAAAATGACCAAGGGACTAAGTGACTAAACCTAGACTCTAATCTTGCTATTGCTAAAATTTAACATCTGCTAGATCTAAAAATTAGAGTCTGTCAATGTCAAGGCACTTTTTCTTCTCTAATCCTACATATGTGTACTTCAATGCTGATTACTAAATGTACCCAAGTCCTGGGCAATACCGTAACGACACATACAACGACAGAATAAAGATTCAGAATGCCAATTCACAGACATATAACATGTTTATTACATATGCTGTAATATAATACAGGCTAAGTTCTGACAAATGAAATATCCAGTATCTATTGAAATATAACAGCTCAATATCCCATAGACTGAATAATGAAAGTACAGAAAATAATTAGAGTCTACACTTCAACTCTATCAATAACCAGAAGTCCAACTGTTTTGGACTAGGAACAAAACCACACTACCTTATTATGAGTTACATTCCATTCAAAAAACATCTCACCAAGTAAAACAATCTAAAACAATAACAGTTTTTAAAGTCAACACCCTGAATCGCCCCCTTCTTCTCTACAGGCTGACCAGAACTCAGTCCTGACAGTCAATTTCAAATGTAAAAAAAAAAAGGCGTGTTGAGACTAGATCTTGTGGTCACAGTAAGAGTGCAATGTGATTGGTTAGATTTAGATTCGCTTTCAGTAGTGTTTGGGGGATTGATGCCTATAAACAAAAAATCTATCATAATCCTATATTTTTCTGAGATATGAAGGTTCCCTTTACAAGGGCATCAATGCAGTTTCATTTCTTCAAACTGATACATATTAAGGTTCCCAAAAACTCACCAATTTTTGAGTTGCTGTTTTTACAAGCTATTGATATGGAACTGCATTCACAGTCCATTCCATCCATCATTCTTTTCCAAGCAGATGTAATAACAACTGGATGAAAGAACCAATAAAATCATGAATTGAAACTAATAAAATCCTCTTATGTAACAATCACATGCACATTTTTATGAGAATTCTATCATAAGCATAAGGAGTTGTCACCTTAATAGTCTTCTTCA
This sequence comes from Biomphalaria sudanica, assembly GCA_036873155.1. NCBI lineage: Eukaryota > Metazoa > Mollusca > Gastropoda > Planorbidae > Biomphalaria > Biomphalaria sudanica. Next base: position 1,790,098 of record JAZGLO010003237.1, on the reverse strand, counting down.
CACCAATGTGCACCCCATCTCAGTGTGAAATTCATTCATTCATTCATCTGTTCCTTTACTTTTGTCGTAGGGGTGCTGTGACAGCTTGATTAAGCAAATCCCTCCATTTTTTCTGGTCAGCAGCTGTTTTTAGTTGGTTGAAATGAAGAGTTGGTTTTAAAAAAATGTCAACAGCCTGCACAAGGCAGATAAACTAAAGCCTAGGTAATGTGTTCTAAACTAATAATATTTTCAGGGCGTACAGCATAAAAAAAAAAGTAAAGTTTCCTTTTCAGACTTTGTGAACTATAGGACAGATGATGTAAAGGTTTCTTTGGCCAGCACAGTTACCAACTGCCCTTACTTTTCCCCAACTTATGTTAGGTACTCGGAGTTGGATGCTGAAATTTAAAATCCCAGTCTTCAGTGGGATTCCAACCAAGACCCTTCAGTTCAGAAGCCAAGCACTTTACCATTCAGGGGGTACAACTTACTTACAACAATATGTTAAAACTGTGCCTTTACCATAATTGACAATGTCTTTAAAAACTTTGTCTTGACTAACTTTCCAATTTTGGAGGTTAACTTCAATCTTTATTTATATTATTTATTTCTATGTCTTTTGAAATTGTTGGCATTCTTTTTATTGTAATTGTTACTATGCATTTTACTTTATTGTATTGTATGATATTTTATTATGTATTCGGGCTTTTTCAGGCATGCTATAAGAGTACTGGCCCTTGTGTTTATGTTCCAGTTCCGCAGGGTGAACAATAAACCAGTTACTAATACTAGAAGTTCCTCAATCCAATCAAAGAGTTTTTGTGTCCTATTTTATAGCCAAGTTAACATGGCAGTAGTGGAGGGTGAATAAAATGTGATTGTTATTGACAATAGTGTTTTAGTGGCATTAGAAAAGTAGGAACTATAGCTTCATGTATCTCTTTGTAGATGTTCTAACATAGGTAAAAAAAGGGGAGACAAGCATCTAATAGAGATATGAAGAGAATGTTGTCTCTGCTGACCTAATCAGAGAGTATGCTCTAGACTTCTGATGGACTTGATTGATGGAAACATAAGTGAAAGTTTTAGATAGTGGGGAAATAGCCCACTGGGCTATGTTCCACCTTGAATTTCCATCTTTTCATAAGGACTTTTGCCTGAAACCAAAACCTTTTCTTTAAATTGTTTGGCATGTTGTCTTGACATGCAGTACAACTATCAGATATCTGTCCAATGTCCACTGCCTGGCCAAACTATAACTATCAGATATCTGTCTAATGTCCACTGCCTGGCCAAGCTATAACTATCAGATATCTGTCTAATGTCCACTGCCTGGCCAAGCTATAACTATCAGATATCTGTCAAATGTCCACTGCCTGGCCAAACTATAACTATCAGATATCTGTCTAATGTTCACTGCCTGGCCAAGCTATAACTATCGGATATCTGTTCTATGGTCATTACACAACGTGTCAGACTGTTATAAACTCTATCCATAAAATGCAATATGATTTTTGTTGACAAAACCCAGACTGCCAACTGTTAAGTACTATTCTACATTTTTCAGTTCTGAAATTTAGGATGTTTACAGGTTTTGCTTGCTTGACTATTCATGTAGCCTTTTTCACCCCCATTAATGGTTTTAGGCTTAATATACTGTTTGTAACTGCAAGCTTACATGCAGTCATGCTTTGGTCTAAGTAAGCTCAGATGTTGGGATGGTAATGACTAATTTAGAAATGTTAATTACAGTGTCTTACATTTGTCTTACTTTGTAGAATTTATCTGTTTTACAAAACAAAACAATAACATTGTAGAAGGCTGTGAATACTAAATGTTTCTTTCACTACAGACTTTGAAAAATAGAATAAAGGTTTTCTTTGTCAGGATTTATACATTGTTCCATCAGATGTTGCAGTCCAAAGAAAGGCACAAGTTCTAAAGTAAAAATAATATCTGTCGTTGATTCTTAGATCAGATCCAATCAAATTTGACCAGATCCAATTTGAATTTATTTGAACATAACTGATGAAAAAAATATTCTTATTAAAAATCAATCCTCATTTTCTTGAAAAAATAACTTGAAACAGCTAGACAGTAATGATACAAACATAAATTAGTTTACTTAAAAGGAAAATGTGCAATTCTAGAGGGAGAGAAGCAGCTTTAACTTTGGCGGCCAATTTGAAATTTATATAAGCCTCAAGTAGTAAAGGGGTTAGTGTGCATTAGATGTGATAAATTATCTAGGTCAAGGTTGGGTCTCATATCCAGGTGATATACTGCACTCTTCAGTAATCTTTCGACAATGTTTTGCTATATTTCTTGTAAGATAAAGCTTTTTTTGACAATTGAAGACGTTTTTAAAAATTATCAAATTATTTTCTTATAATGACAGCCTAAACATTTTTTTGTGTAGAACCTTTTCTATATATAATCATTTTGCATATTTTTACAGTCTCTGGATTACAAAAATTAGGAGACAAGATTACTTTATACAATTTTATATAATAAAATCTGTAAAATATCTAACCCTCTTTCTTCTTTTGTGATTTGTTTCTCTGGCAATAATTTATTTGCAAATATAATTTTCAATATTTGCATTATGGGATTTTTAATAGTCCATTTTGTGCTATTCTGTATAAATCCCTAAGTTAAAGAAAAAAAGATCACTTGATAAAAATTGACAATGAAATTCAGTATATTTTTCAAACCAGTGACTTTCTATTTTATGTTTGTGACTCAATGTAAACCTTTAATAAAACAGCTAATTAATACATTTTTCTTTTTAATAACTTTCAGAATGTATTAAATTGTACAAATTTCAAAACTATTAACATAATACAAAGAAATGAAACTTGATGGAAGACATGAAATCTATTAATAAAATACACAGATTGATATAATTTAACTTTTTTCTGTTTTTACCCAATCTTGAGGCTGAAAGCTTGCAAGGAAAGATTCATTTTTTTGTTATCTCTAAGTTAATTAACAATTTTGGCAACAGAAAAAACAAACAAACTGTATTTGCAAAAGATAAGTACTTATCAAATATTAGTGGTTTTAGATTTAAAGTCCTGCTGATATTCTAGTCTTATCTTATAAATTACAAACATTTTTCAAAGAATTAGATAATTTTGCTCTAAATGCACGTCACCCCAGACTTATAGCTCTACCACTCAGAAGACACTCACTTCTTGACAATCAGTGTTGTAGTTCAGAGACACTATGAGACAAAGAAAGAGACATATATGTGCATCAAACTGGAACATGTCTTCTCCAAGTATAAACAACTGACACTAGCATTATCTTTCAAAGATGATTTTTTAATTTTTGTTTGGAACATTTGTAAATTGAAATCTGTATTAGATTTGAAGCTGAGTGAATTACAAACTGTTTGAGGTTACATGAAAAGACTTCTAATTTTTAAAATAGGTTTCAATCAATATCACTATTTAGAGTAACACCTTTAGTCAAATCACTTGATTTAAAAACAATTAGGATACAAGACTTAAAAGTAAAATACAAAGCCTAATAAAATATTAAAAAAAGACACAAAAATAAAGGCACATTCATTGTTCCACATGCTAGGACAATTTTGTACAAATGCTCCTTCTTCCCTAATTCTATTAGAGCATGGAATGGGTTGCCTGAGTCAGCCAGGAAAACCAGTGACTTGGCAGAATTTAAGTCATTGATTAATATAAATGACTAGATTGACCTAGGAACACGTGTAGGACGTAATCATCGTCTTTTTTGAAGTAACGTCTGCATTTCATAAGATAAGATAAAGGAGAATGACAACTAGGTAATTACATGACTTAAAAAATAATAAAATAAAAAATTGGCAATATTTAGACAAAATTTTTTTTTTTTTATAGAGAATCAATACATTTTAAAAGGTAAAATAAAACGCAAGTTTGACATTGAAAGAAAAACTTTAAAACAATTAGGCCTACAATTAGACAATCTATATAAACCAACTATTAGAATCAAAATGAATGTGCAATGAAAAAAAAAAATAAAACTTTTAATTATTAGAAACTTTTAAAAATTTAGCCATTCTTAATTGTATTAAAATCAATTTTATTCTTTTCTCACATACATGAAAGTATGTCCAAACATCTTAACTTTTACAGGTCTTTTGAATGTATTGATCTGAGATGTCATTTAGAGATAGGAAACAAACTATTTAGATCTATTTAGAACTTCTAGAACAGCTTTCAGACATCACACTGCCTTTTTCACCTTCTTCTTCACATATCCTGTTGGGGCACCACGCATGATCTGTTGACACACTTTTCCCACTCCTCTCTGTCTTATACCTTTGATTTCAGTGACAGGTCCATCCATTCTTTTATGCTTTCTTCCCATCGCTTCCTTTTCTTTTCCTGGTACTGTTCCTTGAAGGAAGGTTTTCTCGAGCCCTGATGACCTTGCGATATGGCCTTAGAGTTTGAGATTCAGTTGTTTTGACAGTAGTTAGTAGATCATTGTGACTGCATTACTTGTTGTTTTTTTTTTTTAAATCAGCTAAATTTTGGTGATAAAATTTAATTAAATTAATCTAGTTTCACTTTATTTTTGAAGGGCACAACATACAAAAATGTGTAAAAAAATAAAATCAAATCAAACCATTTTTTTTAAAATTTCAATAGCCTCATTACAACACTGGTTAACATACACACACACAGACACACTGGCAAATGGCTTAGACTATTGCAATATACTCCTTAAAATACTCATACAATTATGTACAAGAATAATTTAAAACACTCACACTACTTTCTAAGTGTAAACAAATGACTTCTCAAAATGACATTCCAAATAAGATGAAAAACAAAACAAGAACAAAAGATTGTTAATTTTAAATTTGCAATTTCTAAACCAAAAATATTACTTGATATATATTTTTTTCACAATAGTTAATATTTCACACAAACTGAACATTTAGTTTGAAGTATTCAGAAATAGCAGGCAAATGTACAAAGTGTATTTAGAAAAATAAATGAGTGCTTAAAACACAGTAGGTGAAAAAATAAATAGAACTTCTTTGATTTGAAAATCATGGCAGGGAAGACAACAAAAAAAATGACATGCGCACGCAGACAACTAATACATACACCAATGACAAAGGAAAAAAATCTAAACTTAGACCCAGAACTATTATTAGCTTTAGTTTTCTTTTTCTGTAATGTAACGTACACTAAACACCATTAACAAATGTATTGCAGCTGATATAATCGATTGTTTTAGTGTTGTTCACAAAAAATAGCTTATAATTTTAGTAAAGAACATTTAGTGAATTTATTTTGTTGATTGAATTTGAAAAAAAAAGAATAAAACATGATAGTTCATAAAAAAAAATTGAACACTTTTTACAATTTTACATTGATTAATTAAATTAATTAATTCAAAATGAAATAGTTAGGCTAAAGACTTCTAAACATAAAAAAAAATATTTTAAAGATACTCTAGAATTCTAAGGCAAGAAAATGATCAGACATCAGTGATTGGTTCCATGTCAGCTGCCAGGGGAATATGTTTTGGCTCATTCAGTTTTTCTTGATTTTCTTCTTCCTCTTTCTCAGACTAAAGAATTCAAAAAACAAATATGTGACAATAACATAAGTGAAACATGTTCATTTTCTTATACATTTAGTAAGTATTAAAGTATAGTTTCTTTTTCCTACTAGTAATGCCCCTCCAGTACACTTTCTGTTCTCATGAATTTATATTTATTAGATAACAAGTGAACTTACAGATTCAGCTAATTTGAATAAACAAATCTCTAGAGCTGTCACTATGCTGCCTAATATCAGACCAAGTCCCAATAAAATCAGAGCTCCAGAAAAGGATCCAAGGTCAACCTAAAAAAAAAAAGTTGTTCTGTAGAACTTATTATTGAGGATCATAAAAATATATAACAGTATACATAACATTGAAAAACTAAATAACAATGTCCTATAACAAAGATTAATCAAGAGAATAAAGGGAGATAGCATATTGCCAGTGTGTAACATTAAAACACAAAGTCCAGTCACTAGCCATGAAAGGTATAAAAGTGGGTGTGGTTTGTTTTGCATAGAAATAACTTCATGTGAAGAATATTAAATTGGGAGAAAATCCAATGCCTACTTTTTTTTCTATTTCCCTTTGTTTTGTTTTTTTTTAAATAAAAAATTTGTTAAATTAAGGCTAAAGGGAGATAATGGAAAAAAACAACCTTTACAGTCTTCAAAAGAATAAGGACCTAATAAAGAACTCACTTCGTAAAATGGCGGGATCTGAAGCTTGCTACTACTCTCGTGCTCTAGAAGGAAGCCCTTACACTGTCCGGAAAACCATTTGTCTTCAAGTGCTTTCAGCCCACCAGACTCTCGCATTCTGACAATGGCCATGTTGATTTCTCTGACCAGAGTTTGATTGAAGTTCAACGGAAAGGCCAAGGAGTAAACACCTTAGATCACACATAGATACATGCATATAAATAAATAAATATACATATAGGCCTATATAAATATTTCAGTTAATAATACTTTAACCATGTTTCTACAGTATAGTTCAACCAGTATAACCATACATTTCCTAAGCTGTAATAGATGTATACAGTGGTGTCCAACCTTTTTTTTTTCTACTAGGAGTGGTATAACAATTAGAAAAGGACGTTGTGGGCCACATTACCTCAAGAAATCACCGAATTCAATGGAATCGAAACTCTGCGGCTTCATTATGCACTGTGGGCACTAGTTGGGAGGTGGCTGGCTAACATTGAGCCACGGGACTAGTTACGAGGTGGCTGGATAACATTGAGCCATGGGACTACTTTCGAGGTGGCTGGATAACATTGCGCCACGGGACTAGTTACGAGGTGGCTGGATAACATTGAGCCACGGGACTACTTTCGAGGTGGCTGGATAACATTGAGCGACGGGACTAGTTACGAGGGGCTGGATAACATTGAACCACGAGACTAGTTACGAGGTGGCTGCATAACATTGAGCCACAGGACTAGTTACGAGGTGGCTGGATAACATTGAGCCACGGGACTACTTTCGAGGGGGCTGGATAACATTGAGCCACGAGACTAGTCTCGAAGGGGCTGGATAACAATAAGCAATTTTTGGAGGATAAAGCAAATGGTGTTTGGGAGACGGTGGCCTACTGAGGAGGGGCGAGAGGGCGTGATGGTAGCCCCTGGGCGTCGAAGCGTAGGGAGCGCCAAAATTGATATCTAAACATTTAATGCATATGGGCTCTCCTGTCGCCATGTTTTTAACTTCGCTTACATTGTACTTAAGTTTTGTAATTTTACTGGTTACTGTTCTTCAGCATAATTGGTTTAAATTTTAAATACACTTTTAGGAGATTCAAAGGTTATGAAAAGTTAATAGCTTTCGCAACAACACGGTTGTTGAAGACTGAGCTAGTTGGACCAACTGACCTCTATATCTAGCTTCTATTTAACTTAGTCTGACATTTCAAGAACATGTTACCGAGTGTTGTAAAGTCTCCAACCATATAGATGTCACAAGGCTTTTGTTTCGTATAATACTTGGCCATCGCCGATTCTGCTATGAGTGCGAAATTCTTTAATTTGCGAACTCTCTCAATCCCAGACTCCAAGCTGTCCACAAAAGTGTTACTTTTTGTCATTTTATCGTTGGCCTTCTTGAAAACCTCAAGCTAAAATAGTTTTTAAAAAAAGAAAGTTAAAACAATATAAGGGTTATTATTACTATCAGAGCCGGATTTAGTGAACGGCAGGCAGAGCTACTACCTCTGGGAATCCACAAGAAATGAAGGGCCCCCAAAATTGAGATTTAAAAATATCAAATTAATTTTTTTAATTCGTAAGCTAGTTTTCAGGTACATCATGAACGATTTTTCGTCGAAAAGATTTGCAAACGTTTCATTTGTTAACGCAATACGTTAGTTTTATTTTAATATCGATTCTATTTGAAATACAACAATAAAATACAACACTTTGATTCAATAATGTTCTTTGTTGTCAATAAATTATTGAGAAACTTTATGGAATTTTGTTTAATTACAAAATAATTACGGACCTCCACTCCTTCATTAGCTAACGGCCTCTAGACTTTCAATTATTATTATTATTGCTATTGTTATTGTATGTAGGCAAATAAATGTTTATTACCTCAGATTCCGCGAAAAAAACTCTGGTAGCTCCGCTGCTGATGACTCCGTAGTTCATCTCATCTTGATTCACCAAATCTTCAATGGTCTGGTGAAAAAAACAAAAACAAATTAGACTTCAACATGTATAAATGTACAACAAACTCAACATTTTTATTGCTATTGAATTTGTACAACGCCGCCTGCACTGGCTTGGACATGTTCGCCGGAAATCATTCTTTACGGGCAACTCGCGTTTGGCTCAAGAAAAACCTGTCGCCCCCACATCAGTTACATGAATGTAATAAAACGGGACCTCAAATCAGTGAACATTGATACTGACCATTGGAAAGACATAGCCCTAGACCGCACTAGATGGAGAGAGACAGTGACCAAGAAAGCTATGGACAGCGAAAAAACATGGCCAAAGCTCTGGAACAAAAGCGTGCCATGAAAAAAAATGGCCAGCTCCTCTACCACCAAAGCGCAAGCCACTTTAAGCTGCAATATTTGCGGACGGGAGTGTCTCTCCAAAATAAGGCTCCACAGCCATATGAATAAGTGTTCGAGATGAAACATAGTCGCTCTACGACTCCAAGAAGGCCAACTCTAACTCTAAATTTGTTCAGTTTTGATATTTGATCGTGAGAAATACAAATATGAAGCTAAATGCTGAAACATCACGTGACATATGGAATACTAGGGATCTACAGGCCTATTAGAGGTTAGAGACAGGGATACTGCTGCGATTGGACCCCATAATGACCCCTGCTAACTATCGTAAAAAAAACGCAAGCTTAAAATCTATGGCCATATTACAAGATCTTCCTTCAAGGAACAGTAGGCCTACCAGTAAAAAGAAGAAGAGGCAGACAGAGAAAACAATGGGAGGATAACATACAGAATGGAAGGGCCTGCCATTGAAAGAGGTTCTAACTATAGCAAAAGACGGAGAGGAATGGAGAAGTACGGTCGACGAGTCTTGCATGGTGCCCCAACGGTCCAATAGACTAAGGGATAGGTAAAGGGTAATAGGCGTATGTATGCATATTCCTTTATCCCTTTTTTTATAACTAGAAACAACGAAAACATAGGCCTACAAGCTTAAAATTTAAAGGGATAACACAGCGGAAGGGGAATAACTTCGCCCTTATAACTATATTTCAATAATGTAAAGTTATTTCGGATATCAAACAAAATAATTAATTACCAATAATTCATCAACTAATTTTGTAAGAAAATTGATTCATGTTTTGTTAGGTAAAAATAAATAATTGTTTAAAGCTTCAACTTGATCAGAGAATGTTGCCAATCTTATCTGATCACTTCAAGCCTGACAAACGATAATTTCTGTGAAAGAACATTGGCCCATGCATGCAAATCTACCAGGCATACTGTCTGCACTTGCCAGAAGTCCATTCATAAAGTTGAAGAAGTTTTGGAGACTTATCAGAAAGTATTGAGCTCATTACCAGCGATGCAGTAAAAAAAAAAGATATTTCTTTAATATCAATTAAAGAAATCTTGATCAAGTGTTTGCAGTCATATTCCGATTTATTTGTATCGCGATTTTTTTTTTACTAGAATCCCTAATCTAGTAAAACAAAACAACAAAAACAACAAAGAAAAAACTCAGACAGTCGAGAAAATATGATCTGTAAGTTGTTCTGATCACTGCTCCGTCAAGCTAGTCACATTTTTCCTACAAGTCTGCAACATGGATAATGGATATGGTGACTAAGAAATAGAAAAGTAATTAGATGCACGTAGGAAAGACACAAAATTCATTATTTGTATGATAAAGAGAAATATATCTTTTTGAGAATACTATTCCAAACTATTTCTTGATTAAACATCAAGTTTTGGCAATGCGTATCAGATACTTTTTGAAGATTTCCAGGAACAGTTACTTATGCTTAAGAACGAAAATAGTAGGGGGGGGGGGGGGTCGACGCAGAGAGTGGAATCGTAATAAAGGGTCGCCGAGCTAACAAGGTTGAAAATCGCTGTTCTAGAGTATTCGTTTCTAAGAATGCAATCAGCACGGCGCTTCCTTATTTGGAAACTATTGTTTGCCTAATATGCTGCAATAAGCTCCCCATTCACAAGCAAGTTTGCAAAGCTTATGAGTTATTTAGAAGCTGCATGTGAAGAGTTCATCTTAACTATCAGCCTTACCCAAAGAAATCCTCTCACACTGAAATATCTGAGATAAGCAAAGGAAATAACACCCTTAGAGGGCTGCATGAATTGCCCTAAGCTCAACTGTTATCTTCTATCTAAATCTACAAAATGAGGAGACAAAAAGAAACAGAAAAACTTCATCTAGTCGGCGAAATAGAATTGATTACATCTAGTCGACAAAGTAGAATTGATTAAATCTAGTCGACAAACTAGAATTGATTACATCGTCGCAAAGTAGAATTGATTACGTCTAGTCGACAAAGTAGAATTGATTACGTCTAGTCGACAAAGTAGAATTGATTACGTCTAGTCGACAAAGTAGAATTGATTACGTCTAGTCGACAAAGTAGAATTGATTACGTCTAGTCGACAAAGTAGAATTGATTACGTCTAGTCGACAAAGTAGAATTGATTACGTCTAGTCGACAAAGTAGAATTGATTACGTCTAATCGACAAAGTAGAATTGATTACGTCTAGTCGACAAAGTAGAATTGATTACGTCTAGTCGACAAAGTAGAATTGATTACGTCTAGTCGACAAAGTAGAATTGATTACGTCTAGTCGACAAAGTAGAATTGATTACGTCTAATCGACAAAGTAGAATTGATTACGTCTAGTCGACAAAGTAGAATTGATTACGTCTAGTCGACAAAGTCTTTGTAGCAAGTATTTTGCTTCATGTCAGGAAGAGCTGGTCAACATTCATGCACCAATAACATAGACGTGCATAATTACTATCTCGTGGATTGATTGTGTCTAATTTCATGTAGTTTTGAACAGGACTAAGACCTATTGACACAGTCTGCTGGACTAGGACATATGACATGAAAAGACTTTCTCTGGGACGAGCTTCTCCATGAACCAAAGGAAGCCCAATAAGAACCAAAAGAGAAGCCAGCAAGCGGTATCACAGGACCACAGCTATCAACAAAAATGCTGGGAAAAATTTCCCAGGAAAGTCTAGGGACTGATTGCGCGCGCTGGATGACTACTTATTGACTTAAACAGTTGAACTCATCATTAAGTAGGTTACTTATTGACTTAAACAGTTGAACTCATCATTACGTAGGTTACTAATTGACTTAAACACTCATCATGAAGTAGGTTACTAATTGACTTGAACAGTTAAAAAGAGAAAGTCTGACCTGGATGTGCGCGTATGTCTCTGTGATTGCGGGCGTTGGTCCAACTCTCAGGTAGTTGGTCATACTGGCAATGTACATTACTAGGAAAATAAGGACATAGAACCACCAGAAGCAGACTACAACTCGGGCGCCCACTGACCTTGGTGACCTGGTGTACCCTAGGAGACGGTGAGAAGAGATTACTAGAATACGATGCAAGTAAACTGAATACAAATGTTTATTTACATCATTTACAGCCTACACGAAATCTTATCTTATACCCTTACATTCGTTACTTAAAATAGAAGATAATTACATCCATGGGTTAATCTAGTCAAGCATCCTAATCAGAGACTTCAACTCTGCTAAGTCATTGGTTCTTAACTAATTCAAGCAACCCATGCTCTAATATTGGTACTAGGGAAGAACAAGAATGTGTACGAATTTGTCCTAGCGTATGGAATAAAACAAATTGCCTTTGTCTTTGTATCTTTCTGAGTAATTTTATGACTTGAAATTTACCTTGCCACAAGACTGTACTCATTGTGAAAAAGAAACTATTGAGACATGTGAAGGATTCGCCCTCCCTAAGCGACGCCTGTCTATCTTTGGCCAGTCGCCTCCAGTCGTAAGGGTTGACGTGACAGATGACGTAAAGGACAACGCTGGTCACTAGCCAGGCGAGGCCGGACATCAGCCAGACACTGAGGAGTACAAACATAGATCTATAGTATGTGGTTTATTTCTAGTGAGTTTATTTTATTTTATGACAGAAAAATAAAATTCTTTAAAAAAAATATTAACAATATTAAAGCTTATCTAAAGGGAAAGAACTGAACCCTTAAAACTATAGCTACCAATAATGTACAAGATATTTCCCTTATTCGATATCAAACAAAATAATATATAATTAATTACCACAAGTTAATTGACAAATTGAGTATTTTTGTTTATTGATTAATGTTTTGTTAGGTACCGGTGCAATAAACATTTGTTTAAAGTATCAACTTGATCGGTGAATGAGTAACGAGAAATAGCGTTAATAATTATTTAAGGGGACTAAACCCAACAAAGTTAGCCATATCTGTGAATACTGAAGTTTTAGTTTTCCTTGTTGCTGTTAAACAAAAAAAAAGCAATTATCACTAATTAATTGTATAATTTTTTAAATTGATTCATGTGTTGTCTATGTTAATGAATAATTGTGCGAAGTTTCAACTTGATTCGATTATGGGTCTGGGAGAAATAACTTGTACACACTTTTTACCAGAGCTGATATAAGCTTTTTAAAAAAAACAAAAATCTCATTGGTAGTGTTGGTACTGGCATTGTTCATCCGTACTTTACTAAAATGTTATGGGCATCTACAGTTATCAAGCATATTGATTTATACCACTAGATATTGGGTTTCTCTTTGGGACGGAAAGACTTAATTCAGCAATCAGTTTCCTTTATGTTATGACATGTTTCTAAACTCTAATGTGCTGTAATGACTTAATGCAGTGCTTCTCTACCTGTGGGACTCACAGAGCCAACAAGGAGGGAGGCTGACAGGGACTCACAGAGCCAACAAGGAGGGAGGCTGACAGGGACTCACAGAACCAACAAGGAGGGAGGCTGACAGGGACTCACAGAGCCAACAAGGAGGGAGGCTGACAGGGACTCACAGAGCCAACAAGGAGGGAGGCTGACAGGGACTCACAGAGCCAACAAGGAGGGAGGCTGCCAGGGACTCACAGAGCCAACAAGGAGGGAGGCTGACAGGGACTCACAGAGCCAACAAGGAGGGAGGCTGCCAGGGACTCACAGAGCCAACAAGGAGGGAGGCTGACAGGGACTCACAGAGCCAACAAGGAGGGAGGCTGACAGGGACTCACAGAGCCAACAAGGGGGGAGGCTGCCAGGGACTCACAGAGCCAACAAGGAGGGAGGCTGACAGGGACTCACAGAGCCAACAAGGAGGGAGGCTGACAGGGACTCACAGAGCCAACAAGGAGGGAGGCTGCCAGGGACTCACAGAGCCAACAAGGAGGGAGGCTGACAGGGACTCACAGAGCCAACAAGGAGGGAGGCTGACAGGGACTCACAGAGCCAACAAGGAGGGAGGCTGCCAGGGACTCACAGAGCCAACAAGGAGGGAGGCTGACAGGGACTCACAGAGCCAACAAGGAGGGAGGCTGCCAGGGACTCACAGAGCCAACAAGGAGGGAGGCTGCCAGGGACTCACAGAGCCAACAAGGAACTTAACTTCTCCCATCCTTATTTCAATTCATTTGACTAGGTCTTTCTTTTTTTTTTTTTACTATGCTTAATGTGAGAGCTGAATGCATTTCTATAACTCAGAATGCAGGAAAAGCCGACTTCGCTAGGGTATATTACAGTGGTTCCCGGTCATTACACCCCCGGTCACTTCATCCACTGGTCATTTTATCCCCGGTCATTTCATCCCCTGGCATTTCATAATCTGATCATTTTATCTAACAATTGTAATTGTAAAATTCGTGAAATAAGCAATATTTGATATACTCATTTTTATTAACATGACAAAAAGTGTAATGCATTAGATAAGAATGAAATTAAATACCTTAAAAACGATAAAAATGCAATATGTTTAAATATGGAGGTCATGTAAAAAGTGTTTTTGTGTTTATCTACGCCAGTCAGATAGAGTGGTGTGGGAAAATTTAGATCAGATCGACGCCTAATGGCAGAGAGAGAGAGAGAGAAAGAGTCACACCCTACATGCAAGATTATTTCCAATAAGCACTCAATCACTATAGAGGCTATAGAAACCTCATCATGTCGGATAGTGGAAGGGGAAACACTCTAAACGCATTCGTCACATGTCAAAAAATATCAAAAAGAATTCAAAATAATCAAATTTAGGCCAATATATTAGATGAAATGGGGGCTTAAAATCAAAGCATTAACAGCACAATTAAACAATAAATAAAAAAAAATTATTTAATTGGGGATGAAATGACCGGGGATGAAGTGACCAAAGATGAAATGACCGGGGATGAAGTGACCAAGGATGAAATGACCGGGGATGAAGTGACCAAAGATGAAATGACCGGGGATGAAGTGACCAAGGATGAAATGACCGGGGATGAAGTGACCAAAGATGAAATGACCGGGGATGAAGTGACCAAGGATGAAATGACCGGGGATGAAGTGACCAAAGATGAAATGACCGGGGATGAAGTGACCAAGGATGAAATGACCGGGGATGAAGTGACCAAAGATGAAATGACCGGGGATGAAGTGACCAAAGATGAAATGACCGGGGATGAAGTGACCAAAGATGAAATGACCGGGGATGAAGTGACCAAGGATGAAATGACGGGGATAAAATGACTGATCACCATTACAGTTCTTCTTCAGATCCCCTATTTAGCTAAAAAAAATGGGCGGAGGGCAAACTTAACTAGACATATCATAGCCAGTGAGGCTTGGGTAAAAAAAAGTTGGTTGAAATAGTAAATTTACGAGTAACGTTTTAAAGTGTGGTCATTTTGTATTTTGGCTTAAAAAATCCCACATCGCGATATTGTTAGCCTATTCGTAATATGGCTAGTCTATTCGTAATATGGCTAGTCTATTTGCAATGTGCTCAGTACCTGTCTGATAAAGGTTGAAATAATCTCTGAAGTCTCTCCTCTAAGGTCATGACCTTCTTGGTCGGTCTCTTCATTATGATAACTGGACCAAACGACATGAATGGTGTTGAGAAATCCACCACAGATCTACGCTTGGATGTCTCCGTTAGGGGCGCTGCTGCTATGTCTGCTTTCTGAAATGACAGGCATGAACAACGATCTTTGAACATGGGCTAGTTATTTCTCCACTGAATGTTTTAGAAGATAAAAAATAACATTAGAACAGAACAATAGAACAAACTAAAACATTAGGGAGTTCATTTTTAAAGTAAAATCTTATTCTAGCAGCTGTATAATTGTCACAGTACATTTTCAGCCTGTAAATAGAACCAATAGACAATACTACAATAGAATAGTACAAGGCAAAAATCAAATGTAGAAATGATTTAGACCAATAGTGACGCAGCTAGACCAATAGTGACGCAGCTAGACCAATAGTGACGCAGCTCGACCAATAGTGACGCAGCTCGACCAATAGTGACGCAGCTCGACCAATAGTGACGCAGCTCGACCAATAGTGACGCAGCTCGACCTATATGTTCATTGTTTAATGCTGTTACATCTTATTCTATAATGAGACTCTTTAGTGATACACTAACACCAAAACGACAAAATCATAGTTTATAAATCATTTAATCTTAATTAACAATGTAAACACTCATATTGTTTTATTCCTCCCATAGACTTATATATTATAAATAAAGTCTATGGTTCCTCCATTTTGGTTTTACCCTCCTTTCAACACGCATTCGCACCATTCCACATTTACAGTAATTTACACTACGGTGCGCACGTAACAAAGGCATCAACCAAGTAGATATATCTGCTCGAACTGCTATATGGACTCATTCTAAGGTGCCATAGAGTTTCACGAGGTCCGCAATGGACTTCAGTTGTAGAAACCAGAAAGTATAAATGCCTCTTTGTTATTTTGTTTTATTTTTGGTTTGAAGGGGTCGAGAAAGATGACATAATGCAGAAATAAAGAACACAATATCCACACGAAGACCCGCTTATCACATTGGAAAACCCGAGATTAAGAATAGCAAAGCTTGCCTAGGTCATAAAGCTAAAGTAGGGTTTTTACCGAGGTGCACTCGTCTGGGTTTTCCAATGATGATAAAACGAATGAAAGGATGAAAGAAATGTATTTTAGATGTGATGAGGTTGTAGATATTTCATTTTTTAGTTTAGAAAGAAACAAAGTGCTTTGTAAATGAAAGGAAGAATAGCCGACACATTAAGAGCCAGGCACACTTTGTTTACAAAAAGATCCATATTAAATGAAACTATGTCACCTTATTTAAGACATCTCCAATTAATCCATCCCATGAGCCGTTTTCCAGCTGCTGACCATAGCGCTTGTCTTGTCGGACAGCGTAGACAAACTGTGTGCCTGTGATGTTGAAGATTTTCTGCAACAAGTCATTGATGAAGCCCTCATAGCGAACTACTGTCTTCCCTTTCTCAGTTGTCTCAATCTTCTTCAGGAATGGTGAAAGCTGTGAATGGTTTTCATTATAATTTATATTATAATTTAGAAAAGAATTATGTCAAGTCAATTAGTCGTGTCAGATGATTGGCAGTTTACACGTTTTTAAGTGCCATTGTTGACTAGTGTGTTAGTGTGTCCAGCCACCACTTCTTTTAGATCCTGGCAGGGCTAACATTTAGTCATTAGGTGTTCAACTAGTTTTTCTGGATTGAAGGTTTCAAATGGGAATTTCATTTTAATTTTAAAGGTTGTGAAAAGGTCTTGGGACCATTGTGAGTGATGTTAGATGATATTAGCCAAACAAGCGAATGTACCACTGGCGTAGCAAGCGTGGCGCAAAACGGATCATTGCGCACGACTCCATCACTGATAGGGGTCAAGGCAGTCATGCATTTGTTTTAAGTTGACTTACAAGCAATTGAGTGTAAATAAACCGTTGGAAAACCCGTGATGTAAGAAACAAACAAACGCGGGGTATATTTTTTCATTAATATTTTTTTGAGAACCCCTGAAATTGTTATTGAACAACAAAGTAACACGCTTAGAGCTCTATTTACTATGTAAACTGCAGTATTTGTTTTTCACTACTAAGTTTCTATCTCACAACCTACACCGACAGGCCTAGACGTCCAATGGTGATTCTGCATTCCTGACGTTATCCCCGCTAGGCTAAACCATTCAACCCCTGGACAGGTACAGAGCAGCGGCGTAGCTTAAGGGTGACACTCATGCTTCACGCAAATCCTTTCACAACACAGTGGTCAGTTCAAGTCGGACCCGCGAAAGTCAAGGGACCACAGTATCTGTTAATAATGATACTTTAAATGTATAAAGCACCAAACATAATGTAGAGGGCGCTGTTATAGCAACACGAACACGAGAGGTAAAACGAAAAAATGATCTAATTTTTTTTTCACATTTTATTTTAATATTTTTTATTACGTAAGAAATCTCCAGGACCCCTCCCTCTCTACTGTAAAAAATGATTTTAAAAAATGTATACCCCACCTTCCACGTTAAGCAGTTACGTAATATCCAGTAGCGTAGCATCCATGGCGCGAAGGGGTTCAATGAACTCGGGACCACGACCATGAGGAGCCTACAGTAGCAACAATGACGCAAAGGGGTTCTTACACTTGGGCCCATTACTCTTGACTAGTTGGGGCCCACGTGAGAACTTACGGATGACACTAAGTCCTAATGCTCAGAATAAAAAATTTCGACACAGCTGCTAATTATTCAATTTTCTCAAAGCTTAATTAGTTTCTTTATTTTTTTGTATTTAAAATGTGTTAAATAAACCCTAATTATAGAGGTCAAAATATAAATTATATGAAGTGACTTTCAACTTTGTTAAAAAAGTAGCAAACTATTTCAACAGTTGTGATTCAAAAACGCTTGTATCCGCGCCAAAGAAGTAGATACTTTGAAATATTGTGAAACACTTATTTAGGACAAACTCGCAAGTCTTCATCACATTGTTTTATTCTCTTTGCATTGTGTACAAAATGTTAAGTAATTATTAGAAAAGAATATAAAAAAAGGAGATGAAATACACAAAAAGAAAATATATAAAAAATAACATGAAATATTTAGTAAGCAAACTAAACACCATTGTAGGCCTATGTTTCATATGTCTCGTTAAAGTTGAATATGTTTGTTCTGCTATAATAATGGCGAAACCAAATTGGGGTGCAGCTTTATAACAAAGATCTAGAAGATAGAGAGATGTCCAAATTAATCATGGAATAGTGTCTTTCTCTGACCAATGCTTAGTATTTGGTTCATAGTTCTTAAAGAAAGCTAACACCATTATATTTATACAAAAACCCCTGACCAGGCTTTATTTGAAATTGTTATGAATATTGAAATTTGACAGAAAAACAAAGCGCACAAATTCAAAACGAGGTAATAGACCTGTTGGGCGATGAAGTTCTGGACAAAGTACCGAGGTCCAATCAACACCATTGTTCTCTTTCATTTTCACTATGCTAACCACGACTTAAACTTGGTCCTAAATGATTTCGTCTGCTGTGTTCAAGACGTGCCAGATTTCTAGGACTTGTTATGTGTTTTTTGCCCACAGCATCTCAAGATGGGCGCGTTTTAAATCCAATAGGAAGAGCAAAGCTTACATTAGACTCAAATACTTTTGCCCACAAGGTGGTCATCAAGGAATGCTCTAAGAAAATGAGATTCATATATTTTGATTTACTAAAGTTGATTACTCAAATTTCTTTGTGTTCTTCAAAAGAAAAAGAACGCCTGGAAGCTGCAGCACTTGAGGAAAATTAGAAACATTCGATAAAATTGTTCTGCTTATTGTCGAGTACACAATTGTAAGTGCAGTCAGCGTTACGTTATATAAAACAGAAAGTATTGGAATGTCTTTTGGTTAATAACCCATACATTCAGATTACTAAATCGTTCTGTCACACACTACATTCGTTTTATTTGGAGGAGGGGGCCCAACAAGATATTCTGAACCCGGGCCCACGGATACCTTGCTACGCCACTGGTAATATGCCAAAGTTCCAAAGGATAAAGAGATGCTGTCAACTTTCTTCAGAATAGTATTAATTTTCTACTGTCTATTCTCACAATAGATGGGCGTTAAGTGATGAAAGCATGACATGTTTACTCACTGGCCTATGTAACAGGTAAAAAAAAATACTCAAATTAAATGGGATAGAGTGGATAGAGGCGTGACATGTTTATTCACTGGCCTATGTAACAGGTAGAAAATATGCTCACCAAAAGTGTCGACACCACGAGTTCCTTCCCCTGAAAGAAGAAAATGCATAAAGGTGGTGAAAAAAATGTAAGACAAAAACTTTCAACGGAATATCTATGTCAGTGAGTCTTAAATAATTAATTTTCAGGGCATGTAAGTCAAGTGAGTAAGATAGAAGGTATACAATGTCTATTTGATCAGTTGGATTATGCACTAAGTTACCAAAAAGTTAAAAACACGGAATATTATTATTTTTTTTTTGTTTCATTAAAGGCAAAGAACAAGAGTGTGTTCTTTACATACAAAAACATCCCACAACTTTTTGAACCACGGGATGATGATTAGTCTTGATAGCAGTTCCTCCCCTTGACTTCTACTCCCAAACACACACGCTGCATTTTCTCACTCCCCTCCCCCCCGTGTTTTGTGAACCAGCTCACAGCATAATGTTTGTTACAGAATGACATGTGAGATCAAAAGACAAAGAATGGCAGACGTATTAACCCCATCAGTGTGTACACTGTGTTCTTGAATCTTTAGTTCTAGACTAAACGTTAAAGTTGAGCCTCAGAAGTATTGGAAACGAACGCTGCCAATGAGTTAATACACATGCACCCATCAATATAAGTCAAACCTATCTAAATAGATAGAGTTTCCAGACACCTGCTCGCCTCACAAAAAATTAATTAAAAAAAAACTACACTAAAAATTTATAAAACAATTTATGCTGTACCTTGGTCATAGAGCTGCACAATTATACGATCAATATTAGGGCCTACGTCACTTTCTTACACGTAAAGAATGACCAAGTGTATGAAGACAGCCCCCCCCCCTTTTCTTTTATATTGACAGAGATAAAAAAAAGGACAGACCCAACATATTTAAACATATCTGTAAATACTTAGGGATTAATTTACCTTGCTGATATCAAACAAAAGAGTTTTAAAAAAGTAATTAAATGACTAATTGGTAAAGTTTTTTTTTAAAATTGATTCGTGTCTTGTCAACGCCAATGAATAATTGTGCAGAGTTTCAACTTGATTCGAGAATTGGTGAGGGAGAAATAACGTGCTCAAACGTTTGTACCAGACAGAAAGAGTTAATTGATAAAAGCTTTCTACAAAGTACAGAACAACAGGAGCTCTGAGTAACTTTACATTCACTTTAAAAAATGCTTGAATATATGAACACCGAGGTACGTGAAGGAGGTTGTCGAAAAATTATTGAGTTTCTGTGTTGCGTACAGTCGTCTTTCTGTCGTGTTTCTATGTTGTGTTCTCTCTTGTTTCTGTGTTGTGTTCTGTCGTCTTTCTGTCGTGTTTCTGTGTTGCGTTCTGTCGTCTTTCTGTCGTGTTTCTGTGTTGCGTTCTGTCGTGTTTCTGTGTTGTGTTCTGTCGTGTTTCTGTGTTGTGTTCTGTCGTCTTTCTGTCGTGTTTCTGTGTTGCGTTCTGTCGTCTTTCTGTCGTGTTTCTGTGTTGTGTTCTGTCGTCTTTCTGTCGTGTTTCTGTGTTGCGTTCTGTCGTGTTTCTGTGTAGCGTTCTGTCGTGTTTCTGTGTTGTGTTCTGTCGAGTTTCTGTGTTTTATTCTGTCGTGTTTCTGTGTTGTGTTCTGTCGTGTTTCTGTGTTGTGTTCTGTCGTGTTTCTGTGTTGTGTTCTGTCGAGTTTCTGTGTTTTGTTCTGTCGTGTTTCTGTGTTGTATTCTGTCGTGTTTCTGTGTTGTGTTCTGTCGTGTTTCTGTGTTTTGTTCTGTCGAGTTTCTGTGTTTTGTTCTGTCGTGTTTCTGTGTTTTGTTCTGTCGTGTTTCTGTGTTGTGTTCTGTCGAGTTTCTGTGTTGTGTTCTGTCGAGTTTCTGTGTTTTGTTCTGTCGTGTTTCTGTGTTGTATTCTGTCGTGTTTCTGTGTTGTGTTCTGTCGTGTTTCTGTGTTGTATTCTGTCGTGTTTCTGTGTTGTGTTCTGTCGTGTTTCTGTGTTGTGTTCTGTCGTGTTTCTGTGTTGTGTTCTGTCGTGTTTCTGTGTTGTGTTCTGTCAAGTTTCTGTGTTGTGTTCTGTCGTGTTTCTGTGTTTGGTTCTGTCGTGTTTCTGTGTTGTGTTCTGTCGTCTTTCTGTGTTTTGTTCTGTCGAGTTTCTGTGTTTTGTTCTGTCGTGTTTCTGTGTTGTATTCTGTCGTGTTTCTGTGTTGTGTTCTGTCGAGTTTCTGTGTTGTGTTCTGTCGAGTTTCTGTGTTTTGTTCTGTCGTGTTTCTGTGTTGTATTCTGTCGTGCTTCTGTGTTGTATTCTGTCGTGTTTCTGTGTTTTGTTCTGTCGAGTTTCTGTGTTGTATTCTGTCGTGTTTCTGTGTTGTATTCTGTCGTGTTTCTGTGTTGTGTTCTGTCGTGTTTCTGTGTTGTATTCTGTCGAGTTTCTGTGTTGTGTTCTGTCGTGTTTCTGTGTTGTGTTCTTTCGTGTTTCTGTGTTTTGTTCTGTCGTGTTTCTGTGTTGTGTTCTGTCGTGTTTCTGTGTTGTGTTCTGTCGTGTTTCTGTGTTGTGTTCTGTCGTGTTTCTGTGTTGTGTTCTGTCGTGTTTCTGTGTTGTGTTCTGTCGTGTTTCTGTGTTGTGTTCTGTCGTGTTTCTGTGTTGTGTTCTGTCGTGTTTCTGTGTTGTGTTCTGTCGTGTTTCTGTGTTGTGTTCTGTCGTGTTTCTGTGTTGTGTTCTGTCGTGTTTCTGTGTTTTGTTCTGTCGAGTTTCTGTGTTTTGTTCTGTCGTGTTTCTGTGTTTTGTTCTGTCGTGTTTCTGTGTTGTGTTCTGTCGTGTTTCTGTGTTTTGTTCTGTCGTGTTTCTGTGTTGTGTTCTGTCGTGTTTCTGTGTTGTGTTCTGTCGTGTTTCTGTGTTGTATTCTGTCGTGTTTCTGTGTTGTTTTCTGTCGTGTTTCTGTGTTTTATTCTGTCGTCTTTCTGTGTTTTGTTCTGTCGAGTTTCTGTGTTTTGTTCTGTCGTGTTTCTGTGTTTTGTTCTGTCGTGTTTCTGTGTTGTGTTCTGTCGTGTTTCTGTGTTTTGTTCTGTCGTGTTTCTGTGTTTTGTTCTGTCGTGTTTCTGTGTTTTGTTCTGTCGTGTTTCTGTGTTGTGTTCTGTCGAGTTTCTGTGTTGTGTTCTGTCAAGTTTCTGTGTTTTGTTTTTGTCGTGTTTCTGTGTTGTGTTCTGGCGTGCTTCTGTGTTGTATTCTGTCGTGTTTCTGTGTTTTGTTCTGTCGAGTTTCTGTGTTGTATTCTGTCGTGTTTCTGTGTTGTATTCTGTCGTGTTTCTGTGTTGTATTCTGTCGTGTTTCTGTGTTGTATTCTGTCGTGCTTCTGTGTTGTATTCTGTCGTGTTTCTGTGTTTTGTTCTGTCGAGTTTCTGTGTTGTATTCTGTCGTGTTTCTGTGTTGTATTCTGTCGTGTTTCTGTGTTGTGTTCTGTCGTGTTTCTGTGTTGTATTCTGTCGTGTTTCTGTGTTGTGTTCTGTCGTGTTTCTGTGTTGTGTTCTGTCGTGTTTCTGTGTTGTATTCTGTCGTGTTTCTGTGTTGTGTTCTGTCGTGTTTCTGTGTTGTGTTCTGTCGTGTTTCTGTGTTTTGTTCTGTCGTGTTTCTGTGTTGTGTTCTGTCGTGTTTCTGTGTTGTGTTCTGTCGTGTTTCTGTGTTGTATTCTGTCGTGTTTCTGTGTTGTGTTCTGTCGTGTTTCTGTGTTTTATTCTGTCGTCTTTCTGTGTTTTGTTCTGTCGAGTTTCTGTGTTTTGTTCTGTCGTGTTTCTGTGTTTTGTTCTGTCGTGTTTCTGTGTTGTGTTCTGTCGAGTTTCTGTGTTGTGTTCTGTCGAGTTTCTGTGTTTTGTTCTGTCGTGTTTCTGTGTTGTATTCTGTCGTGCTTCTGTGTTGTATTCTGTCGTGTTTCTGTGTTTTGTTCTGTCGAGTTTCTGTGTTGTATTCTGTCGTGTTTCTGTGTTTTGTTCTGTCGTGTTTCTGTGTTTTGTTCTGTCGTGTTTCTGTGTTGTGTTCTGTCGAGTTTCTGTGTTGTATTCTGTCGTGTTTCTGTGTTGTGTTCTGTCGTGTTTCTGTGTTGTGTTCTGTCGTGTTTCTGTGTTTTGTTCTGTCGAGTTTCTGTGTTGTGTTCTGTCGTGTTTCTGTGTTGTGTTCTGTCGTGTTTCTGTGTTTTGTTCTGTCGTGTTTCTGTGTTGTGTTCTGTCGTGTTTCTGTGTTGTGTTCTGTCGTGTTTCTGTGTTGTATTCTGTCGTGTTTCTGTGTTGTGTTCTGTCGTGTTTCTGTGTTGTGTTCTGTCGTGTTTCTGTGTTGTGTTCTGTCGTGTTTCTGTGTTGTGTTCTGTCGTGTTTCTGTGTTGTGTTCTGTCGTGTTTCTGTGTTGTATTCTGTCGTGTTTCTGTGTTTTGTTCTGTCGTGTTTCTGTGTTGTATTCTGTCGTGTTTCTGTGTTGTATTCTGTCGTGTTTCTGTGTTGTATTCTGTCGTGTTTCTGTGTTGTATTCTGTCGTGTTTCTGTGTTGTGTTCTGTCGTGTTTCTGTGTTGTAGTCTGTCGTGTTTCTGTGTTGTGTTCTGTCGTGTTTCTGTGTTGTGTTCTTTCGTGTTTCTGTGTTGTATTCTGTCGTGTTTCTGTGTTGTGTTCTGTTGTGTTTCTGTGTTGTATTCTGTCGTGTTTCTGTGTTTTGTTCTGTCGAGTTTCTGTGTTGTATTCTGTCGTGTTTCTGTGTTGTATTCTGTCGTGTTTCTGTGTTGTGTTCTGTCGTGTTTCTGTGTTGTATTCTGTCGTGTTTCTGTGTTGTGTTCTGTCGTGTTTCTGTGTTTTATTCTGTCGTGTTTCTGTGTTGTATTCTGCCGTGTTTCTGTGTTGTGTTCTGTCGTGTTTCTGTGTTGTATTCTGTCGTGTTTCTGTGTTGTGTTCTGTTGTGTTTCTGTGTTGTATTCTGTCGTGTTTCTGTGTTGTATTCTGTCGTGTTTCTGTGTTGTATTCTGTCGTGTTTCTGTGTTTTGTTCTGTCGAGTTTCTGTGTTTTGTTCTGTCGTGTTTCTGTGTTGTGTTCTGTCGTGTTTCTGTGTTGTGTTCTGTCGTGTTTCTGTGTTGTGTTCTGTCGTGTTTCTGTGTTGTGTTCTGTCTTGTTTCTGTGTTGTGTTCTGTCGTGTTTCTGTGTTGTGTTCTGTCGTGTTTCTGTGTTGTGTTCTGTCGTGTTTCTGTGTTGTGTTCTGTCGTGTTTCTGTGTTGTATTCTGTCGTGTTTCTGTGTTGTGTTCTGTCGTGTTTCTGTGTTTTATTCTGTCGTCTTTCTGTGTTTTGTTCTGTCGAGTTTCTGTGTTTTGTTCTGTCGTGTTTCTGTGTTTTGTTCTGTCGTGTTTCTGTGTTGTGTTCTGTCGAGTTTCTGTGTTGTGTTCTGTCGATTTTCTGTGTTTTGTTCTGTCGTGTTTCTGTGTTGTATTCTGTCGTGCTTCTGTGTTGTATTCTGTCGTGTTTCTGTGTTTTGTTCTGTCGAGTTTCTGTGTTGTATTCTGTCGTGTTTCTGTGTTTTGTTCTGTCGTATTTCTGTGTTTTGTTCTGTCGTGTTTCTTTGCTTTGTTCTGTCGTGTTTCTTTGTTGTATTCTGTCGAGTTTCTGTGTTGTGTTCTGTCAAGTTTCTGTGTTTTGTTTTTGTCGTGTTTCTGTGTTGTGTTCTGTCGTGCTTCTGTGTTGTATTCTGTCGTGTTTCTGTGTTTTGTTCTGTCGAGTTTCTGTGTTGTATTCTGTCGTGTTTCTGTGTTGTATTCTGTCGTGTTTCTGTGTTGTGTTCTGTCGTGTTTCTGTGTTGTATTCTGTCGTGTTTCTGTGTTGTGTTCTGTCGTGTTTCTGTGTTGTGTTCTGTCGTGTTTCTGTGTTTTGTTCTGTCGAGTTTCTGTGTTATGTTCTGTCGTGTTTCTGTGTTGTGTTCTGTCGTGTTTCTGTGTTTTGTTCTGTCGTGTTTCTGTGTTGTATTCTTTCGTGTTTCTGTGTTTTGTTCTGTCGAGTTTCTTTGTTGTGTTCTGTCGAGTTTCTGTGTTTTGTTTTTGTCGTGTTTCTGTGTTGTATTCTGTCGTGCTTCTGTGTTGTATTCTGTCGTGTTTCTGTGTTTTGTTCTGTCGAGTTTCTGTGTTGTATTCTGTCGTGTTTCTGTGTTGTATTCTGTCGTGTTTCTGTGTTGTGTTCTGTCGTGTTTCTGTGTTGTATTCTGTCGTGTTTCTGTGTTGTGTTCTGTCGTGTTTCTGTGTTGTGTTCTGTCGTGTTTCAATGTTGTATTCTGTCGTGTTTCTGTGTTGTGTTCTGTCGTGTTTCTGTGTTGTGTTCTGTCGTGTTTCTGTGTTTTGTTCTGTCGTGTTTCTATGTTGTGTTCTGTCGTGTTTCTGTGTTGTGTTCTGTCGTGTTTCTGTGTTGTATTCTGTCGTGTTTCTGTGTTGTGTTCTGTCGTGTTTCTGTGTTGTGTTCTGTCGTGTTTCTGTGTTGTGTTCTGTCGTGTTTCTGTGTTGTGTTCTGTCGTGTTTCTGTGTTGTGTTCTGTCGTGTTTCTGTGTTGTGTTCTGTCGTGTTTCTGTGTTTTGTTCTGTCGAGTTTCTGTGTTATGTTCTGTCGTGTTTCTGTGTTGTGTTCTGTCGTGTTTCTGTGTTTTGTTCTGTCGTGTTTCTGTGTTGTATTCTTTCGTGTTTCTGTGTTTTGTTCTGTCGAGTTTCTTTGTTGTGTTCTGTCGAGTTTCTGTGTTTTGTTTTTGTCGTGTTTCTGTGTTGTATTCTGTCGTGCTTCTGTGTTGTATTCTGTCGTGTTTCTGTGTTTTGTTCTGTCGAGTTTCTGTGTTGTATTCTGTCGTGTTTCTGTGTTGTATTCTGTCGTGTTTCTGTGTTGTGTTCTGTCGTGTTTCTGTGTTGTATTCTGTCGTGTTTCTGTGTTGTGTTCTGTCGTGTTTCTGTGTTGTGTTCTGTCGTGTTTCAATGTTGTATTCTGTCGTGTTTCTGTGTTGTGTTCTGTCGTGTTTCTGTGTTGTGTTCTGTCGTGTTTCTGTGTTTTGTTCTGTCGTGTTTCTATGTTGTGTTCTGTCGTGTTTCTGTGTTGTGTTCTGTCGTGTTTCTGTGTTGTATTCTGTCGTGTTTCTGTGTTGTGTTCTGTCGTGTTTCTGTGTTGTGTTCTGTCGTGTTTCTGTGTTGTGTTCTGTCGTGTTTCTGTGTTGTGTTCTGTCGTGTTTCTGTGTTGTGTTCTGTCGTGTTTCTGTGTTGTGTTCTGTCGTGTTTCTGTGTTTTGTTCTGTCGAGTTTCTGTGTTATGTTCTGTCGTGTTTCTGTGTTGTGTTCTGTCGTGTTTCTGTGTTTTGTTCTGTCGTGTTTCTGTGTTGTATTCTTTCGTGTTTCTGTGTTTTGTTCTGTCGAGTTTCTTTGTTGTGTTCTGTCGAGTTTCTGTGTTTTGTTTTTGTCGTGTTTCTGTGTTGTATTCTGTCGTGCTTCTGTGTTGTATTCTGTCGTGTTTCTGTGTTTTGTTCTGTCGAGTTTCTGTGTTGTATTCTGTCGTGTTTCTGTGTTGTATTCTGTCGTGTTTCTGTGTTGTGTTCTGTCGTGTTTCTGTGTTGTATTCTGTCGTGTTTCTGTGTTGTGTTCTGTCGTGTTTCTGTGTTTTATTCTGTCGTGTTTCTGTGTTTTGTTCTGTCGTGTTTCTGTGTTTTGTTCTGTCGAGTTTCTGTGTTGTGTTCTGTCGTGTTTCTTACAAATGATTTCAGCTGCATCGCTGATCAACCAAGTGAACATCATTCTTGTCAATATCTTGGTCTTGTAGGTAAATGTTCTACAGAACAACACAAACTCGACTAGTGAACTAGTGGGTTAAGGCCATTGAGTGACAGTCTGACAGTTTCAAACTTTATGTCAATGCCTGCAGAGCGGAAGACGCGACCCCTAAAAGGAGGATATGTCCTCAGTTTGACGGACGTCTGGTAATCAAATTATTGTAAACTCTAATCTTTAAACCTAGACTCTACATAAGTCATAAAGAACCGGCAGAAGAAAATGGTTTTAATAATTTGTTTGTCTCACAAACATTTATAAATCCCTACCCTATCTATGGCACTAGATGAGTTGATGTGATGACTTACTGTTCAACGTTTTATATATGGAAATGAACAAAACTATTTAAAATTGCTTACAATAGAAATTTCTATAAATCAAATAAGAACATAAAACTAAAATGTTATTTAACCTTGGTTAGGCCAATAATAGAATATGCATCCTCTGTTTGGGACCCCTCAACTCAAGAAAACATTAAGAAACTGGAACAAACACAAAATAGAGCAGTGAGATTCATAACAAACGAATATTCACATTTGACTAGGGTAACACCATTAGTAAAATCACTAAATTTAGAAAGCCTTCAGGACAGAAGACTCAAAAGTAAAGTAGCAATTATACATAAAACACTGAACCATAATCTTCAAATACAAAAACAAAATTTAATAAAATACTCTGAAAGACACAAAAATAAAGGCACATTCCTCGTCCCATATGCTAGGACAAATTTGTACAAATACTCCTTCTTCCCTAGTGCTATTAGAGCATGGAATGGGTTGCCTGAGCTAGCCAGAAAAACCAGTGACTTGGCAGAATTTAAGTCATTGGTTAATATGCATGACTAAATGCATGACGCGTAGGACGTAATCATCTTCTTTTTTGAAGTAACGTCTGTATTATATAAGATAAGATAAGATAAGAATGTGCAGTGAATTAAAAGGATGCAATAATAAAGGTTGGGTTTGTTAAACCATGGTTAAACTAGATCAGTAGAACGAACTTGGAAGACAGATGAAGCTTTAATAAAAAAAAAAAAAATGAGAATGTTTTTTTTTTTACTTTTTCACCAGAGTGAAATCCCATTTGTATTTCAGTGAACCTTCTTTCTCTTCGCTATAATTGAAAGAAAGAAATATAAATTTAGTCTAAACCAAAATATATTTTAAAAAAGAATGTTTTTATTTTAGTTTTTTTTTATAAATCATTATGAGGGCTCGCTGGATGTGGAAATCTTCTTCTAGAGCAATTAGAGAGTTGAAATTTGAGTTGCACAGGTAGATGTAGAGTCTAGAGCGTTAAACAACACAAGAAATAAATGGAAACATTAGGCGTCGTGAAAATCTAAAAGTAAGATACAGTTTAAGATTTATACCAAATCTATATTATCAAGATACTGATGTTTTCTGTTAATTTAGCACTGTTATATCGCGCTATACGCACATATCTATTTCCTATAAACCCAATATTTTTAAACTCCAGTTCCGAAGTGAATAGAATTTGCAATTGATTAAATATAAGATAAGATAATTTTATTGATCGAAACATTTGGAAATTCAGTTTGACTTCAATTGTCGACCTTCACATCACTACTGTAACAATAATCACTACTATAACAATAATCACTACTATAACAATAATCACTACTATAGCAATAATCACTACTATAGCAATAATCCCTACTATAACAATAATCACTACTATAACAATAATCACTACTATAGCAATAATCACTACTATAATCACCTCTATAGCAATAATCACTACTATAGCAATAATCCCTACTATAACAATAATCACCACTATAACAATAATCACTACTATAACAATAATCACTACTATAACAATAATCACTACTATAGCAATAATCACTACTATAATAATAATCACTACTATAACAATATTCACTACTTTAGCAATAATCCCTACTATAACAATAATCACTACTATAACAATAATCACTACTATAACAATAATCACTACTATAGCAATAATCCCTACTATAATAATAATCACTACTATAACAATAATCACTACTATAAGAAGAATGATATAGATGCAAATACAAAGAACATACTATAACCACACACACACCACACACATACCCCCCCACACACACACAACAAAACCAGCGCTCGATGAGTTTGGATTTTTTTTACTGCTCGGTGGTGAGGAAAGCTCGGTGGTGAGGTCGCAGATGATCTTGAAAGATTTGACGTGTTTTGGAAAGACTTCTGTCATGAAAAAGTTCTTTAAGAGATGGTAGCTGTGTTTGAGCGAGATAAGATGCTTTTTTACATTAGTCTTTTTAATGATGTCTTTGTACCATTGAAGTATTGCCATACCAGCCTTGACCTAAGTCTAGTTTGTCTCAGTTTTCTAGAAAGCAATCTTCTTTGATTGAACTTTATTTTGGGAGGCCAATGTATACAAGCAAACTATCGATCATTTAAAAAACAAAACAAAGCTCGTCTAAGGGAAGAACTTGCCTATATATGTTGATATTTACAGATTCTAGCTATTTCTATCGTCTCTATCTTAGTTTATAAAATACAGACGTTACTTCAAAAAAGAAGATTATTACGTCCTACGCGTGTTCTTAGGTCGATCTAGTCATGTGTCTCGTTTTAGTAAAGTAACTAATTAGATACTCTTCCCATGATGCCCACTGTTCCATCCTGGTGGTGGCGCTACCCCTCCCCAATTTCAAAGTTATTAAGTTCTATAACCATATAAATTGACCGACTGCAAGAGAGATAATCCACAACAAAAACCTTTTAAACAACAAAGTTACCGCCAGACTTTGAAAAGAATTTTTCGAGTATTTGAAAATGTTTCATAATGAATATCCTTTAAAAAAAGATTTTTTTTTTTTCAGTCCAAGCTTTGTATTTTTACGTCACAGATATGTCTAAAATTAACTCAATTTTCAATTTAAGGCAATGTGGCCGAGCGTTAAAGCGCCCAGCTACCATACTCAAGGTTCCGGTTTCGATTCCTGGTGAAGACTGTAATTTTTAATTTCGGGATCCTTGGGCGTTATGAGTCCAGCAAGCTCTAATGGGTACCTGACATTAGTTGGGGAAAAGTAAAGGTGGTTGGTCATTATACTGGCCACATGGCACCTTCGTTAACTCTGGGCCACAGATCCACTGACCTTTATATCATCTGCCCTATAGATCGCAAGATCTGAAAAAGGGGGGGGGGGGCAACTTAAAAAAAAAATTACTTCAATGACTTGTCACTAAGACTAAACTCTAGGCCTGATATCCATGGGAACAACAGCTCTTCAATGTACACTATTGAATCCTACACGCCACAGCAAAAGAATGTATTAACGTTCAATCTATTAAATACTAGTTTGACCTATCTGTTACTATTGAAGTAAAATTACAAACGGCTAAGTATGCACTAAATTTGTAATAAAGTTCCCCTTTCAGACCATGCAGTCGATGTAAAGACGATGTAAAGATCACGCTTTCTGTTAACGAGATTGTTATGTTACCCACACAACGACCAACCGCCTTTACTATTACCCAACTAATGTCAGGTACTTAGAGCTGAGTGGACTCAGAGGCGCCCTAAAGAAATTAAAATGCCAGTCTTCACCAGGATTCGAACCCGCGACCCTCCGGCTCGGAAGCAAAGCGCGTTACCACTCAGCCACCTAGTGTACTAGAAATGATTTAGTGGGAAATTTTTTATATATTTTTTTTGCTTCGTTCCTCGAAATTAATTTTGAACTGACCAGCAAAAAGTTCATTAAAATTGTTTGTCCGAATAGTCCATTTACTTTGTCCTTTTTGTACTCTTTCTTTTGATCTTACTCTCTTCAATCCCTCTCTCCCTTTTTTCTCGATCCCTCTCTCCCACTGTCTCTGTCTATCTCTCTTTTACCACACACACGCATACACATACACGTACACACACACACATAAAATACATTTTAGAGTAGAAATTGCTCTTGAAAACTCTCAAAATAAAACTCCGGTGTGTGAAATAGACAATATTTTAAAAAATTCCACCTGGCTGAACCAGCTCGCTTGTCAATTTCAAACAAAAAAGACAATAAAGTAAAAAAAAAATGGTTTTCAAACAATCTGACTTAAAAGTTCGAAGACTACAAGCTACTAAAACAAAATCCAGCGTTACAAACAAGGCTGATGGCTGGTTAGACATTGTTAGCGTAGTCTGTACAGATAATTATGTTATCCTCAGACTTTCTTTTCATGTTAATGAACATAAGTTGAACACACCAACGGGAAGCAACTCTGACGTACTCAAAAAGTTTATGAAGACAGCATTCTGTTAATTAACAGGAAGAGTAGCGTCCCCTTCAGTCAGATTTCACCAGTGTATGGCGTAGGAAATAGAAATTGCCATCACATGGACATTTTCTATGGGGAGTAACTCAGAGGTGATCTAAGCAGTAGGCAAGTGTCATAAGTGTTGTCTAATCCTAACTCTAACCCAAAGTAACATGCAAGGACCATTCATAGTAAGTGGTATAGATGCCTGAAAACGATATTATTAGAATAAGTCTTTTCCATTACACCCATCAAACTGTAAAACAGTCTATAATGTATTCATACCGACCACTAGAATGCATTATAATTTGTAATAAGGTGGGCGTATCTTACTTTATTATAGCTCCTCCTTCGCGGTCCAAGATGAGCTCATTTCCTATGGACTTGAGGATGACTGTTTAGTCCAATTCTCGCTTTAAAAAGCCGGCCGCATACGTGGCATGGGTGGGTTAGATAGGCCTGCTTCTTCTCTCAGCTTTTTGTTGGTTCGGCGCTCTATCGCCCTGGCCACTCTTCTTGCTTCATATCATGAGACTCTGAGACTCACAGCTTCACGCCATGAGGAGTGATCGAGGGCTAGTGCTTCCCAGCCGTGAAAGTCGATATTGCATTCCTTGAAGGAGCTCTTGAGAGTGTCATTGTAGCGCTTGTATTGACCTCCCTGGGAGCGCTTTCCTGCACACAACTCCCCGTACAGAAGTCGTTTGGGAAGGCGTTTGTCTGGTATGCGGACTACATGTCCCGCCCATCGAAGTTGGTACCTTTTTACTGTCGCATTGATACTGTACATGTTGGACAGCTTAAAGATTTCTGTGTCTGGTATGTGGTCGGACCAAAGCACCTTATGGATACTCCTTAGACAGCGTAGGTGGAAGGAGTTTAGCTTTTTGGTGTGGCAGAAGTATACTTTATTAATTATGTGTCAACGCCAGGTGTTGGTGTATTAATTATGCAACTTGGTTATGGCGACCTAGGTAGGCAGATTCTGATAATGCTGAACATCCTGCCATTATGTGTTCACTGGACTCACTCGCAGTTCCGCTCTTTCGGCATTTGTTAACAACATAAAGTTTTAGGATCTGCTTCACATTTCTTGTCCTAATTACTCTGTCAAAGCCTTCTGTTTTCATGTATAACTTCTATCATCAAATACATATATACAGAAGACTACGCTTCTTTCACTGTCAACACAATAGATCCCTTTCATTTGTACACAGCTCACTCTTGTTAACTTATTTCATCAGTAACAATCTGATAACTTTTGTTTAATCCCTGCCACCTCGTAGAGAGTTATTTCCCTCTCCTCATTTCCCATCTCTGTCAGAGGATGTTACAAGTTATTTTTAGAAGCGGTTGGCACAGTCCGTCTTCCTCTAAAGTTCTACTGACGCAAGGAGTGAAACAGATTCGGAATTATGTTGTATTTTTAACACACACAACATTCATCAATGAATGTTGAGATTTTAGAAAGGACAACATCATTTGGAAATCTGTCAACAATGTTGAGATTTTAGAAAGGACAACATCATTTGGAAATCTGTCAACAATGTTGAGATTTTAGAAAGGACAACATCATTTGGAAATCTGTCAACAATGTTGAGATTTTAGAAAGGATAACATCATTTGGAAATCTGTCAACAATGTTGAGATTTTAGAAAGGACAACATCATTTGGAAATCTGTCAACAATGTTGAGATTTTAGAAAGGACAACATCATTTGGAAATCTGTCAACAATGTTGAAACGTAAAGGTCATCTATGAAGCAGCAAATAAAGCTCATCTGTTTCTGTGGCCGACTGTTAACGAGGGTGTCATGTGGCCAGCAGGGACACTAAGTTCCTTTACTTCCCTAACAAATGTCAGGTGGCCATTGGACTCAGGGATGTTCTGTGTTGGTGTAGGGTTAAAAAGAGTCTCATCTGCTTGTAAAAATTTATACAGACATTTTACAGTAGACATTAATTTGTAATGGCAGACCAAATGGTGAGAGAGCTTGTTTGGGAAGTAGAAACGATCGGAGATATTCCGATCACTTCAGAATGCCACCTGAATGTTTCTCTTAAGGTAGGAAATAAATACATTTGCCCACTATTTTGTCCAAAGATGAAAGCGCAATTATCTCCCTTGCCTATAGTCTCCCTTTTATCAATACAGATTAATGTACATGCTATATCACATTGACTAGCTTCAATGGATAGCGGTACATGATCATACTGTGAAACCATAAAATAAGGTTAAGAAGAATAGACGCAGAGCTAAAAAAAAAACTTAAAAGAAATGTATGAATAATACTTTATAAAACACAGCTTTAAAACTCAGTAGAGCTAGAGGCCTACACTGGAGTTTCAGAAATGTCAGAAGTGATTCTCAGACACTGGGAGTAGAAGGGAGAGTGACAGATTTCGCTGGCCACATTTTACCCTTTTACTGTTCTGACCACAGGAACTGGTTAGGTTGATGTCACCTAGACTATGAACCGCACACAAATTGAACATATTCCATCCATATGGTCGACATGGACGAATGTTAGCTAGAACCTGCTAGAACAATAAAGTGGTTAGAAACTGTAGGAGAGGGGTGGACAGAGAAATGTAGAGGTGCACATCTTTTGTGTTTTGTAAAATGTCTTACATCTTTCTTTTATCAACTCTGGTTAGTTGTCGATTTGCTTTTAAAAAGTTTGAAGTCCTAGAGTGAAAGTCTAATGCATCTAGATCTAGTAATTGAACATAAACAATAAGAGGACTCTCGTCTCATAATTTATAGATCTGGATAATTTTTAGATACATAATCTCGAAAGATCTAGGTCATCAATCTATTTAAATGTATATAAGATTATTAAAATCAACAGACATGAATTATTTCGATCTAAGATTTTTGAATCTCAATAGAAACTAATAGGAAATGGCTTTGTTTCATATATTTGCGTGAATATATAGTTCTGTGATTAATAGCAGATTCTAAAAAAAAAAAAGATCATTACTTTTCTAAGACAGAAAAGATTGATTTTCCAAGATTTGGTGCGACTTCCCTTACAGCTTGAAAAAGAGTTACGTACATACAAATCTCTATATATAGGTACGTGAATCGATCAATCGCGGATACGAATTAGTTTCCGGTTTCCAGTCTAGATAGAATAGTATGTCTATGGTCTAATGTTTATATCATAGTGAAATGTTGTTGTCTTATAAACGTAGACAGTTACACATTGGGCGGTGCTAAAAGTGCACAGAAACGATCATATTTCTTTTAGAAAACTCAAACACTTCCTTCAAAAATGGACACACCAAAAATCTATGCATACATTGCCCGCACATGCATGAGTGAGATAGGGCCACAAGTTTTTCGTTTGAAATCAATTTTGAGTTTGTTGGTTACAGTGAACATTGAGGGAAAAAAGGGGAGTTTTATTCCGTTGGTGTTCGGACATTCAGCAACTTGATTAACTTTTAAATCAGGGGAGAAAGAGTTAAAAGTTAGAATTATGGGCTTGTGAAATACATTCTTAATGTCTTACAAATGTAGTTTTGTAGAAACGCAGCCCATTTAAGCGGAGGGTGTCAAATACTTGTTTCGCTCTGTTACACTTACAAATATAACAGCAAATGGAGAAAGAGAGAGAGAGAGAGAGAGGGGGAGGCTTTGAGTTTTTTTTTTTTACATACTTGTGTTTAGAATATAGAACATGTAAAAAATAATTTAAAATACATACACAACAGAAACTTGATTATCGACCCTGACTGCACTTACGTCCTTTCAAATAGTTGGCATTCATATTTAAATACAAGACTCACACCTAACAAATACCCTACTTGAATGACATACTTACCTGTATCGGAGGGACATGGCTCACGAGCAGGCCTGGCAGGATTAAGCTCAGTGTGAGTAGACTCCACATGATATCGCAATGGAAATAAATACAATCCCAGATGTACGAGATCTACGATAACTCTATTTGATTTGGCAGAAACTCTTTTTTAAATATAGTGTTTATGTTTCAGATCTGATGTCCTTAGCGGAAGCACATCACAGGTACACATTTACACACATACACAGCCATGCGGCAACACATCCATCGCTGACACTGAGCGCTCCGAGATGAAGAACTGGGGTAGAAACATGTACACAAGGGATATTCTGTAATTTTTTTTTAATGGAATAGAGAGAAAGAGAGAGAGAGAGAGATGGGGAGAGTACTAGAGAGTAGGCACAGGTAAAGACAGGTAGTATGCCTGACGGTGAGTAAAACCACCACGGAGAGTCGATGTGTGAGTGGAATTATAGGAAGTGTTCCTGGATGGCACTCCAGTCAAAATGGAGCTCCCTTCCCGAGACCAGGCAGGATTAAAGTTTGAGTTATTGAAATGTCATTAGAGCGTGTGAGAAGAATGTTCCTAACTTTGGTTATGTTTGCTATCATGAACATTTACTAGATCTTTCTATAACTATAATTTTGTGCTTTTTGTTCTAATCGTCTTGACATGTACAAATGTTCACTATTACTGTCTTCAATATCTAAAATTTTAGTTTGTAATGTGCTGAATGTTGACTTTTGAGTCTGTTAGTATGTTTGTTAAATAAGATACTCAGTGTCTTAGTGCCCGATTTAAGCATGTAGAGGCCCCTATATTTTTAATAAAGATACACTTATGAACAAAAATATCTATATCTAAAAGCATTTTATATTTTTTATAAAATATTTAATATGCTTTAAAAAGTGCATATTTTTTTTAGTTTTTGGAGGGTAAGGCTCTTGGTAGACGCACTGTCATAAATCCGGAGCTGTATTGACTTGTTCTTATTCCGAGCATGCTATAAGTGTACACTTCGTAATCAAGGCCTTTTTTTTATTGCCAGCCGTAAACATGAGAAATAAATTTTTAGAAAATAAAATGTTTCTGACCTGTCAAAATTCGGATTTTTTTTTATCTCTTTTGTGGAGGCCTTTTTTTAGGCCCCCTAATCTCTGCTAGTCCTCACTTAAATCAGGCCATGTTTATGATCTGTTTATAGTTTCTTAATATTTATCAAAATTGATATCTAGACTGCAAAGTTGTCTAGTCATTTTAATGCAAACTTTCAGATGAATTCTCATAGCAAACAAAAGACAATGAAAGGAATAACAACGGATAACTAGTCATGATAAGTTGAAGATGACGATTAAAGGGTCTTGGGTAGGAAAATAATTGGTGTAACCATAAAACTTTCCTAGTTAAACATATTTAATGAAATTAATGACAAAGATCTAGTCCCTTGACTTGCTTCCTGGTATGGCTAATCAAATCAAGTGAGGGATTTTGTGACCTACAGCGTCTAAGCACCGCACCCATCACAGATAGTGATGGCTAAAGTTCCATTTCTTCTTTCGCATCATATCATTAGCGTACCAGTGTACCACGAGCAGGCGTGTTAGACGCAGGTAACTCTGTGGTATGTAGGGTACATAACTTGTTAGCGCAGGCACTGCTATTATAATTGATCGAGGTTGTCTACCTTGCTGCTACTGATAGCTAGCTCTAGTTCCCGCAATATATTTTTTTTTACGCGAGCACGCTATTCTGCCTCAACGTAGCGCTCGTGTGGAAACGAACATTAGAGGAAGTGGTTAGGCTAAATGAATAGCAAAACAAAACTCATGTGGGAGTTGCCAAGGGTACGCGAGAGTGGACCCATTGCACGGAGCGGAGTTGAAAGAGAGCTCCTACGGTCCTGTCGATAATTCATGCACCGTCCCTCAAGGAGGGACATTACGTTACATTAATGGCGTGTCCTACATGGTTAGATTGGTACAACATAGGAAAATGACGAAGGTTCCTGGTATACTCGGCCTTCGGCCATGCATTCTAGCCCATTCGCCAGATATATCGGAAATAGCAATGCTTTACATAGGCATTGACTCGGATCTCTGTCAGACAGAACGGTTGTTCAAACAGGCTTTGTTTTTTTTTTCCCTGTTCAATCAGGTTTTTTTCCCCCCAAACCTAGAGCTCGAAGAGCCTTTGGCTCAGCTCTTAGACAATCACACGGTAAACTTGAAGCTAGCGATGTGCAGGCTTGAAGAGTTCAAGTGTTTCCTATCTCTGGGTTCTTCTTTCTTTCTTTCTTTCAAATTACTTGAACTTTTTTTTTTGTTGAAATCCCACCCCCTTCTAAAAACAAAAACAAACACACACACACCTGCTCGTAGTATTACAGGGGCAACGGGTTCAACTATAAACAATGCGCACGTGTAGTACACATTTAGTGCACTAAGTTACATTTTATGCTCTTAGACCAGGGCTGGGCAAATTAAGACCCGCGGACCACATGCGGCCCGCCAGACTGTTTTATGCAAAGTTTAAAGCAAATGAAGATTCTGCTTATTGGCAATATTTCGAAACATTTAGTCAAAGGCACAGGCCAGTATTTATTCAATGCTATGAAATTGTGTTGCAAATTTTGAGCAGGCTTGGAACAAGATGGCAAGTGTAACAACTGATGGAGCTCTGGCTTTAACTGAGTAAAACAGGTTTTTAAATAAAATACATTAATAAAATACTCAGAAAGACACAAAGGTAAAGGCACATTCCTCATCCCATATGCTAGGACAAATTTGTACCAATACTCCTTCTTCCCTAGTGCCATTAGAGCATGGAATGGGTTGCCTGAGCTAGACAGGAAAACCAGTGACTTGCCAGAATTTAAGTCATTGGTTAATATGCATGACTGAATGCATGACGCGTAGGACGTAATCATCTTCTTTTTTTGAAGTAACGTCTGTATAATATAAGATAAGAAGATAAGTAAAGAACAATATCCCAACCATAAACTCTACACGGGAAAGTTTGCACAAAGGTGTATTGACTATCAAACATGTTATTGATCCAATCTACTCAGCGATCAAACTTATCAGAGCTAGGGGACTTAACCGAGAAGTAGTTGATGATGTGGAAACAAAACAATCCAATGTTCGGTACCACAGTAGAGTCCTCTGGGTTAGCATGGGCAAAGTATTGAGAAAAATATGGGATCTCAAGTAATACATTTGTATGTTCCTTGATGGACATTAACTGTGACTCCTTTAGTAATATTTCTAATGAGGAGTGGAAGACAGACTTCATGTTTTTCATGGTAGGTATTGCAATGGGTTGCTTGCGCGTGAAATGTATGTGCATCTTTTCCAACAAAGCTTTCCCTGGTTTTATCACCTTTCTTTGCTGAAAGATGAGACTATGTCTTGTTTGGTTTGTTTTATGGCTGAAAAGACTTGTGGAATTGGAAAGCCCATATAACGAACATGTTGTAAATACATACATATATATATGCGCCCCTCACCCATTCCTATTTTTTAAAATGCGGCCCTCGATAGAAAAAGGTTGCCCACCCCTGTCTTAGACCTATCTTTCATGGACATCACATCTCAATATAGTTGCCTTTTGGTGACTGTTGCTTCAAACGAGATAGACAATGGAGATGGACACACACTCAGGTCTAAGGAGGATATAACTTCCAGAAGCTTCCACGTATTACTACGTCCATATAGGCGATGCACAATGAAAAGTGTGCAACTTTGTTATTAAGTCATTACTATAAAACAAAAACTTTGATCGCCTCAATTATCTATGTACGAAACAAATAATTACTATTTGCCAACGATAAGTTTTGGGCTACACACCAACTAAAAACCCCAAGAAAATGAATAAATAAAAACACAAAAAACATAAGCTATAAGCATGAAAGCTATAATTTAATTTAAATGATCAGCCACAATGTGTCATTTGTTTGAATGTGTTATCAACGAAAATTTGAATTGGGCTAAACTAAAGCGACATCTGGTAACAAATCAGATTGAAATAAAAGGCAAACCCTTTGATTTCATCAAACGTAACACGAAACCGAATGTAAATCATCAGAAAATGATTAGCACTGCGACAACAGTAAATGAAAAAGCTCTTAAGGCTTTCTATATTATTGCATTGCAAAGAACGCAGAGCAAAAAAAATAAAAAGCACACGCGTTGCGGAAAGTTTGATTACACCAGCAGCTTTAGGCTGTGTCGGGGGTCGCTAATATCGTGTGGCTTGTATAGGGTTCCCTGAATTCAAAACCTTTGAGAACCTCTGTAATAGAGGAACCACTCGGGAGAAACTGTTTTGAAGTAGGAAAGACGGGTAGACCTTAAAATCGCATTATCGAATATATTTAAAATTGTATTTGAAAATCGATATTGTTGTACTCGCTTCTAGCAGAAAAAAAAAAGGTATGAAAAGTAGGCCTGTTACATTAATTGTTTTTCTCTTAATAACTAATGAATTAAAACACAAATCCACCCCCCCCACACACACCTGAGAAAAAAATCCTGGTTAAATGAATGTATAAATGTACTAGGCTTAATACTATTCCAAGGATTTGCCTTTAGATCTAGACTTATAAGACGCTGCGCAAAATGTACCTAACATTAATTTATTAAACTCTTAAATGAGTTTGGCCTGCATTCGGAAACAGACGAAGAAGTGTAGTTTGTGAAGATCTCATTGAAATTGATTTCTTTTCATACTTTGTACAATTATTACCTTCAAACTACAGCAGTGTGGCCAACGAGATAGTCATTCTTTTCTCAGCGATATACATCAACTTCTACATTTCAAGGAAAATCGTTACAGTCGATTTTGAGGATCAGATGTTAGGTTTTTGAAGTTTCCACGAAGCTACAAACTGAATAGAGGTATGGTAAAAAAAAAAGTACGTCTGTCCGTAGTGTAGCGCGTTGCACAGTTTGAGAATCGCAATTTTATAGTGTGTGGTTCTGCCATTTTAGTGCTAATGGTTACGCGAATAAACCAGCTGATTCTGGATCTAATAATTTATTAGTTTGTTACACAGCTGCGATGTGTTGTAATGTGTCTTTGATAAGAAGTACCAAAGCTGTCTTATCACTGTTTGCATTGCACACTTCTAATAAGATTGACCCAGTTAACTCCATTGTTAAATAGTTCTTACGTTGAGATATAGAGTAGTTAATGCTAAACTAGGAACAAACATACTTCTATATTTCTGTTCAACCATTAATCGTACTCTCTTTAACTTCACATACATTCAATGAATTAAATGCGACGAAAATAAGGGACTGCGTCGACCGAGGGTCGAACTAGTGACCCGGAAAACAACATAGCCTAGCAGTAATGCACTGGAAAGCGAAATAACCCTCGAGACCAAAGGTATGTTCTAATAAAAAAGTCTTCTAGTACAGAGTCATCCGACCATACGCAAATACAACAGAGACTATATTTCTGTCGGATTTAATTCACTACTTTCTCTCATCTAAAGACATTGTCCCTGGTGCTGCTTTCCATTTATGTTTAATACAACTGTATCATTCTTTTTTTTTCAGCACCTATATTAACGTATAGATTTTTGCTTTAACTTTGTAGGGACATTCCTGACACCGTAATTCAACAATACTGTATGAGTATTTAATAACCGCTTTGACTTCTGCAAATCCAAGAACATCCTCACATCAGCCATCTTAGAAAAAATAATGTCAAGCGCTCGTCAACGGCTACAGCAACAACAGAAGCGCCACCAAGAAGTACAAAACTTGTTCGCTGTTCTCTTTTAAAGATATTTCTCTCTTATGACCCTTCGTAGTATCTTTCCACTAGCAGTCTTTGGGATTTCCTCAATAAACTGTACACCCCCTCGCAATCTTTTCGTGGGCGAGACTCGATCTATAAAACATATAAGATTGTTATTAATTAGGGTAAAAGATTTGTGCATAAAGATATACCAATCAAATATTTTCTTTTCGTAACTATAATTATCCTTTTTCTTTGACCCAGTATGTGCACTCTAACTTTCAAATAGTTCAATTAAGTTGCTTTTCATATTCCACTTTACATTTACCAATCCCTTAGTCTGGTGGACCGTTGGGGCACCAAGCAAGACTCGTCGACCGTCTTTCTCCATTCCTCCCTGCCTTTTGCCTTGTTTAGAACCTCTTTCAATGGCCCGTCCATTCTTTTATGCTAACACTAGTCAGCTTTTCACCTCCAATAATGATGCCCCTTTTTAAAGCCCTGTTGGCTATTGGTCATGATTTGGGTTTTGCGGCATTGATTTGCATACCATATGTTGCGGAAGTCTAGTCAATGCTCATCACTAGGTCAGCTAGTTCTTCTTCTGTCCCTGCTAGGCCGTCAATGACATCTGCTAAACGCAAGTTAGTAATTCTTCTTCCTCCAATGCTTACAGTACCTTCATAGCCCTCGAGGGCATCTTCCATTATCCTTTCAGGGAAGATATTGAAGAGTGTTGGTGACAGTAGGCAGCCTTGTCTTACTCCAACTGTGGTTTTGAACCAGTCCCCAATATTATTGTTGAAGTATACCGCACTGATGGCATCCTTGTAGAGGTTCTGTATAACTTTAAATATATTTTTATTTATGTTGTACTTTTTCATTGTCGCCCAGCGTGCCCCGTGCCATACTCGATCGAAAGCTTTCTTGAAATCAATAAAGACATGGAAAAAATTCTCTTGGTGTTGGAGATATTTTTCAGAGTATTCTGAGGTTTAGGATTTGTTCAGTTGTGCTGCGACCTTGTCTAAAACCCGCTTGTTCTTCTGATATGATTTTGTCTGCTATCGGTTTTAGTCGATTTAATATAATTTTTAACAGTAGTTTGCTGGGATGGCTTATGAGGCTGATGGTGCGATAGTTTTGACAGAGTTGTAAATTGCCTTTCTGTGGAAGGGTGATGATGAGTGATTGGGTTTGGGCCATTCTCCTGATTTCCATATCGTATTGCTAATTGTATAGAGTGCGTTTATCATGGTTTCTCCTCCCGCCTGTAGAAGTTCACCAGGAATGTTGTCATCTCCGACCGATTTTCCCTTTTCAGGGCTTTTACTGCTGAAGCTACTTCCGATCGAAGAATCGGATAGTCGTGTATGTTGGAGACTGTCGGGACATTGAGTATCTCTGTGTCTCCTGAGATTTCAAAGTTATACAACTCTGAACAGTATTCCGTCCATCTTTTTAACACATCTTTGTCCTCAGTTAAGCATCTATTATTTTTGTCTTGTATTGTGTTGATTCATCCACGCTTTGAGATAGTGAGGTCCTTTACTAATTGGTACGCTTTTTTACTGTCATTCCTGTTAAGGCTCTGTTCAATTTCTTGACACTTCTTCTCTATCCACTTTTTCTTCGCTTCTTTCATTCCCTCTTTAATCCGTTTGTTGACGCTTTTGTATTCGTGGACATATTTAGGGTCGGACAACTTTTTCCCTTTAAGATCCCGTCGCTTGTCACAGAGTTGGAGTATATCCTCAGTTACCCAGGGTTTTTTGGGCAGGCGGAGCTTCCCTAGTATTTGCAGGGCTGTGTCTGTGACTGCTGTGTTTAGCATATTGACTTGTGTGTCGATATCCTGGTCATTGGAGTCCAAGATATTGAGGACTGCAAAGTGTCCTCCTACTTGTGCCTCGAATATGGCAGCTACTTGGGAGGTCTTTCAGCTTGTCCAGGTCAAATTTTATCCTGGTAGGTTCTTGTTTTGTTACCTTTTCAAGGTGTAATTTGAAGGTCATCATTCCAGGCATTTGAATAATAATAAAATCTTTCTCATCAACAGCTAAAAAATTGTAGTCCATTAAATGTCTTTGCTGAGAATCAGTGAAGAAACAATTGTAGATTGTTAGTACACTTGTGCAGAGATTTAAATTTACTGCCGCCGTATATCGACTCTAAATTGTTTTTCTGTTCATTTTTGTTTTTACTAAATGACGTTTATATGACGGCTTTTTAATTGTTTTCCTGAATACCAACTAATAAAGAAAGGTAAACAATTATAAAGCAAGAATGGAAACCTTACATGCGTTCTTAAAAACATTCAGAATGTCATTGTGATGGCTAGTTTGCTTCTATACTATATTTGGTGTAAGAACATCATTCATTCACAATAAGATCCACGATGTAGTTTAATTATTTACCTTCAACGTATTTAACAAGTTCCTGTTCGTTGACCTTTGACTCTGGTTTCTTGACAACAAAAGCTCTGGGTAACTCTCCACATTCTAGGTCGGGTACTCCCAACACAGCCACATCCTGGACATCTGGATGACCCAACAGCAAGGCTTCAAGCTCAGCCGGAGGAACCTGAAAATAGTCTGTTGAGTGAGCTTCCAAAACGATTAGAAAACAAACAAAGAATTCATCAGCGTTCATATATTGTACATTTTACTTAGAGCACAAAGTCATCCCTTAGTATTTCGTTGGTAAATGTGATCTTTCAATATGGTGTGAAATATCCCCAATAGAAATAAAGAATTTTAGGTATCTGATTATGTAGTTAATTACTTTTAATGTCGACCATAGCAACAGATGAACTTTATACATCATCTACCCTACAGATTGCAAGTCTGAAGTCTTTAAGATGGTAATGGGATACAATTAATGAAATAAAAGGGGTTTGATTACAAAAAATTCTTCTGCGTGCATAGATCCATTTAACAAATGAGCAAATTAAAAACAAGTTTTGAAATGTTAGTAAAAAAAAAAAAAAGCTTACTTGAAAAGCTTTAAATTTGATGAGTTCCTTCAATCTGTCCTGAGTGAACAATAT
This sequence comes from Biomphalaria sudanica, assembly GCA_036873155.1. Lineage (NCBI taxonomy): Eukaryota > Metazoa > Mollusca > Gastropoda > Planorbidae > Biomphalaria > Biomphalaria sudanica. The sequence goes on along the minus strand of JAZGLO010003237.1, from coordinate 1,746,096 downwards.
CCCATCTTTTGTAAAATAGCCAAGATCTCCTAACAAAAAGACCAAATAAATGTAAAATAGCCAAGATCTCCTAACAAAAAGACCAAATAAATGTAAAATAGCCAAGATCTCTTAACAAAAAGACCAAATAAATGTAAAATAGCCAAGATCTCTTAACAAAAAGACCAAATAAATGTAAAATAGCCAAGATCTCCTAACAAAAAGACCAAATAAATGTAAAATAGCCAAGATCTTCTAACAAAAAGACCAAATAAATGTAAAATAGCCAAGATCTCCTAACAAAAAGACCAAATAAATGTAAAATAGCCAAGATCTCCTAACAAAAAGACCAAATAAATGTAAAATAGCCAAGATCTCCTAACAAAAAGACCAAATAAATGTAAAATAGCCAAGATCTCCTAACAAAAAGACCAAATAAATGTAAAATAGCCAAGATCTCCTAACAAAAAGACCAAATAAATGTAAAATAGCCAAGATCTTCTAACAAAAAGACCAAATAAATGTAAAATAGCCAAGATCTCCTAACAAAAAGACCAAATAAATGTAAAATAGCCAAGATCTCCTAACAAAAAGACCAAATAAATGTAAAATAGCCAAGATCTCCTAACAACCTGCAAAAGAACCATGTCAAGATGACCTACCTGTATGAAGCCAGCCGCTTGGTTCTATCATTTCGTCAGTGGCTTGTTTGTTATTATAATAACCTTTCATGACCTGAGGACCTTTCACACAGATCTCTCCAACACCACCTGGGGGCAATGTTTGGTTCTCTTGATTCACAATCTGTTTTGGAAACATTCAGGGATCAATACATTACTCAATGGCAAAGATTTATGTTTCTCTTCATAATCTAAGATTCTAAGTAATCCATCTACAAAACGCGAGTCAGCTCTACTGTGAATACCGACAAGTGTTTGCAAGTGTAATATCCAGAGCCTTACAACAGGGCCTTTAGTAAATATGAAATTTTGAATGAGATCAGAATGATTTGTTTTGTCTTGTTGGTACTAAACTTGATTTGTTTTGTCTTGTTGGTACTAAACTTGATTTGTTTTGTCTTGTTGGTACTAAACTTGATTTGTTTTGTCTTGTTGGTACTAAACTTGATTTGTTTTGTCTTGTTGGTGCTAAACTTGATTTGTTTTGTCTTGTTGGTGCTAAACTTGATTTGTTTTGTCTTGTTGGTGCTAAACTTGATTTGTTTTGTCTTGTTGGTACTAAACTTGATTTGTTTTGTCTTGTTGGTACTAAACTTGATTTGTTTTGTCTTGTTGGTACTAAACTTGATTTGTTTTGTCTTGTTGGTACTAAACTTGATTTGTTTTGTCTTGTTGGTACTAAACTTGATTTGTTTTGTCTTGTTGGTACTAAACTTGATTTGTTTTGTCTTGTTGGTACTAAACTTGATTTGTTTTGTCTTGTTGGTACTAAACTTGATTTGTTTTGTCTTGTTGGTACTAAACTTGATTTGTTTTGTCTTGTTGGTACTAAACTTGATTTGTTTTGTCTTGTTGGTACTAAACTTGATTTGTTTTGTCTTGTTGGTGCTAAACTTGATTTGTTTTGTCTTGTTGGTGCTAAACTTGATTTGTTTTGTCTTGTTGGTACTAAACTTGATTTGTTTTGTCTTGTTGGTACTAAACTTGATTTGTTTTGTCTTGTTGGTACTAAACTTGATTTGTTTTGTCTTGTTGGTACTAAACTTGATTTGTTTTGTCTTGTTGGTACTAAACTTGATTTGTTTTGTCTTGTTGGTACTAAACTAAGGCAGTCGTTCTCAACCTATGGAGCGCGCACCAACAAATGTGGGGGTGTGGCTTGGTGACAAGGGAAGGGGATGCGAAGGCGTTCATTTTGTTTTTAAAGTTTCCCACCTGTAGGGAAGAGGCTCTAAACCAATCTCTGTGAAGGCAACTTGCCGCCCTATAACTGAACAGCGCCGGTGAATCTCAGTACTAGTAAGTCGTATTACTTTGATGACTTGTGCACTGGACAATTGTGTTTCTGAAGCTTTAGAAGGAACCCACAACCCGCACAGCTGGAGGTAAAGTAGCGCGGATGTAACCTTTTATTTTAGCCTGGAGGGGGTTACAAAGAACAGTTTGATGGCGCAGATGTAGCCTTTTTTTAGCCTGGAGGGGGTTACAAAGAACAGTTTGATGGCGCAGATGTAGCCTTTTTTTAGCCTGGAGGGGGTTACAAAGAACAGTTTGATGGCGCAGATGTAGCCTTTTTTTAGCCTGGAGGGGGTTACAAAGAACAGTTTGATGGCGCAGATGTAGCCTTTTTTTTAGCCTGGAGGGGGTTACAAAGAACAGTTTGATGACGCAGATGTAGCCTTTTTTTAGCCTGGAGGGGGTTACAAAGAACAGTTTGATGGCGCAAATGTAGCCTTTTTTTAGCCTGGAGGGGGTTACAAAGAACAGTTTGATGGCGCAGATGTAGCCTTTTTTTAGCCTGGAGGGGGTTACAAAGAACAGTTTGATGGCGCAGATGTAGCCTTTTTTTAGCCTGGAGGGGGTTACAAAGAACAGTTTGATGGCGCAGATGTAGCCTTTTTTTAGCCTGGAGGGGGTTACAAAGAACAGTTTGATGGCGCAGATGTAGCCTTTTTTTAGCCTGGAGGGGGTTACAAAGAACAGTTTGATGGCGCAGATGTAGCCTTTTTTTAGCCTGGAGGGGGTTACAAAGAACAGTTTGATGGCGCAGATGTAGCCTTTTTTTAGCCTGGAGGGGGTTACAAAGAACAGTTTGATGGCGCAGATGTAGCCTTTTTTAGCCTGGAGGGGGTTACAAAGAACAGTTTGATGGCGCAGATGTAGCCTTTTTTAGCCTGGAGGGGGTTACAAAGAACAGTTTGATGGCGCAGATGTAGCCTTTTTTAGCCTGGAGGGGGTAAAAAGGAACAGTTTGAGAAACAAACTGAACTAGAGTCTAAGAAAGTTTACCTTGGCGAGAGTGTTGACCACCAGATGCCCAATAGAGCCAGCAGTGTTTGTGGTGTCCAGTGATGCAACAGGGGAGAGCTCGGTCATGCCGTAACCTGTCATTGGAAGATAGACATTGGTCAGAGACCTGGAGAAGATCTCTCTCTCACACACACACACACACACAGTCCACAAAGTGCGAATGCAGAACTTTTCAATGAAGTGGCGATGATCTCCCCCCCTCTCCCCACTCCGCTTTGATTCGCGTGTGCTTGAATATATATCTATCTCCCACTTGCCTCATCATGTTATGAGACATGTTATTGTAACAAAACAGTGCAACTTTACCCAAATAAAAAATAAGATTAATAAGATTTGTATTTACTAACTCAAATGACATTCACACATATTAGTTCTCCGTCACTCCAAAAAAAAAAAAAAAAAAAAAACACAAAAAACAACAAAAAAAACAACAAACTCAGGTTATTATCCGTTATTTTCAAACTTGGTTGGATTGGAAGGTTGGAAGGTTTACAGACTTTAAAACAACACGAGTAAGGATTCAGTACTTGATCTTTATGCGTGAATATGAAAATAGTTTCATACATGCTAAAGTCAAGAAAAATGTTTTTGAAATCAGTCGACCGTAACTTGAGATTCCAAGAAAAAAACAGAAGTATTAGTAACACGATTTTCTTGTAAAAGAATGGTTCCCCCTTTGTCCCCCCCCCCCTGGAACGTAAAAAGTAAATTAAGTATCAGGCCACTGCAAACTGATTCAACAAAGATCTTTTATAAGCTGACGATCGAGTCGTGCAAAGTTTCTATTGAAGACTTTATGTGCATGAAACAAACATTAGACCCCGGCTACCTTTGTTCATTTGTTCTTCCCAGCCTATACACATCTATCCATTAGACCCCGGCTATCTTTGTTCATTTGTTCTTCCCAGCCTAGACACATCTATCCATTAGACCCCGGCTACCTTCGTTCATTTGTTCTTCCCAGCCTATACTAGGGGTGCACCGGATAGTCCCTCCGGCTCCGGCTTCTGGCGAATATCCGGCATTTTTTACTATCCGGTGCTATCCGGCTCCGGTCGGATATCACTACCGGATAGTAAACCGGATAGTAAAAATACACCTATTTAATATGCATAAAGTGGACCTCGTTCCATTACTGTCTGTTATAGAATGTATTAATTTTTATATGAAAACAAAATAATGTGCTTAAAAATAGAGCCATTATAAATATGCACCAAACATCGTTTATTATAAAGACAAGGCATGTTAATAACCTAATATAAATAGAGATGAAACTTTACATCATAAATGCGCTTTACATACAGAGATGCAATGGCTGGCACTTTTTTCAATTTGTCTTGACCTTTGAGTAAGTTAGTTAACATGTTAAAATGTTACATTCCTTGACTACGTCATGCTGACCAGACGTCTGTCTTGCTGTGCGGGTATATCTCCAGAGGTAGAGATGAACAACTCCCACCCCCTTTTATTTGTTTAGTCCATCACATTGAGTTTTTTATAGGCAGGTAACCACAAGTTAAATACGATGGACGTAGGTTTAATGTCAGCGTATAGACACTCTCTAGTGGTCACACCTTTCGAGGGAACTGAGTTTGTTTACTTAGTAGTTAATCTTTATTGGGGGGGGGGGGGCTGGACTACAAGAGCCACACCTCTAAGGTAACCAGGTATGTTTCTAGATGAACAACTCCCTCCCCCTTTTATTTGTTTAGCCCATCACATTGAGTTCATTGATTGACAGGTGACCCCAAGTCAGATACGATGGACGTAAGCACTCTCTAGAGGTCACACGAGGGAACTAGGTTTGTTATTGGGGGGGGGGGACTAGACTTTACATTATAAATTCGTATTACATACGTAGCAGCGATGTCTGGCACACTAGCTTGTCTTGACCTTTGAGTGGTCTAGTAAACATGTCATATTCCTTAACTACGTCACGCTGATAATCTGTCTAGATGTGCGGGTATTTTTCCAGAGGTAGAGATGAGCTACCCCCACCTCCTTTTGTTTGTTTAGTCCATAACATTGAGTTCACAAATAGGCAGCTGACCACATTAAGCCAGATGTCAACGTGTCGACACTGTCTAGAGGTCACATCTTATGAGGGAACTGAGTTTGTTTACTTGGATTAGAATTTTTATTAGAGGCGGGTCTACAAACCAAATCTCTATAAGGTTAATTTGGTATGAGTTAGTTTATTATGAGATAGGTTGTCAATCAAGGGTCTGGACCACAAACCACACCTTTTATACTATTGGACGGGTAATAAGTTTGTTTACTTTGAGTTAAGTCTCACGTATAAGTCAGGATTACAAGCCAAACATACACTGACCAAGGGTATCTTTAAAGGGAGGGCTCAAGAGACTCAACACCCCCAACTTCTTATTTGTTTAATCCATGACAATGTATTGATAGAGAATATAGACATTGACCATTCTTAAGCCAGAATGGATTAACGCAAATTGTTAAGACATATTGAGACTGTCTCTAGAGGTCACTAGATGGTGACACTAAGTTTATTTACTTGGAGAGAAATGTCATTTAGGGCGCTGAACACACGTTCGTTGCACAATAAAATAAAACAAATACGTGCATGTGTGCGTGTATGTATTTTCCCCCTTGTATTAAAACCTTTAGAAAGAAAACTAATTTCATTGTTTAATTCTATTGACTTAATATATAAAGGAAAACCTTACAGTTAAATTTAACATCGCAGAAAATAAATTGATCTAAAGCACCACAATTAGATCTAGCAAACAAAGAAAAATATGCTGGAATGTTAAGAAACACTTGACCTCTGTAACTAAGGTACAGAGATAATTTATCTATATGCTTGACTGATCATGCCAATGTGTTATCTTTTTTCGCCTGCACACTAAACACTATTGCGTATGCCCAAGGAAAAAAAACGCGTGAAGGTCAACACCATCAACTATACACACTACACTAGGACTACATGTGTAGGCTCACTACGTCTATCTGACCAGGTTGTTACGATCAGTCGAACACAAAGTCTATTTATGTTGTTTTTTTTTTGGTAGGGAGGGTGTGGGTGATTTTGTTTCTTTTATAGTTGGTTTTCCTAATTCTCTTAGATCTATATAACAGTAGATCTAAACATTGATAACAATAATAGACATACAGACTACAATTAAATCTATGCTTCGCAACATTTAAAGCTCAGGCTATGAGTAGGTATAATAGATGTTCCTGCTGTTAATAAAATATCGTTTGCCGCAAATGGATTAATAAATATATGACCTACTACGCTTCAGATTCCAACTATTAACTAACAGCTATCAGTATTAAGCCCTTGAAGCCAGAACCAGAAGCAGTCTTTGGACTTAAAATTACAAGTCTGATGACCAGTTGTTGGTCAGAAATTATTGAACACATACATCCAACCACCATACAAGCCAGATGAGAGATTTACATTAGTAACTAGTTAAATATATACTAACATATTTTACATTGACTCTCCAACACACAGCCTTTATAGTTGATGGCCTCGTACATACACACAGACACGCTCATGCTACACAGATTAATTTATGTTTATAAATACTGTTAATCTTTAATAAATCAATCAGCAAAAGAGTTTAAAACAATAAGGTATATAAAAGGAAAAATATAATACCAACAAATATAGGTATGTTATTTAACAGTTTCGTAAAATGCTCAGCAATACAAGCTATTTACAAAACACTTAGGTATTCGGCTCCGGCTCCGGCACCGGCCGAATATCAAATTTGACTATCCGGTCATATCCGGCTCCGGCCGGATATCAAAAAGTACTATCCGGTGCACCCCTAGCCTATACACATCTATCCATTAGACCCCGGCTACCTTTGTTCATTTGTTCTTCCCAGCCTAGACACATCTATCCATTATACCACGGCTACCTTTGTTCATTTGTTCTTCCCAGCCTATACACATCTATCCATTAGACCCCGCCTACCTTTGTTCATTTGTTCTTCCCAGCCTATACACATCTATCCATTAGACCCCGGCTACCTTTGTTCATTTGTTCTTCCCAGCCTATACACATCTATCCATTTGACCACGGCATCCTCTTCTTTTATTCCCCTTAGAAAAAAATCTCCCGCCTTTTTACGCCTTCCCACAACATACACTTGAGCCCGTGGATTCTAATATTGATCTGTTACGTTGAAGAGGAACGGTCCTCTCTCTCCCTCTCTCTCTCCCTCTCTCTCCGGTAACCCCCCACTCCATTTTTTCTGTTTGCACCCTGCACTCTATGTTGTTGTTTTAGTTTAATACAAAGTTTACGATGTTTCTGGAAAATCCGCTCCCAGACGCGTTTCTATCATAACCGTTTCCTAGTGAGCACCTGAAATGTCAAGTGAAACCGCAGTGTTTCAAGCTAATCCATTTAGAGGTTCTGGAAATGTCTTGTAGGAAAGAGTTAGTAAGCGCTATTTCACTAGTATCTCTCTCTCTCTCTCTAATTCTCTTCTTCGTGGCTCAACAGTTTGGACGAGCAAGAAGTAAAAGAAAGATCACTCTTTTATTTCTGCAGATAGTCACCCCACGAACAAACAAGATGGAAGGGGGTACAACAAGTGGGTATTCACTCGTCGCTACGGATGGCTGCGCGCCGGACTGTCAACTCCTGGCCGCTCTCACCCCGCTTCGTCCTGCGGGAGGTTTGGACTAAGAAGTAAACTCTGAAGGAACATCCGAAACTTGTAAAACATCTTACAAACAAACATTTTACAAACCCTAAATAGCAGCGCCGGACTTAACCATTGTGACCAAGAAGTCATGGAAAGAGAAAAATAATCTACTATGTATAATAACCCGTCACTAAATAGCAGGGCCGAACTTGACCATTGTGGGGCCCTATGCGAAACGGATTTCGCGGGGCCAACTTTGGGTAGGGAAGAGGACAATAAGTGAAATTTAAGAGTTTGTATTAGAAAATAAATTCGTCTATGCATTTTGTTCATTCTTTACTACCTACATAATTACTTTACGAGCCTTGCGTGTAGCAAAGTCATATCATGATAATTCTGTTTCCTACATAGATCACTCTCAATAGCAGGAATTACCAAATGTTTCAATCTATCTTTGGGAATTGTTGACCTCAAGTAATTCTTCATTAGTTTTTGCGAGAAGCTTCTTTCAACAGATTACACAATTACGGCTAATGCATAATGCCATTTTTATTTATCGCGCGTAGGATTGGCGTTTTCCATATTGAATGACACCCCAAAATGACAACTTTGTCTATATATTTCCTTATATTTTAAGGACTTTTTCCTAGTAAATCGACAGGAAAGCGCGGGAAATCTGTTTTAAGCTATAATATGGTTAAATTTAATAATTTATAACCTAGAATTAGAGCGGGTCCTATGAAAGTGCAGGTCCTATGAAAGTGCGGGGCCCAATGCGATCGTATAGGTTGTAGTGGCCTAAGGCCGACCCTGCAAAATAGCGGCGTATGCTACTCCACCGGTCGACTAGTATAAAAGATTTCAGCTCTATTAATGTCTTTATTAAAGAACATTAAACATCAGCAAGCACCTTGATTTATTGCAGTTTTATAAAATCTCTTTTGAAACTCTGAAGTAATCTCACTTCCCAATGGAGCAGCTCCACAAATAATTGTTCTGAGAGATGTCAAATTATACTGACTTACTAGTGGATGTTTGGCAAGAAAGACAACCAGGGGTGGTACAAGATGAGCCAGAGTTATCTAAAGAAAACAGAACAATTTAGAACTTTGAATTAGGAGTAGCAATCTATTTTATCTTACATGTATGATATGTTATCTTACATGTATTATTTGTTATTGCACATAATATGTAATCTCAAATGTAATATGTGTTATATGTTAAGCATGCAAAATAGATCTAAAGTCTCATATAAAACACAAAACACTGGTCAATTAAATACGGGATGTACTAATCGACGTTATCTCATTAATTTAGTGAATTATTTTTGGCTTTCCAATCAAAGGTTTACAAAATTTCTGTATATTTGGGAACCAAGTTTCAACAAATGGCAACTGTTTCCATTTAATCCCCTGGACTGCTCGGCCCATTAACTAAGCAACACGTCAAGGCCCAAAAGTTGGACTGGTTGTCAGGGTCTATTTGAGACACATGGCATCACTTCCGGAAGTATCTTACCTTATCTTATATAATACAGACGTTACTTCAAAAAAGAAGATGATTACGTCCTATGCGTCATACATTTAGTCATGCATGTTAACCAATGACTTAAATTCTGCCAAGTCACTGGTTTTCCTGGCTAGCTCAGGCAACCCAGTCTAATAGTACTAGGAAAGAAGGCGTATTTGTACAATGCTTAATGCTACGGGTCTACTTGAAGTAGACAGAAAGAGCCTCACTAACCTTCTTGTTCTGAAGACAACTGAGAAATGTCTCTGGTTCAAATTTCGGAAGGTAGACAACTGAGGATCCACCGAGCAGAACTGTAAACTGGACAACTATCATTCCATAGATGTGGAACAATGGCAGCAATCCAATCACACGGTCTTCTGGGCTGGTGTGCAGACTTGCACTGGGAAATAGAAAGTACATTGAGTCTCATTCTGCCTTTGTCCACAGTAACACACTGAGGTGTAAGTATGGGAACTTAATGACAACAAGTGACTATGTGTGTACAGTTATTTTGCTGTAAGTGGAGTTCAAATATATATATATATATATGGCTCCTTCTATCTCGGAAAATAATGCATGCACCCAGATGAGTCACTGGCTTTGGTTACGCCTTATTTTGGCCGCTTTGCAGCAGCACCAGAGTTTCCTCTCCGGGGCGCATTCCTGGGCCTTGGATAAAGAGGTCATGGGTGGCCCATACCTCATGATCCCTCTCTTGACCTTGCTGATGTGATCTAAAGGAACGCATCGCGTTACATTTGGCACCAACTCAGTCGCAGAAGCTGACGTAGGGAATTTCCTAGTTGATACTCCTAACGCCTAAGGGGCTTCACTACTGATTTTTCCTCGAGGTTGTCTCCTGCACATAACAATTTAAAAAAAAACATCATAATGTAAAGCTATAGATACTAAAACTTACTCTATCTGTAGACAGCTGGCCATACAGTTGTAATGTGTTAACATAACACCTTTAGGTAATCCAGTTGTACCGCTAGAGTAAGGTAAAACAAAAACATCCTCCACTGGATTAATATCCACGTCTGGAAACATTCGACCATCGTCATCCAGTAAAGTCTGAAATGGTCGAAATCCTTCCGCTTCCCCAAACACAAAGAGATCCTGTGGATACAGAAAACATTCTTGAAAATAAGGGATTGGATCAGTGGCGCATCAGGGTACCCGTGGGCCCGGGTTCAAGAATATGAGTTTGGGCCCCCCTTCCCTACATTGAGTAAAACAAAAACAGATCTTGCCGTCAAGTAAGCATTCGTACATTGAAAAACAAAACATTCTTTTGATGGTACTACTTTCTAGAAGTAATGGAGTCATTACATTCAATGCACTTTTTAGGCGCTTACTTAAACTTAGGTCCTCCCGCGCTGTTCGACCAAATCGGTCTCAAGGGGAAATCGCAATGGTAATCGTAGCGTAGCTTTTTTTTTTTTTAGTTATATCTTTGTTAGAAACATGATAAGACTAAGTAAGTTATATAAGGATCGATACATCTAAATTCTTACAGTCATTAACTTTTGTTTTAATTTTTTTTAAAGTACCTTTGTGGGCCCCTATTCGTCATAGGCCTGGGTTCATTGAACCCCTTCGCACCATGGATGCTACGCCGCTGGACTGGACTTTCATTGAACAAGTAATCTATTTCATACTTTATTCTCAACTAATATACAAGTCTTTAATGCGACAGCTTGCCGCCCAATCGTTGTTGTAGGCCAGAGCGTGGTAACCTAAACAATTTAGATCATAGCTCGTTGACACGCCCAAGTAACATGAGTTTATGGTCGATAGCAGAATGTGGAACTAAATCAATATTTACTATTTTATTTATTTAGTTTTACTTGAGGACCGTTTTGTTGACTTTGACGAGCGAATTTAGAAACTAATGTTTCCGATGAAGTATTTGACTTGTGCCTCATCTAATTCCGAGCTAGAGAAGAAGCTTTTTGTTTTTGGCGCCCTAGAGCACAACCAGTTCCGTCTTTTACTAAGGAGAATTATGTCACTAGAGCTAGAGGAATTAATTAATGGGTCATACTTAAACCATATCGTCTACTAATATAATTTACATTGCGTTCATGGTGAGTAGTCCATATGTATAAATAGAATTTTCAAAATAGAAAGAATGTTTGTTACGGTTATAGTTATCGCGTTTATGAATAAAAAGTCATTTTCAATTTCTTTTCAAATAGTTTACCTTGATCTGGATGTCTTTATGTCTCACTGCCGCCGTTACCGTGGAAACAAAGCTGGCTGTTGTAAACACAGCTTTAGAATTGCTGTGAACCAACTGGACACGTAGCTCATCTAAGGAAATATTTATGAACACAAAACGTTCATTGAACTCGACATGAGGAAACAGTGTTCATTAGTGTTGATATATCTGCAAACTTCCATTTCTAATAGCTAGTGCCCAAGGAAGAAACACAAAGAACCCCAAGCAAGAATCCTTTCAACTTAGATGGTCTTTCTTTTTGGCATCCATTGACTGACCAAAGGAAGCGAGCAGTGACTTAGAACTAAGATTAAGTCTTGGCATCACTATCAAAATGAACGACCTATGTAACATGACTACACTGCTTTGTTACAAGTCTGTCTCTAGTGCCAAAACCACTAACATTTCGTAACTTATTTAGTGGAAAAAAAGGTTACCTTCTTTGTACAAAGGGTTGACAGCACTGAACCACACGCCAGTGGCAGCACAGGCCAACATCAGAACGGAATAATTAATGTGGTTTGTAGAGAACACGGAGACGACGTCACCTTTTCGATAACCCAAGCGATGCAGGCCACTGGCCACTCTGATAGCCTTCTCTTTGAGTTGGCCAAACGTGTAGCTCTGTCCATTGGAGAACTCCTCCTGTAATAGAAAAAGCTCACAATTAATCAGCAAGCGACATTTTCTTCGTGGTGATCACGCGTCACTAGATAATGGTTTACAAGAAGGGCCTGGGGTTCACACGACGAACAACTGCCATTTTACCGGAAACGGAAGGAGATTCTGGAAAGCAACGTTGGAAACAAAAAAGAAGTTGCGACTCACAGTCCCACAGTTCCTACCGCCGTCTTCCATTGAAGCTTTCCACCAAATGCGAATAACAATTAACAGCTGGCTATTTTGGTTTTTCCGGTGTACAGAGTTAAATAAGTATCTAACAAGTCATATGATAATTATTGTGTTCTTTGGCTGGTAGCACTAAATAATTTGTATTATTTCGCCGGCAAAAGTGATTTTTCCATATGGCGTATTGCTAAGGCCGCCTCTGGTACATCATTCATTCAAAAAGTATGATATAATTTAATGCTTAAAAAATAAAATTCCACAAAGAAGTTGTTGGTTAAGCAGTAATGTATGTCTACTTACCACAGCCACCAGATTCTTGTACTGGTCACACTTCTCAAACAGGAACTGGTGAAATGGGACATTGGTAGGTATGTTGATGTCCGGCAAGTGACTGCGGACTACGTTGTCTGGACCTATGAGAGTGGATGTGGACATCCATTTGGAACAAACAAACAAGGGAGACCTTGACCTAAATGTGACCGGAAGATAGTTTCGCAGAAACATGCAGCTCATCATCTTGTGGAGTTGTCTCTGCATGGCTTTACAAGAGACCATTGTCTGAGTATAAAGAAATCAGAAGATTGCGCAGTGGAACGCTTTCAGCATGTCAACTAAGAAAAACAAAAGACGCTATCAGGTTAGAAAAAAACACTTAACTGATAAATGTTCTATGTAAAAAGTGTGTTGTAGGTCAAGCCTATGCTAATTTATGGTAAGTGATGGGTGTGTTGTAGGTCAAGGCTATATGTTGATTCCTGGGAAGTGATGGGTGTGTTGTAGGTCAAGGCTATATATTGATTCATGGAAAGTGATGGGTAAGTGGGCCAATCCGTGAATAAATATAGGGTAGTCTGAAAAGTTTCCGAAATGAAGCGTGTAGTTTTTTTTTACAAATAAATTTTTACTGCTCTACATAATCTCCATACAGGTCTCTGCAGCCCCCCCCCCCCCCCCGCAGCAATACCCCCACCTCTAGGCTCTAACACGTCCATGTTATATCTAGAGACATTCCAAAACTAAAAGTTGTGCTTAGAGGACCAGCGGTGCCGCGAAGTCTTGGAGGCGCTCTGGCCTTTCCGTGGTGGATGCTGACCACACCTAAATAAGCCATTCTTAAATAAAACTAAAACAAATAGAGTGTGAAGTATCTTTATCATGGAGTGATAGTATTTATTTTGATTCATCTCGTATACTGTATCTAAATGGTAATAAATGGTCACATCAAAAGTATATTTTTCTTTAAATTAAAAAAAATCCCACTGAAGTCACATTTCTTCTTCGCTATTAATAGATTTCCTAATTCTGCAAGTAACACATTAATCCCTTCCAAGAAACTCACACATTATTTATTTCTCCAAAATTTGAACCTCAAAATCAACAGAACCAAATCTTAACTCTTTCTCTCCTAAATGACGATACCAACGTTGATTTACTAGAATGTGGTAAATAATTACGGAGAGAAAGTGTTAATGTGGAAATAAAGTGAAAACATAGGATTTTCCCATTTTTTATTTTTGTGGTAAGTGAGTGCTCGTAAGGTCTAACGTTTTCAATGCTGTTCTAGATCTAATCCTCCATTTCTGACTATCCAACATGTTTGGTGACATCTTAATGAAACTTATGGTCATTGTAACTACAATAGCAAGTACATCAGCTCTGCCTAAATATGGATCATTAAATATCAATAGTATTTTACAAAATGTAAATAAAGTTTTAAACACACACACACACATATATAATATATATATATATATATTTACATATATATAGTGCTTTTTTTTTGTAAAAAAAAAAATAGGTGACGTTACTCAGTGATGGATTGCTTAACTTTTAACTACAAGTAAATTAATAAAAAAAACGTGTTAATATTCAAGAAAAGAAATAATATTGTAAAGTAAATATTGCTTTTCGTAAAGTAAAACTTTTAAAGTACTAAAGTCCTGATAGAATTCAAATGGATACAGCCGTATGAATTCCACTACTGAAAAAAAAAAGTAGTCCAAAGATTTTAAATGTAAAGGGGAACTCAGAAATTAGGTCTGAAAGGTCTAAACATTAAAATATAAAAGTGGGTCCATTGTCTCACGGCCCCTTCTCTACACGTCTGCGTTAACACACTTCACAAGCCTCTAAGTAGGTCAAGGCTAAAAAAAAAAAGCACTTAAAAAGATATCCTAAGCTTGTAGAGATACATGAATATAATGATACAATACAGCTTCAGCAGAGATACACACATAATGAAGTACTAAACTAATATCAATGTAGCCAACATGTCGTGTCACAAATTTACATATTTATCACATTTCTATCATTTAGACTGACCTAACCGAAATCCGAATTCAGACGAAATTGCTTTCTAAACGAACACACTGTAGAGACGATAAACATACACACAGTGCTCTACTTTCCGCTTGTTTTAAAAATGTGTAGGCCTACAACTAACCTTGCAACTGAACCGTAAACTTGTAAATCTGTGAACCTATAATGAATAGGCAAAAGAAAACGTTTTTAGCGGCCCCCGAAAGAGGAAAAGACGCTATTAGTTTTTGTGTCTGTCCATCCGTCCGTCCTGTTTAGATCTCGTCAACTAGAAAAGATAGTGAAAATCCGACATCATAATATTTTAGACCATTCAAAGTTCTGATGCAACGGCTACTTTTTTCTTTTCCAAAAGTGAACCATCATTTCATTCTGATGTTCTTTCTGAAAATAGTGAAACCTCCTTTTTTTAACCTGCCTAGGTGGACCACTTCGGGGGGCCGATTTTTGTAAACGGTTTTTGTAATCTTGTAGATTGTTTGTTTGTTTAGATGTATGTAGATTGTTTGTTTGTTTAGATGTATGTAGATTGTTTGTTTGTTTAGATGTATGTAGATTGTTTGTTTGTTTAGATGTATGTAGATTGTTTGTTTGTTTAGATGTATGTAGATTGTTTGTTTGTTTAGATGTATGTAGATTGTTTGTTTGTTTAGATGTATGTAGATTGTTTGTTTGTTTAGATGTATGTAGATTG
Organism: Biomphalaria sudanica; assembly: GCA_036873155.1. NCBI lineage: Eukaryota > Metazoa > Mollusca > Gastropoda > Planorbidae > Biomphalaria > Biomphalaria sudanica. The sequence goes on along the minus strand of JAZGLO010003237.1, from coordinate 1,730,892 downwards.
TTTGTTTGTTTAGATGTATGTAGATTGTTTGTTTGTTTAGATGTATGTAGATTGTTTGTTTGTTTAGATGTATGTAGATTGTTTGTTTGTTTAGATGTATGTAGATTGTTTGTTTGTTTAGATGTATGTAGATTGTTTGTTTGTTTAGATGTATGTAGATTGTTTGTTTGTTTAGATGTATGTAGATTGTTTGTTTGTTTAGATGTATGTAGATTGTTTGTTTGTTTAGATGTATGTAGATTGTTTGTTTGTTTAGATGTATGTAGATTGTTTGTTTGTTTAGATGTATGTAGATTGTTTGTTTGTTTAGATGTATGTAGATTGTTTGTTTGTTTAGATGTATGTAGATTGTTTGTTTGTTTAGATGTATGTAGATTGTTTGTTTGTTTAGATGTATGTAGATTGTTTGTTTGTTTAGATGTATGTAGATTGTTTGTTTGTTTAGATGTATGTAGATTGTTTGTTTGTTTAGATGAATGTAGATTGTTTGTTTGTTTAGATGTATGTAGATTGTTTGTTTGTTTAGATGTATGTAGATAGTTTGTTTGTATATAAATTTAGAAAGTTCCTTCAGAAAAAAACAATTGCTACGGATGGAGGCGGACAGGGTTCAATCTCGGGACCTTTGAGATGACAGGCTTTAGGAATTTCCCCACATTCCTTACTGGGCATTCACGTAGTGGAAAGCTGGATGATCTAAAAGCAAGGCTTCTAACTCGACACAACCAGGCAGCTACTCTTAGGACACTCCATGCTGCAATGCTTAGTTTGAAGTAACCAGAGTAGTGTCTGTGTTGTGGTATGTAGCAGTTGAAAGGAGTATGACAGCTTCTATAGCTCCTAAATGTAAACTAAATATAAAATAGGTTATCTAATTGACGATCAAATGGAAAATTCCGATAAGGAACGAATTTATGTAAAAATACTTTTGAAACACAAATTTGAAGGTTAATTTTATTAAATAATGAAATCAATAGACTATATTTTGTATTTTCATGTGTCAAAGTAAAAAACTATCTGTGCAAAGTGTAGATTTAGATCCTTTCGATCTAAACATGAAAAACATGGCCTAGATCCATGAAATACTAATACTTTTATATAGTTGGGCACATTTTTTTTTAGGGTCTTTAGTTTGATTTAGGGCTACTATGCATACGTCACGGTCCCAGTTAGTACCCAAGGAACATTTAAACCAAGTTTTATCAAGATTGCTGAACCGGTTTTGATTTCTATGCAAGACATACATACATACGCCTTACTTTCTACTTCATAATATAAGATTTATATCAATTGAACACTGTGTATAGAATCCAAAGTTACGTCATGAAAGTCCACTAAAACAAGTTGTTTTTTTTCAGAAATGGTGTTTTTTTTACATCATTTTTAAGCGTTGTAAAAAGTTTTTACTGGAAATAGAATTGAAGATGCTGCTGATTTCCTCTCAAGTCGGCAAGGAGTTTTACTTTTTTTTTATTCGCCCCCCCCCCCTTTTTTTTTTGGTTGGTTGTTAGCTTGTAGCTCCAAACTGAACCGATGAAGGCGTTTTTTAAATTAAATTTAACTTGAGATGAAATATAGATCTAATTTTAATGAAATAAACTGATATTTAAACAAATTCTAGTTCTAATAATAATAAATTAAACTGATATTTAAACAAATTCTAGTTCGAATAGTAATGAAATAATATATGTAAATAAGAAGATATATTGTAATGATCAAAGGCCAATGTGTGGTCTGAGAAAGGAAACTCTTGAGCGATAAAAACGATTCGAATAAATATGAATCCTGTCGCTAATAACTCCTGGCCATCGTTCACTTTATATCTTTCTTGAATATGTGCACGTTATTTCAAATCCTGATAAAAAGTTTTATTTATAGGTCAGTGTTGCATATTTCTTCCTACTTCCGCCACACATTGACCTTTGATCTTGACTATTTACATATATTATTTCATTTCTCAACAAGTATAAAGAGAAGAAGGGGAGATAACTATAAACACTTTCAATAACAGGTTCAAAAATAAAATAAAAACATTCTAAATAAACATATTTACATATTAGATAGGTTATTGACGGTCTATTGATTTATAATTTATAAGCTTTGTTTTAATCCTCGTTCTAAGATTCTATTTTTATTTAATGTGTCACATTTTATTTTGTCATGCAAATAAAAAGAAATAAATGAGATGGTGTAAATTTGTTATTTTTTACCATTATTATTATCTTATCTTATATAATAGAGACATTACTTCAAAAAAGAAGATGATTACGTCCTACGCGTCATGCATTCAGTCATGCATGCTAACCAATGACTTAAATTCTGCCAAGTCACTGGTTTTCCTGGCCAGCTCAGGTTGTTGGTTTAGAGGAAGCAATGAACGGGAACCCGCCTCACCAAAACTTTGCGACCTCCAAAAGTATGAACTCGAAGTTTTAATCTCATTTGAAATATAAGCGAGACGGACGGACGGACGGACAGACCACACGAAAGTAATAGCGGCTTTTCCCCTTGCGAAGGCGTAAAATATTTTCTTTGGCCAGCGAATATTTTTGTCGATCGAATTTTCAGTTTAGAATAATAAAAAAGAAAAAAAAAATTATAAAAAAAAGACGCAAGATATTAAAGTCTTTTGTAAAGAACAAAGCTTATCAAAAGGGGAAGAACTCCGCCCTTCTATCTATCAATAATGAACTAATTATTCTTTTATTCGATAACAAACAAAATATTTAATTACAAATAAGTATTTTTTTATTATTGATTCATGTTTTGTTTGGTACTATAAATAATTGTTTAAATTATCAACTTGATCGGGAAACGCGTAAGGGAGAAATAGGGTTAACAATTATTAAGCCATCTGTGAATACAGAAGGATTAGTTTCCCTTGTTGGTATCAAACAAAATAATTAATTACCAGTAAATAATTGACTTATTGGTTCCTTTTTTTTTTATATTTTATTCATTCATGTCTTGTCTATACCAATGAATAATTGTTCGATGTTTGAACTTGACCCGAGAATGAGTGTGGGAGAAATAACGTGTACACACCTTTTTTTTACCAGACCGACAGACAGACAGAGTGATTTGATATAAGCTATGTAAAAAAGAACAACATCTGACGAAATCTTCAACCTTGTATTTTTTTTAAATTAAAAAAACAACAACAAAATCTATAAAACATACTAGAAATAGTTAACATTTTTCCACCAATGCTAAACATTAAACAAACTTTACAAAAACGTCTGTCTTAAAACACGCCTCAGTATTTTTCCACTTGGACTTTTAGGTATGTCTTCAATGAACTGGACACCACCTCGTAGTCTATTTATATAGGCGGTTCGATCTAAAAATAGATTTTAAAGGGAGATAATAGATTGTTTTAAAATAGCTTATACATAGATGCACAAAATATCGGCTACAAATATTCATTTTAAGAAAATGCTGAAGTTTTACTTATTCTGTTACGTCTATTTATTTCCCGGCCTCAATCTCACAAGTTTATCTTTCTAAAGTGATGGGAGATTTTTACGATTTGCTAAACAATGTCAAATACACTTAGTTGAATTGGAAAATTACAAACTAAATACACAAAATCTCCGACGGAAGTACCAATAACTTGGAATCATGTCAAACAAAAAAAAATCCTGTTTTCAGCCTTAGATGAAAATTTTAGGTTTTAAATGTGTTTCTTCGGAGGTCACCTTCTATATACTTCACCAGTTCATGCTCTTGAACCTTTGACCCTGGTTTCTTGACCACAAACGCTTTAGGTAGTTCCCCACATTCCTCACTGGGCACTCCCAAGACCGCCACGTCCTGGACATCTGGATGACCCAACAGTAAGGCTTCTAACTCAGCAGGAGCCACCTGAGAAATAAGACATTTTATATTTACACGCAAAAAACTGGAGAATCCACTGTCACAGATTAAATGATCATGTTGTACTTTATTAAATTTAATGTGTATTGGTTGAACCTAGAGGGTGAAAGTATGAACATGTGAACATTAGTTATCAGATGATTGATGTTGCAAAATAAGTTTATTCCGGAAGTACGGTGCCCTTATCTTATGATCCGTTATCAGATGACCGGAAGTACGAGTGAAAGCATGAACATGTGAACATTAGTTGCCAGATGACCGGAAGTACGAGTGAAAGCCTGAACATGAGAACATTAGTTGTCAGATGACCGGAAGTACGAGTGAAAGCCTGAACATGAGAACATTAGTTGTCAGATGACCGGAAGTACGAGTGAAAGCCTGAACATGAGAACATTAGTTGTCAGATGACCGGAAGTACGAGTGAAAAAGAGTACAAGATTTTATTCAGAGTTTGGCCAAGTATACAGTCAAATTAGTTAGTCGTTTAGCAGTCAGAAAGCTGTAATGTAACTTAGGAGTGTGTACAGAGAAATCAGTAAGGAAAGTTAGTCAGGTAAAGTAGTCATTCTAGGAGTCACGTAAGAGTGCAGTCATAAAATTGTGTCATTGAAGCAATAATTGTGTGATTCAAAACATGCACTATAAATTGGTATATGTCTCATCTACTCTAATGCATTAGGTTCATATTTGGATTACTTACGCAACATTGGTACGTCACAACCTGCATATTTATGTACATAAACATTGTGTTCAAGCAATGAAGAGTTGTCAGGTCCATAACGTTTGTCACTATAAAGTACTCCCAGCCTCTATAAATCTTTTAAGCATCTGAACAACAAGTAACACACATGTCAGGAACGCTAACATCATCCATCAAATAGTTATATGTCCATTATTACATCGACACCCAACCTCAAGACCTTTTCTTTCTTGGCTTAGAAATAAGCGCAGTTGATATGATTCTATGCCAGTTGGCGCTATGGAATGTGTTTCCATTGGTCGTCGTGTAAGTCTAACGTTTTGTATTACTGCTTTGAAGTTTGAGGTCATTGGCGACATTACACCGCGCTGTTCAATACCTCTTACCGCAAAGCCTTTATATTTGATGAGTTCTTTCAGTCTGTCTTGAATGTAAAGAAGTCCATCTGGAGAGACATGGCCGATATCACCTGAATCGAAGAGAAATACATTAGATCGCGTGTTTCCCCCTGAAGATGCTCATTATCAAGAGGAATAAAAGAAACTAAAACAAATGAAGTTGCTTATCTTATTCACTGTAAACCAGTTACACAGACTAAAAACTCAAAATAGCTAGATGTTATAATCAAGACTCTTTAGTATTTCCTTTAGAAACACTGCAGAACAGAATATTTAAAAGTAAAGTAGCAATAATACATTAATCACTGAAGCAGAATTTAGAAATAAAAGTTAAATTATGGTTTCATGCATTATTGCCACTTTTAATCTCCTTACAAGTTACAAGTGCACCGAAGTGCTCATTCTTCTCTATTGCACTTAAAGAATGGGACGGCTGCTTGAATAAGTCATGAGTACCAATGACTTAGCAATGTTTAAGTCTCTAATTAACACGTGAATACGAGTAGGACGTAATTATCTTGAGTTTTAAAAGATCGTCTGTAATTTATAAGATAAGATAAGAAACTAAAATTGCTGAGCATTTTTAAGTTAATTCTAATAGTTCAATATTTCGTTGCTTATACAACGCACAGACGCACGCAAACACATATAACACAATGTGGGAAGCGTGGTCGAGAGGCTAAGTGCACTTGAACTTGGAAGTACCTAGAAGGGGGCTACCTGGAAGGAGCTCGAGGTTCGACACCCGACCCGGGCAGAGTTGTGTTTACTAAGCGCCTAAAGCGCCCCACTGGTCCACAAATGAGATTGGACCAAAGCGCTCTGAGCATGCTATAAGCATAAAAGTAGCGCTATATAAAAGCTATAAATATATATTCATATCGGGGATATATTTCAAACACAGTTCTCCACTCTTTGTTTAGTTTTCGACTTTGAAGCTTCAGTTGACATTATTAAAGTAATACAATACAGTAACAATGAAAGATATAGAAATGTGGTGGCGGTCATGTAACATTAATGTACCTGTGTGTATCCATCCATCGGGGTCAATGATTGAATCTGTTGTCTGTTTATCTTTGAAATAGCCTTTCATTATTTGAGGACCCTTCACACAGATTTCACCAACACCTCCGGCTCCTAGTGGCTCATGTGTGTCTGTATCTACAATCTACAATATAGATATATGTCTTTAAAATATACATAATTACATTCATATTACATAATCTTATGCACATAATTACATATACATACTTTTTACCTTACTTTTTTCTTTTGTTACCTCATATCGCCCCCACATTTTCCTATCGATTTCTCTTCTTTTTCTATGTTACTACATTGTATTGCTTAAAATTGTATAATATAAAACTTGTTCTTAAAAATCGAAACTTATGAAAGAGGAGATTACCGTGTTAAAAATGAGTCCAGACCATGCCCAATAGTTAAGTTTTAGGAGTCTCGATGTTGTCTTGCTGTCTGATGTTAGCAACTCTTCTAACGCACTTAATGAATAAACGCATTTTTTTTCTTTTGTATTTTTTCGAGATCGCGACGATACTTTTGTTTAATTCTCTAAAGATGAGAATTATATTATTATATTCTTAAGGTGATAGTGTAAAGACTGAGGTGCTAGTGTAGAGACTGACGTGCTAGTGTAAAGACTGAGGTGCTGGTGTAAAGACTGAAGTGCTAGCGTAGAGACTGAGGTGCTAGTGTAGAGACTGAGGTGCTAGTGTAGAGACTGAGGTGCTAGTGTAAAGACTGAGGTGCTGGTGTAAAGACTGAGGTGCTAGTGTAGAGACTGATGTGCTAGTGTAGAGACTGAGGTGCTAGTGTAGAGACTGAGGTGCTAGTGTAAAGACTGAGGTGCTGGTGTAAAGACTGAAGTGCTAGCGTAGAGACTGAGGTGCTAGTGTAGAGACTGAGGTGATAGTGTAGAGACTGAGGTGCTAGTGTAAAGACTGAGGTGCTGGTGTAAAGACTGAAGTGCTAGCGTAGAGACTGAGGTGCTAGTGTAGAGACTGAGGTGCTAGTGTAGAGACTGAGATGCTAGTGTAAAGACTGAGATGCTAGTGTAAAGACTGAGATGCTAGTGTAAAGACTGAGGTGCTAGTGTAGAGACTGATGTGCTAGTGTAGAGACTGAGGTGCTAGTGTAGAGACTGAGGTGCTGGTGTAGAGACTGAGGTGCTAGTGTAGAGACTGAGGTGCTAGTGTAGAGAGAGACTGAGGTGCTAGTGTAGAGACTGAGGTGCTAGTGTAGAGACTGAGGTGCTGGTGTAGAGACTGAGGTGCTAGTGTAGAGAGAGACTGAGGTGCTAGTGTAGAGACTGAGGTGCTAGTGTAGAGACTGAGGTGCTAGTGTAGAGACTGAAGTGCTAGTGTAGAGACTGAGGTGCTAGTGTAGAGACTGAGGTGTTAGTGTAGAGACTGAGGTGCTAGTGTAGAGACTGAGGTGCTGGTGTAGAGACTGAGATGCTAGTGTAAAGACTGAGGTGCTGTTGTAGAGACTGAGGTGCTAGTGCACCATTTCTCAAACTCTGTCAAGGAGGCGTGTTTATTTTTCTTTTACACTAAATCTCTGTTGTTGTTTTATTTTTACGCGGTTTCCCCAATAACTCCCGCTTGTATCCCAGATTTTGTAAACTGTGCTATGTGTTACCTTTCCAAGAGTGTTGACCACAAAGTGTCCTGCTGACCCAGGTGTACTTGTCGTGTCAATGGTGAATACTGGTGACAGCTCCGTCATGCCAGCGGCTGTTGATGTAAACACAATTGTGCCTGGACTGTAAATTAGCTGACTTAATATTTAAAGCTAACCAGAAAATAAAAAAAAATAATTTTACATTGCCATACGCACCCATTTTAGTAAGGGAGTGAACTCGTAATATTATTAATACTAATTACTTTACACGATAGTCTACCTTGATTCACAGTAATGCCATGGTCCAGTTTCTTTAGAAGCTCCAAAGTCACTTCGACTCCAAGAGGGGCAGCTCCGCAAATCACTCTTTTTAGAGATTTTAGATTATATTGACTGACACTAGGCATTTTGGATAAAAACAACACAAGCGGAGGAACTAGATGTGCCAGACTAATCTGTAAAAAACAAACAAACAAAAAAACAAATTGAACAGACTAAATGGACAGACTAAATGGACAGACATATATAAGGCAAAGATTGAAGGAAAATTGTGGGCAGCCCCTGAGAGTCTGTCAGGAGCATATGTGACGTTACATATTATGTTATATACAAATCTAATTCACTATTACGGTTACAAGTAGAGTGTTCATTGCATCCTCATTTATTCATTGGCCTCCTTCAGTCGTAGAACGACTATGGTTCATCTCAAACAAAGCGAGATGAAAGCTTGGGCATTGTCTATGATCGGAACGATGTCGCCCACACAGCAGTTCCCCCCTCTCCGCGCAGCTGATGTGACCAAAGGAAAGGAATATCCGATACATTTTGGGATCAGTTTCGCCGCAGGCTCTGCCAGGTTGACGCGAATACATAATCTGGTCATACATATTGATTAATGACTTAAACTCTGCTAAGTCGTTGATTTTCCTGGCTGAGTCAGGCAACCTTTAATGGCACTAGGAAAGAAGGATCACTTGTACACATTTGTTACATCATATGGAATAAGGAAGAAAAAAGGAGACTGCACAAAAAGAACTTCACATCATCTGCCCCATAGATTGCATGGTCTGAATGGGGAACTTTACTTTTGTTTGACAAAAAGAACATCTTACGGAGAGGGGAGGCTACTAAATGAACAGGCATGTGTAAGGCAAAGATTAAAGTGTCAATGATCCACGTGATTAAGTTACAATAAGTCATCAATGACACTTGGAAAGTCAGAGAAATGATATTTTTTAGTATAGCATAGGAAATACATTTTTGTCTTTCTAGGAATTTTATTCGGTCATGTTTTTTTTTATTGTTAAAGAAAGTCTCTAAGTTTAGTCAATTTACTAATGCTGCCACGGAGTTGCTCTACTGACACTCCAGTCAAATAAGAATATTCATTTGTTACAGACCTCAAGGCTCTATTTTGCACCTTTTAAATGTATGTGTGTGTGTTTAAAAGAGAGAGAGAGAGAGAGAGAGAGAGAGAAGAGTGACAAAATCATGTGTCCATAATTGAGTGATATATCTAATCAAAAACAGAGAGTGCAACCACTAGGTTACATTAATGTTAACACATAGGTAACATTAATTAAAGGTATACATTTTTTAAAATAATTCCTCCATTTTCATTTTTCATTTTGGCCTATTTGCTTACATGCTTGTCTTGCAGACATTGCAGAAAAGTTTCTGGTACAAACTTTGGTAAGTATACGACTGACGCGCCACCTAGGATCACAGACAACTGGACTACGACCATTCCGTAAATATGAAACATGGGCAGAAGACCAAGTGCCCGATCATCAGGCGTTGTGGGGATGCTGGAACTGTTGATAGATAGAGAAATAGTGTATCGAATTTTTCTCTTTCTTTCTCTATTAATTTTTTTTTTGAGGAAATAAATCTTACAGCATTGAAAGATGGTTTGTAAGTCTGGATTTCTTTCCATTTAAAAAGCTTTTTTTTTTTTAAAGTATTTTCTTATTTTGATTTGTATAAAGCTTCTCACTGTTCACTGTCGTCTGGTACACATGTTGTACACATCTCCCACTTCCCATTCTAGGACCAAGTTGAAACTACAGCGCTTTAGATACCATACATAAGTTGAGGCACTTAATGATAAAATGACTATATGAGCATAACACTAGCTACAGTGACATACTTTTGTAAGGGAAGGCACTGGACAGGATTTTTATGGAGGCCGAACCCTCTCAATGCTTCAAGATAATTGCATTTTAAAGTATTAAATCTGTACGAATGTCTTAAGATAAGATAGATGAGATAATATTTATTGATCCAAACTAATAGTCATTTTGTTTGACTCCAGTTGGCCAACTCTCTATGTAACTACTATAACAACAAACAATAGACATGAACGTCACAAATACCAACAACAATGACATAAAACATAAACACTCACAACCAGCTCTTGTTACAATGAAACACCTATGTACATCTGGGTGACGACAGATAACACGGTAACACTGACTAGAAAGGAGAATAAAGGAGTTTTTAAAATCTTTCTGTTTTAGTCCTAATGGAAAGGAGACGACCACTTCGTCCAAATCTGATGTAACAGTAGTTTAATGGTTGCATTTTGTCTTTAAGGATTGCGTATGTTTTGGAAAGGCATCTTTCATGAAAAAGGTATTTAAAAGAAGGTAACTATGTTTGAGTGATATACGATGCTTTTTTTTATTAGCCTATTTAGTTGTGTCAGTGCTGAATAGAAAAGTTTAATTATTGTTTGGTCTATTTTAAATTTTCTTAGCTTTCTAAGATAGAAGAGTCGTTGATGAATTTTGGTGTAAAGGTTTTGACAGTGTTCACTTCATTTTGGTTTGTTGTTGATGATTGTACCTAGGTATATTCTATAACTTGGTTTATGGTTTGGTTGATTTTCTGAATTTCTGCAAGATGGCCTTTATGTTTCCTAAAACCTATTGTCATTTCTTTAGTTTTCTGAACATTTAAATAAATTAGAAAGTTGTGAAGAAATGAAATAGACTAATAGAGCACTTGTCAATTCAATCCTTATATTCATATATTTAATATCCATTTTGTCTTTCAAATTTTATTTATCTTCTTAATGTGGATGTCTTCATTATGGTTGAAGCCTTGGGTAGCTGCGCAGTCTTGTACTGTCTTAAATCCGGCACTGTTTAGCTAATATCTCAGTGTTGTAAAAAAGGTATCAAGCTTTCCTTGACTTTTTTATTTTGATATCTCATTTATAAAGTAGTGTATGTTAAGGTGTATGTTAAGGTGTATGTTAAGGTGTATGTTAAGGTGTATGTTAAGGTGTATGTTAAGGTGTATGTTAAGGTGTATGTTAAGGTGTATGCTAAGGTGTATGTTAAGGTGTATGTTAAGGTGTATGTTAAGGTGTATGTTAAGGTGTATGTTAAGGTGTATGTTAAGGTGTATGTTAAGGTGTATGTTAAGGTGTATGCTAAGGTGTATGTTAAGGTGTATGTTAAGGTGGATGTTAAGGTGGATGTTAAGGTGTATGCTAAGGTGTATGTTAAGGTGTATGTTAAAGTGTATGTTAAGGTGTATGTTAAGGTGTATGTTAAGGTGTATGTTAAGGTGTATGTTAAGGTGGATGTTAAGGTGTATGTTAAGGTGTATGTTAAGGTGTATGTTAAGGTGTATGTTAAGGTGTATGTATGCCTATGTCTTTTATAGAAATCCAAAACGTTGGATTAATCTTGATAAAACTATGCATGAACATTCCTTTGATTAAAGCGGTGATCTTATGAGATGTCAAGTTGCCCTACAACAAAAACAGCAAAGCCGGGTAAAAAAAACATTAGCTAGTATTTGATATTTTAACTTATTTTAATTAAAATAAGCGTCCAATTGGATAATTAAATAAAATATTAAAATATTGAGTTTCTATTATAATTTGAAAATATCAGTAAATTTTTTTGTTGTACCTATATTAGTTATGCAAATTTTATTTAAAAAAAATAAACTCACGCAATCTGTAGACAGTTGGCCATACAGTTATAATGGGTTAACATAACACCTTTAGGTAATCCAGTTGTACCGCTAGAGTAAGGTAAAATAAAGACATCATCCAATGGATTAATATCCACGTCTGGAAACATTCGACCATCGTCATCCAGTAAAGTCTGAAATGGTCGAAATCCTTCCGCTGAGCCAAACGCAAATAGATCCTGTGGATACAGAAGTCAGTCGTGAGGTCAACTTAATAACACAAAAATATTTTGTATGGACAATTTATTTGTAAGTCAAAATTTCAATAGGCTACATTACGATTTATAGCATAAACAATTTTTTGTTTGGCCATAATTGTATTAGTCTAGACTATTTATTGTCTTGGGTGTATGAAACAGACGGAGTTGAACGACTTCATCATTGTAATACAATCAACTTACTTTGACTTGACTCTCCTGGGGTTTGACAAGTTTTAAAGCTTTTGAAACGCTGGCAACACAATTGGGCGTTGCAAACACAGCTTTAGATCCACTGTGAACTATATGTCGTCTGAGTTCATCTAGTATATAAAAAAGAGAAAGAAAAAGTGTGTTTTTAAACAATGTCAAGAAATATTTCAAAGTGTTTGAGTCAGCTCAATACTTAACAATACAAGAGGACGTTATCTCCGCCAAGTTCTCTATGCTATGAAACTAAACAATGAGTGTGACTTCTTTGGGAAATGTAACTGGCTCCTTGCATTGAGCTATGAAAAAGGTTTCAGGGAAAGAGTTTCCTTAGAACTTTTTTTTATGGGGGGGGGAGTATAAAGTGGGCAGAGGAAGAAGGATAGATGGGGAAGAAACTATATAGGTGCAGCATTAGGATGGAGAGAAAGAGAACCGTACAGAGAGAGAGGGGGGGAATACGGAGAGAAAGAGAGAGAGAGGTACGGGGGAGGGGGATAAGAAAGTAGTTAGAAACAGCTCATCAAAGAGTAGAGAGAAGAGAGAAAGTGCGAGAAGAATCCAGATAAGGAGTAGAGAGAGAAAAGCCCAGATAAGGAGTAGAGAGAGAAAAGCCCAGATAAGGAGGAGAAAGAGAAAAGCCCAGACAAGGAGGAGATAGAGAAAAGCCCAGATAAGGAGTAGAGAGAGAAAAGCCCAGATAAGGAGGAGAGAGAGAAAAGCCCAGATAAGGAGGGGAGAGAGAAAAGCCCAGATAAGGAGTAGAGAGAGAAAAGCCCAGATAAGGAGGAGAGAGAGAAAAGCCCAGATAAGGAGGGGAGAGAGAAAAGCCAAGATAAGGAGGAGAGAGAGAAAAGCCCAGATAAGGAGTAGAGAGAGAAAAGCCCAGATAAGGAGGGGAGAGAGAAAAGCCCAGATAAGGAGTAGAGAGAGAAAAGCCCAGACAAGGAGGGGGAGAGAGAAAAGCCCAGATAAGGAGTAGAGAGAGAAAAGCCCAGATAAGGAGTAGAGAGAGAAAAGCCCAGATAAGGAGGAGATAGAGAAAAGCCCAGATAAGGAGTAGAGAGAGAAAAGCCCAGATAAGGAGGAGAGAGAGAAAAGCCCAGATAAGGAGGGGAGAGAGAAAAGCCCAGATAAGGAGTAGAGAGAGAAAAGCCCAGATAAGGAGGAGAGAGAAAAGCCCAGATAAGGAGGAGAGAGAGAAAAGCCCCGTACAGAGAGAGAGGGGGGGGGAATACGGAGAGAAAGAGAGAGAGAGGTACGGGGGAGGGGGATAAGAAAGTAGTTAGAAACAGCTCATCAAAGAGTAGAGAGAAGAGAGAAAGTGCGAGAAGAATCCAGATAAGGAGTAGAGAGAGAAAAGCCCAGATAAGGAGTAGAGAGAGAAAAGCCCAGATAAGGAGGAGATAGAGAAAAGCCCAGACAAGGAGGAGATAGAGAAAAGCCCAGATAAGGAGTAGAGAGAGAAAAGCCCAGATAAGGAGGAGAGAGAGAAAAGCCCAGATAAGGAGGGGAGAGAGAAAAGCCCAGATAAGGAGTAGAGAGAGAAAAGCCCAGATAAGGAGGAGAGAGAGAAAAGCCCAGATAAGGAGGGGAGAGAGAAAAGCCCAGATAAGGAGTAGAGAGAGAAAAGCCCAGATAAGGAGGAGAGAGAGAAAAGCCCAGATAAGGAGGGGAGAGAGAAAAGCCCAGATAAGGAGTAGAGAGAGAAAAGCCCAGACAAGGAGGGGGAGAGAGAAAAGCCCAGATAAGGAGTAGAGAGAGAAAAGCCCAGATAAGGAGTAGAGAGAGAAAAGCCCAGATAAGGAGGAGATAGAGAAAAGCCCAGATAAGGAGTAGAGAGAGAAAAGCCCAGATAAGGAGTAGAGAGAGAAAAGCCCAGACAAGGAGGGGGAGAGAGAAAAGCCCAGATAAGGAGTAGAGAGAGAAAAGCCCAGATAAGGAGTAGAGAGAGAAAAGCCCAGATAAGGAGGAGATAGAGAAAAGCCCAGATAAGGAGTAGAGAGAGAAAAGCCCAGATAAGGAGTAGAGAGAGAAAAGCCCAGATAAGGAGTAGAGAGAGAAAAGCCCAGACAAGGAGGGGGAGAGAGAAAAGCCCAGATAAGGAGTAGAGAGAGAAAAGCCCAGATAAGGAGTAGAGAGAGAAAAGCCCAGATAAGGAGGAGATAGAGAAAAGCCCAGATAAGGAGTAGAGAGAGAAAAGCCCAGATAAGGAGTAGAGAGAGAAAAGCCCAGACAAGGAGGGGGAGAGAGAAAAGCCCAGATAAGGAGTAGAGAGAGAAAAGCCCAGATAAGGAGGGGGAAAGAGAAAAGCCCAGATAAGGAGTAGAGAGAGAAAAGCCCAGATAAGGAGTAGAGAGAGAAAAGCCCAGATAAGGAGTAGAGAGAGAAAAGCCCAGATAAGGAGTAGAGAGAGAAAAGCCCAGATAAGGAGGAGATAGAGAAAAGCCCAGATAAGGAGTAGAGAGAGAAAAGCCCAGATAAGGAGGAGATAGAGAAAAGCCCAGATAAGGAGTAGAGAGAGAAAAGCCCAGATAAGGAGGAGATAGAGAAAAGCCCAGATAAGGAGTAGAGAGAGAAAAGCCCAGATAAGGAGTAGAGAGAGAAAAGCCCAGATAAGGAGTAGAGAGAGAAAAGCCCAGACAAGGAGGGGGAGAGAGAAAAGCCCAGATAAGGAGTAGAGAGAGAAAAGCCCAGATAAGGAGTAGAGAGAGAAAAGCCCAGATAAGGAGGAGATAGAGAAAAGCCCAGATAAGGAGTAGAGAGAGAAAAGCCCAGATAAGGAGTAGAGAGAGAAAAGCCCAGATAAGGAGTAGAGAGAGAAAAGCCCAGATAAGGAGGAGATAGAGAAAAGCCCAGATAAGGAGTAGAGAGAGAAAAGCCCAGATAAGGAGTAGAGAGAGAAAAGCCCAGACAAGGAGGGGGAGAGAGAAAAGCCCAGATAAGGAGTAGAGAGAGAAAAGCCCAGATAAGGAGTAGAGAGAGAAAAGCCCAGATAAGGAGGAGATAGAGAAAAGCCCAGATAAGGAGTAGAGAGAGAAAAGCCCAGATAAGGAGTAGAGAGAGAAAAGCCCAGATAAGGAGTAGAGAGAGAAAAGCCCAGACAAGGAGGGGGAGAGAGAAAAGCCCAGATAAGGAGTAGAGAGAGAAAAGCCCAGATAAGGAGTAGAGAGAGAAAAGCCCAGATAAGGAGGAGATAGAGAAAAGCCCAGATAAGGAGTAGAGAGAGAAAAGCCCAGATAAGGAGTAGAGAGAGAAAAGCCCAGATAAGGAGGAGAGAGAGAAAAGCCCAGATAAGGAGGGGAGAGAAAAAAGCCCAGATAAGGAGGAGAGAGAAAAAAATCCAGATATGGAGAAGAGAGAGAAAAGCCCAGATAAGGAGGAGAGAGAAAAAAATCCAGATAAGGAGTAGAGAGAGAAAAGCCCAGATAAGGAGGAGAGAGAGAAAAGCCCAGATAAGGAGGAGAGACAAAAGCCCAGATAAGGAGGAGAGAGAGAAAAGCCCAGATATGGAGGAGAGAGAGAAAAGCCCAGATAAGGAATACAGAGATAAAAATCCAGATAAGGAGGAGAGAGAGAAAAGCCCAGATAAGGAGGATGAGAGAGAAAAGCCTAGATAAGGAGTAGAGAGATAAAAGCCCAGATAAGGAATACAGAGATAAAAATCCAGATAAGGAGGAGAGAGAGAAAAGCCCAGATAAGGAGGATGAGAATGAAAAGCCTAGATAAGGAGTAGAGAGATAAAAGCCCAGATAAAAATCCAGATAAGGAGGAGAGAGAGAAAAGCCCAGATAAGAAGGATGAGAGAGAAAAGCCCAGATAAGGAGTAGAGAGATAAAAATCCAGATAAGGAGGAGAGAGAGAAAAGCCCAGATAAGGAGGAGAGAGAGAAAAGCCCAGATAAGGAGGAGAGAGAGAAAAGCCCAGATAAGGAGGAGAGAGAGAAAAGCCCAGACAAGGAGGGGAGAGAGAAAAGCCCAGACAAGGAGGGGAAATGGAAAAGTCCAGATAAGGAGGAGAGAGATAAAAATCCAGACAACGAGAGGAGAGAGAAAAGCCCAGATAAGAAGACGAGAGAAAAAAGCCCAGATAAGGAGGAGAGAGAGAAAAGCCCAGATAAGGAGGAGAGAGAGAAAAGCCCAGATAAGGAGGAGAGAGATAAATCCAGATAAGGATGTGTGTGAATGTTAAGATAATAAAACTAAGAAATGTAAGTTACAAAGACAGAGCTATGAAAGTGTTAATTTGACATAGAACTCAATAGACTTTAAACTTACTCAGTAGATTTTACACTTAGCAGATTTTAAACTTACTCAGTAGATTTTAAACTTAGTAGATTTTAAACTTAATCAGTAGATTTTAAACTTAGTAGATTTTAAACTTAATCAGTAGATTTTAAACTTAGCAGATTTTAAACTTACTCAGTAGATTTTACACTTAGCAGATTTTAAACTTACTCAGTAGATTTTAAACTTAGTAGATTTTAAACTTAATCAGTAGATTTTAAACTTACTCAGTAGATTTTAAACTTACTCAGTAGATTTTAAACTTACTCAGTAGATTTTAAACTTAGTAGATTTTCAACTTACTCAGTAGATTTTTTTAACTTACTCTGTAGATTTTCAACTTACTCAGTAGATTTTAAACTTACTCAGTAGATGTGCTTGTCCTTAGATTATATCATCAATAGAAACTATACATCTAAAGCACACTTGATTACCTGGTGTAGATGAAGGATTGATAGCACTGAACCAAAGGCCATTAGCAGCGCAGGCCAATAGTAATACAGTGTAGTCGATCTGGTTGCAGGAATACACCGCCATGGCGTCCCCTTTGCAATAACCCAAGCGATGCAGGGCACTAGCCACTCTCATGGACTTCTCTTTTAAATGACCGAAACTGTATTTCTGACCACTTAAATAGTCTTCCTGTTCAATAAACCATCAACTATACCAATCATTTACAGAAAAACTTTGAGTGCAAACATATATATTTTAAAATAAAAACGGAGACAGAATCTTGGGATTGTTGGACCTATGTTATATTTTAGATTTTTAAAACTAAAGATCACATATTTTCTTTGATAAATAATAAACCCTGCAATATACTTGCGCACTTTCAATTCCTCTTATTAGCTTGCAAATTCTTCAGGGGCTCAAAAAGTACATTGGGTGGAAATTGGAACCTGGACACTGGACGGGTATTTGAAAAAAAAAAGGTTCTATCGACTTTCTTCAAGATTTGACAGTTTGGGATAAAAAGCAATACATACCTAATTGACCCAAAAAATATGATTAAACAAAGGTGGCTCTGGAGAGGAAGGGGGTTACGGTCCAAATGAACAATATATAGCCTAGTAACAAATCAACGGGCGTAACCCGTGTGTAATGCTAGGGCCTAAATTAAAAAAACAACAACAAAAAAACATAGGTTTTAAAAGGTCATTTTAAGATATTGAGTGCATTAGTTATCAAATGTACATTTTAATACAAAGTCAAGTAAGATATACATTTCTGAATGACAAGTTTCAAGCTTATTGATCAAACGTACTCTGGAAGTGATCAAACTGAAACTAGTTCCAGAATCGAAGAGCACACACGAAAATTGGGGAAAAGTTATGTTGAAACATATACAAAACAATGACATTGAACAATTGAAAAATCTGTGTAGTTATGTAGTGGACAATTATGTTTGAAATCTTTGAAGCCACATGACACATTTATGTTAACCCAATAACGAGTTTTATTTTTTGAAATTGAATAAACATCTTTTTTTTTTTTTTAAATTTGTAAGTGGGGGAGGAAAGCAGAGAATTCTTTGGAGCTGTAAGAGTTTGTTTTTTTAATTCTTTTATTTAAACTGTATCTAAATCTTCAAGAGTCTTTTAACACTTTACTAAAATCTAAACTCGGTATTGAATGGTGATTATATTTTTTATATTAACTCTAGAACAAGCATCTAGAGGTAGACTAGTTGTGCATTTCCTTTGACTTGCGCTGTGTATTAGTCTACTTACCACAGCCACTAGATTCTTGTATTGGTCACATTTCTCAAACATGAACTGGTGAAATGGTACATTGGTAGGTAGGTTGATGTCCGGCAAGTGACTGCGGACTATGTTGTCTGGACCTATGAGTGAGCCGGTAGATAACCATCTCAAACAGGCGACGCATGCAGACAGCCTTGACCTCACGCGTCTAAAAGAGTGACTTTTAGAAGGTGCTGAACAAATGAAGACTTTAGGGAGATGGCGGTACATGATTTCTGTCCAATCAACGAACCACAGTTGATGAAAAAGTATGAATATATTAGAATAAATATGTATTTTAATTTTCTTTAAATTTTATGCTCGGGAATTAGTGGTCACATACAAAAGTGGTTCTCAAATTGAAAAAAATTTGCACATAGGTCATAGATCTAATTCTCAAGATTTAAAAAAATAAAAGACATTGTCTTCGATTCCGATTATTAGAGGTGAGTGTATTACATGACCACGCAAACCCAGTTACATCCTGCATATTTTGCCACAATCCAATGAAGACAAAGCCGTTGTCTACTTTATACTTAAAGATAAAAGATTTTATTATTAAGTGTAACCTGCAGTAATTGAAATTTGCTGTTCTGTTCAACTTAGTCAACTTTATTTCTATACTAAAACTTTATTTATTTCATAAAACTTTATTTATATCATAAAACTTTATTTATATCATACAACTTTGTTTATATCATAAAACTTTAGTTCTATCATAAAACTTTGTTTATATCATAAAACTTTAGTTCTATCATAAAACTTTAGTTCTATCATAAAACTTTGTTTATATCATAAAACTTTAGTTCTATCATAAATCTTTAGTTCAATCATAAAACTTTAGTTCTACACTAAAACGTCCCCTTTTCAGACCTTGCCATCTAGACTGCAGATGGTGCAAAGTTCATCTGTTTCTACGCCCACCTGTTAACGAGGGTTTCATGTGACTAGCACAACGACCAACCGCCTATAATTTTTTAAACTAGTGTCAGGTACCCATTAGAGTTTTAGGGGCATCCAAAATATCCCGAAAAATCAAAATCCCAGTCTTCACCTAGATTTGAGCCAGGGACACTTTGGTTCGTAAGTCAAGCGCTTCACCTCTCAGCCACTGCTCCCAACTTCTTAATATGGTCAGTGTTAATATATGAAATGTTGTTAAGCACTATGGGGCCAATACTAAGAATTTGCAGACCTAATTATAAGAAAAAAATATTTATAACATTAAATGATAAGTATAGGCCTAAAACGTTCTTACCGTAAAGAGATTCTAAATAGTTTTAAAACTATCCAAGACGAGTCACAGAACTTATGTAATCAATATGGAAGCATAGTGTAGGGGTAGGGTCCTATCAAGTTTGAAACATTAAATTACAGAAGGAAAATCAAGGTTCTGATTGTTCTTAATTGCGTCCAACTGAAGACACATAGCGGACAGACTGTGAAATGCTTTTAACAGCTAGCGTCTTATCTGACAATTCGTCTCGCTTAAAAAAAAGATGTAACAAATCAACAGTGCTTCAAACCAAGTCACATTTTATGACCTCATTTTAGTTTGTTATAAAAAAAAGACATTAAAGAGAAACAATTATGAAGAAGACCTTTATGAATAAACTGAATCCTATTTGTACAAAGCTTATATCAACTCAATCTGTATGTTTGTCTGTCTGGTAAATAGTTTCTACACGCTATTTCTCCCACACTCAATCTTGGATTAAGCTGAACTTTTTCACAACTATTTCTTTGACCTGACAACACAAGAATCAATGAAACAAATTAATTAATTCGTTAATTACCTATTGGTGATTGATTATATTGTTTGGTAACTTAAACAAGGTAAGGAAATCATACTAGACTGAGTTGTGGTATAAGTTGAGCCCTGAGTGAATATTTTGTGTATGCATTTAAAAAAACGATCAACTAGACATTCCCCAAGAAACCCCCCCTCTCTCCCCCTCCCAATGTCCCCACTGGTCCAGACATAGCACATTGAGAAAGCTAAAAACTAAACAAAAACTAAAGGGTAAAAATATTTTAATATATTAAGTCTAGGTCAGTCGTGTATTAATTACATGAATGATCTAAACTAATTGATACATTTTTTTTAAAAGTATTTTTTATGTTTTTTATTGTTAAAATATTTCAAATAGAATAGCTGCCTGGTCGTGTAATATGCGCAACAGGCTATCGTCTCAGTGGTCCCGAGTTCGAACTCTGCTCGCTTACATTCTATGACAATCGTACTGGGACATACTAGTCTCATTTCTAAAGGAACATCCTATATTGATTAAACAAAACAAAAATTAATAAATTTTGTAATTTAGCTTCAGAGCAATAACCCATTCTCTGTTAATGGGCTATATCTAGTACATTACTTTGGAAAAACTATCTAGTGTCAATGACTGTAACGGAAACTGGGTCAGTGTTTTATATTTGAATAGGTCTACTTACAGAACTTATTACATGGCCCATGATAAGTCAGCCAATGGCATTGAAGTAGACTAGGCCTAGTAATAGAAAGCTGTGTGTTTGTCTACTAAAATCTGCTAGAGGAATCTAAATAGTAGCACACGAATGCAAGCTACACATGTACTACATCTCAGATCGTCTTTAGATAGTTTATTTGAAGCATATAAAAAAATGATTTTTCTCAAATCTAAAGATGAAGCTCAAAATGGAAGGACATAGCGATTAGAACAACATTTCCAGTCTTCTAACTGATCATGAACAGTCCATAAAGCACATTTCTGCTATCTGCGCTTGGATTGAGCAGGGAAATTGTTTAAAAGGAAGAAAACTCGATTGACAAGGAAACACAAAGACCTGCGCAAAAAGAGACTTAGCACTAGCACAATCTCCAGCACTTCGTGCACTGTTATTGACTGTTTCAACCAAACAATGGGATTTTTGGGGGAATTCGTTGCTTTGTTAGAAAAGTACCTTCATGCAAAGAAGATCATATACGACATTTAAAAACGCATACATTCTTAATCATGCTTTGACAAAAGAATTAAAAATGAGGCAACGAATGTGTGGCTGAGTGGTGTAAAACCGATCAAGGGGACAAGTTCGAATCCCGACTCGAGCCGAGTAAATCTTGGAAATATTATTCCATCATTTTGGACTGCTCACTTGATACTGATCTCTAAGAGCTACTGATTATGAATTTATGAATATGCAAGATTATGAATAAACTAGTGGAAATCAGTTTGTTTGTGGGATTCTTTAACCGTCATAAAAACTCAACTGTGACATGTTGTGACATTTCGTCACGTATCTCAATCTGTTGTAAAACACGGGAGAAAACTTTGAGGGAGAGAAAGTGAGAGAAATTTAGAGATTCGTGACTTGGTCAAGCAGACGTGTGTATCTTAAGAGGATTATTTGTACTTAGTGTCATTCAGTATTTGAAGAGATATTTCATATTTAGACTATTATTTCTTTTATGTAGTATTCAATTATATGTCCATCATCTTAGCCTATAGCTGGATATTACATATTAATCATTCTGTATAAAAAAACTTCGTCTGCTGATAAAGTGCTAGGAGTTGAATATATCGCATGCCTATATGACTTTTCAGTCATTTTATATTTACACACGCCTATACCGCCTTAAAAAATATTTTTTTTTAAATGCAGTATTACTTTTTAAAAAAGTTCTGATTATAGTGATAGTTTAATTTACCGGTCCTCATGTCGATAAGATAACTAATTCCTACCCCCCCCCCTCCCCAAAACAAACACAACAATAACAAGGTTACAAAGACAGTTTGTGTGGAAACACAAACTCAAAATCGGCCCCCGAAGTGGTCCACCCAGGGAGGTAAAAAGGTAGGTTTCAATATTTTCAGAAAGAACATCAGAATGAAATTCTATCAAAGACAAATGACAGGGAATATATGAGAAAGAAGGTTGACAGATCTTGTGTGATGCCCCAGCGATCCAGCAGACCAAAGGAAATGTGAAAGTGAATGTGAAGCTAGATGTGAACCAGGCCTAAATGATGTCTTATAATAAATATCTAATTGATCTAATTGTTTTGTAGAGGGTCAATCTCTTATTCAAATCCTCAAGAAAACAAATTGTCCGTAAAAAAAGATAGACCAGTGTGCTATCTGTATCTACACGCACTGCAGTTCACGCGATAATATGAAACACTACTTATCAATTGTTGTTTTAACTTATGTCCAACTTATATGCATACTTAATATATTTTTTTCTCTTTAAAAAAAAGAAAACTTTTTTGTGTGTAAATGTAGTAGTTAGTATGACAGAACTTACAAAACTAAGCAATACAAATGTAATAAATAAACATTTTTGACAAAAAATCTAAAACCATTTGCATAAATATGTAAAAAAAAAAAGGTAAATGGTATACTCCCCTTTTAAAGAGCCACCCATGTTTGTTACTATTAATTGTGAATAGTTGTAAAAGTTGTGTATTTTTATGAAATAAGGGATTTAGAAAATTAGATTTTCCACTTTCAGAAAAGAAAAAAGTACCCGTAGCATCAGTACTTTGAATGGTTTAAAATATTATCGTGTCAGATTTTCACTATCTTTTCTAGTTTACGAGATCTAAACGGGAGGACCAACGGACGGACGGACAGACATTACACACAAAACTAATAGCGTCTTTTGCCCTTTCGGGGGCCGCTAAAAAGTTCTGAGTCTGCTCTTATTTGCATGTGACATGCATAAAATAACATACTAATACAATAATCATGAATAATATTTCAAATATCATAACACGCTCAATATCTATTCTAGCGGTCTAAAATTTGCAACGAGTTGGCAATAACAGCATACTGAAATGCATTAAAACTATTGCTGCATATGCACTGTACACAGGTCTCATGGTCTGTGGTCTAAACATTATTTGGCAGCTGTCTGTCCGCACGTATGATGACGTACTGACGTGACCTCACCTGCGCGCGCGCTCTACTAGCAGAGCGCGCCCGGTCACTTTCCCTCTCTCTCTCCCTCTCTCTCTCTCCTCTTTTAGTAAATCTTAGATCTATGTAATATAGATTTAGATTTTTAAAATATATTATTAATTAATTATACTTCTCTTTGCTAAAAAAAAATAATAATAAATCTAATCGTGTTTTGTTTATTTTAAATACGTATTTAAATACATTTTTTCTGCTCTCGTTTTTTTGTTAAAGAGTATGACTCTCCGATTGAATCATCAGGATAATAGGCCTAATAAGCAAAGCAAAAGTTTAAAAAATAATAATATCTAAAGATACAATGCCATATTTTAGAAGAAACAACAAATGTGTATTTTGCATATTTTAAGGTTTGCGGAAATTTAGGCACAGGATTGACGCACTGCCGTAAATCCGTAAATGGACATTTTGTTAACCAAGACAAGGTTGCCGACCGTAATATGTCTTGAAAGAAATAGGATGTAAATAATGCACTCACACTAAAAACTAGTTTGGGTTTCTTTTTGAGTCCACGAACAATCGGATGTTACTAAGTAAACCGATTCCGAAGCGGCAAAGTTAGTAACTGTTCGTGCATCTGAATGCTCCTGTTTTAGGGCTATCTAAAAGGGCTGCTTTCTTTTGTATGTCCATCTGTCGCTATCGTTGTCCATTCTGCGCGATGTTCTCAAACTATTTGTTTATACCTGTAGTCGTCAGAGTTCACTTGCAGACATCTCTGTTGGTAAATCTTGTACGTTTCTTGGATCTCAGCAAGCTCAGCATATCTGGTATGCGGGTGACATATCCGATCCAACTTGGTCTACTGTGTCGAAAAAGGATTGATACTTTGTGTATTGTCCAGTTTCAAAGTTCCTGATTTGAAACACGAATTACACATTATGCACCTGAGCACCCAGGGAGTAGTCCTGATGCTGTCTAAGCGGGCTCAGAGAGCACTGATAGGATGGGAAGCTCATGGACCACGGCTGATAACAGTAAAAATTCAGATTCATCGACATGCCTAAAGCAAATCAAGCTGTTGTCTTACAATAGACGGTAGAATTCTTCAACATCGATACGGAAATGAGATTAGGGTGTATCTTATCCCCATTTCTCTTTCTTGTAGCCATCGACGCTGTCATTAAACAAGCTGCATTCGGATTCCCATGGCGTAAACCAAACCGAGTTGGAGTAGTGATGGCTAAGAAGGATCCTTCGAATCCTCTCGAGATAATTTACCAATAGAGAAATCTTTTCGCACACAGGCATTCACCATCTAATGAAAGTGTCCACTGAACGTCAATTGATATTTGTGAGTCATATCATTAGACAAGACGAAACACGATTACCAAAGTCAGACTTAACATGAAAGCTGAAAAGAGGAAATAAAAAAAAACAAAGGCCGTCAACGTCTAACCTGGTGTCACACCTTTGTAGAAGTCCTGAAATTCGTGGGCGCCTGCTGAGAAGTGGCTGTGAAAGTCGCCTTAAACTGATTTCTGTAGAGAAAGCTTACAGCCTTATGCGTCGAATGGCGTGCGAGAGGCTTACGCCTCTGTGTTTTTCAGTACATTGCAACAAAAATGTTACGTTCACCACTCAACTGGTCATATAAGATGTTTGGGAGAGTGCCCTAAATTCTTTGCTTAGCACTTTTGGAGCTCAAAAGAGCCTTATTTCTTTTATATCACTGTTATCCTGGTATTTGAGTAGGTGCCTATGCGAGGATAAGCTACAACACAGTACTTTTGCTCTTTCTCTAGACCTGAGGCCCAGATAGCCCGCTCTGGGTCAACTGGCTGGTCGTGCTGAGCTACCAGCATAGGTCATCGACCTAGAGTGTCAATCAGGGAGCTTCTGTATCGGACACATGTCAGATGCAGCAGCTGAGTATAGCACCCTGGCGGGCTCATTCTGGACATCCGAATGGCTCGACCCCTTGTTGGACTCGATGGCGGGTGGGGAGCACAGGTGTCGAACAACCACAATTGTTTATGGACAAGAGAAAATAAAAATAAAAAAAACTACTGTCTGGGCAAGAAAGGAAGAATGACAGAAAGAAAGAAGGAGGGCACAAGAAACTCTATCAAGCCATCATTTCTGGTGGCCAGGTGCACAGAAGAGGGGAAAAGCCTAACAAAGTTGAGCCCTTTTCTCATCTACAAGGCATTTAAGGCAGTAGTGGGAGAGCAAACTATCAAAGTTGCACGAGTCACCTGAACTTCTCGTAGAATTTGATAGCAAGATACACTCTAATGGGCTTCTACGATGCAGACAAATCTGTGATCTCCATGTGTTTGAACATTAGATGTCTATGCACCTGAGATGAACCCCAATAGGTAACAAGACTGGAAGGATTAGTCCTCCCGTAGAGCCTTGGCGAGAAACTCTGCTGTTAGGCGTAGTGCCTTTAAGCTCCCATACAGATCAAGTGACTCTGCATACAAACTATCCCGAATCTCTCGGAGCTGCAGACACTCTTGCAAGAGATGCGCCACTGTCTCCACCGACTCTCCACAGTGTCGGCAACGGGCATCAAAATTTGGCCGGAACCTGGCAAAGTAAAGCACCAACAGGACAGTGCCGCGTTCTACACTGCGCAATGATTTATTGTTCCTACCTTTTTAGCCTCCACCATGGATCGTCGCGGTCTGGGCGACGCAAAAGCACTGGCGGATCCAGGGGGGGGGGCGGTAGGGGCGATCGCCCCCCCCCCACTCGGCCGACCCCCCCCCCCAAGGGGGGGGGGCGGACGAATTTTAGTATAAAATTCACACAATTTGTATACGAATTTATTACTTATGTTAATAATATATACTAAATATTTATATTTTAACCTATTTTTATATTATTTTGCCTCCCCTCTAGTGTGTTGGCCGATTTGGTGGGGTCGGGAGGGGGCGATGGCATCACTTCCGCCCCCCCCCAACCATAAACTTTCGAGTTGGGGGGGGCGGTCCAAATCATTTGTAGAAATCACAGCTCGCTAGCAGAATATAATAAATATCTATATGATTAAAACTTGTTATTGATGTTTTAACCAATCTTTATATTATGTCGTTCCCCTGTTGGCCGATTGGGTGGGTGGGGGGGGGCAATTTCTCTACTGCCCTTCCCACCAAAACCCTTTGAGTGTGTGTGTGGGGGGGCGGTCCTATTTTTAAGGGAAATCATAGTTTGTGAACAAAATTAGATCAATTAAAATATAGTATTTATATTACGTCGCTCCCCTTCTGGTATCTTGGACGATTCAGTGGGGTAATGGTGGGTAGTGATTGCATCTACTGCCCTCCCCACTCTAGCCCTCTGAGTGGGGGGGGGGCGGTCCTAATTTTATGGAGAAATCATAGTTTGTGAACAATATTAGAATATCTATATAATATTAGCTACCTATTAATAGGTGAACCCATTTGTATATTATGTCGCACCACACTCTAATCTCAAATTTTATCATTAGTATATATAAAATGAAAAAGGGTTGTACCAGATGGGAGGGGCGATACATGCAATCGCCTTCCGCCCATCGGACAAACCAATACTTTTTCTTTTTGTAGTTTATGTAATTTCACATGTATTTTTAAGAAAGACTTTGCTTTGGAAAATTTAGAATTCATACGAAATTTTTCAATATAAAAGTAACGGTTGAGATGAGTTCTGAACCCAAGTATTCTTATCCTAGTTGTCTTTTTCCAACTTTTACTCAATATGATATTTTTCTTGTTAAATAAATTTGGGATTATAGCTCACAATTTATGCTTGAATCCTAAAAAATGCCAAAATAAATTAGAGTAGAATCTAATTGGTCCACTTAATTTCTCCTCCCACATTTTTGTTTAGAACTTTGAATTATAGTTCTGTAACAAAACAAAGTTACAAACAAAGTTTTTTTTTAAATATTATATTTCGAATATTTTTTTTTTCGGCAACGATCCTCAAAGCATTAGTCCAGATATGTGGGGTATCTTCAAATCGTTTATTTGCAATGTAGTAAGTGCCTATAAATTCATAATAGAATATTTTTCATGTAAAACATTTTTTTAAAAGGTCATTTTTTAATAGGCTGAATAATGAGCTATAGATGTCAGGAGAATGCGTTTCTGCAGTGAAAAATGTAAGAAAAAGCTTATGGCTTCACCTCGAACCCCACTGATGAATAATGAGCTTTAGATGTTAGGAGAATGCGTTTCCGCAGTGAAGAATGCAAGAAAACGCTTTTGGCGTCGGGGCGTTGCCACGAACCCCACTGATAATAATGAGCTGTAAATGTCAGGGAACATGTGTTTCTTCAGTGAAAAATGCAAGAAAACGCTTTTGGCGTGGGGGCTTCGCCCCAAAAACCCACTGGAGAGGCTTACAGCACTCTTCCAGACCCACAAGCTATCAAGTGAAAGGCTGTATATGTCAGGAGAATGCGTTGCTTCAGTGAAAAATGCAGAAAACACTTTTGGCGTCGGGGCTTCGCCCCGAACTCCACTTATAATAATTAGCTATAGATGTCAAGAAAATGCGTTTCTGCAGTGAAAAACGCAAGAAAACGATTTTGGCGTCGGGGCTTTGCCCCGAACTCCACTTATAATAATTAGCTATAGATGTCAGAAAAATGCTTTTCTGCAGTGAAAAACGCAAGAAAACGATTTTGGCGTCGGGGCAAAGCCGAACCCCACTAGGGAGGCTTACAGCGCTTTTCCAGACCCCCGAGCTATCAAGAGGAGGCCTTAACATGACTGCTTTTTGTGTTTTTTTCGCCGAAGGTTGAGAAACACTGCTTTTTTTTTTAATTTATATATCTTATATTATAAAGTAGAATGTGAGGCGTATGTATGTATGTATGTTACTTATAGACATCAAAACTCTAATTCAACTCTAAGATGATAAAACTTCTCTTCGCACAGATAGTTTTATACTTTAACACATATTAAT
Source organism: Biomphalaria sudanica (assembly GCA_036873155.1). Lineage (NCBI taxonomy): Eukaryota > Metazoa > Mollusca > Gastropoda > Planorbidae > Biomphalaria > Biomphalaria sudanica. The sequence goes on along the minus strand of JAZGLO010003237.1, from coordinate 1,702,999 downwards.
TGAAGTCCATTCATTTCATATTTAGATCAAATAAACATTCAAATTTGGTTTTCTAAAGCTACATTCGTTTACGAATGCTGCGAAGCCGAGTTGAGATAGGCCTAGATCTATATTCATTCATGAATCGCGTACTAAAAATTATTTCGTTTAATTGTTCACTTTATAATCCCATTCATTTAACAAAGCTATCGCTCTTTTCGTTTTTAATAGATATGAATGTATCGGAAGACCCGCGGGTCGCGGGTAACATTTGTCTAGTATACTATAAAGTAGAATGTGACGTGTATGTTACTTATAGACATCAAAACCGCTTGACCAATCTTGATAAAACTTGGCAGGAATGTTTCTTGGGTACCAACTTAGACCGTAGTGTATGTATTGTAGCCCTAAAACAAACTTAAGACCCTAAAAAAAAAAAAGTTGTCCGACTCTATTACAGCTATAGTATTTTATGGATCTCTCTCTCTGTCTAATCTCTCTCTCTCTCTCTCTCTCTCTATATATATATATATATATATATATATATCTCTCTATCTATCTGTCTATCTATTCTCTCTCTAACTTATCTATATAACTCTCTCTCTATCCTCTCTCTACCTATCCTCTCTCTACCTATCCTCTATCTATCTATGTATCTATCTATCTATTTATCTATCTATCTATCTATCTATCTATCTATCTATCTATCTATCTATCTATCTATCTATCTATCCTCTCTCTCTCTATCTCTCTCTCTCTATCTATCTATCTAACTGTCTATCTATCCTCTCTCTAACTTATCTATCTAACTATATATATATGTATTACATATTGCCTATGTCTCCTCTACTGGCTTTAAATATTTAAAAAAAAATACTTTTTACTTAAAAGCCGGTATAACTCCTCCGTTTTCTGGTTTGAAGTCCAGAATGTGAAAGGAGGAGGGGTGAGCACATATGTTAGGCTACATACTACTCTTCACTAAACATCTAGCACTGTTATTGAAAACGCGTGGATTTCAGATAATTATAGGCCTAAATATCTGCACTTATAAGGAAACTTTAAGTTTAATTTAATTTGAAAATAAAATAGAGTATGATGCATTAATACGAACCCCATTATGGTTAGTTTAATCTAAAGTAATTACATTAAATTAATAATTTGATCCACCATAATACCCTTCTAAAAATACTAATTTAGATCTATAAAACATTACAAATGAAAACAAAATATATATAAATATAGGGCTATGACTATGACCCGTAGGCCTACATAATAGGAAACCATACATTTGTTTAACAATCAACAAAAAAACAACAAATAAAGCTTAATTCTTTCTCAATATTTATTTTTATAGCCTTTTATAATATTTTATTATTACATAATATAGATCCAGAGTTTTCATATCATTAGAGCATGACTATAGATCTATCACGAACAATTACATGATACTACCGGCACCGTCTAGCCGGTATTGACCTAGTGACCTGATTACCGTAGCGATAGACAGCGCGGTGCTGACACTTGCATAACATTCTTCAAAAGGGTCCTTCGATGGAAAGTTTTACAGGTCCGTGATTAAAAAAAAAAACATACAGGACAAAAACATGAAACGCAATCATGAACATCGAGAGATTAGGTCTAGCTAGACTTTAGAGACTAGTCTCGGGTATATAATATTGTCTAGATCTATATAGAATATAGATCTAGATTATTCTAGATCTAGACAATCTAGTCTAGATTTTCTAGATCTACTGTCTATGTCTACAAATAATTATCAGATTTATCTACACACTGTCTAGTCTGCTAAATCATGATACATGATAATGATGATAAATCTATCTAGATTGAGCATTGACTAGATCTAATTGATCTATCATATTCTATCATATTTCTATGAGTATGACGTCTATGATTCTATCAATTATCATAGTATTCATACTAATCAGCAACTAATCATAGTATTACTAAGTATTAATTAATATTATAATATAATTATAATTATTTATAGCATATATATATAATTATAAAGAGTCTAGTATATATTATATACTCTAAACTCTAGTCTAGCTCAGTAGCGTAGGCGTAGCCGTAGCTAGGGTGTGGGGAGGAGGGGGGAGAATTTGAAAATCCCCACTTGAGGGGGCCCCAAAATGAGTGTATTTTACATAAATAATTAAATATTACTCAAAATGCTGGCCCCCCGCCCCACCCAGACAGGTCAAGCCCCCCGGGCCCCCAAACGATGGAAAATTCCGAGCTACGCCCCTGCTCTAGCTGGACTCTACTACTACTATTACTAGTCTAGTCTCTATTCTAGATAGTAGATCTATCATCTAGCTCTACTCTTTTAGATAGAGCTTTTTGAACCAAATATATTGATACCTCAATTATGTTTCTAAGTTAATTAAAACAGAAGTTATATGACAAAACAAAAGAACTTAGATTAGTTAGAATTAGTAATTAGATCTAGTAGTAGATCTAGTCTTATAAAATACAGACGTTACTTAAAAAAAAAAGATGATTACGTCCTACGCTAGAGTTTAGATCTAATCTAGGTAGTTCAAACTCGTAGTGCAAATAAGTAGCAGTAGATCTATTTTCGATTTGCTATAATATCTAATAATAATAATGGCAATGTCTTCAATTACAAAGATTAAGGATGAGTGCAGCAGAGTTTCACAAGACTATGCAAAGCCCAGTTGTGACCTGCATATTTATCCACATGTAGTGCATATCTAGAATAAAATATTACTATTCAGTTAAAGTTACAGTGATGTCATTATCTTATGAGACTAAAACTGTTTAGTAAATGTGTAAGTCACAAGCTGCGATTAATTTAGTCTTAGAGCACGGGTTGAGAAACATTATTATATATAGAGAGTAAATTTTGAAGAAAGATTATAATCAATAATTAAATTAACACTTGTTTCTGAAGCTAAAAGTTGAAAGTAGCAAAACATGCACCGATGGAGTGTCACCAGAGAATGCTGACCATGCCCTTTTAAGCTGCATAATGTTTTTTAAGAGGCCCAAACTGGCACCCCTAACACCCCTATAGAAGAACAAACTGTATGGAGAGCTGCCTGATTTGGAAAGAACTGCACAGTTCATCTCAGATTTAGGACTAGTTATTTGTACCCCCCCAGCATGATAATAAGACGACAGAAGAAGAAAAAGAAGTCTTTGATTTCAAAGTTAGATTTTAAAAGATTGAAAATTGAATCAAATTGTTTGAAATAAACTTTGTAATTTACATATTAACATATCAGTAAATCTAGTTTTTTTTAAATACATCAATTAACAGAAGTATGACATAGTTGCTAATGAAGCTTTTCTTTCTATGGTTACAGTTGTTCCTTTACACAAAAAAATATCAATCCGAGGACAAACCTTCAAGTCAGGGGATGATGGTGAGTGGAATGTAAGTCCTGAAATAAATTAAAATTTATAAATAGTTTCCTTCTTTGTTCTTACAAAAAAACTATCTAAAGCTAGAAAAGTATCAAAGTGTGATATAGTTAAGAGAAGTTACTAAGACATTAATTTGGTACTTGTCATGAGCAAGTTATTATTGTAGGTGGTTTTTAATAAAACAAGGAAAACATCATGTATTCAGTAATAACATCAATCTAGATTATGTATACATTATTGTCAATCATTATTGTAACTCTTGTGTACATTTGAATTCTTTCATCATCAGGTGAATTCATTGAAATCAGTGAAACAATAAGACATTGTGATTCCAATGAAAGTACATATCCCAGAAATGACAGATAATAAGCAGCTTTGTCCAGAAATGAAAGATGCTTCAGAAAAACAAAAAAATCTTCAATTTATAATAATTGATGGCAGTCTATTTAAATGTGCCATATGTGATAAGAAATTCTCCCGTAAAGCCCATTTAAAAGATCATTTCCTCGTTCACTCTGGGGAAAAGCCCTTTCTTTGTCATATCTGCTCTAAAGGATTTGCCTTAAAAGGCAATTTATTAAGTCATATAAAGGTTCATACTGGGACAAAGCCGTACAAATGTCAGACTTGTGACAAAGAATTTTTTCGAAACTCTCATTTAAAAATTCACATGTCTGTTCACACAAGAGAAAAGCCATTTACTTGTAGCATATGTGAAAAGGTGTTTTCTCAGAAGACAAGCTTAAAAAGTCATTTTTTAATTCATACAGGTGAAAAACTATATCAGTGTCACATTTGTTACAAAAGTTTTATACAGAGCTCACAGCTTAGAAGCCACACATTAGTTCATACTCAAGAAAAACAGTTTAAATGTCATCTATGCAATAAAGCCTTCTCTGAAAGGAAACGCATCAAAGCTCACTTGTTGGTACACAGTGGGGAGAAACCCTTTCAGTGTTCAATATGTAACAAATGGTTTGCTCTTAAACAAAATTTAAGAAGTCACTTGTCAGTTCATGAGGGCAAAAAGCCCTTCCATTGTCAAATCTGCAGTAAAGGCTTTTCTAGAAAAACTCATTTAAAAATTCACATGTCGGTTCACAGTAGGGAAAAGCCATTCCAATGTGACATCTGTCACCAAGGATTTGCCCAGAAGAAGAATTTAATGTGTCACGTCCTGGTACACACAGGAGAAAGACCATTTCACTGTCACCTCTGTGATCAAAGTTTTAATCAGAAAATAAATTTGAAAAGTCATATACAGACTCATGGTAAATAATTATAGTACATCATTTGTGAGGCTCTAAAAAAAAATGTGTGAATTATGATTCAGAGATTTTTTTTGTTAATTTAAAAAACAAACATGGAAGAATTGGAAACAAATAAGCTGGAAAAAAACAGAAATGAAGAAGCAATGTGGCACGGCTACCAGTTTAAAAAATCTAAATTGTTCAATTATGGAACAAAACCTTTTATGTTGCAGATGTCAAATTTAGCATGTTTTAAAAAAATGGAATTATCTGTCAAAGAGCGATTGCATTGAATGTATCAGTTTGATGTTATTGTTTGAAAATGTTTTAAGAAAGCATGTCTTCTGTCAAGTAAAATGTTCAGATTGAGTGATTCCATTTAAGAAATAATTAGGTTGTCTTTTTTTTTAACCTTCTTGTTGTCATCAGAAATAACTTGGCATTGTGATAACATACCAAACAAAACAAAATTTGTGGCATATTCATAATGGACTGGTTGATTTTTTGACCTGTTTTGTTTTAAATATTTGTAGAACATATCAAAATGATGTGTTACTCTTTGGATTAGTTTTATTTTGAAAAGATGTACTTGTGATGACATTACTAATACTGTAATCATTTAAAAAGAAATAAAATAGTATAACTTGGAGTGTCACAACTAACTGATTTATTTAAGGCTAAATTTGTAGTAATAAATTGTAATCTAAATTTAAGTAGTTGAATATTAATGGCAGATTTTGTACACATATTTTATGCAAGATATTATATAATAAATCATCATGACTTTAAAAAATGAACTACAATGTACCGGTACTGTTCTGCGAATACCTAGGCAATTTATTGAATAGAAAGTACATTTGAATTTGTGGGTGTTCAGTGATTTAATAACATATGTATTTATGTTACGTGAATAAGAATGATTAAATGTAGACATTTTCAAAAGTAGAATTGTGTGAAGAAAACAAATCACATTTACACAGCAATAGAAATTATTTTCTTTTATTGTTATGATAAAAAGAAATGGAACAAAAAAAAACAAGTTTTCTTTTGATATTATTTGCTATCCAACATTTAATCATAACACATGAATGTTGACTTACTATAAATATATGTACACACAAATCTTAGATAACAAGTATTTAGTCAAAGAACACCAACACTTTAGTGTATGTATAATAAACAGCAGGTGAAGGATGAGTTATCAGTGTCTCCAAGCATACATTTTGATAGGCATTCCCAATATACATATTAAGATGGCTAGTTCATTACTCTACATATCACATTTTCTTAGTAAAAGATAACAACTGTAAAACAAAAAGTCAGTCATCAGAAGCAGCCTAGTTTCACAACACTACATAATAACATTGGTATTCCATTCATTTATATACAGTACATACACACAAATGTGCAACTAAAGGTAGCAACAATTTGAATTCAAAACATTCCATCGGAAGAGTAATTATGTACAGTAATATTTTGGGCAGCAATTTGTGATTGTAACTTTTAGTACAACACATTCTGTTCACAATTAGACATTAATGAATATAAAAGAGATATGTACATGTTGATGTATTGTGCATATATAGTACTAGTGTTGATCAAATGTTTTAAAAGATGATGTTTTAAGACTTGATGTATTGGTCTCTCATTATACGTCGCAATATTTTTCCACTTGGGTTTTTTGGAATTTCATTGATGAATAAAACACCACCTCTGAGTCTTTTGGTGTGAGCTACTTTATCTGGAGAGTTGAAAATTGTCCATATTTGTCAACAGGCTTTATTACATAATAATATATACACATTAAAGCAATCTACTTAATATTATTGTTGAACAAAACTTGTCTTTTTTACATCCTATATTTTGGCTACATTTAGTTTGTTTTCATCAGATAGCTGACTTATGTTTCTGCCATAAATGAAATGCTATCTAAATAATAACAGTCATTCTCCTAGTAAATTTGTTTTGTAAAAAGTGGTCTACTAGATAGGGGATGCGTCTATTCTGCTACAAATTCTTGGTGCTTATTCTGGTTATTATTGCTTATTCCAATCAATTTGGAGTCTGACATAGAATCTCTTGGGGAATAAAGGCAAAACAACCTAGTCAATCAGAGAGCTCTAACATCCCTTGTCTTTTTACCAAACAGTACACCACCATACTTGGACTACTCTTTGGGATAGCATGATAAAATGATAGGCCTCCAAGCCAATGGGTCTTAAGTTCAAACTCCATTATAAATTATTTGGAATTGTTATGTCACCCTGTGTGTCTCTCCACTTCTAAAGGGTGCCTGGCATTTGCTGGGAAACTTGAGTTTTAAATAAAAGGGAAAGGTTTGTCAAGCATTATGACCTTTGAAACTCTAAATAACAAATCATATACGTTGCCAGCAACAATCTGCCCACCAGATTATGTGATAAGTTGAAACATTTCTTGTACTGTAGGGTTATTAAACTGCATGCTGCTGACATTTTTTTTCACATTTTCAAACATGTTTTTTCTACACTTGACTTCAAATTCTCATTCATATTATTATAGGTACAGTATGTAATTTGTGTAATATATATATATGGTGGTGTACTGTATGGTAAAAAGACAAGGGATGTAGGAGCTCTCTGGGAAGCGTGGCCGAGAGGCTAAGTGGCTCGAGGTTTGACACCCGACTCGGGCAGAGTTGCGTTTACTGAGCGCCTAAAGGCAGCACGGAAAACCAACTCCTAGATACCCCCTCCCCCCCACCGGTCCACAAATGAGATTGGACCAAAGCGCTCTGAGCATGATATAAGCATGAAAGTAGTGCTATATAAAAGCTATAATAATAATAATATATATATATATATATATGTCTACACTTTATAAACTTTTGAGATATATATATATATATATGTCTACACTTTATAAACTTTTAACATACAGTAGACCAATATATATATATTGTTTTAAATATCATTTTTTTTTTCATTAACAACAAAATATACATATTTTAATTTTTGATAGTTTGTTTATAAAACTAAGTCTTAAGGTATTGTTTATTTATTAATCACATTTTAAATAATTTTTCTTAGTTTATGACTTTTTTTCATTACTGCCCTGTATAACCTTTGATTATTTTTTTTTCTGTTAAGAATATTTTTAGAATGTGTTTCATAAAATTAAATGCAAGAATTTTTATTTTTTAAAATTGTGTTTTCTATTAATAAATGTCTGTTTTTGTTTGTGCCATTTATAGCATTAAATCACATCACTGGCAGTATAATAACAATGATAAAACAATCTTTCTAATACAAGTAACATTGAAAAGATGCTAATTTGGCAGCAATATCGATATGACCAAAGCTTACCTTCTACATATTTAACTAGTTCCTCTTCCCTGACCTTTGAACCTGGTTTCTTGACCACAAAAGCTTTCGGTAGTTCCCCACATTGTTCATCTGGTACCCCCAATACAGCCACATCCTGGACATCTGGATGGCCTAGCAACAAGGCTTCTAACTCAGCTGGAGGGACCTGAGTAAAAAACGCCAAGTGTCAAACTAAACATGCATCTAGCAATTAATATTTTTCTAAAGACATAAGTTTGATTCATAAAATTAGGAATTCACTCTTTTAATTTTAATGATTCCTTGTTTTTTTTTAAATAGAAAAAGTGAGTTGAAAACTTACTTGAGAACCTTTGTATTTTATAAGCTCCTTTAGTCGGTCTTTAATAAACACCAGACCTTCCGGTGAGGCATAGCCGATGTCACCTGAGATAAAGTTTAGAAAAAAAAGTTTTATTACACTTATAGAAATATCACATTAGTATAATAAGCAAAGTTGCCTTCTAATCCCACAGGTTGATGGCGATGTTATGTTCATCTGGGCAATGGTTAAACAAATGTGTCTTTTAATAAAACAACCAATGTCGATAACAAATCCCAGTCATTAAATCCCTGGTCAATTCATCCCTTATTATTACTTATCAAACACCTGTAGAAGAAATGGTGGATATCACCAGGTTAAAATAATTAAATGGCAACATCGGATGTAGAACTACACCTTATACAAATATCAGAAATCAAGCTCTTATATATATACTGGACTTTTTTTTTTGTGACGGTACGCACCGGTATGGCGCACCGGCACCTTTTTCAATGTGTGTGGAAAATTATTACTTTTCTTGTATTTTAACGTTTATTATTAATTTATTAGTAGTTAAAAGTTAGGCGATCCATCACTGGCCCCTATTTTGTTACAAAAAAAAGCACTCTATAATATAATATATATATAATGCTGGTTTCGACAAATCAAAAGTACGTATTCTTTTTAAAAAAATCTAAAGAATGAAGCATTCATAACTGTCATCTTTAAAGCCGTGTACTGGATCAATTTCATTATTTTATCAAAACGTACTGACAGCTTAGACTTTAGACCTACACACTCTTCATAAGTGGAAATGTTAAAAAAAAAAAAAAAAGTAGCCATACATCAAAAGTTGGAAGCATAAGTTCGCAGCGTGGTGTGAAATGGTGCAAATGCGTGTTGAAAAAAAAAAGAAATCATGAAATATGTAGGACGGAATTATCTTCTTTTTTTTTTTTTGAAGTAGCGTCTGTAATGTGTAAGATAGGAGCCTATCCTCTAAATTACAGACTACTTCAAAAGGGAAGATAATTCCGTTTCAATGTATCAACCTATTCATGCACGTCACAAACAGATCAGTTTTGATAGACGATGCAATTTAAAGCTAAAATTTCTCACATGATTGGCTAGCTGAGTTGAGCGTCGCGATAATAACGCTAATGAAGTGGGTTCAATCCCCATACTAGCTATTTTGTAAAATGACAAATGGGCTTTGTTGCTGCACATAAAAATTATATATGTGCCAGACGCGAATAGCCTAAATTTTCAGTAAAAGAAATTACAGAAGCCATTTCTCTATAGAAGAAGTTACGAAAGTTATATAATATAAAACCACAGACCTATATATACTACCAAAAAAAAAATAGAAATTTGCTCTCTATTAACGATTGTTTGTATTATTTCGACATAAAGAAGAGATTGATTTTTTTAATTATATAACTTGTTATACAATGTAAAAAAAAAGCGTAGGCGTGATATTTTACCAAGAACACTTAACTGTACGGCGATAAGGAAAAGAAATCAACAGATATAAAGGAAACACAGCAGAAAACACCGAAGAATAAGATACACTGTTCAGAAGTACCGATACTCTAAAAAACAACAACAGGTTTATACCAAAAACTAAGCTTTCTGTGGATGGTTGATGCGTCCTGGGTACCAAATGAGTGGCTTTAATAGTTCGTTGACCTACCTGTATGGAGCCAGCCATCTGGTTCTATCATTTGATCTGTTGCTTGTTTATCTTTGAAGTAACCGGACATGATCTGAGGACCTTTGACACAATACTCTCCGACTTCACCTACTCCTAAAGTTTTGTTGGTCACTAGGTCGACAATCTGTGACCAGAGACATTGCAATAATGATGTTAGAATACTGAAGACTTATAATAAGTCTAGTCTTCGAGTCCGAAGATTACTGCAAAAAGTCTAATAATCTATCTACTACAACAGCTACTACTACTTATAATAATAGTAATTAGGCTTGTCTTCGACTCCGAAGATTAAAAACTAGTGCAGTATTTCACTACGTAGGCCTAGCTGTGACCTACATATCTTTCCACGTCAACCATCGTCTTCTGGAGGTCGGTTTAGGTTCTCTTTCCGTCGTGTACGTCTGTTCTCGGCAGTAGATTTCCTTTTGGTCTCAAATGTGTATCCCGCTGCCTTTCTAATACATTTCCAGTGCTCTCTCGTTCGGAAGCTGCCTACTGTCAAGCGCTCTCTTCTATGTCAGCTAAAACAAACTGGGCACCTAAGCTAATATTTACATTGTTTTTGGAGGGGCATCTCCGTTACGCCGATAATCTTTAAGCTCGCATTTGGCATACGGTCGTCCACATACGGGATAAGTATCCTGCCCAGCATAGTTGTCGACAGCGTATCCACTAATACAAGGCTGGGAATAAGGCTATTCATAAACTGGAATTATTGTTCCCTTCAAAACCAAGTGGTCAATGGATGTAAAGTGTAACCCTTTCTGCGGTCAGGGTTTATAAATATTTCAGAGGGCCCAACCGTTTCTGTCCGGCCGCTTATTGCGAACCGGAACGGGGGTGATCCGGAGCAATGCACGCTATGTAAATGGTACGACTCAATGATAGAAATGGTCGGTGCCATTGTGGAATCCACAGACTGGACTTGGGGTGAAGAGATCCCGGTTCAGGCGTCTGTTGGGAGAAATCCTTCACAACGGTCAGCGGGATAATGGAAAGACTTTTGGAGCTCCGATTTCCTAATGGACTTTTTCGAAGTTGGCCAAGGCGTAACAAGTGTATCAGTGGCCCAGTACAACGACCAACCGTTTCTGTGACCAGGCGTAACAAGTGTATCAGTGGCCCAGTACAACGACCAACCGTTTCTGTGAACAGGAGTAACAAAAGTAGGCCTATCAATGGTCCAGTACAACGACCAACCATTTCTGTGACCAGGCGTAACAAAAGTAAGATCTATCAGTGGCCCAGTGCAACGACCGATCACATTGTTTGTTACCATCATTGACTTGTATTCCCATAGCTGAGTGGACGCTGGAAAGCTGTATAATTTACAGGGTGTTAAAAACAATAAAGTTATAAGTCCACAAAAGCCCACACATACTATGGAATAGAACACTATCGTATTGACATGTTTGTGCTAAAAATGTAAGTAAAATGGGAAGGCGTGGACCCATAACCACAGCTCCTTGAGTATAATTGTTTCTAAAAACTAGAAAATGGTTCATATCAAATAAGTTTATAGATCTAGATGTGAAAAGGCTATAGATATACAATTACCTTTCCTTGGGTATTGGCCACCAAGTTACCTATAGATCCGGGTGTTCCCGTTACATCGACGTTTGTTACTGGTGATGTCTCAGTCAGTCCATAGCCTGAGTAGGAACAAAGGAAATAAAAAAGAAAAGCATAAAAATACTTTTTTATAAAAAAAATACCCCCTTTCTACAACAAAGCGATTTTCTTTTAATTACAAATGAATGTTAGATTAGAAAAAAATGGAACAATCTATGCCCCCCCTCCCGGCGAAAAAATCCTGGTTTAGTGAATGTATAGGCAATAGATCTACTTGACTTTATAAAAATTCCAATTATACTAATAATAGGCCTTTACATCTAGACTTAAAAGACTATGCGCCAAAAGTTCCATTATTAAGCTCTAGAATGAATAATGCTTACATGCGGAAATACCCAAAGACGTATGATGATGATGATAAGTATGATAAATGCATGATAAGTATGATAAATGCATGATAAGTATGATAAATGCATGATAAGTATGATAAATGCATGATAAGTATTTTCTAGTCTCTATTTTGTTTTTTTACGTTGATAAATGAGAACGGTCAAACTAGAGTGTTCCCAGTGTGACCAACGAGTAAGTCATTCTTTTCCCGACTGTATACATCAAATGTTAATTAAATGTATAGGAAAATCGTTAGAGCCGTTTTTAGAAATCCGTGTCCAGGTTCCACGAAGTAAGAGTTGAATAGAGGTATTATTACGAGAAGGCTTAATTATTTTTTATAAAATTCAATATTTAAATTATATTACGAAGAATGAATATTTTTTTTTCTTTTTTTTTTGTGTATAACAGGAATATGGTGTCAGTAACAGCCAGAAATTGATGATAAAGATGAGTTACATACATGTTGAAAGTTTTTACCAAAGTCAAATACTCTCAGCAAGACAACTTTTTTTTAGTAAAGAAAATATAGATGAATGTATCTAGAAAAAAATTGAACAACAAGTGGAATGCCACCGACATATATTACAATACGTTTGGTATGTTTGTGGATTACAACTGCAGCAAGCGTTCTTAGGATAGAACAAGATTATTGTCATAAAATTATAAACTCTCCCTTTCTTGACAATTTTTGATTGTCTACCTTGAGACCGGAGACACTATTTCCTTATCGCCAAGTAACTAACATGTCTGGTAGAGTCGGAGAGATACCAAACTATTATTTTACATATACTTATGGCAAGTATAGGTGTCTTAGTTGGCTGGAGAGAAAAACACGAAAATTGCATTTTTAAGATTTTTCTCAAGATCTGGCAGTAAGGAGAAGACCTGCACACAACTCTGTCAAAACTACTTCTGCACCATCAGACTTATAGATAGAGGAAAATATTACAAACGAAATGCCTACCGAAAGGCTGTGAAATGTATATGCTTTAAATGTTTGATGCTAACTTTTATATTACTACGAATTGACGGTTGCGTTTTCATATACGTTATGTGATGATCATTGAATAGATACATTTTTTTTCCTAGGATACCTCAGCTTTTTAGCTTTTGACTTCAGTTGTCGAGCTTAGTACATCCTAGGAATCCTTGGGCTTTTGCCTCTTTTCTTTGCCTCTTTTTTGGGCGTTGCCTCTTTTTTGGGGCTCTTGGCCTCTTTATTGGGCTTTTTATTTTATTTTTTTCTCTTTTTTTTAAATTATTTTTTTTAATTTAAAAGACACAAAACATCGTTCTAAATTAATAATAACACAAGGAAAAACAAATAACACATTTAAAAAAATCATATCAAAGTCATATTCCAGGATTTTCAGTATGGTCGCGGAGTAGGCTACAGCGAAGATCCATAAAATGGTGACAGCAAGGGGTCCAGAAAATGATGACAGCAGAAGTCCAATAGAATGATACAGCAATGGCCCAGAAAAAGGTGACAGCAAATCCATAAAATGGTGGCAGAAAAAGTCCAGCAACTTTGACATCAAGGGTCCGGAAAACATTAACAAAAAAAGATTTTGAAAGTGTTCCTTAAAATAAGTATTGCCAAAAAAACATATTTTTTTTTGTTTTGATTTTTTTTTTTTAAAGACTTATGAGTTATTATAATTCATTCTTTTTATATTATATATTAGAATGAATATTTTATAAATTGTTAAGTGTTATTTCCTTGAAACTATGGAACCAAAAATTTTGAATTTAATAACTTGGGTATTTTTCGCAAAAAAATAGGTACATATTGTACTGAATAAATTCTTAATGAGTAAGTTTACTTAAATAACTCGACAATGGTTAGTACTAAGTTAGTAGTCTCAGACTTCAAGGAGCCCATTGCCGACAATAAATGACAAGTACCTGAATCAGAAACCCCATTGGTACCGAACCATGCTGAGAATTACTCCCTTAGAGCATCTGAAAGGAATCGGGCAGTGAGTTTCAATGTCGCCTTGTCCCCGTACAAGGAAAGCCCTAATGCTGCACACGAACCAGTTCTCACTCTATCAAATCCTTGTTCCGATCGTCCTTCATGCAGAACTCGACATTCATACAGAATGACAAGTATCCTAATTATTGGCCTACGTTTGACATCAATAGAAAAGACTCCCTACACACACCCGCTCTCTTTTTTCCCTATCCAGACGTACCTTGGTTGATGGTGACACCGTGGGTAAACCTTTTAGTGAATTCTATGGTAACTTCCGCTCCAAGCGGGGCGGCTCCACTGATGACCTTTTGAAGAGAAGTCAGGTTGAAGGCACTGACCACTGGATGCTTGGCCAAAAATATAATCAGGGGTGGTACCAGCTGGGCCACGGTGATCTGAGAAATGTACAACAGATACAATATGAACATATAATCTCTCAGTATCATGCATTTAAAAAAAAATTAGGTTCGAAGATGATCTGAAACGTTTCAGAATTAAGGATGAAATGTTTTGTTTTTTTCCAAATTAATTTTTATTTCCCTAAATAAACTGCGTTTTGATGTAAGCACTTCTCCCAGCCATGCTACCATCTCTCCAACCCATTCAAAAAATTAGGCCTATTTAGAGTTGTTTTTTTTTTTTTTTTCTGAAGTAAAAGTAGCTCTAGGGGACAGATATTTTCATTTCTTTGTAATCAAATAGTTTTTATAGAAAAGGACGCTAGATACTATATGGATGGATATGAGAGCTGGCTGTTCAGATGCTGATAAATTCTTGATCTTTACAAAACTCTGATTCAACACTAAATCTTTTATGCTAAAGTTGCTCTCTAGAAGTAGATGTTTCTGGATAGCTCTCTAGAAGTAGATGTTTCTGGATAGCTCTCTAGAAGTAGGTGTTTCTGAATAACTTTCTAGAAGTAGATGTTTCTGGATAGCTCTCTAGAAATAGATGTTTCTGGATAGCTCTCTAGAAGTAGATGTTTCTGGATAGCTCTCTAGAAGTAGATGTTTCTGGATAGCTCTCTAGAAGTAGATGTTTCTGAACAGCTCTCTAGAAATAGATGTTTCTGAACAGCTCTCTAGAAATAAATGTCTCTTACCAGAAGCATCCATTCAGTTTGAATGTTTCTCTACAGGAGTCGGTGGAGTGTCTCTCTATGATCAAAAAATATTTTGTTTGGGCCCAACTTGAGCTGACAGCAAATTATTTTCTTGCATTTGCTGCTGTATGCTGGTACAGAATGGTTTCACTTCCTGGCTGATACTCATGTTTCAAATTAAACATACGCCCATTTTCTGCCCATTACAACTCATTAGAATTGATACAAACAGATAATGTCCTTAGATAAAAATTGCAATCATATGCTTAAATGAAATAAACATTTTCACAAATCTTCAGGTTGGCAACATTACCTGGCAACTTTCAGCCATGAAAGTCATCCATATGTTGAAAGAACAAAAGTAGTTTTTCTAAAAAACCTACCATAAGCACTTATATATTATGTATATATTTTATACCTTACACCACGGTCATAAATAACTGTACATTGTTGTTTCAACCTCTCTATTTAAAAAACCATATCAATCTAAATTTTTGATTGTTTTTGTTTTGTTTTTTATAATAGCGAATTAAAAAATAAGGTTCACCTTTTTACCCTGAAGACATTTCAGAAACGTTTCCGGTTCAAATTTTGGAAGAAATGTAATTGCTGCCCCGCTGAAGAGAACTGAAAACTGGACGGCAGTCATGCCGTAAATATGATACAAGGGCAGTAAGCCAAGGGCTCGGTCTTCAGTTCCTACGTGTATACTTGTGCTGAATGAAAGCAAATCAAAACATGTCCAACATTAGGCAACTCAACGTTATTGGTGGATAGGAAATGGAGTTCATTTTGAGCAAAGAATGAATGGACTCTTTAACATAGCTTAATCTAAACACCACATGAAAGAATAAGGCCTAATTATTAACTACTAGGGCTGTGCCCGACATTCAAGTGGTTGTTACTCTCCACAGAAAGGATTCGATCTAAAGAGTTGTGAGTAAACAGAGGCCTATAACAGCAGACGACAGCAGCACTGGGACACAGTTGTTATTGAAAGAAGGAGGGGGAAAAAAAGATGATGAATAGACAAAACTCCGACGAGGATGCGAGCCACGGACCTCCAACTTGGCGAAATCAGCCAGTGCCACATTGTTACGCTATCCGCCTAAATCTCGACCACATTCTTTCTACATAAGTTTTCATAACAGAAATTGAAGGTTTCGTCAAGAGAGAAAGACACTCTTGAAATTTATTTTTCATATGGCTTTAATAAGGTTGCACACTAATAAAACAGACACAATCCATTTAACACTACTGACTTAAACGGTTCTTTTTTTTTTGAGGACCTCGATGGTCAAGTCAGATGTAAACGGGGTGTCTGGTCGCTGCTAGGCGATGTGGATGTGGTTCGTATCTTATCTATGTCTCGCCTTCTTTTCTTTATTGTCTCTTAATAACTATTGTATCCCAGTGCTATTGTATCCCAGTTCTTCTGTATCCCTGAGCTATTGTATCCTAGTGCTATTGTATCCCAGTGATATTGCATCCCAGTGATATTGTATCCCAGTGCTATTAGATCCCAGTGCTAATGTATCCCAGTGCTATTGTATCCCAGTGCTATTGTATCCCCAGTGCTATTGTATCCCAGTGCTATTGCATCTCAGTGCTATTGTATCCCAGTGTTATTGTATCCCAGTGCAATTGTATCTCAGTGCTATTGTATCCCAGTGCTATTGCATCCCAGTGCCATTGTATCCCAGTGTTATTGTATCCCAGTGCAATTGTATCCCAGTGTTATTGTATCCCAGTGCTATTGTATCAGTGCAATTGTATCCCAGTGTTATTGTATACCAGTGTTATTGTGTCCCAGTGCTATTGTATCCCAGTGCTACTGTATCCCAGTGCTACTGTATCCCTGTGCTATTGTATCCCAGTGCAATTATATCCCAGTGCAATTGTATCCCAGTGCTATTGTATCCCAGTGCTATTGCATCGCAGTGCTATTGTATCCCAGTGTTATTGTATCCCAGTGCTATAGTATCCCAGTGTTATTGTATCCCAGTGTTATTGTATCCCAGTACAATTGTATCCCAGTGTTATTGTATCCCAGTGCTATTAGATCCCAGTGCTATTGTATCCCAGTGCTATTGTATCCCAGTGTTATTGTATCCCAGTATTATTGTATCCCAGTGCAATTGTATCCCAGTGCAAATGTATCCTAGTGTTATAGTATCCCAGTGCTATTGTATCCCAGTGCTATTGTACCCAGTGCTATTGTATCCCAGTGCTATAGTATCCCAGTGCTATAGTATCCCAGTGCTATTGTACCCAGTGCTATTGTATCCCAGTGCTATTGTATCCCAGTGTTATTGTATCCCAGTGCTATTGTATCCCAGTGCAATTGTATCCCAGTGCAATTGTATCCCAGTGCAATTGTATCCCAGTGTTATTGTATCCAACTGCTATAGTATCCCAGTGCTATAGTATCCCAGTGCTATTGTATCCCAGTGCTATTGTACCCAGTGCTATTGTATCCCAGTGCAATTGTATCCCAGTGCTATTGTATCCCAGTGCTGCTACTATACGTTGTTAGATCTGGTTTGTTTAAGCACTGAACCTGCTAAGTCCAGTCATATTTCCAAAGTGTAAGATAATTAGTATTGATCGCCATGGTATGTTACATCGTAAGATGAATGTAATAAAGTATACGCAAGTACACTGACTATTGAGTAATACTGGTTCGCACCTTAAGATAAATATCAACAATAAAGAAAATAGTGTCAAAGTAAAAAGTTGACATGAAATGTTTGCAAAAAAATAATTAATTAAAAATAAAAAAAATAGAAACATTGAAAAGGCGTACAGTGCTTGCAAAGCAGAAAAATTGACCTACAGTGCTTGTAAGACATTGGCCAAACAGTTGTAGTGGGTTAGCATAACGCCCTTGGGCATTCCTGTGGTGCCACTGGAATAGGGCAGAATGAAAACGTCCTTGACAGGATCAATGTCAACGTCTGGACACGTGGTTCCATCTCCTGACAAAAGAGTGTCAAAGGGTTGGTAGCCTTGCGCCTCGCCAAAAACAAATAGATCCTGAATTCAAATGAAACATGGTACATCCGAATTTCATATTTTAATATATATGCATAAAGCATTCATAAAGAATAACGAACTTTTGTTTGTAGCAATAAGGAAAGTAAAAAGGAATTTTTTAAAAGTGTCATAAAATTTTTTAGCGCCCCCCCCCCCTTTTTTTTTATAGGGAAAACGCGGTTTTGGTTTTGTGGAAATGTATGCAGTGCGTCAGTCTTATAGTCCGTCGGCCTTATCCATTCATTAAAAAAATAATAGGTGCATGAACTGTAGGCTTACACTCTTGCTTTCAAAAACTAAGAATTAGTAACTATACAGATTATCGACACTAGAGCCTAACATAGTGTGTGAGGGGTCATTCGAGTGATTATGTTCAACACAAACTCCCTTCTCTAAAACTTTTTGTTTTTGTATAGGTGATACACTAATATGGTAAGATTTTTGTTTTGTTCCAGAAATAGTTTGTTATGTGATGCTGCCCTATTGTTGCCAAGTCTAGAGTAAAAAAATAAGGAAAAGACATTAGGGGTTAAACCATAGATATTGAAGGGTTTAGGTTAAAACTGATCATGCAGGAAATTATGAAAGTATGATTTATTCAATTTTTAAATTTGTATAAATCTGGAGAATATTTTTATTACATATTTCTAACTATTATTTTTTATGCTCAACCTTTGGCACTTAATTTTTAGCGGCCCCCGAAAGGGGAAAAGACGCTATTAGTTTTGTGTGGAATGTCTGTCCGACTGTCTGTCGGTCCCGTTTAGATCTCATAAACTAAAAAAGATAGTGAAAATCTGACATCACAATATTTTAGACCATTCAAAGTTCTAATGAAATGGCTACTTTTTTTTTTCTGAAAGCGAAAAATTTAATTTTTAAAATCACTTATGCAAGCAGTTTTTTAAAGAGAAAAAGCTATTTAGTATGCATTATAAGTTAGACCTAATTTCAAACTAATAGTAATCTTGTAAACTACATTTTTCTTAGTCATTGTTTAACACAGCCGGCAATGATTACATAAAGAGATTAAGCCTTTTCAAAACAATTACATCATTTATAACACTTCAGTTAGGCCAGGGGAGGCGCGGTAGGTAAGCAGTAAAGCGCTTGGCTTCCGAACCGGGGGTCCCGGGTTCAAATCCTGGTGAAGACTGGGATTTTCAACTTTGGAATCTTTGGGCGCCTCTGAGTCCACCCAGCTCTAATGGGTACCTGACATTAGTTGGCGAAAACTAAAGGCGGTTGGTCGTTGTGCTGGCTACATTACACCCTCGTTAACCGTAGGCCACAAAAACAGATGAACTTTACATCATCTGCCCTATAGACCATAAGGTCTGAAAGGGGAACTAGTTAGGCCAGGTTCACATCTAACTTTGCATTCACCTATCCTTTGATCTGCTGGACCATTGGGGCACTACACAAGATCTGTCAACCTTCTTTCTCCATTCTTATCTCTCATTTGTCTTTGATATAATTTCATTCGGATGTTCTTTTTGAAAGTATTGAAGCCTGCCTGGGTGAACCACTTCCACACAAACTGTCTTTTTGTTATCTTGTTTTTTTTGTTGTTGTTGTTTTGGCTTTTCGCTTTCACAATTTTTTTTATTGGTTTTAATTGTTTTCAAAGAACTTGCTTTGAAATTAATGCTTTGTCTCTCAGTTTGCATGGGGCCAACATTGTCACGCAGTTTGTCTGATTAAAAGTTTGGACAGGGCCTATCTATGTTAGAATCAGTCTTCATATGTCACGTGACGTTTTCAAAACTCACTTTCACTTTGTGGGGGTGACTTTTGATGTCCAGAGCTGACTTGACGGTCCCAGCGAAGAATGGAATGGTGAAGATTGCTTTACACTCACTGTGACTGATCTGACAGCTCAACTCCTCTGTATAAAGTCATCAGAAAATGTTCAAATTGACATTAATAATCGAATCTATTTCTTGAAAAACAAATAAAATTGCCATTATGTTGTTCGTTGCATTTTATTTATAGGTTTTTAATTCAACTTGTCCGAATTATCTTTTTCCCTATAATAATATAATTGAAATAGACAAAAAAAAAGATTAAAATATACTTTCAATAAAAACAACAACAGAGCTACAATAAGTGTAAGTGTATCAATTAGTTTGGATCAGTCATGTCATTAAAGCTGTAATAGATCTAGACTAACAATACTAAATCTGTGCCATTAGAAATACTACTACCAATTCTTTTTGTTTAGCGCTATTTCATGCTTTTAGCGTTCTCAATGCGCTATAATCCTATCACTTGTCTGGACCATTTGGGGGGGGGGGGGGGGATGGCTTATCTGGCTGAATTTTTACGCACTCCATCTCCGTGTGTGTGTGTGTGTGTCTGGAATCTTTGACATGTTTTTGTCTCCCACTTCCCATTCTCGGGTCAAGTTAAAACTTTGTACAAGTATTCATTGAGACATTGCAGTGACTTATCGTTTTGTTCCCTAATATAAGCTTTGTTTTCTTCTTTTACTTAGTTACACTTTTTTTTTTGCTTGTTTTCCCCCAAACTTGGTACCTGGTGTGTAGGCCGGGTTGGCAGCGCTGAACCAGACACCGATTGAAGCGCAGGCTAGCATCAGTACAGTGTAGTCGATGTGGTTTGGGGAGAAAGCCAACACTACGTCTCCTTTACGATAGCCCATGTTGTAAAGACCACGAGCCACTTTGATTGACCTCTCTTTCAGTTGCTGGTATGTGTATTTCCTTCCGGTCAGAAACTCATCCTGCGAAGTTAGGCATAGGCCTACATTGAACATAGGTCATTAAGACAATATAGAATTATAGATGTCGCTATCAGTAGGGTACTTTTTAGTTTCTTCACATCATTAAAATGTTACCTTACTAAAAGATAAAGTAGACAGTTACACATTCTTGCCAGGTATGAGATAAATAATGTTAAAGCCAAGAAATTGTTAGTTGTATTGGTGTTATTTTAGTATAGAGAGGGAGTGTCTACCAATACAACATAAAGTTATTGAAGAGAGGAAGTGTCTACCAGAGTATCTACAAGACTTTACAAGAGTATCTACCAACAAGAGTGTCTACCAGAGTGTCCATCAGAGGGTCTACCAAAATGTCTACCAAAGTGTCTATCAGAGTGTCTACCAGTGCTTACCAAAGTAACTACCAGAGTCTCTTCCAAAATGTCTATCAGAGTGTCTACCAACATAACTACCAGAGTGTCTACCAATAGAACAAAAAACTTTCTTTACTGCACAAACTATTTTCGGACACTCGATATAAAGCGTGTCAAGTTTGAGAGGGAAGGGGAAAGGAGCAGACAATTAGTGATGACTTGCTGATCATTATTGTTGCCCCTTTTATCCTCCTCTCCCCGAGATAATCAATCATTTTTTGCTCAATGTTAAATGACAGATCCTAATCAAACTTCTATTTGTAATATGTAGTGAAAGAAACTATTTTGCTTTAAAATAAAAGGTTGGTGTCAAAAATTGCAGAAACTAACACCCCATTTATGCTCATAGAGAAAGTGATAAATAAATGACAAGAAGACTACTTTACACACGGAACAATAGTTCACGACGACTTGTTTCTGACTTCTTTGGGATTCCTACATGCTCCTAGCTTCTAGGTTACAGGCTGTTATGGTTTTAATACACAGATAGTCATTGCAGGGAAAGACTTAAGGATAGAATACTTACGACTGCTGTCTGGTCTTTGAACAAGTCACACTTCTCAAAGAGGTACTGGTGGAATGGTACATTGGTTGGGATTTTAATGTCGGGGATGTGACTTTGAAGGATGTTATCTGGCGTCACAGTTGGCTGAGCGGCCATGTGACACGTGGAACTAGAAATCTGCTGTGAGAGGACACAGGCGCACGGACTCCTGGCCAACAGAGACTGGCTGTTGGCGTAAGACTGGACCAGCAGACGTTGAAGTTGTTTGAACATGGTCGTACTGGATCTAAAAGGAATATAAGGATACCAAACATAAAGATGCCAACTTGAGGAAAGGAAATCCTTGCCTGTTTGTTGCCAATGTAGATTTTTTTTTTAAAACGTTTTCTGGTTAAATCAAAGATTTATTTTAAAATTATTATTTTAAGGACAGTAGAAACATACTACAAATGTCTTTAGATATTAATTTCAGTTGCTCGCATAGATCGAAATGGCAGCGTTACAAACAACTTAAGCTTTTGAAAATTGTTTCAATACCTAACCTAAAACCTATATATATAATTCTCTTCAAGGTTCAACAATTCCCGATAGCCTTGACATATCATTGAGAAATAACTCTTTTATTTCTGCAAGTCGGTCTAGAGTTACCCCACATAACACCCGCGGCGAATAAAAAAGGAAAAAAAAAAGGGGGGGGGGGGAGAAAACAAGCAAACTTCTCTGTATTTTGGCAGGGACACGGATAATAAGTGAAAATAAGAGAATTAGAAAATAAATTCGTCTTTGCATTTTATTAATTCTTTACTACGTACAGAATTATTTTACGAGCCTTGCGTGTAGCGAAGTCATACAGTATATCATAAAAATTATATGTTTCCTACATAGATCACGCTCAGTAGTAAGAATTACAAAATGTTTCAATCTATCTTCGAGAATTGTTGACCTCAAGTAATTCTTCATTAGTTTGAAGCGCGAAAAGCTTCTTTCACCAGATTCCACAATTACGGGCATTGTATAATGCCGTTTTTTTATCGCGCGTCGGAATGGCGTTTTCCATACTAAATGACACCGCCAAATTGCAATTTTTTCAATATTTCAGGAGATTTGTATGAGTTTTCAAAAGATTCCCGGAGATTTCCAATACTTTTTCGTATGTTTTGCAATTTCAGGAGATTTCCAGGAGCTCCTGGTAAATCAGGAGGCCGCGGAAAATCTGTTATAAGTTATAAAATTTAATAATTTACACCTAGGATTATCGTGGGGCCTAAGAAAGTGCGGGGCCCACTGCGGTCGCATAGATTGCAGTTCCCTAAGGCCGGCCCTACAAAATAGCGGCGTATGCTACGCCGTGCCTAATATTACCTAATATTTGTTGAGTTTGAGCTCATGTTTATTATATTAGGTACATCAACTTTCTTTTCAGCTCTTCCGCCTTTGTCGACCATTTTAGCGTTACAACTAACCCAGCCTTTAACCAGGAAACCTTATCAGTTAAAAGTCACTCGAACTCAATGATCTTTATAATTTCTACACAGTAGCTTATGATGTTTTCTTTACCAAATCTATGTACACCTATTTTACTTGTAGCAAGAACCTTTGCTTTACTGGTAGTTAAGGACATTTACTTCACTGGTAGTTAAGGACATTTACTTCACTGGTAGTTAAGGACATTTACTTCACTTGTAGTTAAGGACATTTACTTCACTGGTAGTTAAGAACATTAACCTCACTGGTAGTTAAGGACATTTACTTTACTGGTAGTTAAGGACATTTACCTCACTGGTAGTTAAGGACATTTACCTCACTGGTAGTTAAGGACATTTACTTCACTGGTAGTTAAGGACATTTACCTCACTGGTAGTTAAGGACTTCTCTGATTAACGAAACATTTATTTCGAAAGCTTTATATTTTCTTCTACCCTAACAAAAGTCCTTTAAAGATTTAGTTTGACTTTATACAATACTCTAACAGCATCAAACAATAGTCTAAATCATCTTATTGTGATTTATATATAAAAACAATGCAAATCTGACTATTTAGTTAGCTGTCTACTTAATTTATTTATTTTAATGGTCTGAAAATTCCACTTTTGGCATCTTTAGATATTACTAATGTAGGCGTCGATGGACACTATAAAAGTTAGCTAACAGTAGACCTACTGTTGGCGTCTTAAGCTACAGGTTCTAGATCTACTAATGGCTACTAGTATGCAGAATGTAAAGAAAGACCACAACTGTGGGATTTCACTGGGACCTACAGTTAATCTATAGGAAAGTGCGAAGTTCGAGCAGCCCCGATTTGTCAGGAGGTTCGAACAGTTCACTTTTTATTGCTAAAACTTTTTTATTTGAATGTTTATCAAATTACTACTTTATTGCTACTGCGCATGCACCTTTTTTCTTCACTTCCGACACATACTATTTTCTTTTCCTTGTAAAGGCTAAGTTCATGGTGAGGTCAAACTCAGGAGGTGTGGAGTTATTCTTTTTTACTACCCGGTAGTGAAGGAAATGGGCAATGGGCTTAAGGCTATTTTTAAGTCTGATTGCTCATCAGCTTAAAGAGACTATTTGAAGTTGTGGAGGGTGGGAAATGGTGCAATGGATGGTGTTCTTGCGCTGGAGTAAAAAGAAAATGACTTTGTAGTAAAAATACAATATTAAAACATGTTTTTAGATATATTTCCTTTGATCTGTTCGAACCTTCCACCAACCCGATCGAGGTTACTAACTGAGGAAAAATCCGCTCGAGGAAAAGTACGCTTGGCGATACTTACCCTACACCTCTTTGACTTTGTATTTAATTTTAACTAAGCCTAGTGATACATTAAATCCAATCTATTTTCATAGAAAAAAGGACGAGGAATTCAGAGATACTATCAGTTTTTTCATAGGTCAGACCGTTACGGTGCTATAAAAATCCAAACTTGAAAATTGCTGCCAGCGGGCTTAATGCGCTCGAACTTCGCACTTTACTCTATATGCTGTTTATAGAACTTCTTTTTAAAAAATTCAACTCGCCACTAAGTTGATGAAACATATAATTTACTCGGTTATCGCATAATTACGATAATACGGCTGACTACCCCATGTTTGCTCTAGACCTAGATATAGTCTCCAGCCAAATTTACATTTTTTTTTTTTACTTTGAAAAATTATAACAGTCAAACAAGAGTTTCCACTGTGTAGCCAACGAGCTAGTAATTCTTTCCTCCGCGATATACATCAACAGTTAAATTTCTAGGAAATCGTTAGAGCCGTTTTTAAAATCAGTTGTCCGCCCACCAACCCAGGCTCCAGGTCCCATGAAGGACAAACTTAAATAGAAGAATTGTAAAATATACAGTCAAATGACCTAAATGGTGCAATATCTAATAAAACGCAGATATACACATAAACATTCAGAACAAATCGGTATTAACTACCAAAGATCGCGAGTCAAACATTTCTTTAATCTTATCTGAAAATCTGCTATGACAATAATTTTTTTTTTTATAATACCTGATAACATGTTAGGAGCGGTAAGGTTATGTAGTATAGGGATTCTCAAAATAGAAAACTGTTGCACACAATTCTTTAGGAATAGAACCATTAAAATAACTGTGAGAGAAAAGAATGAAAAAAAAAGATTTTAGTCTAAGGCTTTATGCGCCCCAGTCTACCCTACTCTAAATGGTACCTGACATTAGTTGGGGAAAGAAAAGGCGGTTGGTCGTTGTACTGGCTTGTATAGACACCATTCAATAATCTCAACTAATACATTTTTATTTCAAATTAGTTTTTACTTTTCATTGTAGGTCCAGACGCCCACAGGTTACGTCACATCTAGTCTTTAGTAAACATTGACCACTCAGATACAACTGATGCAGTAGACTAAATAGTTTACTGACGTTGTAAGCAAAAATAGTAAATCAAGTTGGTTCAACTTTTCATACCTTTAGGAACCGTTAAAACTCACGAGAAACCTGAAGGGACACTTCAAAACACAAGACACAAGACACAAACACTTTGTACGGAACCGGCTCCCACCTCATTATAAAACCATTCACAAATCTTCGTCTGGGTGAATTATTTCAAATCAGTGAAAACAAAAATGTCTTGCTCTTAGATCTATGACTTTATAAATACAAGTTGTTATATTATACCCGTGGGGGAGAGAAAACAAATCGTTTTTCTAAGTTAAACAATTATTGTGTGTGTAGCTCACGTAAAGATTTAATAAGGGTGGAAGCTCTGATCTAGTTTTCATGATTCCCGCCGTGACCCGACACACACTGATTTAAACTAAATGTATTGAACATACCTTGGTACAGTTTCCGACCTGACTGACCCACTTCTACTTGCTATACATTCACGTACTGTGACGTAGACAAGTGTACTTTGACCGAAGGCGTTGTTAGATAACGATGTTTACATTGCATTGGTCCAGTTATGTAATCTAGACCAGGAAAAAGTCTGATATCTGGAACTAGCCTTTACTTTTCACTTAAACGATACGAGCTAGATTCCTATAGAATTCCGTAGTTGTTTGTTTTTTCGATGTTCCGCTTGAATTATTACATCGCCTCTCAATCACGGCTTATCTCACACATCTATTATATCTTATATAACACAGACGTTACTTTAAAAAAGAAGATGATTACGTCCTACGCGTCATGCATCTAGTCATGTATGTTAACCGATGCATCTAGTCATGCATATTAACCAATGACTTAAATTCTGCCAAGTCTGCTTGGCTCAGGCAACCCATTCCACGCTCTAATTGCTACTTTACTTTTGAGTCTTCTGTCCTGAAGGCTTTCTATATTTAGTGATTTTTACTAAAGGTGTTACTCTAGTCAAATGTGAATATTTGTTTGTTATGAATCTCACTGCTCTATTTTGTATCTGTTCCAGTTTCTTAATGTTTTCTTGAGTTGAGGGGTCCCAAAATGGAGGATGCATATTCTATTATTGGCCTAACCAAGGTTAAATAATATTTTAGTATTATGTTTTTAATTGATTTATAGAAGTTTCTTTTAATAAACCCTAATGCTTTGTTTGATTTTTTAAAAGTTTCATCAATATGTGGATTCCATGACAGTTTTTCATTTATTATAACACCTAGGTATTTTGCGTTTTTAGCCTGTGTTACTGGGTTACCTTATATAGGATATGTGGAATTTATTGGTTTAGTTTTACTCTTAATATTATATAGTCGGGCACATAAAAAAAGGTGAAAAACGGTAACATAGCACATTCCTGAGTTCAAAGTTCACAGCGTAAACTTTCTGATGTGTCGTCTGCTAGTTTTTAGACTGCTGAGAAAACTGGGTATTCTGAAAACAACATCAAACGCTTTTTTTAAATAACATTTTACTAAAACTTATCAGGTAATAATTTATGTAAATATAATGTTACTCTTTAAGTAGACCTTTCTCAGCGATCGTCTAAAAATCCCTTCAAACTTAAAGAGTAAAAAAAAAAAACACAAACGCTAAACACAGTATCTAAGAAATAAAACTTATCTAAAATACCCACACACTACTGACACACACCACTGAAAAACAACAACTCGCTATATTACACAATGACTATGCATGTGAAAAAAACAAGACTCCCATTGGAAAGATGAAGGCTGCTAGTTCACACAGTCTTTTCAAAGATGTGCTGACCTATTTAAATGCATGTGATCTAAATACAGAAACTGACACCATTAGCGAGTAAGACATTGTGCAGCAATGCTTTTCTCTGTACATAGAGTGGGGTTGTAGTTTGTAGCATAGACGTAGTGTTGACACAGTTTAGAGATGTACACATCTATTCATGTACTCTTGTACTTTAATATAATGTAGTTGAATGGCTTGACGCAGTTTAGTACAAGGAAGAATCCATTGGTCATTAGTAGGGTTAGGGTTAGTTACTTTTACACTTTGTTCTAGACGTCAATGTGTCAACATCTAAACATGAGAACGTTTCGTGACTCATTACAAACTTTTTGTTCTAATAGCTTGAACAATTTTTGTCAAAATAGTTAAGTTGACCTTTTTCAACCGTTCACACAAACGAACTGGTATAGATAAATAAAACTGCATTCAAAGAAAACATTTGCTACATCTTGAACTATGTTAATCATAGTTCTTTTTCAGTGCGGGCTCACATTTTGATCAGTGTAACAATAATCCTCAACAAGCACCAGTATTTTTTTTCAATAATCCATTTTTATCTAGCACCATGTTAGAAGCATCTCAAAAAAACATAATGCATCAGAAATGGACCTCATTCACCAACCGT